>CM077442.1:22129323-22784323 GCA_039654765.1 Mylopharyngodon piceus
GTTTATCTCATCCAAAAAGAAAAAAAGGTTGATTTCACAAAAGACACTAAAAAGGTTTTTAGGATCAGATCTAAATGCTCATGAGATGACTTTCAATTCTAAAGCCCAGACTGCACACATTTATATAATGTTATTTAGAAAGCAGGGTCCAAAATTAACACTCGCCAAGAGCCAACTGCAAGAAAAATTGGCTTTGGAGAGTTTATTTAACAGAATTTATTAACGTTAAATTTATAAGGAGATACAACATTTTACAGTCAAAAGTGTAAGAATGGCAATTTGACCCATGCTGATGTAAGTGCCATGCTCGATTAAAATGTTAAAAAAGACTATTAAAAACTATTAATAAAAAAATGAGTTTTAATAAAAACGGTTTTAATAAAAATAGTGCAAAATACATTTCTAAAAAAAATAACTGAATTCTAGATCCGTACATAAATTAACTTTGGACCTTGAAAGACATATAAAATAAAGTGTGATGCTTCCTACACAAGAAATGTGTAATAAAAGTGATTCTTTGAGTAGTTTTGTTTGAGGTGTGGCAGATCAGAAAGAGTGCAGAGGGGACCGTCATGCATTAGGGACTTTAGGACAGCAACGTGTGTTTCTGGGTAAGACAGAGGGGCAGAGAAAAAGGGTGAGTGAGTGTGAGAAACAGGGAGATCTGGTGATTGAGAGATGCAGGAGGGGAGGCAAGGAAAAATCAAGGGCCTGGAAGAGGAGATACAGTTTCCAATGATCACTTTTGTGACTATGCAACTGGGCTCATATAACTAGCTGCAACATCACAAAAATGACACTGGCAACCGCTAATTAGCTGGCCAACGAAAAAACAGGAGGTGAGTGAGGAGCGTTTGACAGATTCAGTGTGAGTCATGGCAGTGTATGAGACAAGACTGTGTCACAGGCCTTTGGGGAGATATTCAGAATGGCATCAGAAACCAGAGCAAGTCAAACAGAAGCACCGGGGTTAAAACCATCTCACGACTCAATGCTCAAGGTGTCATTGAAACTTTGGGAGATTTTCCCTAAAGTGAAAAGAATATTCAGGACATTTTTCAAGATAGGTCTCAGAATAGGAGTGCTAATTCAGAACCAAGGACCATATGTTAATCATCAGTAAGACTGCTGATTGAGGATCAGAACCACCCTATTCATATAATATCTTATTTATCAGGGCACAAGATCCAATATCAGCATTCCAGATCTAAACGCTTTGTGCACATGATCCAACACACTTCCCATGATTCCAAAAACAAAATCAGCACTCCAAATCTGACGCTTTAGAAATGTCAGCACATAAATTTCAATCTCATGACAGGTAATTCTTAATTCACCTGCATATTTAAAAGAATAAGACATTTCCCCAAGACAAACACTGTGTTTAGTAGCTATTTGGAGAACTATTTGAAATTTAAAGCACTGCTCTCCATATCTTTAAAAAGGGGAAAACATTATATAGTGAAGTAGTGGAATTAATAAACTAAATGTAACAGCACAACAGCTTGAGTATGAACAATGAAACTGGAAGACAAAAATGGATTGTAGGTATACATCCACCTATACCAGGGTTGTTAAATTTCTTTAAGGTTGTACCCCAGAGGCCTATTGCCTTTCTTCAGAAAGCTCACAGCAGGTGAAAAATGAGGGAGTCTTATGCTGCCATTGGCTTTCCTTTCACTACTGTTTTATTGCTGAACATTTCACATTTAATTGGAGTGTTTGATTTAAAAGAGATTGCTGAGGAGGGGTTGAAATGCATTTGCTATTATGAACACATACAGGCAGGGCCTAAAATTAACAGGCTCCTAGCGCCAAATGGGAGTAAAAATCGGTGTTGGCGAGTGTATGTAATGGTGTCAATCGCCAGTTGCCGGTAAAATTTTTATGAATACTAACAATGCTATGTTGTGAGAACATGAACGTGAACAAATGTGAATGATGCTCAGGATAGTTCTGTATCGTCACGAAAGTTTGAGCCTTGCCAATTAAAATATTCAAGCGCAAGAAGACCAAGAGAACTCAATTCATCACTCGCGCTGTGTGGGAAGTTTAATGTGCGCACACATCCAAAGCGTGTGCCCAGAAATCTGCATCTCAGACAGCGCGCAAATACTGAATTGAGCTCTCCTTCACGTCTTCTTGCACTTGAAGAGACATATTTAAACAAAATAATAAGTGAAGTGAAAACGTGAAAGTGACATGCAAGGCCAAGTATGGTAACCCAGTTAGTAGGGATGTAACGATGCATCCGGAACCGGTTGAAAATCGATTAAAACGTGACGATTCAAGTCGGTTGAGATGATAAATGAATCGCGATACATTTGGGGGTGGGGGTTTACATGAATGTATATCTGAGGAGAGCTGACTGTGTTCAGAAAAGTTTAGATGGTATTTTCTTTTCATCTTACTTGCGTACAATGCATTTTAAAGTAGTTTTTATAAGTGCGCAGCTCTGCTTTGTTTACAGTGGTAACCATGGAAGCGCTGTATTGCTGCTGTTTCATAAGTGCCACTCACGCAGCCCGTCTGCTGTTATGAAGTTTTATGTAGCATAATTTCACAAAGCTAAAGTCTGAAGATTCTGTTTTTGCTTCAAATGTTAAAAATTATTATAATTTAAATTAAAAACTGCTCATGCTGCATGTATGCAGCATCTTTGTTGGGATCGTGATTAAAATGCAGTGGTTGCCTCCCATTTTAAATGGCTACAGATAGTTCAGCCTGTAATAGAGCAAATAAACATCTTGATCATGTACTCATATGAAGAGATTTTTTTTTATTAGTATTATTTATTTATTTATTTATTTGATTTAGGATTTTTTTTTAAAATTTCAATTTAGTTTTGTTATAAAGATATTTCAATTTCACAAAGAAATATGCAGCATTGTGTCTGAGAAATAATAAAAAGATATTTCTCATTTAAATCTCATTTTGTTAAAAAAAATCGTGAAAAAATCTAATTGTGAGTTGAGTGAATCGTTACATCCCTACCAGTTAGTGTACACACATTAGGAGTAGTGAGTAGTGAACACACACCCTGCAAACCGTGGACACACACACACACCTGGAGCAGTGGGCAGCCCGGAGGCAATTAGGGGTTAGATGCCTTGCTCAAGGGCACCTCAGTCATTTCCTTCCAGTATTGGGAATTGAACCCACAACCTTTGGATTACCAGTCTGACTCTCTAACAATTAGGCCACGACTACCCCTATGTCATTATGTTAAAATGCCCGTCTTGGCAAGTATCCTCATAAACATAGTCATTAATCTCTTAAGTGAATGTAAACAGTTGAGAAAGAAAACACATGTGTATTAGTTTACTGGATCCTTGCATAAGCTCTTAAAGTGACAGTAGCCTAATATTCCTGCTGCTGTCTGTTTTTAATGTTAATCAAACAACAAAAGACAAATTGTTGTCTTTCTGTCAAGAGAAAAATCACTCACTGCTCTTGACTGAATAACTTTTGTAACTTTAATAAGGATTAATCTGTTTCATGCCTGGTAAAAAGATATAGGGCCAGTAAATTTTCTTAAGCTACTGGCCATTGGCAAGTGTGGCAAAAAGTTAGTTTTAAGCCCTGCATATAGGGATCTGATATTAAAAAAAACCCCAAAAACTAAAAACTAAAGGGCTACATTTTTTCTTCTTCAAAAGCATACTATCTATTCACTCTAAAACATAGGCTGAAAGTCAACAGAAAGTCAATAAACAAAAACTAATGAGGAAAATGAGTATATTAGTCAAAAACTTTAACGAAAACCAGTTGGTAGACATTCTGGCATTAACATCCCAGTGAAATATAGTAGCTGGACACATACCTGCGGAAGTCCAGCAAGGTTCTAGCAGACTCTGGAACATTCTGGTCCATCCAGGACAAGAAGTGGAACTGAGTGACTGTGCGGCTCTCATTAGTTTGGACGTTCTTCAGGTAGAAACTGCGCACCAGGAAATCATCACACCAGATATGCTCTGAGACCAGATTTACCTTCAAGAAAATAGAGTGTGATTTTACACTACGAACAGCCTTTATCATTTTTAAAGACTAAACATAAATTAGTCAAAATATAAGGACAACTGTAATGTAATATACGTTTGAGGCTGTCAAGGTTGAAAATCTAAATTAAGGTATTAAAACCTGAAATAATAATATAATAATAATAATAATAATAATAATAATTAGGGATGCACCGATACCAGTATCGGTATCGGGCCCGATACCAAGCTCATGTACTTGTACTCGTAAAAATACCCCCGATACCAAAGACCGCTACCTAACGTGACGTCACTGACAGAATTTTCCGTGCACAGAGACACCGACGGCAGCAGCAGAAACAATGTCAGCCTCAGAGGTGTGGAAATACTTCAAAATTAATGATGACACACACATTGCGAACTGCATGCTTTCAATCACAATTCGTTATCGATTAGTGAAGGCGGGATAGGTGGAATCTAGCTGAATGACCAGAAGCGCTCTCTCTCGCGCGCGATCCCAGTTCTCTCAGACAGCGCGCGATCAGTTCTCCTTGCGCCTGAATGGTCAAATACACACATAGTTGTCAAAATGTCCATCGTGTGGAGTATCTCACGTAAATACAGTCGGTTATGGCTTAAGTGGACGTAAACATTTGGGTGAAAACAGGATATGTGTTAGTATCCATGGATTCGGTCTTAAAGGGACCGTAGCCTATATTTGTCATTAATATAAATAAAACAACAAAAGATGTTAAATAAATGTATACATGGTAAATAAACCTACTGTATCTGAAAAACAAGTTTATTTAATTTGTATCTCTATAGTATTTGTTGTATTGTTTGTAATTTGTTTATACATTTCTTTTTATATAACAACAATTATATATATTGGTAATTATGCCCTTTGAAGGTTATTGGACACTGTGAAATTTTTGTTCTTTAAGTTTGTGACAAGCACATAAAAATTATTACTTTTTCATTAGAGTAATAATAAAGAAGCTGTCCTACATTCATTAGTCTCACTGTGTTGTGCTTGGAAAACTGCAACATCAAAAAAAAAAAAAAAAAAAAAAAAAAAGAGAGAGAGAAATTAATGTATAGGCATCGGTATCGGCGAGTACTAGAAAAAAAGTATTGGTACTCGTACTCGGTCCTTAAAAAATGGTATCGGTGCATCCCTAATAATAATAATAATAATAATAAAATACATTTCCACAGGAGCTTTACCTCATATATGTGGTAGAGGTCTGACCCTTCATCAGGCCAATACTGATGACACTGTTTGATTCCGTTTTCAGCAAGAGGTGTCAGCATGACAATCACCACACAGCCACTCTCCCAAACCATCTACACAACAGAGCAGAAAATGCAAAAGCAATGTTATAATGTAGACAGTGAAGGATAGACAAAAATAAATTTTCAGCAAAGTTTTTTTTTCCTCAACAGCATGACCAGATTCACAGAGTTTCAGCAGAACTCACTTTAAACATAATTGGTCTTAATAACTCAACCCCACTCGTCACTGTAATTGAGGTTTAGTTTAGTCTTCCAGCCAACCTCTCTTGCCCTTTATCTCTCAACCTCCCCTTTCCCTTGTATACTGAACCTCCTCAGCCTTGCTCCATTTCCCCTAATCACACTTTTACTGTGTCCTTCAATCACGGAAAGGCCCACTGCGACCATTAGGAAAATGAGGGAAAACACTGACTTTTATGGGAGCAATAAAATACAATGATCCTGTTCATAAAATAATCAAACTCATGTGCCACACGTCCCCACAGAGTCATTATCAGAGAAATGTAGAGACATTACACCATGGAAAAAGTGGTTCAAAAAGCAATATAAAGTTATCATTATGAATATGTTATCATTTTTAATCTCACAAAACACTGGAGATGGAATTGATGAAAAATAAAATGTCTTAAAGTCATGATTATATGATGAGAGAATGATGGCAATACAAAGCAGCTTTCATTGAGTGTAGTATTCAATAGAGTTTTAATTTTGTTTCACAAGTTTCATCCTAAAAGCATTTATGGTACAACTATTAGCCTACAGGAATAAAGATGCTTTTCGATGTACACATTAATGGTCAAATGATGTTAAAATATAAATGTTATTCAGCATTATAAAAAACATACTGTGTAGTTTAAGTCATTCTGATGGATGAGCTCATATACATAGATCACAATGCTGTATTATTCTTTAATACAGGAGTAGAAGGTCATTGAAGGAGCTTGTACTAATGTTCCAGACCAGGTGATCAAATATTGTTGAGTTTAAGCTTTGCAGTGCAATATGCAGAAAAGGTCAAACAAAACCAACAAACATGCTTCTGGAACATCCTGCACAACGAACAGAACTGAGCGCTCTGTGCTTTGTCAGAGTTTTGAATCAAAATTGCACAAAGCGACAAATGAATACTGCATGAATCAAGCTTGAAAGATGTAGAAGTTCCTTTTAACAATATTATGCAAAGGTAAAACAACTTTCCTTTTTGACATTTGGCATACAAATCTCCAATTCTTCATATTTAAACATCATGTTATAACATGTGAACCCTAAAGGGGGTCACTGTAATGGATCATCACTGCTTGTCTTTAAGAGTTCAGTGGAAATGGCTACAGAGGAGTACTAAAATGACCTAAAACATCAATATGTAATGTACAGTTTTGTTTAACTACATTTTTAAATTAATCTCTTTAATAATCAGTTTTTGTTTGGATGTATATTCACAGATTTTCAATGAATGACTTCAGAACTTTGAACAACATAGATGCTCATCACTAATCAACACTGTTTCTACTGTTCTTTGAATGACGAATTAGAGAAAGTCTTACAACCTCAAGCTATGCCTAATGAAAAACTGTGTATAGAGAATGTGAAGCTACGTCACGCTGCGTTGCAATGTGGGGCGGCGCCTCCATCTTAAGAGGATCTCCCTCTGCTTCTGATACTGCTACCTGCACCTTTTGTTTTGTTTTTGCCTGTAAATTAAATATTCACATTCTCCATGGCATCGTTTGCAGAGAAGAGAAGCTCTTTTATTGCACTGCATGATAATTTGATGTTTTCACTGTAGTTTTGCAGAATTCCGTTCACAATGTATCTGGTTACCATAAAAACAGTGTCATGCGCTGGAAGAAATGGTAGAAATGTCCAAATAAAAATGTGTTTTTGGTTTTATGAAAGTTTTATGGTTTTCATTGTAAATATTCACTTTCCCATGGCCACAGAGATAGTGGGTCGCATTCAGTCATTTTTTTTTTTTTTATGTATTTATTTCAACACACGACAACCAAACTCAAATCCCTAGAAGGCTGCTTGTGAACAGTTTTGTAGTGCCTGCGTGCAAGTTCTGCTTATTCACAAGCTGACGAACTGTGAGAGTCATACTAGCAAAAGTAATTTTAAACCAAACTAAATAAAAAAAAAAACTTTCAAAAACACTCAGCAATGTGATTATTGATAATGTGATAATTGTGGGTTTAATCAGTGACATTATTAATAGATTTGCTATCCGACGTCTCCCCCTCAACCTGCTTTCCTTAGTGTTTTTACACGTAGAAAAGGAGAAAAAACGTATTACATCGTCCAATTTTCTCCCTGAACGATAATGTCATTTGATGCCGATGATCATGTCATTGGTACATTGGTGACATTTTTCACAATCACGACAGAAAACCAAAATACTGCCTTGAACTCACTAGCAGTAAGGCAGTGCGGTCCTCCTAATATGGCGTCTAAACAAGACGGTTACCCAGAACTCAACACGGGGTGACGTCAGCTTCACATTCTCTATAGGCTATTATGTACTGTATGTATAGGCTATAATTTGATCTTTTTATTAACTCGTGCCCTTTCTTAAGGAGAAAACTTAAGACTATGCAAACCTTTAAAAGCTTAGCTCCGTTTGGTATGAATCACCTTTTCATTAATGAGGAGGAACACTGAGACAATGACATCACTACTTTAATTGACAGGGATTAATGCACTCATTTTAATTTAAATGGAACTTCTAATGGGGTTTTCTGGATTCAGAACTGGCCTGACTGTCTATAATTCATCTGTATGAAATTAAATCAATTTAGATCATTCATTTTCTGCCAGTAGTTGACAAAATGACAAATTCAAACAACCAATAACATCACTTAGTGCACACTCACATCTGTTTGTAAACACAGCTTTGTGATTATAGAGGGTCAAGTGACATCAACACATTACCACAGTCAATTTATTAAAATGTAGATTCAGGTTTGTATTTAACACCATCTACTTATCTAATCTTCAAAAAAAACAACAACAACAACAAAAAAAAAAAACACAAAGAGGAATCAAAAAGAAAGCATGTTCAAAGCTGCTGCTATCTGCAGATTATTAGATCAGTTGGAAAATATTTAAATATGTGTTGGAGAAAAAAACTCATATTTACATTTTCAGCACTGACACTTTGTGCAGTTCTACCAGCGAGTAATCTCAAACCTTATGGGACTTTGGCTTTGACCCCCTTAATTAAGGTAACATAGTGATGTTTATAAAGTAGTTTTTTGTGGACTGCAGGAAAGTGTCCTTTCTAACCTTAACATTATAAAAAAGGCCCATTTTGCCTTTTTTTATTCGAGAGTTCATATGGTGCACAGATGCTTTCATATTTTGAGTTCTTTGCTTTTACAGATAGATATTAATACCGATATGAAAGCAAAACTAATTCTTGCTAATGGGTTTGCCTGAACAAGTCTAATACAGAAAAAAGGAACTCTGAATAGTGATGAATAGTGATTTTAAATCATGAATCATTAACCTAATAGAGTAGACCAACATTTTCATTCTTGCACTTGTGTTTATCTATATAAAATAGACGTGGACCAGACTGAGTATCTTACCTGCCAGAAGTCTGCCACAGTGGAGGGAAGAGGACCTTGAGAGCTGATATAGGCTGGATTTCGGGGGTCATGGTCCATCTTAAAGGTGAAAAGACAGAGTAAATATTCCATGAATATCCATGAAATGATCATTTTCAAATAATATTGAAAATGATACACCTTGCAGCTTGTTGATAGACATTTAAAGGATATCTTAAGAGTGAAATGTGAGGTTGGTTAACAAAGGGATGGAAGTTTCTATGGTGCTCTCCTCAGACATGAATCCTCTATGTAAACTGCACTGTTTCATTTATTTATTTGCTTTCTGAACATTTCTTCAGTCCCCTCCGATCTTTTGGGAAGGGGTAAACAAACTTCCTGCCAAGAGAAACAGAACGTCCACAATTTCTGTTTAGAGTTAAAAAGCTTGAGAGAGAAAAAAAGGAAAAGCAAATCAAATAAAGAGAAGGCACAGAGGCCTGTCACTAATGAGAGCACAGTTGTCTCTCTCACGACCACCTCCCCTCTCCCGACCCCTCTCTCCCTGTCTTTCTCGTTCTCATTTTTATCTACTCCACATCCACTCTCTCTTCCATTTCTATATCGTTCTATCATCTCCAGTCACCTCTTCTTCCTCTCTCTCCTCTGTCTGTCCTCTTCGAGCATGTGCATTCTTTAATACCTCTGATTAAAGCCGGCTCTGGGAGTAAAGCAAGGCATCTCTCTAATCAAACGCATTTATTGATGAGAAGCTCAGTGGCTGGAGGAGGGTGTCTGTGTGTAATTGTGTGTCTGTCTGAGTGAAAGCTGTCCCGATGGAAAAAAGGCTAATGATGGAGAAAAAAAAAACTTGATATGGAAATGGACTATGACATTCATAATGCACTAGCCACAATTAAATAATGACAGGCAAGATCTTCTCCAGCACTTCAGCTTATCAGCAGCAAAACTATAACAAGCAAAAGTAGATTTCAAACTGCAGCAAAGGGACAATCCACCTCTTTTAACTTATTTAATCTAATAGGTTTGCAAACTGTCGAACTATGCCAGTGTTTCTCAACCTTTTTCCCATCAGTAAGACCCAAGTAACTCTTCACTGACACAAACCAGAATGTGTTGTATCCCTTAAATATAGTTTTGATGGTAAAACATTGTGCATTTAGATTCAGTGAAGTTAAACAACATGTTTGACTTGCATAAAACCAATTCATTTAAGAGGGTACAACATGAAGCACATTAACATTTAACATTAACATTTTATTCTGTTCACATGATTTTAAAAATTATATTTTTAATATCATATTATAATGAATTTCATTTAGCGCAATCATTAATATTATTAAAGTAGAAAACAAAACAAAGAACGTTCAATACTGATCAATACAAACTTACCAAGTAGCACAAATATTCTGGGGTACATGCAAACCTAACTGGCAATTACTGATTTATGCAGTACAGGAGAATGGTCAGAATGGGGCATGCTATTTATCAATTCTTATTTAATAATCTACAAGCTGTGATTACCACAATTCACAATTTGTCTGAAGTATAGCATCCGGTCTTCCACTCTGACCATTAGTACACACATCACACTATCTGTCCATCAAATAACATCAACGGAAACCACCATTCATCAGGTCTAAAAGAAAAAACGAAACAAACAAAATATATATACATATATATATTCACTGACTGCAACACATCCTCATTAGAGAAAGATATTATTGTCTGGATGCATTACAGGAGAACATCCTCCTGACCCGAAATGTCTCTTTACAAAAAAGAAAAAAAAAAAAAAAAAAGGAAAGCTGTCATCAGGTTGGAATGTGCCCATTTTGAGCTATAACAAAAGCATGTTTGCTGTAAGGAGGTAAGGTATGCGGTCTTGTTAGGGTGTCAGACCTGAGCTTATTAAATGAAGGAAGGTTTAGAGAGTGGACGAGACTCTAACACAAGCTCCAAACACTTCCAGAGTTGCTGCTGCTCTTTCATGTGTATGTGTGTGTGTGACCTTGAAGCTTCAAGCTTGGGTCATTTAAAAAAGTATAGTACTGCTGATAAATGTGGCCATTTTCATGTCCAAAATGCTGATGAAATGATTTAATGAAAATTTCTCCACGTTGATCAAATGCTACAGCTGTCTTTGTGAGTGTGTGCTTGATAGCACGTATGTCTGTCTTTGTGAGTGCGTTTGGGAGTATGTATGTCTTTAAAGCACAAAAGCCGATCACAAAGCCTTTCAAAACTTTTGCTAAAGTAATTGCATGGTTCAGTACTTCTGCACTAATTTCTCTATAGCTTCACAAAAAGATCAAACACCACTGCATGAGAGAGACAGATTCAAACCCCATGGTTACAGTGAATGACACGCACACCCATTAGCATGGCAGAAAATGGATATAATTGCTTTGCACAACCTTAATTGTTGGCAAGAGCAATTTAAGGGTAGAACAATTATATATACACAAGCTGGCTAATGCCGGCAGTCTATATGAAACTGTTTTTTGACTACCCGCTCTCTATAAAGGGTGTTATTATAGTCGATTTGTCATTTCACACTCAGAGAGATGATCATGCTCTTAAAGTCTAATTACTTTAAAAGATCTGAGATTTTTATCAGTTTATCAGTAAATTTAGCATCCTGTGATGTTCTATACGGGGAAAATATCAGATAAAGTAGAAGATTTGAGCATAAGATGATATTATTATGAAGTGTTTGCAGGATACATTTCCTTGATATTTTGTATAGCAAATCAAAATTATTAGGAGTCAAGATTAATAGAATAAAACAAAGAATGTAATATTTTATTCCTGCTTTAATTGACTCAATATTACTGAAAAGGACTCATGCTTGCCCATTTATGAGAAAGATGCGATAACATCATCCAAAAAGCTTTATCTGTACCTTTTTCGTGTGTATATTTGAAAGAGAGAAATGGAGAGCCACAGCATAACTCAACACCAAAAAGTCACCAAAACTGGAGGAGAGGGTGTTGGTGTGAGGAGGTTGTGAAAAAATATCACGAATGATTTACTTTGAGGCCTTTTTCTTTCTTGCAACTAATGAGAAAGAAGCTACAAACATTGACAGACATAATTATCACAGTTTTTGAAACGCACATTGCCAAATCCCTGCTGCGCTTTAATTACCGCGCCTCCATGCATTTGTCTCCGCACCAGCGGATCAGTGCACCCAACCCCGACTGCAGTGCGAAACCCTCGGGGAGGGAGGGCTGACTCGCTTGTGCCTTTTGTTTCTTCTTTTGACGAGTTTGAGTCCAAAAATAACAGCATGTAAAAATGACTCAGTTTGACTTTCTCAGTGTGATGTTGCTGCACACGTATTATACTGATTAACATTATGTGTATGTACTGATTAAGGACCCAAAAAAAAAATCATTGTGTCTGTGACGGCGAGAAAAAAAAAAAAAAAAAAAAAAAAAAAAAAAAAATCACACAGTGCTTGTTTTTAAAGCATTCATGTGGTCTGTGTATTATATTACGCACACAAAAAGCTCACATTGATAGACAAGACTCCTTCCTTTGGACTCACAATGTCTGCCATAGTGAAATGTTTATTTTTGTTCTAGAAATGAATTACTGACTATTTGAACCTACTTGAATAGTGAGTATTTTTTCTTTGCTTTTTCTCAGTCTCTCTGTGCCTGTGCCTCTACATATATATAAAAGAGCATATTTAACAGTCTGAGAACGGTCACTGTTGATTGACAGAGGACAGACGAGGAGGAGAAAGGGGGAAAATACTGAATCTATGAGCAAAGAAATAAAATATAACAGCAACCCTTAAAGGAAAGTTGAAACAGACCTGGCATAGTCCAAGCAACTGACACAAATATGGACATAAATACCGTGTTGCTAAAAGAGCCTGTGCTTCAGTCACATGAACTACCTGTAAAGCGTTTTTTACTTCCATTAATGGACATGATGTGTAAAATATGTAAAAAATGAGTTATAGCTACTTACAATGGGACTCGCATTGATGTAATCAGATCTGGATTGGTTATTCTCTGGCTTCAGGATGACTCTGGAGTGATCATCTACAGTATTCAGGGAGATAGACAGACAGGTGGTGATGTAACTACTAGAGCATCAACATCTTTATAACACACTTGTCTTAACCAGGTGCTCATTTCTTGCTTTTATAAGCAAAACAAAAAAAGTATAGACAGTTCTGATCAGTTTATGATTAGAAGAGGCCATTGACTTGCTTAATTGATCAAAACAGAACGCAACAGCCTGTAACAGGCTGTGCTGCCATTCTACGACATAGTGCACAAGAAAACAAAAATAAATTCACTCGAGGCTAATACAATTTGCGAAGCACTCACACACAAGGACGCCATGTGGGCGGTTGCGCTGGACATTCTGTTCCTCCTGACCCACCGCACATGCTGCTGGCTCAGCCTGGTAACTACAGAGAGCCTCCCACTCCTTATCCAAACGATCCTTATTCTGCAGGTGATCCTCCATATACGACTGCACAAGACACACGGGAGAAAGACACAGACACACAAGTTGCTCATAAGGTCCTAATGATGATATGGTGAACATTTCCTGTAACATGCATAACACAATGAAAAAAATAATAAGCATTCCAGCCCAGACAATATATGACAGCATAATTCACGTATAAATCTGAGGATTTCAGTTCAATTCGGGGTAACATTTGTTGTTTATACAACGCAAACAAGAGCATGAAACCATATTTCTTATGCTTATGCGTTTCATGTCCCATTTGCCTTCCCGTGTAAACGTTTTTGAATTAAGTCTCCTTCCCTCCCCTAAATCCGGTGAGTAAAAAAAGCTCCATAGCAAGTTTCCAATCGTCTGCTATAATCCAGCTTTACCTCCAAGGCCAACCTATCGCTTTCTGTGCTTTCTTTCTTCCCAACAATACAATCACTCACCTATCCACCTTCAGACAGACAAGAGCTCAAACCCGCTCAGCACGGGAATCGTAGACAGTAATCCTAAACATGCACCACAAAGGAGGAGAGAGAGAAAGAGAGAGAGAGGTAGAGAGAGAAAGGGGGGTTGCAGGGAGGGGGCTTGTCCTGACAATCACACATGCAATTAAGACTCCTGAAAGGCCTGGGCACGCCAGTGCCTCTTCAGCCTGCTTCAATCACTCCTTTTCACTGCTTGCACAAATGCTGATAAGATTGTCTGCGCTTAAGCCGCCTTCCCAAGAAGCCCAAATTGAATTCAACTGAGACAAAGGGGAGTAGAGAAAGAGAGAGAGGGAGAGAGAGAGACAGAGAGCTCGCTCAGAGGACTGTGTCGCTGGCCAGAGTGTAAGAGCGTAAGTGTTGTTTGGCGGTTGGTGTCTTGTTTTTTGGATGCTTATTTCTGGCCTCCCTTTGTTAACCAACAAGAAGGGGGTTACCTTGTGCATGTGGGCATGTGAATGTGTGTTTATGAGTCTATTGTGTGAAAACAAATTACACACTCATAACCTAATGTCAAGAATCCTCTTGGCCCTGTACACAGACAGCAATCCGTAATTTCACAGGGTTCTGACATGTTCAGAACAGATGAAATGTTCCTACATGCCAAAAGTGCTATTTAAAATATATTTTTAAATGCACAGTTCGTGTAACTTCAATGTCTTCATGTATACCGGTATCATGGCTATATAAACATTCTCTTAGATATATTTTATTTCTTGTTTGAATAGCATATTGCACTCTTCTGAACATTAGGCTTGTGTGTGTGTGTGTGAGAGAGACAGAGACCTTGTTTTAAGAGATGATGAACCGTGTGACAAGTCGCTTAATAGAAGACATTATGGTTCATATGGAATTCATGATTTAGTGAAGGAGAAATGACTTTGATTAAATGCCACTGTAATAAGATTAACTCAAAGAGGAGAAAAATGTGGCCAGTGGCCAAGAAAGTCTAGGTGTCAGAAGGCTTTCCTTTTAGTCTAAGGACATAAATATCATTGCTATCATTCTAGAGAATTATTCAGATTTATTTGATCAGAAATACAGTAAAACGTAATATTATGATCAACAGCATATATTTATTAAATAAAAGTATATTATTGCAATTTAAAATAACTGTTTTCTATTTTAATATATTTTTTAAAGTCTAATTTATTCCTTTGATGGCAAAGCTGAAATTTCTGTATCTATTGCTCCAGTCACATGATCTTTCAGAAATCATTCTAATATGTTTTTGTGCTCAAGAAACATTTCTTCTTATTATTAATGTTGAAAACAGTTGTGCTGCTTAATATGTGTGTGATAGGATTCTTTAATTAAAAGAAAGATCAAAAGCAAACATTTATTTCACATATTATAAAAATCTTTTGTTACATTATAAAACTCTTTACCGTCACTTTTGATCAATTTAAAGAGGTCATGAACTGCATTTTTTTAACATTTTATCCCACTTATAATGTTACTAAGATTTTTACATCAAAAATTATCCTAATTAAGAAGTAATAAGATATTTTCTATCCTGTTTTTGACCGTGTCTTTCAAACACTCAGTTTTGATAGGCGTGTCACATTCAAGACTTGGAAGTAAACGCCCACTGCTATGATTGGGTAACAGTTTTGCATATTAAAATAATTTCAACATCTCCGCCATTACACGTGGAATTGTTTTGAAAACTTCTGATGTTGAAAAATATCTTGTTACATAGCTGAAACATTTGCCAACAATGTGAAACATTTATGTGCATTACATATGCTTTATAAGTCTTGGTTGCAGCAAATAAAGTTTTAGTACTTGGAGTTGTTATAATTGATGAATGATAACTTAAAGTGTTTTGCATAAACAGAATTATGAATGAATGTACCATTGTTTGTCATATTGTCGTTCTTATATTCGCAGTTCATCCTTTACGATAAAGTGAAAAACGTATGCGTTGTCATATGCAGTGTCGTGTTTTAAATAAAATGAAACGTGATGTGATGTCTTACTGAAGAAAAAACAGAAGATGTCACTCACTGAAGCTTTTATTCAGGATTACAATGGATTTTGTAGATCAAAACAATAACAAAAGCAGCGTTCTCTACGTGCTTTCTTCTGTATCCGATAATCCAACGCTTTAACCCCATAAATGCCGAAGCAAAGGAAAGAACAGCAAATCACAACTATCACAACTATTCACAGTCTGACTGTGGCACTACAGTATAAATACTCAGTACATATCAAATGTTCTGTATCAGACAAAGCAATAGTGACAGATGGTAAAAACATTGTTACTCATACTTGTGTGTTGCGAAATTACTGTTGGATCCAATATAGTCGTCGCTGCATCTTTTATTTTCAGTCTATCTGAAATGTACCCTCACTAAAATGAAGGGAACAATCAAACAGTGTCTTACTGACGCAATCTGGAACTTCATTAAAATAAAGTTCATCCATGCTTTCTTAATGTTAAGATCACAAGGAAGGCAATGTAAAGACAATGGAAAGTGTTTTTCCACAACTTGGCACTACAAAACGTCTTGTAATCCTCAGAGGTGTCTCTATGGTTTTGTTGCTAGAGTAATCCTGTGTTTGCGCCTCTCGTATTTACTACTACATGACATGCGCGAATCTGTGGGTGGGGCTGATGTAGAAGTAGTCGTTGATTTTCTTTTCTTTTACGTCATAAGGTGACAAAATCCAAAACGAGTGGTTTGGGCAGCTTGGTTTCAATAACAGCTGTTTTTGGACTAATGAGGAAGTTTTGAGTTCTGAAACTTATATGATAGTTTTATAGTAAAATGACCTTTAACATGTCAAAAGATCAAGGAAAATCTGATTTCTCAATTCATGAAACCTTTAATGCATCCTTGCTTCTTACAAACAATTTTAAATCTTACTGACCACAAACTTTTGAACAGTAGTGTAAATACATAGAAATAATAAAATAAATAATTAAAAATCCCCACAAAATAAACATACTAAGTCATGAACTCTATTGGCATATTGCAACTTAATACCAAAGCACATTTCCACAAAACCACTGCCATATTACCAGCATAAACTATGACAGGCAGCTGCACTCAAAATGTTCTCATCCTTCAAGCAACATATCACAAGAGAAACAAATTACCCAGCAATCAGTTTACTTCTGCCTGAGTGCCATGAGTGGACAAATGCCAACTGTTAGTGGTCACATATGGCTGTTATGAGGACAATTTGCTCTTCTCGAACATATACAGTATCTGACCTTCTAGACAAAAGTTTTTCATTTTTTCCCTCTTAGTTTTTCTTATGTTACAGATGGTTGATGGAGCATCTGCCTTATGTGAGTGTGTTTCTGTGACAATATGTAACAGTAACTCTCTCTATTTGCCTTCTCTAATACCACCTCTATTAGCAAGATGATGCGTGATTTAATCAGAGACAGAGGGATTTGGCAACTAGCCAACCATTTAATCACTGAGGTACTTCTCCCTGACAGACAGCAGACCATTTTCTCTCCTTTCACACTGAACACCCCCCCCCCACACACACACACTTCATTTCTTCTTAAAGCAATGTCAAATAAGCACTAAATAATTGCAGTTTATTACTAGCTTTCAAATACACACACACACATACACACACAGGTTTTCATGTTTTATGGCATAGACGTAATGATTTTTATACTGTACAAACTGTATATTCTTTCCCTCTACACCAGGGATGTCCAAGCTTTTTTTTAAATGTACACACCTGGAGGCCGTATACTTCTCCTTCGTTTTTATATATATTATATGTTTTGTCTCTTGGAAATGCACATTTAACAGTAGCTTCAGTTGACAGTAGCAGTATATTGAGATGGGATGCAGAAAAAAATATCTGAAAAATTTTAACAACCTAATTTTTATAGGGTAAAATTTAAATATTCTTACTAAGTTAGAACTCTACTCTTATTAAAATTAACCATTGATCATCCATAGTATCATACATTTAGATCATGATAACCACAGGAAAAAGCACACATGGCACTTCACTACCATGGTAAAAAGTAACTATATGGTTTCTATGGTATCTAGAATGGCTTTATGTTATTTCGTATAAACACATTTAGTATAAATGACTCGTGATCGGCCCACAGGCCGGACTTTGGACACCCCTGCCCTACACTAACCCTACCCCTAAACCTACCCATCCCAGAAAACTTTATGCATTTTTAGATTTTTAAAACACATCGTTTAGTATGATTTATAAGCTGTTTTCCTCATGGGGACCAAAAAAAAAAAAAGTCACAAAATTTACACTTGGTCCCCATAATGTAGGGAATGCCAGGCGCACACACACACACACACACACACACACACACACACACACGTTTGTTTTTGTGAATTGTGAGGATCTCCATAGGCGTAATGGTTTTTATACTGTACAAACTGTATTTTCTATCCCCCTACACTACCCCTACCCCTAAACCTACCCATCACAGGAAACTGTGCACATTTTTACTTTCTCAAAAAAACTCATTCTGTATGATTTATAAGCCTTTTGAAAAATGGGGACATGGGGTAATGTCCTCATAAGTCACCCTCTCCTTGTAATACCTATGTTATACCCATGTCATTATACAAATTTGTGTCCTGATATGTCACAAAAACACGCACGCACACACACACACACACACACACACACACACACACACACACACACACACACACACACAGATCATCCTCAGCATATCAAATATTTGTTGCTCTACCACCAAAAAAACCAGAAACAACTGTGTATCTCTCCCTCATTATCTTTCACTATGTCCATGTTGCACGTATGAATAATAAACACACAGTGCAGTGGAGCAACAGCAGTGAATTGTGGCGCTGTCCAAGGTTCTGAATTAGTTCTTTCTGCTCCTGCAGCAGCTATATATAATAAAAAAGTCTGGGCTAAATCTCAGACTCTTAAACCAATGATGTGTCATAATATATGCTTTGAGCCTCACATTGTATGCATACAAAAACATGTATATCTGACCCATTTTATGTAAATAATTAGCTGTATTTTCATGTGATGAAAACTATGACTGTAAAAGACAAAAAGCAGTTTTATAGATCGAATAGACCTTATCGTACAGCATGCTAGTAGATGGAAATCAAATACACAGCATATATTAAATCAAAGGGGAAAAAAACAAAGCATGGGATTGTCAAGAGTATGAGCCATATACTGTATATGACTCTGAGGCACCATATGAGGCTGGGCTATGGAGAATGGATTCTCTAGCTTTGCTCCTACCTGAGGAGGGATGAAAAAGATGCCTTATAGAAACCTGACATACTGAGAGATTACGCTATCAGAGCAGTTATTATTTCATAACCCGTCTTTGATTGCATCCATTGAGAGATTGATAGTGTACATGCGGTAACCTGTGATACATTGCACTATGGTATTGCAGTCACTTCTTAGAGACAGAGTGTGATTTTGAGATTTTCTGTAGCATATCGACCAATATGGATTTTTTTTTTCATGGATGACGACAATATCTTAGAAAGCAGGGTGACCATGTTCAATATAAAGCCGATATATAATCATACTATTTAATTAAATAAAGATAGTAAATAACACATGGTGCAATTAAATGTTTATTTATTTTACATTATATTTACTAAAATTAAAAAATAAATTTGAAAAACGTATTGTTAATTTGTAAAATAATTAATATGAAAAAATAACTCGAACTTAGAACCTGTAAAATAAACTGATTTTAACTTTAAATAGCAACTTTTTGATTCTGTAATACTATTATAGTATTTTTTTTTTTTTTTTTACAAATAAAGAAAGATTTTTAAAAATTACTAAAAAGGAAGTAATCACTAAATATTAAATATTTATTAGATATTCAAAGACTTGTTCAAATGATATAAACAAGTCTTTGTTGAATGCCAATGATATATGACAAAGTATTATAGTATTTACCTTTCTGTTACTATTGAGAGTAGTTTTTCATATACCATTTACTTTGTTTTACATTACTACCTAATAATTTATTATTAACAAAACTAACGAAAACTGGGAATGGGACTTCCTGCATGTCTGCACTCAAGTGCGGGTGTTCTCTACACTTTCAAAATAAAAGTTCCTGCACTGTCAAAATAAAAGACTCACTTCCGACCCTTAAATGCCAAACTGAAAAACATATTGGCTGATGGCGATAATTAAGAAATGTCAAATATCTGAGATATATCAGTCGACCACTGCATATAAGCATTGTTGCACTGTTCAGAGTGCAATGTGCATTTATACATAATAATATTGGCAGTGTGCATAAATAGTTTCTAAGGTTGTACTAAATAAAAAACTAAAAATCCAATTGTCTCAATCATCTATAATTATCTCAAAGCCTATGAAAGTATACTGCCAAGCATTTTACTATCCTTGCTGAGTGTCTATGAAGACAACATGGTCCAAGATGCTTCAAACCAGCTAAAAAATTAATTAAATAATTACCACAGAACTTTGCAAACTTCTGAATGTTTGAACAATAGCTTTGTAGATGTACACTTTAGCAGATGCATATCTGCCTAACAACAAACATGGTTTTATTAGCTGTTGAAAAAACCCCCATCTCAATAAGGGCCATCCATTACAGCAAAACACAATACGCTAAATCAATCAACTCAGTGGCTGTCTTTTGCTCCACTGTTGGATGTATGATAGATTCTCGGCTCGGTAATGAACACAACGCTACCAGGCACCTATCAGTCTTTCCTGTCGAAGCTGTGCTGAGATGAATAAAACAAAAGTTGGGACGAAATTAAAACAATCCATTGTGTCAGAAAAGCCAGAGACCATGGGGCCCTGCAGTTCCTTTCAGAGCTAAAACAAACCCAAAATCTAAAATATGTGACTGTGAGACAAAGGTGAAGGAAAAACAAGAAAAGAGAGACAGAAGGAGAGGCACATGTTTGGATATATATAGTATAGAGTGTAGAGTGTGTAGAGTATAAGATATTGTTTTAATAGTCTCTTGGACTATGTCCTGTTTTCACATGCATATAATAAACTGTTTACCAGTATCATGTGACCAGTGGAGATGTCCATGTTGGTTTGGGTAGGCTCCTCACTCCAGGAGGATGTACTACTGCGGGCGGAGGGACTCTGCATTGGTCCGTCACTGAACTGTGAGGACACGCTGTTAATGCGTGACGTGTGCGATGGGTGGAACACCTCTGATCGCTCTCCACGCTCTGATGTCTGCACCGCCATGCGCTGCCGACAGAGATCCTATCAAGAAAATGGACAAACATTAGTCTTATCTATGAAAACATTATCTGGGGCAACTCATAAAGCTCTTCTAAAGAGTAAAAATGATCAATCGCACAAACTATAGCAACAAAGCACTGGTTATTATGCTTAGAATATTATAACGGTTATTTATATAGGAAAATCATACAAAAACACAATGATACTGCATCAGGATTCTGGATCAAATAAACTCTAATTTCATTTATCTCCACTTTGCATCTCAGAGTGGGTTCATGATACAGCCAACAACATATTACGTCACTGTCTGCTCTACAAGATGAAATCTATCAGCTGCATAAACTCACCAACCCACCAATGGAGCAAATAATTACTATATGCCAGCAGCCATTTTTAAACACAAGGTTCAATGATAAGGTTTAATTTTCTAAAAGAATACCTTTACATATATAATAAACCATAATCATGCATAATATTTGCTTACATGATATATGATAGTTTGCTTAACATGATATATGATAGTTCGTGACAAGTCATCTACCTTGTATTTATATAGTTGGAGAGTGTTAGTAAATTGTTCATAAAATGCCATCAAAAGCAACAAATTAGCAATCTATTTACAAAACCAGTAAAACTGAATTGAAAATCCAGCTCTGTCTCAGGATGTAGCCACTGCATTTGTCAACCAACCAGCAAACACTGTATTTACTGCTATATTCACAGGTCTTCATTTCGCCCTTAATAGCTACATTTCAGTCACTCACGTCATTCTGAAATTATAACTCCAAGGTATTATCTACCATTTGTCCCTTCATTGAAATCAAACAAAGAAGCAGATTATTCAAACCACCTTCCCAAGGATCACTGACTCTATGAGGATATCAGATGAATGTTTCAATGTTAAAGCTGAATTCTCTCAAGATGTGTCATTATATCCCTTTTAACCTGGCTCAATATATAATTGTTGCAGGCAATTATTAATGGAACAGCATGCAGAACATTTCTGTACTACCTGACAGATATCACTGAAATAGGAGAGATATAATGTCTGTTAATGGAAAAAATGAATTCGGTAGTGGAATGCTATTGTTTAGTCAATCAGAAGACTTTGAGCTGCTCTCTGCCTGTCAGTCATTTTATGTATTCAGTTAGGTGAAATCAGGATTGATCTTCGGGGGGAGGGATTTTAAAAAGTGAAGGGGGTAGTCTAAGTCAGTGACGGAAGTTAGTGAAAAGACTAATATTGCTAAAAAAAACAAAAAAAAAAAACAATTCTGACTACAAGCACCTTATAATGTTTAAAACACTTTACAAGAAAGCTATCAGCCATTTTCATGCAATTACCATGTAGGTTTTTGTTATAAAGCAACAGCATTTTGTAACATTTTAAAATCATTAAAAAGCTCCAGTTTTATTGAGTAAAAAACCTTCTGCTCATTGTGCCTGGTTGTTATTCTTTCTACTCTTTCCCTCTTGCTTTACTTCCATTTTATTTACTCAAAGGTTAAACAGGCACAGACAATCCCTTTCTGAAGCAGTTGCTAGTCACAACAGTATGACCCCCATCAAATGTCCAACAGTTAAAAAAGCACCCAAATCAGAAAAAAAAAAAAAAAAAAAAAAACACCCAGCAGAGTGAGGCTGACAGGAGGGTCAGTAAGAGAGTGTGGGGGCTGGAGGTAGAAGTTTAGTGTGCCTCACTAATGGAGCTCCCCGGTGAGAGAAACCAGGAGGGAAGGTGGTGAGGGGCTAAACAGAGGCCACAGAGCTCTAAAACGAGCCACAGAATAGAGGATGGAGTTCACCCTTAACATTAATATCTGATCTGATGTCTACCATGAGTCAATCTAACTTAAAATTAGTAAAACTGCAAAAACATGTGCCAACTGTTAAAACAGTGCCCACTTCCTGATAAATCATGTTCATTTCAGACAGCATAAATTAATGCATACATTTGCTTCTCTTAATCAGTGAACCACTAAGTAGCAAAATTAATTACATTTGCATTTAATAATTTAGCAACCATATTTATCCAAAGTGATTTACAAAGAGCAAAAGAGAAGAATATAACTACAAAAACAATTAGCAAAAGAAATCCTGAGTCGAGTGCCCATTGAGGAGATGTGTTTTTAGATGTTTAGATGTTTCTTGAAGGTAGCAAGAGACTCCTATGTTTGGGGAGGGTTGGGAAGATCATTCCCCCATCAAGGTACAATTAAAGCAAGCAACTGTGTGACTTGACTGTATAAATATATATACTAAAAGTCAATGAATGAATGCATGCATGCATGTTCTTAGGTCTTTAACATGAACATTTATGCATTTGGTAGATAATTTTATCCAAATTGACAGTGCATTCAAAGTGTACATCATCAGTTTGTGTTTCACTGGTGTTGAATCCATGACTTTGATGTTGCTCTAGTCTACCAGTCATCACCTAGTCTTATAACTCCATCACAAAATTATTTGATCCTTTAATGTCTAATTCTTAAAAAAAAAAAAAAAAAAAAAAACTTTAACAGCATGTTTTTTTTTTGTTTTTTTTTTAAGTAAATGTAAGTAATAACCTTTTAATGTCCACAAAACAAAATGAACAAAATGTAAATCCTTTATAAGGAGTGTGTGGTAACAAAAAACTACTTCCCTTAATGAAAAATTCCTGGTGGATAATGTATTTTATAAGTATGGTTAGAATGTGAGGATCATGAACTGTATTTGAAGAACACAGAAAGCACTGAAAACTACTGTAGATTTGACTTTTTCCACATTTTGGCATTAATGGTAGGCAAGATTCAGATTAATGGTTTAATTTAAATTGCTTCAAAATGTAACAGTTTGTTCCTGTTCCACATTTGAGTAAAATAAATAAATAAATAAATAAATAAATAAGTGAGTGGAATAGGAACAAAACCAAAAAGTATCTTTGCAACACTTTAGCAAAACAAACACAAAATCTTAGAATGAGAAACTTATGGAATAATAAGGTATTATCAAGGATATTAACAACAAACAAGTGTGAATATACATGAGTGTTTGATGAAGGAATAAGAATAAAACTGTAAGAGTGTGTGAGAGGGTGTGTGTGTGTGAGTAGATGGGTGGCAGTGTGTGCTTTGATCTGCTACAGAATCATTGCGGCAGAACTGATTCTAATTGCATGTTTCACTGTAAGAGTCCCTGTGCACAAGACTGCATTCATTCCAGCTACAGCAGTTGGGAAATCCCTTACAACTACACAGTACGAGCCGTGTCTATGCCTTTAATCTTATTCGCTTATAAAAAAAAAAAAAAAAAACTGGCAGATCTAAAGGCCCGAAAGCACTCACAATATACTACGATACGACAACATTACACACAAATTAAAATCAATACAAAGTAATTAAAAGCTGAAATGAAAACACAGCAAAGGTGTCAGGATATAATGTGTGACTGCATCATAATAATATTGAGAAACACAGATTATTTTGCCACACTAATAGGACCGACGTTTATGGAAGGGACTTCTCGACAAAGTGTGAGAGGTTTATTAAATATTGAAGGCGGGGGAGGAAGCCAAGCGCTTGCACCCTGCGATCCAGTCTCATTGAGTACAGCTGAGCCCAACACAAAATCAATAAGCCTTCACCGCAAGCCCTCCCTCCAGGAGCCGTGAAAGAAAGGTCAGACAACAAACTCATTTCCCTGCTAAAAAGGGCTCTGCCTCAATTAGGATTCATATTAAACACCGCTGTCATGCAAGGACATCTGTGTCTGCTCCAGTGGGTCATAATTAAGGAAAAGAAGCTTTAAATGAAATCCACTGCCTTTTTGTTAATGAGCTACAATAATTTTGGAACAATTAAGAACATTCATTACACCTGGTGATGATTGCAAATATGGATAGTGTTACTCTGAAAGGGTTGGTTTGCTGGATTGGAGGTGAAAATAACCTTGGTCGAGGACAACTTATTCAGTACATCCTAAAAACAGGACTGCTTTTTCATTTTAATATGTACCGACTGTTGTCAGAGAAAACATGATTGGCTGAAATAATTGGCCTGCTCCTACCTGATAGGCTGCCGTGGCATCGTGGCCTGTGTCATTTCCCAAACCAACGAGCTTCTCCTTCAGCTTATGGTGGGAGCGGTGGCGCAAGCAGTACAGAGCCCCCGACATCCCCAACACCATGACAATAAAAACCATGGAGACCACCACCAGAATCAAAAAGTTGCCTGGCTCCACTTGACTGTTTTTGACCAGGGGGATGTGGTTTAGTTTGCCCCTCTGAAATTAGAACAGACAAGAGAGAGAAATCCTGATAAACATTGTGGATTAAAAACAATATATATAAACATTGTGGATTAAAAACAATATATATAAACATTGTGGATTAAAAACTATATATATATATATATATATATATATATGACATGTATATACACACACAAAATGAGCATTGCAACTGTTTTCAATAATAAAAATAAGAAATGTTTCTTGAGCAAAAAATTACATTTTGAAATGTATTAAAAAAGAAAATTTTAAATTGTAATAATATTTCACATTATTACTGTTTTTACTGTATACTGAGTCTTCTATATCACTCAACTGATCACAGGATAACAATGTCCAATTGGTGTTTTCATATGGTACTTTAAATTAGGCGCCTAGGTGCTTATATATTGCTTTTAATTATTAGTTTTTATACACACTGACGTACAAACACCTCAAGCCGACACTTGGGAAGTAAAGGCCCGCTCCACTCTTGCCTTGGCAGGTTGAAGCATGCCACCACAGAGCAATTAGGGTCGGTCCTCACTGTACCAGCTTGTTGCTAATTAGCCTCCAAGTCTTGGGTTTGGTTGGGATGGGGGAATTGGCTCAGACCTCCAAGTTAATAAAATGGGAGAGGGGCTAAGCCGAGGGGGAGTACCTAAAAGGTCCGAGCCCCGCTAACGTTCCACTGTAGAGGGGGTTGTCAGGCTTGTTAGCCCCTCGGGGGGAGGGCTGACAGCCGGGGATAAGCTGCTGGGGGATTGGCGGCGTATTGTTTCCAAATGCCTTGTGAGGCTGAATAGACTGAGGCCTTTAGAATGGGGTTCAGAGTTTTTTTTTAATCTGCCTCTATTCGCATTCAGTGCTATCATACCAACCGACTGATCACAGAACTATAAGCAATGCGAGCTGCCATCCCATGATTGATTTTTCTGATCAGTATTTTAGAAACAACTGTTTCCTGAATACTGATGATCTACTTCACATTTGTTATTGCTGTATTAGTTTTCTTAAAGAATTACACAACATCTAGGACTACTACACCTTGTATAACAGAATACAAATTCATGAAGCACAAAATATTTAAATCAAGCTCTAATTACATATGCCACTCCATTTAATCAAATACTGAAATCCCTCATACACTGGCTACACGTCGCTGAAAATATCAGCACCTAAATGTGAGGTTTAGTAGTTTCCAAGGATTAGTTTCTACTTTTTGTGATTGTGAGCTTTTGTTGGTGCAGAAATGGTTTGCTTTCCACCCATCAAACATTGCATGGAGAGTGTGTAGAGAGGAGGGCGCATTCAGCTGGAATAGAATGCCCCCTCTCTCCTTCCCTCCATCCCTCTATAGGCTTAGCGCTCTCAATCGAATTACATGAATAGATCTCTAACATGAAAAGCTGGCTCTGAAAAGAAAATTGTGCTTGGCTAAATAATGTCCGCAATTAATTATAACTAAACAGAATACATGCATTAGGCAGTTGAGCAAAGGAATGGAAAATGGATCAAAAAAAGGAGAGAAGATATAAAAAGAAAAACCAAAAATGTTGTCCTGAGGTAGTATACAATGTATACGAAATTAATGATGACTACCAAAATGGATCCTAAAGCATATTTGTGTAGTTGTTATTTATATACATCAAATAAATATAAAACCCCTATGCCAAAGCAAGGTCAACAAAAAACATTTTTGTACAAAGTAGTTGCTTAGCAAAAATGTTTATCGTGGTCTAAATATATTATGTTGGTACATATACATTTAATCAACATAACTGAAAACAAAAAATAATAGGACAAAAAAATTCAATATCATTGAGGAATTATTATAATAACCAGTCTATGACATAATTTCTCTTATGATGAGGAGGACATCAAAAATGAAAAATGCAATGCAGACTCAACATGGTATGTTGTAATGTGTTAAATCTCTTTTGAAGAAAAATCTGATTATTTCAAGTGAAATATGTCAAATCCTCTCTCTTCCTGCAACACATCTAGTAACCCGCAAAGATACACTTTACGTAAAAGCAGAGAAGAAAAATAAAATGGGGAAAAAAAGAGACGGGGGAAAAAGAAAGAAAGGGAGGGAGAGAGAGACAGAATCCTTTATGCTTTTATGGTTTTGTTCTTCTGTAGGGAATAAAATTGGACTTGCAAATTTCTGATTCACAGGAGACTACTGAAAAAAAAAAGACAGACAGGTTCAAATCAATCTTTCTCTCAAAGAAAAATAAATAAATAAAGGTCTTCAAATCCTTATTTGAACTAAAAATACAAGGATTTCTGAGCGTATAAATCTATAAAGTCTGTGAAATTATACAAATTTGTTTCAGTGAAAAAAAAAAAAAAATATATATATATATATATAAAACGAAAGTATAAATAAAAAAGAATTCACTTTTTCATTTTTTAAATCTATTTCAGAGATGATGATATGAGGAAAAAACTGTTAAGAGTTGAAAAATATATAATATAGTATATAATATAATATAGATTAAAAAAAGTTAGAGCAAGACATAAACAAATAGAAGAAAAATGATACTGGGTGAGATGTGTTCCTGAATTAATGGGTGTGTTTCCAGGGTCATCAGACATTGCTTATCCATAGATTCAGCTAATCAATCTCTTGACTGATCTCTTGAAAATTTACCAAAATTACAAAATTTAAATCTTAACGTTTCTCTTTATATTGAGCGATAAAATAACATTTGTAAAGCAGTGAATCAGTGTCAATTCAAAATAAGATTTGAATCCAGGACTACTGATCTCAAAAATGAACACCTAACACAAAGACCACTGCCCAATGTATGGCCAGACAAGTTTCACCTACAGCAATTAACTTTAAGCAATCTATACAAATGGATTAATAAATCCCCTCTCTTTTTTTGCTCTCAAAAGGACAGAAGATGAACAGAAGGATTTGTATATTTGAGGATGGATAAAAGGGAGATGGATTTGGGATGCTCTGGCTGATTTAACTCATTGAGGGAAGGGTTGGGTGAAGGAGACTGTGACGGGTGAAAGGTTGAGACAAGGGCCGCCCAGATATTCTTTCACTTTTACACACAATAATCACTCAACCTTAAAATCATTCACCCACTCCAATCCCAGCTCTATATTTTTAAAATATGATGAAAATAAACAAACAAATAAATAAATACACTGAACTAAAAAAAAATCAATTTTAATCATGCACACAATATTGGACAACTGAAAAGCAGTTTTACAGTCATTGTGTTTTAAAATACTTAGTTCTATATATCATTTTTGTATTTACTTTTTTTTCTTTCAAAACTAGACTAAAATTTGTATTAAGTGAGAAAAATATTTCTGTTTCACTATTTATAAGATTGTCTAAATTGCATTATCATGAATGCATGTGGAATCTGATTAGAAAAATCCAAAATTAATTTGTAGATCATGGACTATATGTAATGCATTATGACTTTAATAACATCTTACATTTCACTAACCATTTCACTTAAGTTAACTTTCCATGAAAAATTAGAGATTAGACATAGCCAGTGTTTATAAATATTTACATTAAACATGTCAAACATTAAAGCTGAATATATGGAATAAGCATTGAATGAATCTGTGAACTGTTCACATTTTGTCATTAAAGTATATAAAACATTGTTGCCCCACAGGACTTATTTCGTTCTTTAGCACGTTTATGGAACATCTATTAAAACGCAATGATCAGAGATAGGCTAAATAAAATAGTTATTAGCCCTTGTAAATAATCCCAATTTGTAAGAGAAGTTTTTTTAAATTTATCTATCAACTGTTCTACATACCTCATATTTCTTCTTATTATTTATCTTTGGCTCCGAGTAATATGCAACTTGCGAAAACGCATGAAACTAAACACACCGCTTTCAGCGCCATCGATTTCCCAGAAACAAACAGTTCAACACCGATTCCTCCCTCTATATGCTCTATGCTTCTGTTTGTACTCTGTACCATTTGCACAGCTCTTACCACCACTCTATACTGGCTCAAGACCCATATCAATTATATAACGATCTGCAAACCATCTTGGCCATAAAACCGCACATTATACACGCGTTTCTATCAGCAGAAGCGTTTAAAATGAAAAGCACGATGAAATGTGTCATGCTGCACCGCCATGTACCAAGTCTTGCAGGACAATATCACTCTCATTATCAGTCCAGATGCATCCGGATGCGCAATAAGTTTTAGGTGACGCTTAATGGCGCGTTCACAGCCTTGTTACATTAATTTACACGACCATTATACACGTGCATCAGACATACAGACAAGTCCAGATAGATAGTTACCTAGTTTCATTTTCGGACAGCGCGGGAGGGATGCTTTTCAAGATCCTATTCCGCCTTTCTACATCAGATGTCCGACTTGGCGACTGCAGCTTCCTTTTGCAATCCCGCTAGCTAAGAAAAGTTTTCACCTTTCCGTTCGCGTCCACCTCAACAAAACACCGTCGCTGTTCACAGTGTTTTTAAAACATAAGCGGAGGGAAAAAAATAAAAATAAAAGAGTTTGAAAAAGAAAGGACGGGAGCGGGAGAAATGGCGAGCCAAATCGTCCGCCACATTTCCTAAAGACTTATAAGAAGCTGCAGTGGGTTGTCTTGTCCTTTGAATGATCATGTGCGACTGAAAAGCCAGGGTTTTTTCACGGAGCCCCTCCTTATATTCAGCGAGACTCGAGTCGCTGTCTGTAGCACATGTCACATCCACTGGTTGCTATAGCGATGCCTCCACATGTTGCCCACAGCTCGCGGGGCGCTAATCAGTGCGCGCGGGGTAGAGGGACAGCTTGAATGGACGGAGAGCTTGTCACTCATTTGTTCAACTATTCGGGATTTCTGTGCCCGCTGAATCGCTCGCGCTCGGATTTTCCTTACGCTTTCTCCCACGTTTTTAACCCGTTATATCGCAATCAAAACTAACTAATGTTGCAACGCCTACCGCCAACTACAGTCTGTACGAGCCAGACAGCGAAGCACAATTCACTGACCACTGCGTGTATCGACCCGTCGTTTTAGGACAGACTTCAAAGAATATAAATCAATTACAATTCAAAAATTTTCTTGCATGTTAAATATTTTTTTTTTTTTTTTTTTTTTTTAAAAGCACACATGACTAAGCTATTACGCGATAATAAGATACTAGATAATATTTGGCATGTACACATTTACCCTATTATAATTCGTCTTTCCAGAGGGGGAGTCTGGTTTCTCTCAAGGTTTTTTCTCCCTCTTCAACTAAAAATCTAATAGTCGAATTTGATTTGCTGAATTGGGTATTATAATAAACATTAAAAATAAAAGAATTTTATAACAACTGTTTTAAAATAATGCCTTAACAAAAATTATGCTTAAAATATAAATAAATACATATTAATAAATAAAGAATATAATTCTAGTTTTGATGATAGACAAAATAGGGCAAGGAGAAACTTCATAATCAGTGAGATGGAGTCCATGTAGTGAAGTAGTGACTAAAGCTGCAAAAAAGGGACTTATTTTGTTCTTTATAAAAATCACAATTTTCGGGGACTATTGTGAGGTTTGAGGAGGGCAACAGCTGCAGCGAGCAGAGAGGGATTACCAAGTCTAACGAAGAGAATGGGGGTGGGGGGGGGGGTGAGAAAGAAAGAAAGAGAAAGCAATACAAGCACTCAGAGAGGGAGAGTGTGTAAGAGCTATACAACATGTGCCCGTGAGGTGTAAGTGGCCGTATTTGTGTGTGTGTGTGTGTGTCTCTGTGGGCTGGAGGAACTGGGGGTGGGGTCCCGTCAAATGCAGATGACGAGTCTGCGGAGGGGTCTTCGGTTTATCTTAGGTTTCAGCTGCACTCCTCCCTCTGTTGTCCCTTGCTTACCCCTCTTTGTCCCACAGCATGACAGCTGGAGTTGGCAGAAATGAGAGAGGAACAAATAAAGTGGTTCACCCGTTGCAGAATCTCAAGATCAGATAAACACACCTCAGCATGAACAGCGGCCAGAAATACTTCCACCTTTAACCTCACCTCTCTTTATTTTACGTTCTTTTTTCTTTTTCTTTCTTGCTGAAAGAATCTCGGCGTGCTGTAGTGAATGACTTGTATACACAATATTATCTTTGACATGGACAAATGAGCCCAAAACCACAGAATGGCTAGATAACCACACTAACATTTATTCCATCATATTTTTTGTGTATCCGCTTTTATGACTATGTGTCTATTTTGTCTGTGTTTCTATGATAAATTCCTGCAAGAATGGTACATCTGTGTCCTAATATGCATTGAATCATTATTTCACAGCTTCGACCGCTAATGAATCAACCATTTGTGCAATTTTTTAGAGAACAAAATCTGGATGACTAAAAACTTGCTGCCATTTCTGACAACACACACATACACAAAAACCTTAATGATGTATGAAATTACATCACAAAACAATGCAAAATCATTTTTCAACAAGGACATTAACATCAACTTGTAACTAAACCAAGAGCTGCAGTGCTACTCAGCTCTATATAGAGACAGCACTGCACGCCTTTCGGCTGTAAAGAGTCCTGTGGTGACTGACAAACAATACTGTTATGATCAATCTAAATCACAGACTGCAAAAGGAGAGAGTGATGTTAAACAAGCATCTGGATAGAGGGTGAAGTCAGGCTGCCTAAACCGTGCCTCCAACCATACTCACAGACTGAGCCATCTGTCTGTATCTTTCCATGAGTATTACCCTCGGTCTCAAATGTAGATGCTTGAATAGTGCATAGTGAATGTAGGCTTTACATAGGTGGTCAATTCAGAGTTGTAAGAGTATTTATGGAACTGCTTATTTCCACACTTTTCTTGTACTTTTTCTTCGTTTAATGCATCTAACAATCAAACCCATTACCTTGTCTAACCTGTCTAACACTACACAGCTAAAATGTGACAGAACTATATATTTCCCAACAGGGTAATTGATTTTTGATGTTTCTTGAAAAGATGTTACAGCTTCATTTAGTGTTAGGTGCAAAAAAATTACAGTACATATTGTACACTCCTGATATTTCATATCTATCCTTACCAAGGTTTGTGCACTTCATTTGTTCACAAAAGACAACATGCTGTTGTTTAATGGAGTTGGCTAGTCCAACCTGGTCTCACGAGGAGTCATAATTTGCTCAAGATGACGAAATCATATTAAAAGCATACGACCCATACCTAAACTTAACCATCATTTTAATAGGAAACAGCTATGAAAGTTATATCTTTTCATAAAATCCAAGTTGTACGCCATGCTGTACGAAGTTGCCATGTAAGAGTGTTGGCTGTGACGGTGTAAAGGTGCGGTCACATTAGTGAAATTTTGTGAAACAGTAATAGCGCAGCTTAAAGTGTTTATAATGACTTGGTACAAAGCAGTACAATTTGTTGAATAGATGTTTCACAGTGGTACCAGTCAATACCATACCATTCAGATTTTTAAGGATTGTCAGTTTTCAATCAGACTGAAATCATGTGTTCAAATGTTTCAAGACAGTATTTTCTATCAATATTTCTTTGATGTCCTACTCTCCATATTCTATAAAGTTTTATGCTTAGCAACTGTGTTGCCTCATTCTTAATTGGTTTGATTTATTGCTCTATTGGTTTTTGGTGTATGTTGTGTGTTGTTGGGTTTTGATGATGCAGTATAGACACTGTACGCACTGTATTTCGATCGCTAGTTTTGCTAACTTTAGCAAAATTTCACAGGTAAAAAAAGGTCCATTGTCAATAGTGTAGCAATGTACTGTATGAAGCAAAGCAGAAGTCACTTTCAAACCAAACAGCTTTCTTTTGGTCAATGCTGTGAATTAGCAGCTTGAACCCAATGCAAAATCTGTTTTAGGATGGATGAAGGGAACGAAATGTGTTGTCGATGACTGACACTAGGGGTCATGCTTGGGAGTCCTAATCACCTCTGATACTTTGAGAAAAGGGAATGAAAATTGGCGAGTAGAATTTGCATGTGCAACTCCCCCAGACATACGGGTATAAAAGGAACTGGCGTGCATCCACTTATTCAAGTTTGTGCTGAGGAGTAGCAGTTAAGTGGGCAGCTCAGCATTGTGGCAGGAGGGACACCACGTCTCATTCCCTCCATCAGGGAATGGAGGTTTACAATAGTAACTGAGACGTTCCCTATCTGTCAGTCAGTTCGACATGGTGTCGACAGCAGTGCACGCCTTCCGGCTGCAAAGAGTCCTGTGGTGACTGACAAACAATACTGTAATGATCAATCTAAATCACAGACTGCATATGGAGAGAGTGATGTGCTGGGTTAAAAGTGCACTCGCAACATTGTAACCTGCCCAACGCCCCACGTAAGCCACGCAGTCCTTTGTACCACAGTACCACACAGGGACAGAGAGCACAGTACTTACCATGGGAAAAGTTCGCTTCAGCCAGTCTTTTTACGTGTGGTACGAAGGACTACACAGCTTACGTGGGGTGTTGGGTAGGTTACGACGTTGCGAGCACACTCAGGTGGAAGAGGGGTGGAAGAAACAAATTATTAAGTAGTTTTTTTGGGGGGGTACTTGTACTTTTAGGAGTGTATTTTTAAGTTTTACTTGTACTTAAGTACAAATTAAGCTAAGTAATCTACTTCGCTACTTGTAAAAATCACAATTCGTGAGTACACCTACAATTTGAATTAATATTTAAACCTTTGACAGGCATTTCGGTAACCAATAAAGTTCTGTCATGATTGTTTGGCATGGTAATGGGTATGACAATGTTGATATGTTTGGTCTTGGCGGAATTGATCTGCTATACTGATACAGCAGGAACCAATCATCTGTGTCCTATGATAATGATGTGATTACGAGCAGGTTGAGTTAAAGGACCTATTAGCCTGCCCATTAGAGTTTCATGCCAGAACTTTGTATATTTCTGATCGTAAACGGACCAATAAAAACCCTAATATTTGGACTGAAAAAAAAAAAACGCCCGGTGCAGCAGATTCTGGTCATAACCGCAGAGTGAAGGAGCTCAGTGTGGTTTATGGACTAAAGGTTTGGAGAAACAAACTACATGGTAGTGTTGTCAAAAATATCATTATTTTGATACATATCGATGATGAAATATCTGACACTGTACTAATACTCATATTCTGCAGTGTCAATACACAGATACCAGCTGCGCATTCTCGCTCTTTCCTCTCCGACAGCGAGTTTGACACACACCCGCCTCCTGTCACTCACTCGCCTGCATATATAAATATGTGCTTGAACACACCGAAAGGACTACAGGCGACTGTCAATTAGCACGCGTGTTCTGCACCTGCGTGTAAAGAAGATAACTGTCTATTTAAGCAGATATGTTCATCTATATTCGTCATTCAAAAAGGGAAAGCAAAACTAAGACTGCAGGTATACAAATCATAAACAAAGTAGCACTTGCGTACCGTTTTGAATATCATGCTGATCACGTTCTTTATTCCTCTCCACTCATGTTATTATGAAAATATTTGACCAGTGTAATGCTCAGGTAAAATGACGTAAAATGAGAACAGCCTTCTGTCTGTGCTGTCATGACTTCTTTGCTCGCTTTCATCACTTTTCGCATTCTCATGCACTGACTCGTTTGCTAAACTGAACAGCCAATCAGAGTTCTCTCTCACCAACGGCCCGACGCCGCTTCTACATGTTAAATCGGCCAAAACAAAACAAAAAAACAAAAACAAAGGCTTCCAACTAGAGCCACCGGTGCGGAACACACTGAGCAGACGCTCAAAAATGGTCCGATGTTGCCTGACGTGGTGTGTTCCTGGTATTAGAGAGGCGCCGTTCGCTAGAGCCCAGGAAGATGCAACACCTCTCGTGGAGACTGCACACACTCCTACAGGGCATGGCATGCCTTGGGCCTGGTATGCCAAGGCAATGGCATCCACAATCCAGTAGGCCATCCTCTTTTTGGAGACAGCCTTCCCATTCTGCTATCCCCCAAAACAGACACCTTGTACTGGTATACCTGACCCTCGAAAGCAAACCAAAGAAATGATCTGTGTTGACGCAAAATCAAGACATGGAAGTACACATCCTTCAGGTCTATTGCCGCAAACCAATCCTGTTGGCGAACACGTCAAAATGTGTTTCTGCATTAACGTTTTGAAAGGGAGCTTGTACAGTGCCTGATTCAAAAGTTGCAGGTCTAAGATTGGACACAACTCACTGCCTTTCTTTGTCACAATGAAGTAAGGGCTATAGAAACCCCTTCTTCATCTCGGCTGGAAGGGCAGGCTCTATTGCGTCCTTTGCAGGACACATGCAGGACAGGGGCGTCTTTGCCTGCCACCGAGGTAAAGAGAATGTCACTGAACCTGGGCGAGCACCTGGCGAACTGAATTGCATAGCCGAGCTTGACTGTCCTGAAGAGCCAGTGCAACGGGTTGGGAAGTGGAAACCAAGTGGCGGGACATAAAGAAATCAAAACAAACGAATCTCCACCTGGCCCTTCACTAGGGGAAGGAGTGGTGCATTCACCACCTCCTGGGAAAGAGCAGCTCCTCTCATCTCTGGGTCACCCATCTCAGGAACACTACGGGGTCTTGGCGCTCGCCTGACGAATGGGCCAGTGTCACCTTTCTGCAGGTGGCTCAACGTCGCAGCCGGGCTGTAGGCTCAGCCTGCAGCGAAGCAGGTGTGGCATCCACAGGTGGACGCCCTTGGCAGCGAGCAGATGGGATGCGGGGCCTCAACGTCCTGAAAATGGCAAGAGGAATCACGGCAGGATGTGTTTAATGGCCCTGTCTGCTTCTTTACTCCCAAGAAATGCAGGGAATAGTCCTCAACAGTGTCGGCCAAAGAGGCCACCTTGCGAGATGGGGGCATCAAGAAAGCAAACTCAATAAGCATCCTACATCTTAGCAAGGTTCAGCCAGAGATGGCGCTCCTGGACCACCATAGTGGGCACTGCCTGGCCGAGAGCCTGCGTTGTGACCTTCGTCACTCACAGAGTGAAGTTGTATCAATCCCCCGCTCAGGACTACCCTTGTGCAGATCTTTAAGCGCTTTGGCCTGATGGACCAGCTGGATGGCCATGGCATACAAGGCGGAAACAGCCTGTCCAGCGGCACTGAAACCCTTTGTCGTTAAAGGCGATGAAAACTTACATGTCCTAGATGGGAGTCTAGGCCTATTCCACCAGGTGGCAGCATTTTGAGAGCATAAATGCACCACATTTGCACGCTCCACCTGAGGAACCTCCTTGTACCCCCTGGCTACTCCACCATCGAGGGTAGTGAGGATGGAAGAGATTACAATGAGGGACCAGGCAGTAAAAGATGCCCTCCACGAATTCGCCAGCTTTTCATGCACTTCTGGGAACTCTGGGGCCGGTTGCACCTGTGAGTCACAGCGTGGCTGTCCGAGGACGAGAGATATCGACTGCACCCAGAAACACACAGGCGGAAAGGCATTCTTAAAAAGATGCTCTCTGTCTGTGTTTGCCCTTTTAGATGAAGCTTGCTCTTTCAGATTGGCGAAATGCACAGGGGCAGCTCTCTCTACACTTATTCGTGTGAGGCGTGGAGAGATACTACTGTACTGCGCCGTAACACCAGCAATCCTTCTAAAACGTGGCTAAAGGAATGAGCTTGTGTATAGATGACTCTTTGCTCATATCCGAAAAAACAAATCTGAATGAGTGGATGCACGTCTGCTCCTTTTATACCCGTATGTCCGGGGAGTGGCACATGCAAATTCCACTCACCAATTTTCATTGGCCTTTTCTCAAAGTATCAGAGGTTAGGGTTCCCAAGTATGACCCCTAGTGTCAGTCATCAACGCCACGTCAAAGTGACTGACAGATAAGGAACTTCCAGATTCTGCAGATTCCTATTCAAATGACTCGATTTTGGTGCAAAAAAATCTGCCCAAACAACAGTAATTGTGACCACACTTTAAGAAAAAGTAGCTCAATCAATCAATCAATCAATCAATTATTTGACTCAGCATTCCTGTATCAAAGACTATGAAAACAAGGATTTGCTTAATAAATATACTGTCTGTCAGAGCATTTTAACACTTCATTTTTGGCTAGTTTAGAACATGAATTCCCTTCACCACTGATGAGCCAGCATCAGGATTGTTGTGTGACATTTTCAGGGCATTTTGGAGTGAATTAACTTTACATTTCCTTCATGGATGAAAGAGATTTGGTGGAGGGGAGAAGATGGAGAAAAAAAACAACAACCCGCCTCTAATCCATGCTGAACACTGTCGCACTAATTGGCGAGCGCTAACATTTGGCTCGCTATGTCTCATACATATATAAGGCTTAAAGGACTAATTTAGGGAGAGATATGTGTCGGCCATGTCGCTGCAGTCTTTGCCGTAGATTAGCTTGTTAAAATAAGCTCCCTCATTGTCTGAATCTAGGCTAGAGCTAGACCCATGCCAAGCGGTTCAAAGCTATGAACAAGCTAGCGATCAAGGTAAATGCTACGCTTGTCATCTTGTGTATACGGACTCAGCATGATCAAAACCCAACAACACACAACATACACAGCTGACTTAGCTTCAAAATAACACTGAAAGGCAAACCAATAAAGAAAATCAAACCATGAGACGACAGTTACTAAGAATAAAACTTCATGGAATATGGAGAGTAGGATGCCAAAGAAATATTGACACTATTTGTGCTGTTTAACATAACATGCACATGAGTCTTGATACATTTGGACACATGATTAAGTGAAGAAAAAATTGATAATCCTTATAAATTTTGGTATTGACTGGTACCACTGTGAAAACATCTATTCAACAAATTTTACTACTTCATTCAGAGTCATAAAAAACCCTCTAAGCTGCACAATTACTGTTCCACGCTGCTGCTGATCTGGTGCAAAATGCTGACTCAAAGTTCAGTCCACCCTACTTGGAGCTGCTCGGGCCAGGGCCAACAATTAAAGTATTCCCTTAATGCCCATATCAATACTTCTGATAGGCTCCCTTTAAAGTTTAAGAGTTATGGATTTCATTAGGAACATTGTACTCTCAGGGCCTTCAGCCATAGTTATTGTGCCAGACTCTATTAGCAGTTCTTGTGTTTTAAAGGACATGCTTGGAAGCCACTTTAAAATGAGATATGACGAAATCTACTGATGGAATTGCAGCACATTTTGGCATTTGAGACATTTCATACATCAGATGGAAGGTTAAGATGAATCTGCTCAAATGCTGCTCAAACATGCTCCTCAAAAAAAAAAAAATTGTGTTATTTATTATTGATTTATTTGTGTAAATGACTGAGATAAATATACAGAAAAAAAAGTTGTGACTTAATCATATGGTTACTATAAATAATGTATTAGTGAGGCTAAAAGGTTTAATTTCTTCATTATAGTACAAAACAGAAAGCAACAAAACAATTATAATCTGTCCCCTAAGAAGAATCTTACAGATTATGTATTTGGAGCATGGAAATCCTTTCAGTTTATAACACCCCCGCACCGAGTATAAGGTGCCACACTTGCTGATTTGTGCCCTACTTTTAACTTTGTGTTTAAAACACAATCTGTAATTGATAAACACAGCTTTAAACCTAAGCATTACTTTTGAGGTCAAAGAAAAACCCTTGAGCAGAATCAGGAGAAAAGCTTATGCCACCACTAACAGTCTGTCCGATGTAGTAATTACAGACTGCTGCTCCACCACTGCCTATCAATCGTCAAAAGACCGGTGACCCAAGTACTGCAATCTACCTGCTGAAGAATTTGGAGCGTTTTGGTATGTCCTTTTCACAGAACTTATTTCATACTGCCATTATGTTGCTGCAGATGAAATGTCTTCACTGTATGGGTCAAGTCCTGCAGTTATGTTAAAAGCAATCGCTGAAGTCTAAAAGTGTAGAAAGAACGATTACCATGATGTCACTGTTGATAAGTTAAGAGATGTGAGTGGTTAGCGGCCATGACCCACAATTCATCTACCTGTATGCCAACAAAAAAAGCACAGATTAAAAAAAAATGTATTGCCCTGAAAATCTATAATAAGATTATGGTTAGAATATACTAGTCTTGACTCGTTTCACATTTGTACAAAGATAAAAATCATGATTTTGCCAAAATTATCCATTGGCTAAATCTGACAAATTTAAATCAGTGATCCTTGATAAATGTGTTTTGTCCCTGACAAATAAAGTCATATTTGCAAAACTGCAACATGGCCAGTATGTGAACATCCCTTTTAATTGTTTGGCTAGTCCAGTATTTCCAGTTTCTTTTCTTCATACTTATCTGCAGTAAGTATCCTACTTTACTAGTATAAATTAAAATAGTGCAACCATATATTATGATCTCTAAATATGTAATGGCACTTTTTAATTTTTCTAAGCAAGTGTTCTATATCTTGCAATCCTATTATTCCATGTTCACATAGAAACTGCCAGCCAATCTAACATATTTCAATGGTCAATCATCTCCTGAAGATGAATCCTGAAATGACCAGCAAAGAGCTCACAGATCCCAAGATCTCTCCATCTAAAAACTCTATAGCATCTGCTACACTGTAATAAACTAGGAGCTTGTGTTGGAGCAAAACTTGTATCTACAGGTGCAATACCACATGTATTTAACAACCTACATTTCAAGAGTTAAAGGTGATGTATAAGACAGTTCCTGTTGATGTTTTCTGCTAGGGTCATCCCACTGAGGAATCTAAGACCACTTCAATTGTTACACCATCACCGCAGACATCATTACTCACCATCCATACATCAGTGTCAGATCTGCCACCTTGTTCCTGTATGCAGTCTCATTACTGCTGATTAGGACTCTCATTCACACATGACACCTTGCTTTTCTCCTGATCTGGAAAATGGACATTTTTAAAAGCAGCCTGTGACTTTAAAGAAAGACAGTGAGAGGCTGAAAACAGCTCTAACAAGAACTAAAGAACTATCAGGCCATCCTTTACACCAGTGTTTCTCAACTGGTGGGTTGCGACCCAAAAGTGAGAAACAACATCAACAACAACAACAAAAAAGTTTTTCTAATGCGAGACTTTCATTTTAAAAAATGTGCGTGAAAGCTGTTGACTTTTCTGTCAGAAACAGTCTAAGTAGAGGGTGCCTGAAAAAAACACGTTATCCTGATTTAGTATCTGTGGTCAGATGAGAATCTTCAGATGAGATGTTGTCAGGCTATATGTCAGTGTCATTATTCTAATGTTATTTTCGTAACTTGGTATGAAATAAAAAGTCTCTCACCTCAGAAAAACTTACTTTCCTATCCTATCAGATGTTATACTGTGCTTGTAGAGTGCACTCTTCAATGGCACGCGCAAATGCCGAGGCGCACGCTGTGTATCACTTCACTATATATAAAGAGCAAAATAAATTACGAGCATGCAACATCGTAGTTACGTTGTGAATTATTAAGTCATGAAATAAAAGTAAAGTACCAATAAATCACGTAACTGGTACTTTTTGTGTTAGCTGGGAAGGATTTGCATGCAGGTATGATGTTCATTATTCATCAGGATCAGTGTTTTAGTAACTTCTTAGTATTGTGTATTTACCATGGTAACTGTTGTTTCCTTAACCCCAAAATGCCACTTTATTTTCACTTTGTGTTATTTTGTATATTTTTAAATGTATGTGGTGGCTCATACCAACTTACTAACTTTAGTGTATTAACAAAAACTAGTTTGGGACTGCTATTTATTTATAGGCCTACTGTTCATTCATTGGTCTTAGTCATATGCTTAATAAATTTGCTTGATTTTATATATATATATATATATATATATATATAATTACTTCTAATGGGTTAAATGACCATGGGAAAATGTGGGTCCCATGGCCAAACCAGTTGAGAACTGCTTTACACATTTTACACCGGTTCATTGGAAACTATGGCAAATTCAAAATTCAGAGATAAGAAAACAGTCCAAAAAAAAACAAACAAACAAAAAAAAACCCTTCTAACAGGCAAAATGTTAATGTGGGCAACTTTTATGATCAAGGCATTTAGTAGACGCTCTTATCCAGAGTGACTTACAAAAGAGCTTTAGCATCACATGAGTCTATTGTGATCAACAGTTGACATGCATGTAATTTGGATAGCTATCTGATAGGATGGATCTGCTTTTTGTACAAAACAAAGATGTCCAACAGTACTAGTACAATAAACCTAATCCATATAATTTTATTTTTTGTGTGATGGTCCACAGCCCTATATTGTGGCTTTAATTTGTTACCTTTTAAAAATGTTTGATGGCCTTTGCTGAATTACACATGGCTTTCTTGTACAGTATAGTCATCCATCTAGGAATTGAAAGTTCTGGTGAGGTCCTTTAATCTTTTATGCATGTCTCTGTTAAATTATGGCTTTTGATTATGGCTATGACCTGATTTTCATTAGGATACAGCTAGGATACACTATTTTATAGATTATATTATCCACATACTCTTTCATGAATCCTTAATGAATCCTTAAACACACTTTAATCAGAAGCTGTGGATCACTACCCCACTTTTGTTAACTGGTTTCGTACAATATTATGTGTGAATGCCTCTTTAATGCTGCAATGTTTGAAGTTCACCATCATGCTCAAAACAACCTCCATATGCAATTTTTTATGTTTTCTGATGATGCTTGTAAAACTCTCTAACAGTAGCTTTAATTATAGCAATACACTTTCTTCACACAAAAACTAGACTTTACAGGACAGAAGCATGCACACTATACCTTATAATGACAGAAACTGAAAGGAAATGACCGATTTGTCTGTGATATTTTATGTCACTCTGAAATATCGATGGCTTTGTCAGATGGTAGCTTGAAGCCATTGCTCAAATGTGCATCCCCTGCAGTATATGTATACAGATTATGAAATACATGAAAAATTTGTATATATGACCATTTCTAACCATACTATCTATCTGATAGCATTCAAAAAGTGAATAAATGTAAATGCCCATTAGCACAAATTATACGTTTCTAATTTGGCAATTCCTTAACCACAGTGATCATTACTGGCAATACATTAGTTTTGAAGTCATCAGAGAGGATTTCAATGTTTTTGCTTGTTCTGTATCCTAATCTTAATCTCTTTTCTCTTCTTAGTATCTTTCTTTCTTAAAAACCACACACTAAGATCAAATGTTTGACAGTAATAGTTTGATACACAGTAATACGAATCAAGTGTATGTAAATGTTTGAATGGGGTAATTTCAAACATTTTTCAAACAAATGTCAAATAAAATTAATTTATTATTTTGTGAGCTACATCTAAACATATGTTGAAACATATTTGAAAAAGCCTATTCAGGCCACTACTAAACATGCATAAAACTTGCAATTTTTATGATCCCTCCTATTTTGCAGATTCTGCATATAAATTTATGACCGCAACTATCTATAATTTGTAAATTGCAATGTTTATAATAGGTCATATTTAATTGTTAAATTCCTTACATGTACTATTCCTGAAGTGTCTATTAAGAAAATGTCTTTTGACAAAATATGTTTGAAAATAGCAAACTGTGCTGCATATAATGTATGTAGAGCAATGCGTACATTTTCGGACAGTCTGTATATTTGCAGAGTTTTGACACTGGTTTAGAACCTAAGGTACTTTTTTAGACCGCAAACACTCATTATACACATTTCGATTTGAGAGATACATGCCAACACAAAAACAACACAGCAAAGGGGAGGTAGAGAAACACCAATCACATCAATGGCTGCTGATGTCACACAGTTGACGTCGATGGCTGCCGGTGCCACACGCCCTGAATTCTCCCAAAATGTTTACTTCATTTGTCATTTCATTTGTCTCCACCACCCACTGTCCCCCTCAACCACAGACTTACAAAGCACATGTTACTGACTACAAGAGAGGTCAGTCATTAAGGAAAGAGCCATTAAGAAAGACAAAAAAGAGAAGAAAAAAGACAACATAATGGTCACATAAATTCTCATTAGCATCTTCATTACTACAGCACAACCAGTGGGGGAAGACGTTTTCCCTCGGCCTAGTCATTGCTATGACAACATGACTGAAACACAGCTTGACGACTATCCTCGACACGTGTTGGCTGGATATCAATCTACATGCAACTGAGTTTCTTGGGAAGTTAGATGGACACATGCATAACCTTCTCCCCTTGAGTCTGAAGAGTAAGAGATTGTCAAGAGCGTGGAATAGAGCCAGGCTAGTTTGCTCCATCCCCTCACAATTCCTCTTGACATGCCAACGCTGAGACCTGACTCAGTGCCAATCACTCTGATTTCAACGCTTAATTACTGCTAATCTAACACAGTGTCACAACTGCAAATGATGCTATGGAGCCTGGGTTTCTCCTTCAGTTCACTCCAGCAGAACTCGACCAGAGCTAACGGTGTCTTAAGTTCACATGAAAGCTGTTCTCTTTTTGCCTCAAGGCAAAAGACAGAGCACAACTCAAGCTCTAGTGAATGTGTAATGAAGCCCATGCCTGTATGTTGGCATGAATTGCTATGAGGAACCGTCTGGTTTTATTTTTCCTCTGCTTAGTTCTACCACCAGAAACAACATTAGAGGAGTCAGATAGTCAGCAGGTGTTGGTTATGGAGGTTTACAGCACATTAACCATAGCTAAACTATATTGAAACAGAATCCTTGACAGTTACTAGAGTCTGCAGACAGATTCACAGGACATCAAGCAAAATGTATGTATATCAGAGCACGCGCTGAGCAGACACCACAGACAATCAGCGACATATTCGATTAGCGCACATTATCACTTCATTACTTTTAATGATCAGCTCATGTTGAGGGGGTTTAAAAGCCTTGATTATTTTGCAGTGTTTCCACAATCTGCATTTGTATTAGCACCTCATTTAAGCTGAATAACCTTGATGAAAGACATACTGTGGAGAAAAACATAGCGTCAATCATATGCAAAAGCATGAATGGGACAGACATGAAATAAAAAGGAAAGGTTAGGATGACTATTTCCACATGTCGCCAGAAAAACCACACATATGACAAAAATAAATGTGATATTGGCATACACTATATTTTAACATGTCAGTGTTAAAAAGGAAAAGAACGTGTATAATAAAGCGCTGATCATGAAAATAAATGCACTGATTTGGTTTATGAACGAAAGTATCTATTCAGAGCACTATTCTTAGTATATATTTTTCTTACCATTCTTGAAGGTGACTCATTTGAAAGGTTCAGTTAAACTTGAAGAGAATAAGGATGACGGTCTAGGCACTATCTAGAATTAAGGTACTTCAAGGATAAGACAAATTACAACTGCATTCAATGTAAATTGACCAAACAGCACACCAATGGAAAAGTTCAAATAATATGGGGAAATTAATATCAAACAGAAAGAGTTTAATCTGAGGCAGGTGTCAAAAATCATTCTCATACCCTCCAGTATTTACATACTATATAAGAGCGCATTTTAATTCAAAACAAGCTGAGAATAATAGAAAACATTTGAAAGAACATAAAGACCTTATGTAGCCCCATCCTTTTTCAGCGCTGCGCTCTTTGTGTCTGTATTTCCACAGCATGAAGGTAATGAAAGTAAGATCTTATGGATTTACAAATGAACCGCTTGTTTAAAAATCTTCCTAATCTACTGACATTTGTTATGATATCTGCTTCAAACATTACAATGCTCATGATAACTTTCATTAACTCAAAAAGTAAATCCACTTCACCATCTAATTACTCTTCGACAGTGATGGCATAGAAATATACAGAGCTACTACAAAATCGGAAGTTCAAAGACAAAATTCTACAGATGGCTGTGCGCTTGTTTCTCTGGCGCATAAGGTCCATATGAGAGGCAGACTTGTGTAGTCTCGTGTAACTACAGTATAGATTATGCAACTAATTATGCCATACATTGAAACTTAACGCTGTCCAAATAATTTTGTGCACTGAAAAATGAATAAATCAATAATAACAACATACACAACTGTTTGGGGTCAGTACATTTTTGGAAAGTTAATACCTCCTCTCTATTCATCAAAGATGCATTAAATTGATCAAAATGTGACAGTAACACACTTTTACATTGTTACAAAAAAAAAAAAAAAAAAAAAATTCTATTTCAAATAAATGCTGTTCTTTTGAACTTTCTATTCATCAAAGAATCCTGAACTAAATCAGCAAATTATAATGATTTCTGAAGAATCATGTGACTGGAATAATGGCCCCTGGAAATTCAGCTTTGTCATCACAGGAAGAGCATACATTTTAAAATAGAAAACAGTTATTTTAAATTGTAATACTACACAATATAGCCATTTGTAATTTTAATACACATCAAATAAGTGCAGCCCTGCTTAATATAAAAGACTTATTTCAAAAACATCTTACTGACCCCAAACTTTTGAACAGTAGAGTACTTAAAGCTCTAGTGTTATTAATAAGCAGGTCCACATAATATTTATGCCAGTAGAACTTCCACAGATATCCACAGAATTTTAATGCCTGTCATTTACAAAGTTATATACATTGCATTCTCTTTCCCCTTTGTGTGCTTGTTCGTTTAATGATTTATTTATTTTGGACAGCTAATTTGATAATGCATTCAGAAAATAAGTAGCACATTTACCTATGTATAAATACAATCCACTGCACAGAATTCCAAAGACTTCCCCAACTAAAAAAATGTGGAAAAAAGCAGATTCCATGAGGGCATACCAATGCAGTTCCATTCCAAATCTAAAGTGTTTTACACAGAGGGGGAAAAAACGACAGATTTTTTGATGCTACTGGCCTTTTCAAACAAATCCAATGTTTGTTTTTACCTTTTTTTACACAAGCAATTTAAGTAAAAACATCCACTGAAATACGCAATCCTTCAATCCTGCACTCACAGAAATGAACTCAATTTTCTAATACCACTGAACTGTCTAAACTTTAATTTTAATGTAGTACAGCCCTAATATGTATAATATTCACATATTTTGAGTTTTAATGAATGATTTCTGTGTTGCATAACCCAAATCAAAGCACCTGTCTTTTGCTGTAGCATGGACATCAATCTGCAGAAATCACCAGCTGCTAACATATTCAAAACACTATGATATAGCTACACCGTCTCAACTGAAGTCAGAGTCATTTTTAATGTCAGTGGTATTACAGAGTGTCTCTAAAAGTGTTCTGCCGATAGACTCACAAAGTGACGCCTGCCGTGAGAAACAGCAGTCGCCCATTCACTGGGCTTCAGACCTGCTCTATATCTGACCCCACCAGAGCTTTACCATGTGACATGTCCCACAAAATGGCACTGAGAGGGAGACCCTGCCAGGCTGACATTTAAACCCCAGCATTGTACCCAGCTGTGACCCCGCACCACCATCCCTCACTGCCTGAGGGTGCTTGCTCTGTCTCTCTTTCTCTCTCTCTCTCTCTCTCTCTTTTCAACACACACACACACAAATGAGACGACATGCTGAGAGGAAAGCAAGACTAGACTAACATATGGCAATAGTGGATCATTCAAATAACAGTTGACTTTTATAAACCCATCATATCACTGCTTTGGATGGGACTGGTTACAAAGTAGTTCACAGACTGTTAAGGAGTAACTAACTAAAAGTAGTGACACTACTAACGTAACTAAAATTTTTTGTCAATAGTTTCATAACAGTGTAACTTTTTTAGTAATGATCGACTTTATCCAGAAGCTGCAGTGTAACGTGACCAAACACTACAAGGTTGTTTTTAATGTCTAAACTGAGTGAATAATCAAATAATTAAGGCTATAGACAGCTGTCACTCATATGTAGCGATGGGTTGTCGTGGATCAATTCACCCTAAATGTTAATGTAAATGACAGACTCTCAAAAATCATTCAGTGATTTGAATGCCTGTACTGTTTTCTGCTCAGTTATGTAAGGTGTTTAATTCATTTCTGAGATTTCTGTGACACTGAAGACTGTCACAGCAATGGTTGGTGAAAATTGAGCTTTGCCATCACAGGAAAAAATTAAGTTTTAAAGTATATTAAAATAAACAACCGTTATTTTAAATTGTGATAATTTTTCACAATATTAGCATTTTTAATGTATTTTTGATCAAATAAACGCAGTCTTGAATGGTAGTGTTTACATATTGCCCTGCTACATTACTTCAATGTAGTTAGATACGTCTTGTTTCTATCTTGTATTGTACTGTAGTCAAACTACTTCAAATTACGATTGCAGCTTAGCAAGGTATAGTTTCAAAGTAGCTCCCCCAACACTGGTTTTAATTAAGCCAAGGTAAGGAATATAGTTGGCATGTTTCAGGAAAAAATGCCATTATTCTGTTGGATACTTGAGGTTAGAATCAATAGACAGACAATGTGTTATTGATATAACATGAGGTAATGGTCTTTGTGTTTCAAGGAATAAAACGGTGCCACGAGAGCAGTTTGTGGGAGTGATGTCTAATTTAAAGCATTTGTTGTCAGAGCAGCTCTAATGGCATGCCAGCAGCAGCATTTATAGTACTTTTAATGTAACTTTAAAATAACACAAAGTAAAAGCTGCAATTGTCATAAAACCACCGGCCTCTCATATGTCACTGTCAGACGATGTAAAAAGAGTGCAGGGTGGAAGGTCGAAATAGCTAGTTTGAATCCCATCAGCTTAAGGCTGACCTATCCATTACCTTTTAAAATGGAGAAGGAAAGGGAGGTGTAATGAGGGATAGATGCAGGTGCCCACACGTTACTCACTATTCCCTTTCAACACTCATAAATAAAATAAATAAATAAATAAATAAATAAAAAAACGCCTTTCACACTGCTTTGGAGAGCTGCTTTAGTGGTTGATTGGTGGGGGGGAATGCCTGCACAGACCGCCATCAAACGCTCTTTCCCTGACCAAAAGGTCAGACCTTGGTAAAAGGTTGCCAGAGTCGCGAGTCCACCTCTTTTTCCTTGCTTTCAACCATCCTCTGGAGCCCTTGCTCCCGTGAAAGAAGCAGAGAGGGAGAATGAGGGAGAGGGAAGAGAGAGAGTCACTCTGCAGCGGCTGCTCCAATATGACATTTCACACAGGGATCCACCACAGCAACCGCTGGCATTTAAGTTACTTTTAAAGCAGGCAGACCGGGTTCCTAACAGCATGGCTGTTGTTAGTGGCAGTTGATGTGCCCACTGAAATCTCTATCACAGGCAGCTCAGATGTCGGCACATTAGGCTGACTCTACAAATGCAGCATAAACAAAGTTATAACATCCAGGCTCAGACACACACACACATTATCTGACAGGTTCACACAATCTGAACATTACACACCACATTAGCACTCCGGCACCTCGTTAACACAAAGCCTCTTTGCACAGGAAGTTAGGATGCCCTCCATCTGTTGCGAGTGTAGGTGTTTATGATGTCAGTTATGTTGCGAATAATAGCACAGCTAAGCTTTGAAGAAAAAAGCGACAGGATCTTTGACCTTATATTTACAACATTGAAAAAAAGATAAAACACAGCTTAAGAAAATCTTTTTGCCATGTTTTTTTTTTTTTTTTTTAAATACAACAATAACTTACCTTTATTAAAAGCTGGAAAGGTAAGACAGCAGTTGATCAATGTGGTTAAGAAATAATAAAAAGACCTTGAATTTTTTTCAATAAGAAACAAATGCCATTGGATAAAGATAATAGTAAAGAGTTCTTCGACATGCCATGGCCTCTTTACATTCAAATGTTTAAAACATGCGCAACTGGATGCACACATACAATAAGATATCCACTAAAAAGAGAGGACTTTCATCTCCAGACCATTGAAAGACCCTCAGAAAAAAGAAAAGAGAGCGGGAAAGAGAGGAAACAGGGTTAAGCTTTGAAGTTGTGTGCAGCACTCTTGGTATTTCAGTATCAATTTATTATCTGTGATTTCATTTCATTTGTGTTACTCCCTCTTTCCCCTGCATTAGGAGAACAACATCATTTGCTTTGATGTCTGAGGCAGAAATATCATGGCTCTGCAGTGGAGATGTAAAGAATCTCTGGACTGACTCACAATCCAAATTATGTCCAGCCTGGCTCAAAGTGGACAGTGGGACATGTTAAAGTCCACTCTGTAAGTGCTTACAGAAACATGTTATGAATTATGATCTATTTGTTTGCTCCAAACAACAACAAAGCAGACACAACGGATGACTTTCTTTCTTCTGCAAATGTTTTTGTCCATATAATAAACTCAATACAACACTGGACCTCATTTACTTTAATTATACAGACAAAAATACTGATTTTTCAAATCATATTTTTCAAAAAAATCTTGCAAACAAGTTTGGAACAACATGAGGATGAATAAATGATAACAATATTTTTGGGGTGAACTATCCCTTTAAAACCACATGCGTTTAATGAAATGGACAATTACATGTCTATTATATTTAATATTCAATAAACATGTATATTATATTTAGTGAAATTAGGATGTTAACCAGACTCACCTAAGTAAGCCCTACTCCTCAACCTGACACTTATTTAAATAAGTTATGAACAAACACTTACAAGAAAACCAATAGTGCCAACAACAACAAGTGTTCACAGTTTTAACAATTATTTCTTATCATGAATTTCAAACTGAGTAAAGCATCTGCCATGAATTCACATGCAAGCCAGGAAATAACCAGGTAAATATTGACACATTTTCCTTGCACAATGGAAGCTCACACAGGCCTGTTGTGCTGCTGTTTTTGACCTTCTGTTACCGAATCAATAATAATCTGATCATTCACCTGATTAGATTGAGGTGATCTTCACGGCAGGCTTTAATCTGTGCAGTTGTGATCTCCCTCACGTAAAATGTACACAAAAAACTGATGTTCGATCTAACCACCACATTATAGTGCGGTATTGGCTGCGCAAAAGCTGAAAGCCACCATTAGCAGTAAAGTGGATATTCATTTGTGCCACCGTGCAGTGGACACGAAGGCCAAATTTGTTGGCCTTCAGTGTAACAAATATTTGTGTTGCCATGGTGATCCCTACTTTGTCTCTTCCTTTCTATCTGGCTGATTAACACCTTCAAGGTCATTTCTAATCAACACGGTGGAATGTATCAAATATTCCATTCATACAAATTGATGTACATTTCAGTACCTTCCACAGCTTTTATATAAATACAATGCCAAGTTTCAAATTCCAAGCAATAAAATGTTTGAGCATATTAATAACTTCTTATTATAATTTACACTGAAATCATCACCATGCCCAACTGCTTTGGGGACAAATAAGTGAAAAGACAAACCAAGTGTGAATGCCTTTGTCTAGCTTGGTATTCATTCCCTTTTTTTCCCCCTTCTTTTTATTCCAGAGTCTCCTGACTGTCTACTATCTGACACACGTGCGACTCTGAGAAGCTTCTTAATGAGTCGTCAGTGCGAACAGGGATTTTTACAGAAACCCCATTTACATATAACAACAGAAACACCAATATGTCCCCCCAAAGACTTCACAAGTGCTGCGGTAAAACATCAGCTTACACACCAACTGAAGAGCTGTTATATTAACTGCTTCATAGAAGTGTGAGGCATTTTCAGGTTTCAATTTAAAACCTGAATTACAGTATTAGAAAGAACTGTGATATTGTTCAAGACCAGAATGGACTGCTTTTGCATAACATTAAAACATTTTCAAAAAGACTAAGCCGAATTATAGCTTAAATGTGTTTTTAGCTGAATTTTTGTAGTTCACAATAGTACATACTTAATTAATTTTCGTAATAATACTTCAGCTGAGTTTTATCTGCCAGACTGAAATGTGGGTGCATATTGTGTTTGAGCATATGTCACATATGTAACATATAGTGTAACACTAGCAGTGCCAGGCAGACAAAGATCTGAAAGAAGGGTCTGGTGAAAGGCCTGCATTTGTGAAGGCCAACCTATTGGAGAAAGCCTCTTCCTGTTTCTACACCTGCAAGATGTGATTCGACAGCAGATCCCTTCCTTGACATGTCACAGTATTATATGCTAATGTTTATTTCCACTGCATCAAATTCTACTTTCTTGTTGGGTTGGGGGAGGGAGAGATGGGACGAGAGAGAGAGTCAATGCAGGGATGGAGAGAGAGTCTGGGAACCCGAGGTTTTGCTCACATACATAGGAAAATACACACTAACACTCTTTTTGTCAGAAGTGATTCGATGAAAAACTAGCATGCTGTTGTACTCTAAAAACTCATTTAATACATTTGTCCCAATATGTTGTCTTTTTATGCATTTACATATTTAAATGTTTTTTACAACAGCTGTTATTAATTAAAGATTTTGAATGTTTCAGTTCATTTAGCGCACTGTCTGTTTTTTCCCTCCATTTATTTATTTTTTTGCTATTACATTTATGGTTGAACTATCCCTTGTTACCTGCCAAGCTCCCATTCTACAATGAGAATTTGCATTTAAATGGCCTACCTAGTTAAATTAAGGTGAAATAACTGAAAGTAAATAAGCAGACAAGGTTTACAAGCCTCTCACTAAGACTATTCTATGAAAACAAGCATGCTTAATTTTCTTCATAAAAACGCATACAAAAAGATACACACGAACACACACACATGTTGGGTTTTCATGTTTTATGGGGAATTTCCATAGACATAAGGATGGAAAGTTTATAAGCTGTTTTCCTCATGGGGACCAAAAAATCCCCACAAGGTCAAAGATTTTGTCTCCAGGAACACACACACACAAGGAAATTCGAGGTCGAGATTCCTGCCTGTCATAGATGATTTTCTGATCTTTCCTGCATTATCTGTTGAAGTGGATGCTTAGAGAATTCGACTGCTAATGGGCTGCATCCATGCATAAACACCCTGAAATAATTCCTGTACCAATTTATTCACCAACTCAGTCAGATGTACCGTTTGACAGGATCTGCCTCTTGCTAATTTGAGAATAAAGTAGCCAACAGCGGCTCATTCATACACAACCTTCCCACTACCTGCTCCTGATGCCATTTTAACACTCCATCTAGAACAGCTTCCAAACCTTTCTTCCAGCACTTTAGAGTTTATCATTCTACCACTTTTTCCCTCAAACCCATCCCATCTCTTTTCCTTCAATACACTTCAACTGACCTTCCCAAACAATTTCTTGACGAGTCTGTCTAATGTCTGATGGCAAAGATGCCAGGAGAATCTCCACTGCTCAGAAAAGTCCAACTCTGACCCATCTGATAGCAATAATTACAGGCCAGTCTCTCTCAGTCTCTTTTCATGTCATGGGCTGTGAAACACGTTAATTCTAGTAAATGTCAACCTTTCTCACCTAAAGCAACCTGCTTTGTATTTTCTTTTCTTTTTTTAAATAAACTATAGTATCATACACAAAAGCTCTGATTTTCAAATAAATATATTTTGTGTTTCCCTGATGTGACATTTTCAACAACTGTTCAGAACATTGTTTTTACTTTCACAAAAACAGTGTTATTGCACCTGAAGAACTTTATTCTGTTTTTGTTTGAATTTGGAATTTAAATCTTTTCCATCGCATACAGTATATTGCTGAGAACACTTAAATGGTTGTTGTTTAAAAATCCATCACAACAGCAGCAAAACTGATAACTTCTTTCACTGACATTAGTTAATGCATTTGCGTTAAGTATCATGAACTAACAATGAACATTACTTTTACAGTATATACCATAAATATACAATTTTTTTTAATTGACCGTTCGCAAAGACCCGCCCCCTTTAGTTACTGTTGCTATGTTCGACAAGCCATGGCGCTCTCACGCCACACATCATGTTCTCACGCAGTGAAAGATATATTGCGGAGAAACGTGTCAACAGACAAGACAGAACAGGTTACTTTTGAAGAAAGAAATTTAAACAATAAATACCATTTTGTGGCTCTTTAATGTGTCGTGACAGATTGCTCTAGCGCCTCAGTCCAAGCGTCTCGTGAACCGATCATCTCTTCCTACTAGTTCATTTATAGCATCAAATAAACATGAATGAACATCAGAAGGAATGTTGTTTCAACTGCGGAAAGACATCAGTATACACCATTTTTCAAGTTCAAGTCCACCGACGTTAATCTACTTACTCTCCTGACTGCTTTGTCAGACATAACGGTGGATTCGGTGTTATGACTGGTTAGATCGCCTGTCAATCAAACTCCTGGCGAAGGGTCAATTGGTGTTCATTCCTCGTATTTATATATTATATTATATTTATTTATTTAATGATTCATTTATAATGTATTTATTAACTTAAAGTTAAAAAATGAATTAGTATATGTAGTGATTAAAGGGTTAATTCACCCAAAAATGAAAATTCTGTCATTAATTACACACCCTCATGTCTTTCCACACCCGTAAGACCTTCGTTCATCTTCGGATCTTGTTTCGAATCGGTGGTTTGGAGCACGCATTAAACTGCCAAAGTCATGTGATTTCAGTAAACAAGGCTTCGTTACGTCATAAGTGTTTTGAAATTTCAATGGTTTACCACTGGGGGGCATGACTTTGGCAGTTTGATACACGCTCCGAACCACTGATTCTAAACAAAAGATTCGTAAAGCTTCGAAGCTTCATGAAGCAGTGTTTTGAAATCGCCCTAGATATTGTTGAATAAAGTCGTTATTTTGCTTTTTTGGCGCACAAAAAGTATTCTCGTCGCTTCATAACATTAAGGTTGAACCACTGTAGTCACATGAACTGTTTTAAATACGTCTTTAGTAGCTTTCTTGGCATTGAAAGTGTTAAATGTCTTGCTGGCAATGCAGGCCTTACAGAGCCATTGGATTTTATCAAAAATATCTTAATTTGTGTTCTGAAGATGAACGAAGGTCTTACGAATGTGGAACGACATGAGGGTGAGTAATTAATGATAGAATTTTCATTTTTGGGTGAACTAACCCTTTAATAAAAGCTGTAAAAATATTGTCCATTCTTAGTTCATGTTAGCTATTGCATAATCTAATGTTAACGAATTGAAGTGTTGCCACAAAAATATTTTCTCAAGGCTTTTGGGCAGACAAAATGCATCGCTGGTTTTGGGTGAAGATAGACAGTTCTTTTTAAAGCTATCCTTCCGTCAACTTCTACACCTGGACGTCTCCCACACTTCCCACCAACTGCTAGGCAAAGACTGAGTTAACGATAGGCCTGTGCAGCTGACATAGAGTGTCGGGGATTTAGTCGCTATGGAAACCCCTATCATAGCTGACGTTGGGTGGCAGAGTCACTGTCGCTATGACAACTGGGCCAGCTGACATACAGGTGGTCAGGGGGCGGGTGATATCACCAGGTGTTGTGTGCCCCCCGTGACCTCTGGCAGTGATAGAGGGAGGGAAAAAAGGTCAGGCTTTTCCTTTTGCCTTTTACGAGCTATGTATATCGCTTTCACGTATCCTGGTCCTCTTGCTCTCCCTATTTCCGGTTCCCTTTTATTTTTCATCCTTTGTGCATGGCCCTGTGTTTCTTCATCCCTTAAACACCCATCCCCTCTCTCTCTCTCTCTCTCTGCCTCTCTTTCTTTCCCTGTCTTTTAATCAAGGAAGGAGCTATAAAGAGGTTCATCTTTTAACAGGGAGAAAGATATGATATACTGGCCAGCAAATGAGTTCATTAAAACATTAATCAACACATTTATCAACTATCAACTTAAAAAAAGAAATCTTCCCCTTCCCTTCTTCCAGTTTTCTCTCTCTCTCACCCTGCTCTCTACCAGATTTCACAAATATCTGATATATATTTCTCTGAAATAACACTCTAATGCAATGGTTCTCAACCTTTTTTTTTTTTTTGGTCAGTGCCCCCTACCCATTATCTAGGTCCCCATCAAATAAAATGTAGTCTAATTGTCTTTCCTGAATATTAATGTTGATTATTATTCTGTGTTTATTAAGCCTATTATATACACTACCATTCAAATGTTTGGGGTCAGTAGAATTCTTTTTTAAAATAAACATTTATTCAGCAAAAGGATTCATTAAATTGATTCAACAATAAATGTAATCATTTGATTTACAAAGTTTAAGCATAGTATGATTTTTAGTGCTGTAGCCTTTAGCGATGTTAAGGTGTCTTTAAACATACCCACATTTCTATTTTCTATTTCATATTTCTATTTTAATCTTTCTATTCATCAAAAAATCCTGATTAAAAACACCTCCACACATTCCACATTTCTATAAGCACCATGTACAGCTAATAGGCCTAATAATAAGAAGAAATGTTTCTTGAACACTAAATCAGCATATTAGCATGAGCTCTGAAGATCATGTGACACTGAAGATTGGAGTAACAGGAAAAAATAACTTTTAAAATACATTCATATAGAAAACGGTCTGTTGAAATTGTAGTGATATTTCACAATATTAATGTTTTTAAGATATTGCTTCCAGTGCCCCCCGATGTTCTCCGAACAGCTCCTGGAGGGCGGTACCGCCCCCCTTAAGAAACGCTAAATGCCTCCTTGTCTCCTTTGTATCGGTTTAGTGCGATCATTAAAAAACAAACAAACAAAAAAAACCTAGGTGCAAATATCATCAAATCTCTACATGCAGGAGCTATATATGACATTCAGAAATCACATCAAATAATCATGTCTTCATTTTAAATGTTGCATGTGCCCACATGGAGGTGTGACCTGTGGAAGGCCTATCGATCCTTCCTCCTTATCTCTCTGACATTTACTTACCTCAGTCTTCATCTACCACACTCACATCCACCACTGGCATATCAGACCTCTAGCTAAGCATTTCTGTTATTACTTTAGCAGACAGATACAGAGAGAGATTTCAGTCATGCGTGAGGTAAGAGGAATCCTATGACTTGATTAGCCCCCATGGGAAGGCTTTTCTTTTTTCTTTTCTTTTCTTTTCTTTTCTCCAGATCGTACACCTTTATGATCTGCTCGATCCTTTTTTCTCTCCTACATGTACATCCATCTTTTTCTCCTTACGTCTTTCATAACGTGTGTCAATCCACCTACTCACACACACTTCTGCCCGGTGAAACACACACAGACATATGCACGGCTCTGCATGGCTTTTTATTTTATTTTATTTTATTCAGCGCTATCTGATCACATTCATACAGCTGAGATAATTCTTCTTTCCCTTCCAGCTGAGAGTCTTACGCCCCCGCCAACCCCTGTAGGGCAGTCGTGATTAAGGCTAATTACCAACAAAACGGGCCAACATGACAAACTTTAGACAGCGGCCCTGCACCCATACAGCATGGTGAAAATGACTGTCAGAGGTGTGTGAACGGAGAGAATGAAATTCCTCTGTATTACCTTCAGTGTGCTGTAATGAGAGCTCTGGGTTCAAATAGTTACTAGGGACTTCAATACAAAAATCCTTGCTGTTAAAATTTGATTAAAAAAGGGTAAATTTAGATGTTAATTATTCTTCATTTCTATAAACAACATGATATGTTTTCAGTCTGGGCTGCAAAATTATGCACTCACGAACAGTTTGCAAACAAATTCTCAAATAAGCTCACACCAGTAAAACATAAAAGCCATTTCATGACCCTGTCAATTTCAAATAATAATGTCGATGACAGTTTTTTTTTTGTTTGTTTTTTACTACCAACCCATCAGTTACAGTGGATGAAAAGATAATAGATGAGTTGGAAGAAGCACAGCTTGTTTTGCGATGTATTCTCCTCTTTGCTTGTTTGTGGCATACATACTGAGGTCTTATGGTCACATTTTCTATTGGAAAGCTCATTTAGACCAGGTTCATAAAGGCTGCCGGCACATCAATACCCTACTTGATTACATTCTCACCTCCGCTGAGAGGCCTCGATGAATATTTATCAATGCGGATGCACGCGCACCCTCCCCTTTCATCACATCCGTCCACCGCCCCTCAAAACCTTCTTCACTTAATTTCTTTATGAATATTAAAGGCTGCATTATGTCAGCTCACAGACTGACAGCACTTGAGCTAATCCTGTTATTGTCTTGGCTGCATCTCTTGCTTAATGTGTCAAAAAACATGCATCCCTTAATTTATTTATTTCCCCTCTTTCTATTGTTGTGTTTGTCTTATGTTGGCATGGAGACAACCCTAAGTGGATCGGAAAACAATTTGTGGAGGTGGGAGGATGGGTTATCAAAGTGCTGCTTTCAATAGGAATATGCTTGACGTTAATTCTTGGCAAACAATCAATGCCTGGGTTTTCATGTAATGGGAGAGTCGGAAAACAGCAAGGAAGGAGACTTGAAAATTAAAAACATCTATCTCAGTGATTGTCCAAAGTCACAAAAAAACAAAAACAAGAAAATGCTCACGTATTCCAAGAAAGTATGTTTAAATTGCTTCATGCAAATCACTGTCATGTGCTGTTAAAAATTAAAATTAAACATTCTACAGTTTTAACTTACAAAAACAGTCTGCTATGCTGCTTAATGTTGCAAAATGATATTTGTTATATTCTTTTAATTTAATATCATAAATACACTGGTTTGTAGCACAAATAGGTTTACCATTTACTGCATTTGATCTGATATACATTTTACAGCAATTAAATGATCAATCTGTTTAGGGCTGTTTTGGCTGCCGAACTGTTCTGGCATTTTAGTTCAACATTTGTCAACAACCATGATCATTCTGAAGATGGCTGATCAACTTAATCTTGACTGCTGTTTTAATGTATCTTAATGGTCACTGTTTGAAAAAGGTTGCTGCAAACTAATGATGTGTCACACGTCTAGTATTCATAACTCATATCTTTCTGCCAGTGGTCTAACAGGTGATGTTGCATCAATGCAGCTGTTAAGCAGTGCTCAATGGGCCGCTATAGATCTAAAACCAAAACAACACAGAATTAAGAGCAGGTGGTCAGTGGGTATGAGATTTCAATTCTGAGAACAATGCAAGGATATCCTCTCTGATTATTATCCTAAATAAAAGCAAAACAAGTTTTAACATTTTCAATCTAAGATACTAAACTCCCCCTTTGGTATATCCTGGACAGTATTGTTTACCCTATAACTGGTTTTATGTTTCATGAAGAACAGCACTTTTAATCATTTCAGGTTAAAGTATCCAGTGAAATTGCCAAATGTCTGCGTATTAGGCAATAGTCTCTAAACATCTCTGTCCATGTATTTGATTGAGATAACTAATAACCATCTGTCCCTCCATCTCTCTCTCTCTCTCTCTCTCTCTCTCTCTCTTTCTCTTTCCGTTGTGTGGCCGTTTTGATTGACAGAGTATATTTGGCATGTTGCCTCTGCAACAGACAGCGAATTGAAAAAGTGACAGAGAGAGCAGCTTAGCTCTATTTAATAGCAATCACAGACATATACACACATGTTCACACACATGTTCACACACACACACACAAATAAATATATAGCACACAAATCACAGAAGTTTTTATGATTTGACCCCACTCTTTTGGGTGTAAGACGTTTAAATTCTTTAAAATATTAGAAAAATTAAGGAAGCACTATTAATATTAGGTCGGAAAATAAATGCCTGATTCGGCTTTTGGAGTTTTATCTGATCTAAAAATTCACAGGAATTGAGCTAACAAAAGATGCTACAGTAAAACTATGCATTTTTGGATATGCACCATGAAAATAGAGTATTTTCTGAAGTACTTTGGGAATAACACACAAATGCCATGACATATGAATATGGTAACGATTTAGTAACACAAGAGATTTTGCATCAGATGCCGTTCGCAAAAATCTTATAGTGAACCAACTGCAATAATAACAGGACTTCAATCCTGAGATTTAACCTTTCATGTGGGAGGTAAGACTTTCTCCTATTAGTTGACTGCTAGTCATAAGTGCTATGAGTTTTGTTGTATTTAAGCCTTTAAAGGGCTTTTCAAACTTGAAACTTGACTCATTCTACATCCGGGTAAACAGAATCCTGGTTTATCTTGTTTCACTAATATTTTACCTGGTGTTGAGTAAAGAAGAGACTGTCACCATTTGACATTTTCTCCCTCAAACTCTGAAACTTCTGTTTATATACAACACGTGGTGTTTCTGTCATGACAACTCTGAGTGTTTGGCATGGTAATGGATATGACAATGTTGAAATGTTTGATCTTGGCAGGATAGATCTGCTAAGCTGCTGCTGTTATTACTTCTGCTGCTGCAGAGCAAGTACGGGACTTGCTACTGCCAATACATACACAACACGCTGCTGTGAGCAAGCAAGACATGCTGCTGCTGTACAATATAGCATACATAAATTCCCATAGCAGATCTATATAAGTGGAGCTGGGGAAGGTGGAGGGTTTCTGAAAGTTCACTGCAACTGCTAAATGCAATTGCTGACCAAGCTCATTGCTACTGATACAGCAGAAACCAATCAGCTGTGCCCTATAGAGAATGATGCGATTGCAAGCAGATTGAGTTAAGGACCTATCAGCCTGTGCCATCTAGAGTTTCATGACATAACTTTGTATTTCTGTAACTGCCCAAAACACGTAAATATGACCCACGCGATTGGTTGTCTGTTGCTAAGTTTTCAACCATAACATTCTAAGGGCTTGTTTACACAGAACGCGTTTTTGCTTTGAAAAATGTGAGACGCGGGCAGTGGAATGGGGAAAAAATGCAAGGTCCCAAGACGTGTTTTTTAAAAGTTGAACTGATATTAACTGGAGCGCCATTTTTTTCAGGGTTTTGCCATGTGCAAAACCCTGAAAAAGATGAAAGACATGAGCGCAATGGTCATACACATCCGTCTGGTGCGTGTTTACATAGAAAAACAATGGAAAAGTAGCGCATTGGAATGGAAAAACGCATTCTGTGTGAATGGCCCCTAACACTGCATTGTTTAAAGGTAAAGTTCACACAAAAATGAAAATTCTGTCATTATTTACTCACCCTCAAGTTGTTCCAAACCTGTATGAATTTCTTTCCTCTGCTAAATGGAAATGTATGGAAAAAAATATTATGGAAGTCAATTGGTACTGTCAACTGTTTGGTTACCCACATTCTTCAAAATACCTTTTCTGTGTTCAGCAGAAGAAAGAAATTCATACAAATTTGGAACAATTTGAGGGTGAGTAAATGATGACAATTTTCATTTTTGGATGTGCAGTGTTCCTTTAACACTGCACATGTTTGGCACTGCAATGTGAGGTTGTGGTGCTAACCCTGCTCCAGGGTTTCTAATCCACAGATTTAAAAAACCCAGATCATATTCTATCAATTACTTCAGATCAATTACTAGTGTGAAACGTTCCTCTACCCGGGATTAAAAGGCGGGTTTAGAACAATGATGTTAAGCACAATGTGAAAAGCCCTTAACTGTACTTGGCCACCACAAATGTACAATTATCACTCCAAAAGACATTTAGATAATCAGCATAAGGTCTCAGATCCATGATTTGAACTTTCCTCACAATTTAATGCTGGTGGTGCTAGTGCTAATCCATGACATTTCATTCTAGAGTTCAATATAAACACCATCTATAAAAGAATGCCAAGTTAAGGGACAGATTTTGAGTAAAATACATTCAATAAGGGGTTGCACTCTGGGAAAGGAGGATGTCATCATTGGTGAGGGAGGAAGAGGGGAGAGAAAGAAGACTCCTTTCCTCGGACTTACATCACTCAGTCCAGCCTCAAGAATCTGCAGACCACTCTCCTTCTCCAGCTGTCCTTTCTGCTCAACTGTTAAAGAGAAAAAAGGGGGACTGAGTGAGAGCACATCAGAGGGTATAACATGTCATCAGTGCTGAGATGGAGATGTGTGTGACAAGAGTGTTTGGGCTCATCTGAATGAGTTTTTTTTTTTTTTTTTGATAAATCTGAATACTAATATATATATATATATATATATATATATATATATATATATATGAATCAATATAAAGACATTTGAACCAGGACATTAAACACAAATATCTGCAAGCAACAATCAATGGGCCAGAGGACAAGGGAAATTAGCGAGAGGGCGTGTACAATGTTTTTCAGGATTATTAGCACTGAGAAATTATTTTAGTATGTTTGGACATTAGTATATTGCTTCAGGGAAACCAACACAGACAAAAAATATACCAAGAAAACAACAGGTGTCAGCCTGAAACCTGCAAATACAAACATTTAACCTACTGTGTGAATCTGGGAGCAGTGGGGGGAAAAAAGCATTGTATGGTTGCAAAAAACAAATTACTCAAGACTGCTATGGACGTTGTCATATTTTCAGCTAATGGATCAAAATTCTGGAGCTTTTTTTCAGCATTTGACTGCTTCAGAAATTCAGAACATGGAAGAGCTTTAGTATTGATTAAAAAGTCCAAAAAATATGTCACCCTGTGGAGTTTCTATGTTAAAAAAAAAAAAAGGATTGATTTGCTGGTAACAATTTGTTCGCTACGAAGCAGTCATGTCAGAGGATCAGAGATACTTCTCTCTGTTTACTTCTCAGAACACTGAAATCAACTAATATCAGTTTCAATAATGTTGGGACATGTTTAATCTTTCAACACATATATGAGGTTAGCTATTGTTTTGGCATTTTAGGAGCCACATCTGCTCACATGACAGAAACAGTAAAGCATGATGCTTTAAATATCTGCCATTTTGACATTTGGCCTGCAGTAATGTTAGTTTCCTTACAGCCCAAACCAAGCAATTCAAGTGATACTTAACTACTTAACATTTTACAATTTCTGTTTGTCTGCAACTGTTTGCTGTATCTCCTCAACACAACACCAATCGAAACCAAACAATCATCAATTTAAACCAACAAAAATTTAAAAATATAAAGTGCACTGTAACAAATTGCTGCAGTTTTTACAGCAAAATTTTACAGAATATTACGATACTGTTTAAACATTTTACAAGATGTAGCTGTAGTTCACAATGCATTTTGGGTCAAACAACGTTTTACAGTTGTTAACAGTATATTTCCATGTCAACTGTAATTTATTTATAAGAAGAAGATGTTGTTACTGTAGCTCATACGTTTTCACAATAACTTGCATTATGGGATTGTGCAGGGTTCGTTCAAATTTGAAATCCAGTTGACTGGAGCAGCGTGAAAACGATTGAAGATTAGAGGCATTATTTATAATTCCCGGTATGCAAAAGTTGACAAATAGTTGACACATAACGTTAGGTTAGTAAAGAAATATGTCGTTTTTGTTTCAGGTGCAAGGCTTTTTGACGGGGTACGCCATGGTGAGACAAATATAATAAAATATTAATCTCCAACGCACGTTAACAACGTAACAACGTCCACTCGCGTATCAACACAACAAGCATGCGTTGTGGTTCTCTCGAGAACGTGCGTTGGAGATTAATATTTTATAAATAAAGTGGTAAGTTATGTTTTTTTTTTGTGCAAACAGAGCACTCACGTTGTTTCATAAAATTGATGTTAAACCACTGGAGTCACATGGATTACTTTAATGATGTTTTTACTACTTCTTTCTGGGGCTTGAAAGTGGTAGTTGTGTAGGCTGTCAACGGAGGGACAGAAAGCTCTCAGATTTCATTAAAAAGATCTTAATTTGTGTTCTGAAGATAAACAAAAGTCTTACGAGTTTGGAACAACATGAGGGTGAGTAATTAATGACAATTTTTATTTTTGGGTGAACTAACCCTTTAACACTACTTAATACATTAGTAGTGCAGCAAATGCAGATTGTATTGTATAAGTGGCATTTTTACTTTTATTTTATTGAGCTAGTTTTATAAAATTCTGAACATTATTCTAAAGCTTCTCCTTGTATTTTTGTGCAGATGTTTTGTTGGAATCACAACACTCACTGGAGCCAAGACAGATACAATAAGCATAGAGGCACAACAAATGGAAAGTTCTCAGAGAAGAGGAACAACAGTCAACCCTCATGTGTGTGATCATCTCTGAAGGTTAATGAACTTTGAGTGTGTATATATTCAGTTGTATTTTGATGGAATATTCTTAGTTTAATAGAAGATAAGGTCAAACAACAGAATTTGTGGTATAATGATTATAGCATTTTATTTTAATCTTTTTATTTTTTATTTTTTAAAAATATGAGTTACAGTGTGTTTCAACAGGAGTCAAAATGAAATTGTTTTGGGTACCAAAATGCCACATTCTGTTTATTGACCTTACTTTTTATTAAAAGTTAATGTTCTACTCAGAATATGGCTTAAATGGCTATTCGAAGTTATTTTGTGATACTATGTAATTTTTTATAAAATTTTAACAGTTGAAAGACTGAAAATGTTTTACCAGAAAAAGCCTTGCAATGCCTTGCTGCCAGTTTTAATAAATATTTATTTGCAACACCCTTGACTCGGTTTTTATTCATTTGTAAATATATTCAGATATTGTTCATCCTAATGCACATAAATCAATATATTACAGTTTACTGTTCAATTTATTCTTTTCAGCATTTTCAATGTTAAACTATTACATAATCTTGGATTTTGGGGGTATTTACAGGATTTTATTGGCAACTTTAGTTTCCAGGTAAACACTGTACTTTACAAAATATTGCTGTAAAATAAACTACAAGTTTAATTCAATGTTACTGTTACATTTTTTACAGTGTGAAGTTGTGAACCTCAGTGGTAAAGCAACGTGACCTCTCAATTGTTTTAACTTGATGGACAGAGAATGCATACAATAAACTGTTGTAAATATTCTTCTGTTCTTCATTTATATATTTCAATAATTACTCTGAAACATTTCCAACTTAATAATTGGAAAAAATATACTGTAGATACATATATAAAGATGGATGTCAAAAAAACAAAACAAACAAACAAAAAACACTAAACAATTAGCAGTTTTTAGCAACAAATAGTCCGTCAGATAAGTTCATTACAAGAGGTGGGGATGATCTCAGCCAGTTAATAATTTAAATGTGTGAAATAACCTGCCATGTTCTATAAGCATTAAAGGAACATTGCAAAACACGAGCATGAGAACGTGTGCACTAAGTATGTGGATTTAAACATATCTTACAATGATGGAATCAAACAAAATGCATTAGTTAAAAAAAGCTCAACATATAAGATGAAACACTTTCTCCTTGCCTTGATTCTCATGCAAGTTGCTCTTTTCAAGCACAGCTTTGATAGCGCATTTAGAGAGAGAGAGTGAATTAAAAGGCTTTTTACAGATTACACAGAAGGGAAAATAATTATACAGTGTGAAATTATAATTGACTTTGTTTACTTTGCCGGAGCAGGAACGGCAGAGGGAGGGAGCGGGGTTAAGAGGCAGCACTGAGATAGTGAAGAGAGAGAGATAGATATATAAGAAAAACAGACCGTCAAACACGGAGAAAGATAAGGCAAGAAAACTGTGAAAATAAATGGCAAAGCAAGGAAGCCAAGGCGGAGAAGCTGGACAGAAAAGAGAAATGGGGAAAAAAAAACAGAAAGTTGAGTTCTGAAGAAATACAGAACAAAATGAGTTGCACGGGAAAAAAGAGAGAGAAAGAGTTCTTTAAGTGCCCCCAGATGACGGCTATGCTAATGACACCAGAGTTGGTCTCCAGTGCTGGTTTTGTCTGCTGGAGACTCTTTAATTAGGATTTTAATTTATCAAAGCCTGTTCCTCTCACCATACACTCTTAATGCTACATTCCATATGATTAAGCACGATGCCTCATCGAGCGGCTCATCTCTCCTTACATCACTGTCTGTCTGTGACAGCGGTAAAGCCTGGTCTCTACAAACAGGTGTATGTGTGTGTGACAGAACGACAATGAGGGAGTGTGTGAACTAAAGTGTCTATCAGCTGCTGCAGTTGAGAGAAAATGAAAGAGATTTTTTTTTTAGTGTCTGGGTCTCAAATACAGCTGAGCTATTCTGCACCACATCATCACTTCTCGAGACAGAGATCATCCAAGCTCAGTAAACATCTATTACTGCCATATATATACTGTTTTGTTGTACAGGCACGTAAATAGAGGTGGAAAATATACTCTTTGTTGTTTGTACATGGTCATTTTTGTCAGCTGAACATTTGCTTTTTTGTTGTTGTTTGATTCCTGGTATAATATTTCATTATTTAAAAATAATAATAACTTCACCTCTAAACTATTATTATGTTCATGTGATGCAACCAAAATTCAGAAAAAACAAAAACACGAAACAGGAAATTATCTCCTAAAGAAGACCCATGCAAACCCTCACAACTGTGTCAAGGTCAAAGTCTATAACAATATCACATAGTTTGACTTTTTTATGGCAAGGCAAGTTCAGACTTTAAAATATCATGTGATGTGACTCCTCAAAAACAATGATATTAAACAAAAATTCTTGATAAAATAGTTTCTTTATCATGGCCAATCTTATGTTATTGACCCATATTTGTTAATGAAGCACCTGGATAATGTTAAATAACTGAATGTGATCAAACTAAATCACCCATATTTCAGTGCGACACCCAGGACACAGACTACATTCACGTGGAAAACAAGCACAAATACTGTGCCACTAATATTCATCCATTTGTTGATGTGTTTTTCTCTGTAGAGCACCTACTAAATGCTAAATGAGAGAAAATGCAACCACGTTAGCAAACATGCCTTCTCACATCACATATTCGCACATGAGGGACTAAATCTCACTCTCCCCTGCACTGAGCTTTGACCCACTCTTGCGAATGAAACTGCACCCAGGTTAACCTTGTGTCACAGCCAATCCCCAGAACCCCTCAGAGTCTCCATTTATTAGAGCTCAGAGACTGTGGAGGCCTCCTCCATCCAGTTTGCACTCAGGCCTGTCTGCAGCCACTTTAAATGTAAATGAAAGGCTGGGGACAGAATCAGGGAGCCTGAGTGTTTCTCAGGGGAAAGGGACTGCGTGAGGGTAAGATGCCCTGCTTTTGAAAAAAAAAAAAGCATCATGAAGGTTTGTGTTTTGTTGCGTTTAGGACTGTATGCTGGATTTGGCTGCGGTTCAAAGGTAATGAAAGATAAACAGAGAAAAGATCTGTCCACAGATGATGAAAGAAGATAGCAGCCAAAAAAAAATTGTGAGCGGTGGTGCTCTCGCAAAGCTGCCATGGAGTGCAAATAACAAGGCCTTTAAAAATTAAACCCATTTCCTTCAGATTTTATATTTGACATTCATCATATAACAACTACAACATGTATTTCAGAGAACTATATGAATTACAATTTGTTTTACACACACACACAAATTCTGGAAGCTGTATATTTCTGATTTTATTCAGTAAAAAATTGTCTTGACTTCCCAAATTATTCAAGACAGCCCATGAAAACATGTGTCAGGCTTGATTTTCAAGTTGTTTTTCAACTGGCTTTAATTGGCTGTTGTATCAGTCACTTCGGTTTTATTCCAGATATGCATTTCTTTATGTCCCAGCTGTTCCAACATCTCCGTCGTACTAATGGACTGCATTTCTGAAAGTCCTCTTAAGAATTAAATATCCCATTTTTAAATGCATTTAAAATTTATCTGAAATGTTTAGTTGGAAGTAAAAAAATCTTGTCAAACACATACACACAATAAAATAACCCTAATCTATGGTAAAATGTTTGGCTTTCTCAACCTCTCTGGCATATTAAACCAAGACCAGTGTGAATGTTTACATGTTTAAATCTCTATAAATTTAAAATGTTAAGCTGAAAAAGGTCTGAGACTGATACCATTTGCGTGATGGCAAGTAGGTTCCAAAACTTGGTTGTAAATGTACTTACAATTTATATCCAAAGATTCATTGGACAAAGAAACAAGGGCAACTTGTTCGACTGCCTCTGAATCAAGCTTGATTTGCCTGGGGGCTGTGAACCAGGGGATTTTATTTAAACCACACTACTCATCAGAAATAAGTGCTACTTCTCTCTCTTAAGCTCACTATGCTTGTCCTGCAAAAGTCAAGATGTCTGAAGGACTTTTGGAAATTGAGGCCCACTTTAAACAAAGTCGAGCATGACAGTAAAATGTAAACAAGTCAACAGAGCCATTGTGACTAATTTTTTCTTTTTTTACAGTGTTATAAAGACTGTGAAAATACTTAAAGTGTGGCTTTGTTGATAGAATTTTGTGACACTGTACAATTTAACTGAACAAGTTGCAGTATGAACGCATTTATAGTTGTGTATGTTTTTGATACTGATCGCAAATTCACAACCACTACTATGCTATAATGTCATACTTTTATCATGCAACCATATTTTTTAACAATACATTTTGCAACATGGATTTTATTCATTTATCATCATCCTATACTGAGCTGAGGCATGTGTGCATCTATTTCATTTTATTGAGGAGAGAAAGAGTGATTGAGAGATTGCGTATGAAATGAGGGCCATCCCATTATGCCTTCCCCCGATCTGTTTGCAAAAACATAATGCCATTTCAGGATGACAGAAAAAAGCATTTTCCAGAAAGCGCTCATAGATCTTTTAATATCACATCTTCATCTCAACACCCACGTTCCTCTGCTCACCTATTCACCCAATCAATCCATCTCTCTCCATGGCTGCCAATGAAAACGGCTGCAAGCAAAGAGATGATGACAAGAGCCTGCCCGACGTGGCTATAACCGTTATCGAGCAATCACTCCAGAATTAGAGCAGACATCATGACAGATGCCAAACCCACCACATATGAAGCCTGTCTATACGTATCTATCACAGAGAACGAGAGAAAAACAAAAAGAGAGCGACAGAGAGTGAATAAGATAGAGAGTGGAGGGATATATGAAGATATAGCTTGTTTTCAGTCAGGCAGGCAGAAATGTTTAGCAAATGCCATTCAATTAGTAGAGAGAATTTTGTTATGCTGAAAATGCAGATGCTAAAAGTGAACAGCACATTCAAGGATTGTGGTCTACTCCATTCTGCACTAAGAAATCTTATTAAGACAGATCGTGTTAAATAAAATTATGCAACAAGCCATTGTGCATTACAATGATTTATCACTTTTGTTTTCTTAATCATATAGTAAAATTCACATGGTCTTGAGTGCTTAACAGCAATATGCAGACTGATTTCATTGGTGTTCACGAATATTCATACGTAGCATTTACTCACACATTTTTGCATGTAGAAATGCATAAAAACATATGAACTAATGGACAACATCTAAAATGTTACGGTATTTAAACTATACAAAGCTTTAAAGAAGTAAAAAATCTTTACAAATCAACTATATTTACAGTATATTATAAATATATTCACATAGCTACATTTTACATACCATAATATCATGAATAATCCAGTGGCAGTAACATCTGGTTGACACTCCAACAAAGTAGGTGGCAGTATTGCACCTAAACACTGGTTGCCACTTGTCATAAAATGAAAAAAGACGATGTAGCATTGATGCACTACTGCAGCACAAAACCATGTTGGAGGAGATGACAGACAAAAGCAAGACACACTACCCACACCCGGAAAAAAAAGTTGAAGTTTTTTTGGATTCTGTAAAAACGACTGGGGTGTTAGGCACCCCAGTCTGCAGGAAGTGCCAGTCAATAGTAGGTTCTTTTTGTACAGTTATGGTTACAAACTGTCTCTCTGCCTCCCTATACTCATATTTTGAGTGGAAATTATTGGCCAAAAAAGAGAAAACACAAAATAAACAAAGTTAAAGATTAATTTGACTGAGCGTTTCTCCCCCCAAAAAAGTTTCTATAGATACTGCGATAGTATTGTTATTGTCAGTTCTTTTGGTCACAATAATAGTTTAGTGAAAATCTGATTACATTACAGACCGAGGATCAGGATATAAATCCCCATCCCAAATCTGTTTACAGGCACATCTTCTTAATTCAACCCTTTAGTTCAACATGAAATGACGGACTTGCTTCATTTGTATCATGGTCACAGGGCTTGTTGTTGTCTCAGGAGGAAAAACAAGCACAAATTCAAACTGCTTTCTCCCCCTGCCCATTTTATAAAGCGAGCAATCATCTCTCCTCCTGCAGTAATGTGTCCGTCCTTGTATATTTCAGTGGTGATATGACATTGTGCTGGCCTGCCTTTGATAAGCCTATAAGATATAATCAAAGCAAGAAACCTTCTACTCTGAGTCCACCAATGAATATTAGAGTGAAAATGAGATGTGATAGTGGAAGTAAGCAAAAGAGTGAAACCTTGAAAGAGAAATAGAGAGGGGGAGAGACAAAAAGACAAAGAGAGAGAAGGAAAGACGGAGGAGATAGGTGCTGAATAAAGATGGAAGGGTAGAAAGAGGGACGAAGAGACGGAGATTAAAGGGGAGAGAGACAATAAGATGAAGCGACTGTGACAGATGAGAGGTGCAGCAACAAAGAGCTGGTGTTTGAGCAAGCAGCTGAGCAGTTAGCAACAAGCCACGCAGACTGTCTTACATCTCATTGCCACGTCTAAGCCTGCAGATCTGAGCAATTTGGTCTGGAGAAAAAATTGAAAAAAGCCTCACCCAGAGAAATGTCAGAAAAACAGTCAATAGTTTGATATGGTTAATGCAGCAGTGATCACATATGTAATGGCTAGAACTGCAGGAACTGCCATACTTTAGAATCAAAGTTGTTGAAATGTTGAAGGCCACAACAATGGCGTTCAGCTCTAAAGGCAAAACAAGAATATGGTACAGGCAAAACAAGGAAACAGCACTTGTGCAAACCAGTCAACCCCCCACCCATGACAAAGTTTTTTTTATTATTAGAAGTAGACATGAAGGATTGTGTAATTATCAGTAAACATTTCTGTTTTAATAGACAATATTTTAGGGCATTTTCAGTCAGGAGATGCTGTCCAAGATGTGGAACAGGAGACTCAGCTGATCATAATCTGACCAATACAAAACTATGTTTTTCTGAGGCACAGATTTTTAGAAAACTAAACTGAAAAAATGCACTCTTTGTACTGATGATTGGTTAGCATGTTGTTAGCTCTAATTTTAACAATCATGTTTTTTTTGTGGGTAAACTATGAGTACTAATATTATTTACATTATAATGGGCTATACATTATGGATGAGATTAATCAAGGCAGGGTTTTGCCTAGATGCGCATGAAGTAGAGTTCTTGACTGACTGACAGAAAGAAAGACAAAGAAAGAAAGAAAGAAAGAAAGAAAGAAAGACACACACAGACAGAAAGACAGACAGAAAGACAGACAGAAAGAAAGACAGAGAAAGACAGACAGACAGACAGACAGAGAGAAAGAAAGAAAGAAAGAAAGAAAGAAAGAAAGAAAGAAAGAAAGAAAGAAAGAAAGAAAGAAAGAAAGAAAGAAAGAAAGAAAGAAAGAAAGAAAGAAAGACTCTGTGAAACATTAGGCTGTTTACAGCTGAATCAGTGCAGCATGAGAGTGTTGTACATATGAACTGTCGACTCTTATTTCCAGTGTACACTAATGGTTGTCAGGATCTGTTTATTAACAACCAAATGCCCGTGCAGAAAATCTTTGAAATCTATTTCACGCATCGTCCAACCGGATTATTTATTAGCTTTTCCTCTTTCTTATCATCAGTCGTGATCAATACCCGATTGGTCTAGCAGGGTGGTGAGGTAAGGATGCATTTCCTGATTGGCCTAAAAATTGCCTAGCAACCTCTGAAATAGAATGAAATAATTCTCGCTCACTCTTAATGACTCTAGAGCCGACGGCTGTATTCAGATCCTTGGATTTGTGTGTTCATTGTCATGTGATTTTGTCTCGGATAAAGGCTGTTGTTGGATATGGTGCATTTCACACATCTCCAGTTGTTACCAACCAAATTCAGCAGTCTATCATGCAAACACACACAAATACGACCATGCACCCACCCACCAGCAGACACCCTGATACACACAACGATCCCACTTGACTTCACATCAGACTTTTTATGTTCAAACTCTAGATGACATTTAAATAGAGAAACTGTAAAAACAGAGATAAGACTGACACATTGGAAAGAGCTTGAACACTTTCTCTCTCTCTCTGTTACACACACACACACACACACACACACTGATTAATAGGTTGTGACTTCTGTAATACTGTGTATATAGGCATGTCAAATGAGAGGAGATGGTGATGCTAATCTTTCACACTGATTTAAGCAGCTGGCACCTCAGAGTCCCCCCCCCCATTTAACTGAATGAAATACTACTCCAGCTAGATTCAAACAACTTACAATTGTGCTTTCCATTTATAGTTCATCACCAAAAGCATCTATTTTGACACTGAGGTATTTTGAAAGGATCTCTGAAAGCATCCAAACAAAAACATGAAACACAATGTTATTTTTTCATAAAATGATTTCTTTTTCAAGTTCTCTTAATTTAGCATAACTTTACACTTAATATACTTTTTTTCAAGAAATAATAAAATGAGCGGTAAATCCTGTTTATAATTTGCATAATATTCTAATCCACTAGTACCTTTAAGTCACCCTGCGGCGCTAATGCTACTACAATTACCAATCTGTAGATGATTAGGAACATTTAATCAGTTATCTGTACACTGTGGGATTCAAAACTTAGTGGAGAAGTTTGTCTTGAGGAGCACGTGGAGATGCACCCTCCAGAAAATGTGGCAAAATTAAGGCATATTTATTTAGTTAAAGCTTTTTTCCAATATAAACTTCACTTTATATTGCTTTGTTTGTACCGAACCTATAGCACAGATTGAAGTTCCACCAAAACTGCATTTAAAAAAAAATTCAAACAGCAAAATTTTACTGCATAAAACAAATGAGAAATGAATTAAGATTTTTGTTCTATAACGAATAATCTCCAGCATGATTCAAGATCCAAAGTTTTTGCACATACTTATGTCCGCTCAAGTGTTGCTGTCATTAAAGTAAATGGGGGACCAACCAAATACAAAGAAATTCTCAAATTCATAATAATAACAATAATAATAATAAAAGTAATAAATTCATATCACCATCCTTTTTAACAACTGCACTCGATGCAACCAAATTCACAATACCAAAAAATAACATTTTGTAAATAAATATATAAATATCAATTTTGATATTAAGTCAAAATCAACTCTTTTGTGAAAAATAATCACTTTCATCAGAGTAAATATCATCTGAGAAACAATCAAAGCAGATTCATTTATTTCGATGGCTTCTCTGTCCCAAAGCCAAGTGTATGCACATCCAGGAAGTGAAATCTGGCAAGCTGGTCGCCAGCTGCAGCTTTTTTTCTTCCAGAAGCCCTGAGACACAGCGGGAGGGTGTCCATTTTGGCTAAAAGTAAGACAGTAGGAGGTATGGGGTGTGAATATGCTTTCACATGCTCAGATCCTGAGTTCTGTCCGGACAGATAAGCAGCTTTACTGGCACTGAATCTCAGTAAATCTCAGTAATAAACAGTATATGGAACTTTTTATTCAATAAATATAGATGCTGCAAACATAGTATTTAAATAAATGATTCATCTGATTTAACTAATGCCACCTGGGAATTGAGAGGGCAATGTAATGACACAACTATCTACTATACAGTCTTGACCGCTGCCTTAAAGGGTAGTTGATCATGCTGTCATTCTCATGTCATTCCAAACATGTATGACTTACTTTCTTCTGTGGAACAAAAGAAAATATTTTAAAAACATGCCTCAGAGTTTTTCATATAATGAAAGTCAATGGGGTTCAATGTATGAACAACATTTCTCAAAACTTTTGTGTGTGTTTGTGTGTTCTGCTGTCAGGTTAGGAACGACATGTGGTTGAGTAAATGAGGATATAGGTTACATTTTTCTGTGAACTATACCTTTAACTAGTGAACACCTATTAGTCATTATTGTTTGTCTGCTGTCTACAAACATATAAATTGTGCATCCATATGTACCAAAGGGTTCAGAAATAATGTCTTACATAAAGGGAGAAAGAAGAAAGACCAACATGTTGTAACGTTATGGCTGTGTACAAAGCGCACAATGACCGAGATTATCAGCGCAAACAGCCCTTTAATAAATAAATCCAAATGACACAGGAAAACTAAATCATAACAGAATATACTCATTACACATGTACAACACAAACTATTTAAAAGCCACCAAAGACTACCCGCTAAAGGCATCAGCGACTTGGCGCTAACTCGCCATGCTACCAAAAGCTTCATTACCTTCCCCTGCAGCTGGTTCATCCTCACACTACTTCAAACGCACGATCCATGGCCCTCTGGCCAGAGAGAGAGAATGAGAGAGTAACTGGTGAGGCAAACAGACTACACGGCAAGGTCACCTCATTACAACCCATTTGTTCCAGCTGTCATTAAAAATCACACACAGCGTCACTCAAAGCAGCAACGAGAGAGGAGGGGAAAAAAAGAGAGCGGTGTAGTTGAAAATGACACCTTTCAGATATACTACATAACACCCACCCACATCCACACACACACAAAATGCATTAATCACTGAATCCCTTCATGACCTTGTGGTTCACAAACACATCCCACCTCAGCCTTCATAACACACGCCTCCCTCCATTTTGGCCTTCTCCTCTCGTCTCCTCTCCTCTCAGCTGCTACTCCTTAATAATGAGCAACTGTAATATTGGGAGAAGAAATTTTAATAATATGTTATCATATACTGCACAGTGATAAGTCTAGCTAGAGGGAGGGAGGGAGAGACAGCTTTGGAGAGCTCTGCATGGTTAGTCATTAGTTGGACTGAAGTTTGAAAATGGCCGCCCCAGAGCTTAATTTCCCCTTTTGTTTCTCAGGAGAGATAAAAGCTCAGTGGCAACCCACAGCATTGCAGAGCAGATGTGATAGTTTTATTAATAAAGAAAGTCCTGTTTTAAACAAAGAACTTCTAAGGCTGAGCTCTCTCTGCTTTTTAATATGCCAAGAAAGGAAAGACAATTGAGTTTGGAAACCCCGGCTGTGCTTGGGAAGTACTGTTGAAATAGCATTCACTCTACTTTACAAAAACTCAACTGACATCACTAAAAAAATCAACTGTGGTTAACTACAAAAGCAAAATGTAATGGTTTAATATTGATTTTTTAATTATTAACCTAATATGGTTCATTTAAATGTTTTGAGAGATAATCTTAAAAAGAGACTGAGCTAAATTAAAAAAAAAACACTACATCAATTAGCAGAAAGTAGGAGTAGATAGTTACATTAGTGTTTTTTTTTTTTTTTAAGAATTAATACTTTTATTCAGCAGGGATGCATTCAATGGATCAAAAGTGACAGTACAACATTTATAATGTTACAAAAGATTTCTATTTCAAATAAATGCTGTTCTTTTGAAGATTCTATTCATCACATTTTCCACAAAAATATTAAGCAGCAAAAGCTTTCTAGGCACCAATTCAGTATATTAGAACTTTATTTCTGAAAGATCATGTGACACTGAAGACATTCTGCATGACCATCACAGTGCATTATGGGCATTCTCAAACTGTTGAGTGTACATCAGTTGTACGCTCATTATTGCAGTGCATTATGGGATTGAATGAGTGCACTCGATAACGTCCACTATAGTTTCGGACACCACTACAAATGGCTGTCCCCTCAAATTCTGCCCTATTTAAGGGTACAGGGCGTGATTTTGGACACAGCCTTTGTCTTGTGTCAATTACAGACAACAGGCTACTTACCCTCTCTACTTACCTCTTGGATCACCCTGTGATACTACAGCAATCTCCTGTAAGCTACTGAAAATTTTACATACCTGTCTACTCGCCATACTCCTGTGAAGAGGTGTGTGCTCTCTCTACACTCCCACTCTAGTCGTCATTGCTCAGCTATCACCCTGGTAAAGGAAAAGAGACTCAGTTCATATTCATCTGCTCATCATTATTCTGACTGTTCCTTTACCTGCTTGCTGTTAAATTCAGTGTCAATAAGTACCATGTTTGGGTTTAACCTTATCACTGTCTCTGAGTTTGGTATCACCTGACAGAAGACCAGACCACAACAATATGAACCCAAAAGCGTATTCACCCATTCATCCTGCTGACCTGCTCCTATCCCTCTCACAAGACAGCTGCCCTCCAGAATATCATGTGGAGAAGTTCCTTGAGCTGTCCCACCTGGTGTCCTAGTGGAATTTAGTGGAATTTGATGGTGTGGAGAAAGATTCCATCCATGTCCCCTTCACTGATGTACAGTTGCTGCCTATGAGCACAGTTAATATAATGGATGCACTGGTTCCCTCCTATTCCCAAGCCAAGTGTCCATCACTGCTGTCTCCAACCCAGCTCCAAGTCTCCTGTGTCTCCGCTGGTCCCGCCCAGCTCCAAGTCTCCTGCATCTCCAATTGTTCCCACCCAGCCTCCTTCTCCCATCACCTCTACAGAAGCCAGCCAGTAACTCGGCCCACCTCCACTGTCTCCCGTTAGCCCCTATGCTCCTCCTTAAGTGGTGCCGCATAATGGTTTGGATCTGCCTTGGGCCTCCTGGTCCCCATTTTCACCTTGGTGTGAAAATACTCTAGCTCCACTTCTGGCCTCAGAGCCCCAGAGTCCGAAATCCTGACCCATCAGCTCCACCTTGGCTCCATTATCCCTCGTCTCCACTGTAGACCTTCATCCCACTGGCTCTGCCGAGCTCCCTTATCATCCTGGTTTTGCCATGAAATTCCAGGCCTCCAGCTATGCCTCAACCCTCCATACCTTCGGCTCCACTCTGCCTTCCCTTTGGTTCAATCGTTGCCTCGGTTGCTCCGGCTCCACAGCGTCTTTCCGGGATCCCTGTATCCGCCTCAGTCCCACGAGCCATCAACGGTTTCACCCTGGCTCTTAGTCTCCTCTGCTTCGCCTGGGTCTCCACCTCTGTCAGTCAGAACTCTGACTCCATCCTGGTTCTGCCCACCATTGGTTCCTTCCTGGCTCTAGTCTGCCACGCTCTGTGGTGTTTGGGGGGGGGTGTCGATCACCCACACCTGTTTCCCATCACCTGTTTCCCATCAGCACTCCAATCTGCACCAGGATAAGGGCACACACATCACAGTCACTCTTTGTCTGGTCTCAACTACAGACAACAGACTACTTACCTGCTCTACTTACCTTTTGGATTTTCTCCAGCAATCTCCTGTAAGTTACTCTTTGGAATATTACATGTACCTGTCTACTCATCATACTCCTGTGAAGAGGTGTGTGCTCTCTCTACACTCCCACTCCTGTCATCACTATGCCACTATCAACCTGGTAAAGGAAGAGATACTCAATTAGTTCATATTTATCTGCTAATTATTCTGACTGTTCCTTTACTCAGCTGCTTGCTGTTAAATTCATCACTGTCAATAAATACCCTGTTTGGGTTGAACCCTATCTCTGTTTCCAAGTCTGGTTTTCCCTGACAATTTCACAATAATACTGTTTTTACTGTATTTTTGATTAAATAAATGCAGCCTTATTGAGCAAGACACTTTTTTTCAAAAACATAAAAAAAAATTCTTATCGCACAGTTCAGACTCTTCCTCCAATTGAGATCTCACTACATTCTCACTTTTTCATACTGGTAAGCAGTACACAGTACAGCACAGTACAGTATCGCGATACTATTTTCTACCGATTCGCATTGATTCAAAATTTTAAAAAATCATTTTTCTTACACTTCTTTAACTTCACAGTACTACTTAAAGTTATTGACACGTTAGAGTGTTATTGTAATTAATAACACTCTAACGTGTCAGTAAAAGCCGCAAAAAAGGACTAAATGCGGATACCGACTCTCAGATCCTGATCCCGAATTCAGTTCTCTTTCACAGCTTATTGCACTTGTATGGTCAAATACACACACAATTATGTCAAAATGCTCATCGTGTGGAGTATTCATAGACTTGCATTAATTCTTAAAGGGACAGCAGCCTCATAAACTGTTGCTGTCTGTTTCATTAATGTTAATTTTAAAAAAAATCACTGCTTTTGACTATATCACTTTTGTATCTTTAATATGAATCAATCCATGTTTAATTCATGCAGTGAAGACTATACAGTGTTTTATTTTTACATTTGATAATTAAATTTCTGTAGAATTTCTTGTTACATGTTAAATAACCCTAGGCTACTGTACCTGAAAAACTTAATGTTTATTTAATTTGTATATTTTTTTTCTTTTGTATTTGTCCTATTGCTTGTAATTTGCTACTTTGTTCCTATTTTTAATATCAAAATAAATTGCAGAAATTACAGAAGACTGCTAGTCATGTATGTAATGATTGCAGTCAGCTTAATTGGTAATAATATTTAATATTTGTTTTATAATATTGGGTTGACTAAAATGGGAAGAAAAACAAAATAAATTTCAAGGGTCACATTTAACTCAGTGCGATTTTTTTTTCTTCAAGACCTATTAAACTGTCTATTGCAGTCAAATAGGAAAAGTAACAAAACAGTAAACTAGAATCAAATCAATGCTTATATCGAATTGAAATTTGATTCAAAATCGAGAATCAATTTTTAATTGAATCGTGACCTCAAGAATCGATCTGAATCGAATTGTGTCATACCAACAGATTCCCACCCCTAGTAAACAGCACTAAAACTCAAGTCAAAAATCTATCCATCTTTTACTTTTCATCACAAGTTTCAAACACTCCCCTGTCCGCCATTATTCAAAAAAAATTAGTTCCAATATCCAATCCAGATACTGGTTCAATCCAATCGGGCTGCACAAAAAAACCAACTGGAATTCAGTTTAGTTCTAGTGGCACAGAAATTAATGCTTTTGTGTAGTGACATTAAAGGAACACTCCACTTTTTTTGAAAATAGGCTCATTTTCCAACTCCCCTAGAGTTAAACAGTTGAGTTTTACCGTTTTCGAATCCATTCAGCCGATCTCCGGGTCTGGCGGTACCACTTTTAGCATAGCTTAGCATAGTTCATTGAATCTGATTAGACCGTTAGCATCTCGCTCAAAAATGACCAAAGAGTTTCGGTATTTTTCCTATTTAAAACTTGACTCTTCTGTAGTTACATTGTGTACTAAGACCGACGCAAAATGAAAAGTTGCGATTTTCTAGGTCGATATGGCTAGGAACTATACTCTCTTTCCGGCATAATAATCAAGGAACTTTGCTGTCATACCATGGCTGCAGCAGGCGCAATGATATTACGCAGCGCCTGTGACCCCCTGCTTGCACAAGGAGCGTGCCTTGCAACCATGGAGACATTTGTGAGAGACGCTGCGAGAGACATTGCGCCTCCTGCACCCATGGTACGGCAGCAAAGTTCCTTGATTATTACGCTGGAATGAGAGTATAGTTCCTAGCCATATCGGCCTAGAAAATCGCAACTTTTCATTTTCCGTCGGTCTTAGTACACGATGTAACTACAGAAGAGTCAAGTTTTAAATAGGAAAAATATAGAAACTCTTTGGCCATTTTTAAATGAGATGCTAACGGTCTAATCAGATTCAATGAACTATGCTAAGCTATGCTAAAAGTGGTACCGCCAGACCCGGAGATCGGCTGAATGGATTCGAAAACGGTAAAACTCAACTGTTTAACTCTAGGGGAGTTGGAAAATAAGCCTATTTTCAAAAAAAGTGAAGTATTCCTTTAACACCTGTATTTAGTCACAACTAAAGAACCATCCTCTGAGACTCATTTTATTTACCGCTAAGGGGCAGTTGTAGCCTAATGGTTAGAGAGTTGGACTTGTAACCTGAAGGTTGCAGGTTTGAGTCTCAGTACCACTCTCATTACCCACTCTAACCCCCAATCCCAATCCCCCGGCATGGTTTATGTGTGTATTCGATACTCAGTGCGTGTGTGTTTGTGCACATGGATGGGTGAAACGCAGAGCACAAATTCCGAGTATGGGACACCATACTTGGCTACACTTCACGTCACGTCACTTTCACTAAAGTCACATTCACTGAGCTCTCAAATACGCCTGACAGCACAGCTATTTAAAACTTCATATATAAAAGTTGCACAACAATATAACAGATTGCGTATAGTACATATACATTTAAAAAGATTCAACACCTTTCACTGTCTGTGCATCAAGTGCTCATATGTTTGTTTAAAGGTTCAAACTCAAGAACAAGTAAGGTTCAAAACATTTTTTATGTCTGATGAAGAGAGGATGATTCACGTCATCAAGATGCAAAGACTGAGGTTAAAAAGACCTCTTATAAAGGCTGTGGGTGGCTAAGAGTTTATTCAGGATTTACAATATGCGAATGCACTTAAAGCTTAAGTACAGAATAAGCACATGCTCAAAACAGATGTAAAAGACAGTGAGAATGGATGCTTTTAAAGGGTATAATAAATGTTAGTCTCTGGAACAGTCGGAACGTTGAAGCAATGTATGTATTACATATTTCTACTAAATGATTGAAATGGTCAGTGGGTTTGATCATGGCTGATCAATAGGAATATGATTAGACATGGTTATATGACTGAGTGGACAACTTCTGTGTTGCGTCAGATAAGTTTCACTTTATGCAACATCTAATGTGATCCTTCACTGCAAAAAGAAAAAGAAAAGAATTAACTTAATTTTTCTTACCCCATGGGCAGATATGTTTTCTTGTTTTAGGTGTAGAAAAATCTTTCAGAAAACAAGACATAAAATCTTAATAATGTTTAGATATTTGTACTGGACAAAAAAAAACTAAAGAAGACTTTTTGCAGTGTTTAACCATGCAACATTACAGGTCAGCAATGAAATTGTCTTGCTTGGATCATAGTTAGAAATAGAAAAAATTATGATTCTTTATCATTGGTTTTAGTGTGAATGAATCTTGTGATATTACAAACAACAGATATTTAAAGAGCAGCTTCCACTCTTAATTTCTACTTTGGAATGGTATAAATCTACCTAAGTTTTATTTCAATAAGTTTCCATTATTGTCTATTAGAAAAAAGTCTATCATGTCACAAAAAATTGGCTAGTTCAAACACGATGAACTTGATCTGTATCTGCTTTACTAGTACATCAATGTTATTAAAATGTACGAAAAATGAAACGACTCATAAAATAAATAAATAAATAAATAAATAAATAAAATTATTTTACTATTTTTCTACTGCTAATATCGATAAAGCTTTCTTTCAGTGCATGTAGCGGTGGTGACATTGGCAAGAGTCTCATGGAATGTGTAATGAATGTGGCTAGTGTTCTGTCTGGCTGAGGGCTGCTGGGGTTGGCAGGGCAGAACTGCCAACATCAGGCATTGCAATACTGCCAGAGAGTAGAGAGACCACATGAAGCAACTGCAGGAGCTTACACAGTCTGGCAAAGTCAAAATACACCCAGGCAAATACAAACATGCACACAATGGGAAACAACGGTAAACACACAAACAGCCAGCTGCAAACAGCACCCTCATCTATAAATCCATGTACCGGCATCTATGGCACAACTTTGTTACACACACCTCCTTTGTGAAAAACTGGTTATAGCTACCCTCAGAGCCCATTAACTTCCATTAAATAGAACATGGTCTGGATATTCTTCAAAAATTCAAAGTCATACTGTTTGGAACAAGATTGAGTGAGATAAACATAGGGTGAGTAAATGATGACAGAATTTTTTTGGATGAACTATCCCTATAAAAGACTATTCTACTGTATTGAGAGCATTAAATCATAAGAAAGCATAACGAAAACTTGTTCTTTAGCTGTGAAGCATAAAAACAATGGAACATTGAAAACTTAATTCTATGTAAATTATTTCATGTTGGAGCTTTTCTGTCAAATACAAGGCAATTCAAGGCAAATGGATGTTCACTTTTTTCAAATGACTTTTTAAAAATCAGTGACATTGTCTTTCAGAATGAATTTTAAAACTCAACTCTTCACTACAACAGAACAATATTTACATACTTTTAGGTAAGGAAACATACAGAATGAGATAAATGTATACTGAGATCTGCATCCAGCACCCAGTAAACACATATACACTTGAAAGAAAAAAAAGAAGAAAAAAAAAAATGGGAAAAGGAAAGTGCATGCGGTATTAGAAAATATGCAAGATTTGCATTATGCAAGGCTGATATTTAGGAGGTTTTTTGACAGCGGAAGACAGAGACTGAGAACATCAGAAGCATTCTCACCTCTGTGAGTTGTGAGCCATGCATCAGATCAAGAAAGAGAAACAGAAAGAGATGGACAGAGAAAAAATAGAGACCAAAAGATATTGAGACAGCCAGGAGAAAGATAGGACAGGGAGGTGCATACGTGTAGAGAAAGATAGCAAAGGGTTTGCAAGCATAAGCAGTGGTAAAAAAAAAAAAAAAAAAAAAGAATAGGAATAAAGTGAAAGAGTTTAAGAATCATTTTAGGGCAAAAATATGTGTGTAGTAAAACTCATTGAGAGAGAAAAAGACTCATCTCAGGACAAGAGAAAGTGTATAAATGTACCTGAATGTGTGTGTGTGTCTGTGCTGAAAGTGTGTGTGTATATGAGAAATCGGTGTGGAAAAGGTAATTCTACGGCTGTTTACACCTCCAGGTGATAATGTGACACCTCCTCGGCCGAAGCAATGGATGGAAAGAGCGTCAGAAAGCGAGAGAGAGAAAGAAAGAGGGATGTGTCCCTGGTGTGTTGACAGGAAAAGAGAGGTGTTGTGTGAAGTAGAAAAATATCCAGATATCCAGAGGGCCACTCTCTCCACAGCACCCTTCAGGCAGGTAATTAGTGCGGCGCTGGTGTAAGGCTACGAATACGAACGTCGCCATCACAGTGTTGTGACAGAATTTACACCTTTTCATTAACTGTTGTCTGACTCTATAGCAAATAACACTTTTCCTCTAAACAGGCTGGATAATTGAGGTTGAACTGCTTTATTATCATCTGTTTTTGAGCTTTTATGCACACTCTTTCTGGAGTGCATCTTATATAATAACTATAAACATGGTCATGATCTTTAGAAAAAGCTCATTTTAATATATAGGGCCAAAAAGGAATACTCTGGGTTCAGTACTATGCAGGTTAAGAGGATAGTTCACCCAAAAATGAATTCTGTCACCAGTTACTCACCCTCACGTCATTCCAAACCCATAAAACTACCGTTCATCTTCAGAACACAAATGAAGATATTTTTAATGAAACAAGAGTTTCCTGTTCCCCCATTGAAAGTCCATTCCACCAATAAAAGCTTCAACAAGTTTAAAAAGACATTTTCTTAAATCATCAAAATCAATAACATGTATGTTAGACCCTATATCGACTAAGCTACTAAAAGGGATTCTTCCAGAAGTCATAGATCCTCTTCTTAATATTATTTATTCATCATTGTCATTAGGATGTCTTAAAAAATGTCAAGCTGAGAATTAGTTCATTACAGACTGATCTCAAATCTCCCTTTTCTGCCAAACTAGAAAAGGCAGTATCCTCACAACTATGGTCCTTCTCAGAAAGAAATGGCATCTGCGAGGATTTCCAGTCAGGATTTAGACCGTACCATAGTACTGAGAATGCTTTCATTAGAGTTACAAATGATTTGCTCTTATCATCCGATTGTGGTTGTATCTCTCTTTTAGTGTTACTGGACCTTAGTGCTGCATTTGATACTATCGACCACAACATTCTTTTAAATAGACTCGAAAATTATGTTTTAGTGGAATTGCATTGTCATGGTTCAAATCTGACCGTTATCAATTTGTGACAGTAAATGAAAAAGTATCATATCGATCACAGGTTCAGTATGAAGTACCGCAAGGCTCAGTACTCGGACTGTTGCTTTTCAACCAGTACATGCTACACTTACGAGATATCATTAGGAAGCATGGCATTAGTTTTCACTGTTACATTTCTTTGCGGCCGGGCGAAATATATCAATTTACAAAACTAACAGAATGCATAGTTGGTATGAGAAAAAAAATTTAATGACTAATAATTTCCTACACTCTAAACAATGCTGGGTTGTTTCAACCCATGTTTGGGCCAAATATGGACAAACCCAACCACTGTGTTTAAAAATTGAATACAATTTAAACCAACGTATGGGTTTGTCCATATTTGACCCAAATAATGGGTTGAAACAACCCAGCATTTTTTAGAGTGTACTACCATTAAATTCTGAAAAACAGAGGTTTTAATTATTGGACCAAAAGCCTCCGCACCTAATAACCTAGAACTCTCTAACACTTAATGGCTGCTCTGTAAAGTGTTCATCATCAGTTAGGAACCTGGGTGTTATTTGATAGCAATCTTTGGATTTGAAAGCCACATTTGTAGTATTTATAAAACCACATTTATCTTAAAAATATATCTAAATTATGACACATGCCCTCAATGATATGCAAAAAAGTTAGTTCATGCATTTATGACCTCAAGGTTAGATTATTGTAATGCTTTACTGGGTGTTGCCCTGCATGCTTAATAAAAATCCAGCTAGTCCAAAATGCAGCAGCTAGAGTTCTAGAATCAGAAGGTATGACCATTAGCTCGGCTCTGTTACCACTGCACAATGGTTTAGCTCCTCAGTTTAGTTTCTTCATATGTGTTGCAGCCAGTTGATTATACCTAGAATATCAAAATTGACTGCGAGCGGTAGATCCTTTTCCTATACATCTTTTTAACCTAGCATACACATAACACACTATCACATTTCTATAAATTCAAATCCGTTAAAGGATTGTTAGGCTGCATAAAGTAGGTCAACCAGAACCGGGAACACTTCCCACAACATCCTATGTACTTGTTACATTGTAAGAAGAATGGCACCTACGCTAATATTAGTACTGTCATATTAGTACTGTCTCATCCTTATCCCAAGGTTACCATAGTTAGCCGGATTCTGGACGTATCCAGATCAGATCCAGATCCAGACACGACCACAACACACCTCCGAATGTCAGCAGAGACCATGTCAACTAGACCAGTGGTTCCCAACCTTTTTTACGTCAAGGCCCACCTCCTCTCCGAATCAACACTGCAAGTGTAAATTTTGTAAATTTTTTTAATTTACAAAAGCATTTTTATTCTAGTGTTATTAATTTTTAACCCCATTATTTTTTAAAGGAAGAAATTCAAGATAGATTTAAAGCCTCAGTGTTCTTTTTTCAAACATACATTGCAGACATTCTTTACAACTTTAAAACTACTTTGCTCAGTTATACAGTAACTTAAACAATTAAGCACAAGTCAACCTGCCATACCAAACAAGACCACAGGGAGATACCAGAGAGCTGCATTTAGATACTATACGGATCCATTCAAAATTAATAAACAAACCAAAATATAAATGAAAAATAAAAACTTTCTAAATGCGTGGAAACTCAGCGATCTAAAGGCGGGTCGATGTCATCAGTGAACAGTTCTTCTGTCAGAACAAGCAATTGTGGAGCGTCTGATGTCCATGTGTACATAAACACGACAGATCCTCACAAATTTCTCCAAAACACGCTCGGCGAGCATCCGTTTTAAAACACTCACGGTAGTACATTAATTTCGACAACTACGCAAATATACTGAACTGTGTTCATGCAGAAATACGATGTTATAGCGATCAGTGAGTCGAGAGCGCACATGCACGGTTTGTTTGCGCATCAATAATTTCGGACTCGCGCACGCCTAATGTAAGACTCCTGTATGCCACTGTAATCGTCTTTACCTTGATTACAGTCGTCATCCATCAAAACCTTTTTAGCGACACTGCTTTTCTTTATCCAACTGAGAGATGTAGTTTGCGTATCCTATGTTCATGAAGCAGTTGGGCGTTTTAAACCACCTAAATCTGTATTTCACAGCAGCACGATGAGAAACGGCCTGGGCTGATCCGAAACAATTGCAGAATACGTACGAGAGAGGTGGTGCTTTGTTTTAAATGTATTTTTTTTTAAAATTTATCTCTTCTACGTATTAATAATAAAATTAATGAATTATATTAATATATTTCAATTAATTTTAAGTTATCTCGCGGCCCCCCTGGAGGATCACTGAGGCCCCCTAGTGGGCCGCAGCCCACAGGTTGAAAACCACTGAACTAGACAATTCCCTCTGAAAACATGACAGTCATCAGCACAGATTCTCAGCAAAGACCCCGAGAACCAGACCAATCCTCTGCACAGACCCCGAAGACCAGCTTCGTCTCCATATCGGAGTGACGAATCCGATCTTTAAGTAGAAGGAACAGCAAGAAATATTTTGAATGATACCAATCCACAATCTGACTTCTGACTTGTGATGCAGCCTGGAATCATAATCACATGTTCATTCGGTGGCCAGAGAACTGGCCCCATGACTGAGTCTGGTTTCTCCTATAAGGTTTTTTCTTCATTCTGTCACCTGATGGAGTTTGGGTTCCTTGCCACTGTGGCCTCTGGCTTGCTTAGATGGGGGCACTTAATATTCAACAATATTACTGATCTAACTGCACTGACACTATATGATGAGAACTGAATTGAGCTGGAGGATGACATCGCTGTTTTCTGCAGAGCTACTTTATAGCCGAATTTAACTAATTTAATGACTGATGATCTTTATAATTGAACAGAAACAGCACTGAACTGTATTCAGCTGAACAATGACACTTTTCCTTTTTAGAGCTGCTTTATAGCTGAATTGAACTCTGTTTGCATCATTGAATCATTATTTTCCTGTTGATCACTGTAAAGCTCTTTGAAACAATCTGTATAGTATAAAGAGCTATAAAAATAAAGGTGACACTGAAAACATAATCCATATGAATTAAGCTGTTTAATCCAAGTCTGTTTATTCCAAGTTTTCTGAAGAAACACGATTGATTTATATGATGAACAGATATAATTTAGACTTTTATTCATATATAAATATTGATCAATGCACATACACAGAGCACATCAAATATGATCAACAGCAGCTCAACTGTACTTGACGCATGAGAATGTAAGGTTTGTTCTCACGTGTCATCTAAGCATGTCTGAGCTTCCGCAACATCCAGTGTCTCTTCCATTTGTCCTCACACATCAAGCATGTGTGGTTGAGCTTATAACGGAAGTAAATGGGGCCATTTTCAGATAAGTATATATAGTATATAATACTACTTGAGTATATAATTTTATAAAAGCACTTCAAAATCAATTCTTTGTTACAACTTTATTAGAGTTAGAAACTGTTCTTGACATTTTTATGGTAATTTAGGCATTAGGAATTTTGCTGTCATGGATATTTGGATATAACATTACACAGAAAAGTTTAGTAAGCATTTTTTTTTCACACTAAAATCATGTTAACACGTGTTGTTTGTCTTGTGGTTATACTTTTAAAATCAGTGAGTATTTTAACATTTATGATTACCATTGTTAGTGCCCCACTAGTTACCCCGCAACCATTTTTGCTTTTTTTTTTTTTTTTTTTTTTTTAAAGAAAAAGAGGGACAAGTGGAAATTACTTTTTGCAGTAAGCAACATTATGCCACAAACTGTGTACAACTTACCTTGTACTGAACCTGGAATATTCCTGAACATCCATCTTCGAGAGTAACTACAAACACTGTTATGATCATTAGAAAAAGCTTATTTGAATGTCTGAGGGATATCTTTGCTACTTTTCACAATATGGAGGTGACAGATGCTGCACCACATGACACGTCTCACTCAGAGCAGGTTTATAATAACATGCTCTCGATGCATTCCCCATGGCCAAGAGCCCCCACGCAAACCTTGAAGAGCGGTGAATATATGAATTCTGCACCGCTCGGCCTACGCTACTCAATCAGAAGCGGATATTGGAGTTAAATTGAAAGAGTCTGTCCTCTTGGAGCTAAGGCTCAGATATGGCAGACTTATTACCATGAGAGTGGCTGGATGGGGGAGCAGGGGATAGCTTACTTTGGAAGCACAGTGGTACCCTGGTGCACGCTGGGTAGTGACCCATGACAGTGAGCCTGTATCGATTTAAAGAGCGAGATAGAGAGGCCAACCAAGAGGAGCGATATTCCTCTTAGGAGTGATACATAATTCATTTCAGGCATTATCTTCTTCCCTCACTTTACTTTCTGTGTCTTTTTCTTCTTCTTCTTCCTCAGTTTTTCTTTTATTGAAGGGTGCACACCAGGGTACTTTCAATTTTAGCGAGGGATTAGGGGTTGGCATTTTAGAATGCATCCCAATAGGAACTTTGATCTTCATCAGGATATAAATGATGGCTGATATCGAATGTGAATTGCAAGGTTAAAGAGGAACCTCTATATTACCCAACGCTTTTAAATCAAGCAACCCTTTTACCTTAAAGGCAGAGACTGGGATGATGATGCTGAGGGGGGAGGTGCCATCTAAAACATAATGATCACCATTGTGGCCCATAAGCGGAAAATAAAAGGGGATTTTTCTCTTTGGATATAATACAAATATTTTTGCAGTGACCTTCTAAACAAATTGTATACAACATGATAATAAAAAAGGAAAGAAAGAATGCAGAGGAAAAGGGTAAGGATAAGCAAGAGAATGAGAGGCTTCAAAAAACAGGACAGAGCAACAGTCCACCACTACACCTCCATGACTGGCACACAAGACCTTCATCTGTCAGTCAAAGAGCAGATGTGAGTTTTGAGATGAGCATCATTTGGCTGAACACACAGCCTCAGAGCAATTCATTCCAGGTCAACGTTTTTAAAGCTAGTTCAATGAAATATAAAAGCCTTCATATCAAATCTTACTAGGATTGACTAAATGTTGATATGGAGTTCTAAATTTATTTTAGACAATTTTAAGCAAGACCCTTAATCAGATATGAACAAATAAAACTACTTAAAATAACAGTGTCTTTGAAAATGTCATATTAGAAGTAAATTTTTTAGTACTGCAATTGACTGTTCGCAAAGACCCGCCTCCTTTAGTTACTGTTGCTATGTCCGACAAGCCATGCCGATCTCTCGCCACACATCGTGTTCTCACGCAGTAAAAAATCCATCGCGGAGCAAAGAGGAAACTGACAACGCGATGACAGACAAGACAGAGCAGGTTACTTCTGATATGAAACAAAGTCTCAAATTTCATATTTTGTCATTTTTAAAGAAATTTAAACAATAAATACCGTTTTGTGGCTCTTTAATGTGCCGTGACAGATCACTGCCTCGTGAACCGATCATCTCTTCCTACTAGTTCATTTATAGCATCAAATAAACATGAATGAACATCATAAGGAATGTTGTTTCAATCGCGGAAAGACGTCAGTACACGCCATTTTTCAAGTTCAGGTCCACCTACGTTAATCTACTTACTCTCCTGACTGCTTTGTCAGTCAAAATGGCGGATTTGGCGTTATGATGGGTTAGATCGCCTGTCAATCAATCTCCTGGCGAAGGGTCAATTGATATTACATATCAGTTGAGAAAATGAAAACGCAAAGTAGCTAAGAGCAGAGACGCTGACTACAATTAAAACCATTATTTTTTGTTTAAGAAATACACAGGCCTTATAATGCTGTTATCCTTTCTATTTTCCTTATTTGAGGTCAAATAAGTGAACAAGAAGTCAACTTTCAGATGCAACGCCACTACCCACAAGACAAGCTCAAGAAGCCTTGTGACAATAAGCCAGATGAGTTGATTTGCAGACAAAAAAAGGTATATTGGGAAATACAGGCTTAAAAAGCAGATAGAAGACACTATGACAGCTGTGTTAATGAGAAACCAAAGGATAAACTGAGAATCTGATCAAATAGCTTTTCACAACAACACAATGGATGTGAAATCTGTATGAAAACAGACAATGTCATTGAAATAAAGGCATTTTTCTCAGTCGAAAATCATTTCAGTTGTCATTCTGTCAACTGCCTTGAAAATTAAACTAGTAAGTTTTTCTTCACAGTTTGTGTTTTTTCTGCCTCTGTGGTAGCAGATATGGTTCTAAGCTAACTTGTTTCTAATAAAAATACGGAGGGGAAAAAAAAAAAATCAAACAAAGAGAACATACTCATGAATTTCTCTTTTAGTGCAGCTGCATAATGAAATAAGTAAAGACTGGTTGAAACCGTGTGCTAATCCAACTCCCAACAAGTCCCTTAGAAGAGGAAATATATTAATTATACTCAAAGAGGAACTACAAAAGCAAAATGGGGGCTTTGAACACAGAGGGGCCTAAATGTCACCCGCTTACTTTGAAGTGAAGGGTGCCTGTCTTTGTTTTTCCTCCCTCTCTCTCTCTATCTGTGCGTGTGTTCACAAAACACAAGTGAGAGAGACAGAACACTACTGCTTTCAAGAGGGCATCTTGGACACACACTTTTCCATTATACAGAAAGAAAATATATACACACATATACCAACACACACACACACACACACACACACACACACACACACACACACACACACACACACACACACACACACACACACAAACGCAAACAAACACTCTTGAATAGATAGGAGGAGCTGGACCATGAATACAATCAATGCAATACTATTTTTATGCATGTAGCTGTATAAACCTCTCAATAAAGAATATTTAGCACTGAGAAACAAATGGCTGCCCAAATCTATGAATTCTGTATGTAAAAATTTAAAAGAATATTACTAGAAACTGTATATGGTACTTAATTTGAATCATGTTTATCAAAAAAAAAAAAAAAAAAAAGAAAAAGAAAGAAAAAAAAAAATTCACAAAGACTGTTGTCAAATTTAATTAAACATCCTCAGCAGACTGACCTTAATATATAAAAAATAATAATGGTGTGGACAGTTACCTGTAAATTGTGCAAACAGGTCATAAAACTGTTTCCTGAGCATTAGATCTGTCCTATTAAATTTTGTTCCCCAAGTGCCTTATAATATCCAGCGTGACAACGCAATGTTAAATCTGAGGTATACAACTGATAAAGACAAATCAGCAAAGCCAAACCACCTTGAAATCACAGAAACCCTGAAACAGCAAAGCCTATGACTTCCTGAGTTTGTCCAGCAGGAGAGCCAAATAAGGCTCTGTGCAATTACAATCAGCATTCACCTTGACCAATCAATTCTTTCCACTACTTGTTCCCATCAAGTGCCTGCTATCTAAGGGCATCCAGGAGACGCAAAGAAGGGGAGAAAGAAGAACACGAAGCGGCAGAAGCCAGTGATAGACGAGAAGAGAGGAGAAAGGTGAAGGAGAGGAAGAGTAGTGTAGGTGTATTGTTTAGTGTAGAGAGCTGCAGTGTGAGGAAGACTAGAACATTCTGCCAGCATGTAGAAGACCCCCTGTGGCTGTAATCGATCAGATCGCCCTCCTCATGAGAGACTACCTGAAAGAAACCAGCTGACTATGTTGTTTGGAGTGAAGAGTGGAATCTAGTCTTTGACATAGGCAAAGCTTGCAGGCAAAACAACTTTCAGGCAAAGATTTAGACAGTGTTAGTAATTCTAAATAATAATATTTGGCATGGATTTGAGAATTAACGTAACTAACTAGACTAAACTACTACATAAGGATCTTGAAGTTTACAAATCAGTAAAATAATGATTCTAATAATCGAACAATCTGGCAATACCATTTTGTGCAAGCAGAGATACAGGAAAGGACCAATAACAAAGACAAAGGCTGTTTCTCAATTCCAAGAACGTAAAGAATGAACATGCATTCTCGTGGAGACCGGTCCTGCCAGGCTACCTTGAAAGAATGAACTCGGAAGGACGCAAGGACACAGAACGCATCCTTGTGAGAATTGAGATGTGCTGCGATCTTGTTGCTCAAGACTGTCCCAGTATATTATAAGTAGTGTCCAAATAATGCACAATAAATACAACATAACATCACAAACAAATGTCAATCTATAAAAGCATTTATTTCATATTATTATATTCATTATTTTCATAGTATTTTATATTGTTTTAATTTACTGTGTGTATTTGTGAAAATGAGTATTTATGTTTAATGTTACTTATGCTTTGTCAGTGTTTTAACATGCCATCACTTTATTAAAATTAGCCAAAACAAAACGACAAATGTTTACTTTCACAAGCTTTACTTTTACTTTTACTTTTGTCACATATTTATGAGCTTGCAGCGGGAATCTCTGTGAGAAGTAGAAGTTTAAAGCTTACAGGCTTCCGGGTACTTTCATGCGTCATCTGTACTTGCGTTCTTGAGTATTGGAATTGAACTTCGACAGTTGATGATGACGGTACAACAACACAAGTGCCATTTTTATTCATTTCATTTACTCAGACTGTGGTGTCTGCAATGCTGGATGCTGGACTCAGTTTCCCACCATAGTATGAATGAATAATTTTTTGTACATCATGTGGTGATAATTTACCATGAAACTTTTTCCTTAATTTGAGTGTCACCATCCTTATGTTTTGTGAATGGATTTTTAAAAATGTATGCTGGGTTGAATATGTTTATCCGCTGCGTGATGATACAGAAGGATTACCGCAAACGGTCATTTGACATACAAATGCAGGGGAATTCAATATTTATAAATTACACAAATAAATAAATACATTTAATATTATTAAACTTTCTCATTCTTATCGTTTGTGTGGTGGCATGAGTAGCACAGGTTGCAGACTGCTGATTTATATAAACAGATAATGATACCCAGGTGACAAGGACCTGTTGAACGTGACTGAATTTTTGAGTGATGACAGACACTTCTCTAATTGGGGGGCTCCTGAAGTTTTGTGATGCTGATGTAAGCTTTAGGGCATATCAATATCCTACACCTAAAAAATGAATTGGTGTAAAAACAAATAATTTTCACTCAGAAATTGCTAGTAAAGTTCACAAATAATTTCAAAGAATTGACAAGTAACACATTTACTTTTGAAGTATAAAGACTGAAATAGTCTCAAAGAAAAATAAAATACAGTGCATCAAATAAACATGTTGAAGCACTTTTTGTGTCTAACTACTGTATTCATACGTATTTACTTACTGCCCAAAATAGTCACTAAAAATCCAACAATGCCCAAACCTTTTATGATTTTAAAAAATGAATATAAACAGTTATTATGTCTTAATGGATTGTAAACAGATGGGACAAAACAACAAAATAGATCTGTGCATTAGTGTGAATGCAGCCTATTAGATCTGCTGCTGTCTATGATGTCATTAATAATAATAATAATAATAATAATAATAATAATAATAATCAAACAGCAATAATGCTAAAATAAAGAGAAAAAAAATCATTCACTGCCTTTGATACTGATGACACTCTTTGTTTAGTACTTGTGCTTTGTTCTTCTTTACTACTGACTATTTGATTGTATGTTTATCCAAGCAATATTTTCTTGAAAATTAAAACATTGACTTTAGCGCAATTAGAAATGTCAGAAAGTACTTAAACGGATAGTTCAACCAAAAATGAAAATTCTGTCATCTGTCTCACCCTCAAGTTGTTTCAAACCTGTTGACTTCCATAGTATGGAAAAAAAATACTATGGAAGTCAATGCGGCCCATTACCACGCTGTGGCCGTATAAATAAGCTCACGATGAAGGAGAATACAAAATCAAGAATCTTTAATAAATACACACAGAAGAAACACAAGGAGAACAGGCAAACACATCCACTAAACAAAGACGAGACAAATAACTGAACCAAATAGGGAGTATGAGGTACCAGAACAAATGAGGGAATTAATGAGCTAATTAATTAATTAAGAACAGGTGAATGAGAGACAACTTTCTCAACTGAATGAGAAAGACACAGACTTGAAAACTAGTTCACAAGAACATAAATAAACAAAACATAATCCTGACACCCATCAACTGTTTCTGATTCTTCAAAATATTTTCTCTTGTGTTTTCAGAAGAAGAAAGAAACTCATACAGGTTTGGAACAACTTGAGGGTGAGTAAATGATGACAGAATTTTCATTTTTGGGTGAACTATCCCTTTAACTAAATAAGTAATTCAAAGGAGTTAAACCAGTGGTTGGGAACCTATGGCTCGCGACGTCTCTCACCCTTTCCCAACAAATGATCGATAACAAATTCGACATCACTAGAGATCAGCAATTTCTGTGTTGTAGAGCCTACCGAAGTTTATTAAAAGTTTATAATAATAATATATTTAAAGTTGTACCGGCCAAAGTGCGTGTTCAGTGATGTTTGCAACATCGCGAGTGTCACGACAGCAATTAACAACAAACCACTTAGGTTTCTATGGTAACCTAGAGCTCCTGCTCTCAGATTCAAGTGGCTATGCAGCTTTTTTGTGGTAAAGGCGAAAAGAAAACGTTTTTGAACAGCAGCGAAAATCGAAAGGTATGTAAAATAGTGACTGGACTGAAAAATATCATTTTATTGAAACTGGTGCTCTGCTGTGCCAAGAGACATTTCGAAACATTTCACTGGTTACTTTCGCTTTTGCCGCATAGACCTTATGTCCTATAAATGTGCTGTATTTATATCTATCTATATCTGAAGAAACATGAATGAATGAGAAAGTAAAGAGCGGGACGTGCTTGGTATTAAAAAGGAAACGCAAAGCTGTGAAAGAGAACTGAATCCGCTACTGACAGGATGTTTCTGTGCGCTCGCTCCGAGTGGAACATGGACAAGCATAATAGCCTTGGTCTTCGGTTGCGCGTCTAAACGGTCAAATACACACACTGTCAAAATGCCCGCATTGGTGAGTATTCACATAAATGCAGTCGATGTAATCATTGTGCGTGGGCGTTGTTCTTCACTTGTTTCTCCTCTCTCTCTCTCTCTGAAGCCCAGCACAATTAATTGTTTATTGCAACTTATTTATTGTTTGTTGCATTTTTTTTTTTTTCAAATAATATTACATTACATTATTTTCCTACTTTGGCTCTTTTAGAAAAATTCATTAACAAAAAATGAAAAACTGGCTCTTTGGTCAAAAAAGGTTCCCGACCCCTGAGTTAAACTGTTAAAAATAAGTGTCCATAGCATTTTTTTTAATTATTTGTAACAGCTAATGTAATTTTGGTATCATGATAACACTAACCTCTAGCCTGTACTGATAAAAAATATTGGAAGACATGATGCATTGATAATTGTTTTGTAATCAAATCATTACCCTTTAAATCATAACTGAATCGAATTATGAGGCCAGTGAGGATTCACACCTAATGCACAGAAGAAAAATGAATAAATTAAAAATAAAAATGTGCAAGGAAAATAATCTTTGTCAAGGCAGTCCGCTGTTCAAGTTGTAAGCATGTTAAGTTAGAGAGAAAAAAGTAAACTATGTTGTTGTTATACCTTTGCATAGGTACACTACACACTGGTGTGTGTAACTTTGGTAACAGCTAATTAATACCAGGATGAAAAAGACCTGAAGTGGGACTGAGAATTACTGGGTGTGGATATGACAGTATGAAATTGTCCTTAAGGCCTACTGGCCTGTTAGAATTATAAGCAGAATTGGTGACCAGTAATTGTTTCAATTATCAACAATTAGAAGTATACTGCAAAATGTATCTAAATGTTTAGCAAAAGTTGATAGACAATTAGGCCACGTACACACTGTAAAGGCTGCGTGAGTGAGTCCCCTAAATTACTGTTCCATGTGTGTACGGAACACAACTCATTCCCGAAACTGAGACGATTGACACAGTGGTAACCATAGCAACGTTCTGGCATCTTGCGTGTTTGGTATCTGCTATTCTGACCAAACAATTATTACAGCGACAAAAGACTCGTTATGTTCAGCATTTTTAACTGAAGCGCTGTCGACAGAGGTGTTGTGTTTTGCTTATGCTTGGAAAGGTTGCTTCACAGAGCGTGCTCTTGCAGTGTTGCCATGTCCACTTATTATAAGCGTTTTTGGGCTTTTAGTTTAAGTTTGGCTCATAAAGCGATCAAGTTTACAGAGTTATTAAAGTGAGCAGGCGCGGCTCGCAAAATTTTGGTCTTGTTTTCAGTATAAAGCATTTTGATTTATTACAGTTTATTGTGGGCTTGTTAGCCGTTTTTCTATCAAGATCTGGCAACACAAATGTTGGGGCTCGTACTGCTTTCCCTTTAATTTCTTGTACCACACAAAGAATTGAGAAACATCTCTGATGCACGTTTCTTAGTGATATTTAGCGCCAGTTTATCAGGAAGTGACGATTTTGTTCTCTTCAACTCACTGAATGGTGCTTTATTTGCAAATGTTTTATGATATATTCCAAATTGGCAAGTTAAATATGTAACTTTGGATGGAAACATAGCTATTGTCACATAAAACTTCCATCACCCTTATCAAACAGCTTTATTTCACATACTGCATGAACAATCATAAAAATTCTGTTGGTATGGATTGGGGCATCATGGGTAAAATGTTTGTGTTTACCTTTTCTCAGTCTCTGCAGAGCTGTGTGTAGTCTTTCTCTCTCTCTGACAGCCTGTCTCATTTGTCACTTTCCTTAATCTCTCACACTTGCCAACACTTTCGTCTTCATCAAGCCCAAATCACTTGATATTATTCATGCTTGTTTTCCACAAATACCTCGCTGAGGGAATTAGCAAACAAAAACAGTGCCCACATTCTCCTAATCCCCGTCTACGGGCAGAGCCTCCACCAATGCTCTAGAGCTCTGGCCGGCTGTCGAACTGGCTGCCACTGTTTTGAAGTTCCTCTCCACAAATCTGTGTTGACACAGCAAGTGCTTACTGCCTTGTCACCTTGCCACAGATTGGGGACTGTCTTGTCTGGACTACAACTGTCTGAGAGATATCAATGAGCTTGCATAAAACACATGATCCATGAAGGTGGGATGTTTTGAATCAGCTGTGCAGGACTGATATATATGTTTGAGCAAGTCAATGAAATTTTGAATAGAAACTATGGATTCCTATGGACCTATTCAAACCATGCATGAGCATTTGTTCTCAGAAAAAGCCAATGAGATACAAGCTTTTGGTCATGTTTACGAAGCCTAAGCTCCTACACAGTCTTCTGATATTTTGCCATAGAATATGGCCCTGAAGTACCTCATACATGGTGTTTTACACTGTACCTTATTATTTTAAAATATAATTTTGGCTTTTTTTTGGCTTTTTTGTGGTAACACTTTACAATAACATTCTATTAGTTACTTTTGCATTACATGGACTAACAATGAGCAATACATCTGTTACAGTATTTATTCATCTTTGTTAATGCTAATTAATAAAAATAGAACTGTTCATTGTTACTTCTGGTTAGCTCTGGTGATTATTAATATAATAAACAGAAACTTCTGATTTTAATAATGTATTAAATGTAGAAATTAACATTAAGATTAATAAATGCTTAAGTATTTTTTTTATTGCTAGTTCTTGTTAACTAATGCAGTTATATAGGAGATGTCAATGTGCAGAACAGAGACAGTTATAATGCACAATAAGGAAAAATTATTGTTTAAAACATAACATTAATTGATCTCGCATATCAATGTGGCTGCACTGACAGCAAAGCCACTTGAAGGCAAGTCTGCAAGGTTAGCCAAAAAAAAAAAGAAAAAAAAAAGTAATGCCTGTTAACGCTGCAGTACGCAGGGAAGGAGACCAGAGGCTGTTTTTTTGAATGGATGTCAATGGAGGAGATGCTTCACTATGCTTTTGTGGGAAAATGGCTTATTATTTAATGAATCGACAGCCCATCGGCTAATCTTCAACATGTTTGCTCTTAGATCATTCCAAAATGAATTTTTATTTTTAGAGTTTACACCGAGAGTTTACACTGTTTTATAAGAAAAGTGATGGACAACTGCACGACAGGTAGGATTCTGTTTAAGGCACTTCTCATTCATTGCTCTGGTATCCGCAAACAGTGATTTACTGTCGCACAACTCTGAACGAAATTCAATGAAGTCAAGGCTGTAATGTGATTGGTTGTCAAGGCACATGTGATCCAGGTTGGCCATTATGCTTTCTCCAATGGTACGGACCCTCATATCTCCCAATAATAAGACCATCTCTGATGACAGGCCTATTAGAGTATGGACAGTTTTCAACTTTCTTGCTTTTCTGTGTAGTGCATTTCTTGATCAGCGCCACCTATTGTACAGGAGTGACTTTCGGTTTCATGTAGGCCAAAGACATGTAGGCCCATTCATTTTAGCCTTGGTCTGAACAGACCTTTGGTCAACAATTTATTCTGCATTTGGTGTGAATAGGCCTTGACACAGAAAAGATCACAGAGCTGATAAAATCTTTCTCTCCTTCTCTTCACTTCTCAGTTTCAAAGCCAGATAAAGCTCCATGCACAAAAACCCCGAGCCCTAATCGAGATGCGATACAGTATGCCCAGAGCACAGCGCGTCCTGACATTGCTGTAATCACGGCCCAACTTTCACACTCTTTCAAACTCAGGGTTTTTACGGTGAGAAAAGCCTAGACACATATTCAAGTGCACAGATGACAGCATGCTACCTAATCAAAGGCTTGCATAATGTCTCAAAATCACTGTGAGTGTGATTACATGATAGCACAAAGCTATAGTCTAGAAACCGGCAACTCAGCCAGACACTGGTTCAAATTAACAAGCCAGAGCTGATGGTGAAAAAAAAAAACATCCGGTTGGGATTTTAGAATAATAAACTGGCTCATATTTTCATCTGTAATTACAGGTTAGCAAACTTGATGAAAGGTTTTCTTTTATCTTCCATGTTTCTGTAATCTCAATCCATACCCAAGTACTGATATTGATTATATTGAATTGATTTATTGAAAATAAAATGCTAGAATTCAGTCCAACTGAACCCAAACCAATACATTAGCTACCTTTCAAAGGTTTGGGGTCAGTAAGATTTGTTTTAATACTTATATAAAGGATGTATTAAATTGATCAAAAGTGATAGTAAAGACTTTTGCATTGTTACAAAGGATTCAGGAGTTTCTATTTCAAATAAATACTGTTCTTTTGAACTTTCTATTCATCAAAGAATCTTGAAAAAATGTATCACAAAATGTGAAGCAGCACAACTGTTTTCAACAGCCTCGGTGAACACTGGACATACAAAAAAATCTTACCAACCCCAAACTTTTGAATAGTAGTGTACATTCATAATATAAGAACAGTAGCATACAGATTAACTGCACCAAAAATACCATTTTCACCAATCAAAATCAAGAGCGAATGAAGGAGTAGGAGCCCGAAGTGCCGTTTGATTGACAGGTGACATCCAGGCAGAAGCTGAGACTCTAGCTTGCCCATTAAAGGAGGAAAATACCCCCTACTGCTCTAACACAGACACATTCACATAAAAATGTACACACAGATCCACAATTTTCAACAGGATCAATTTATTTTCAAGTATGCATTTTTTTTTTTTTTTAATTTCTAGCATATTTTGAAAACCTTATCGCTCTTTGTTCCTCTCTGCCTTACTCTCATCCATAGCCTGTTAAGGAAGAGGAAATTTTTGATCACAGAACTAAGTGCGCTCAACCAAGGAGGGCAGTCAAGGATGAGAAGGAGAAAGGGGTGGGAGACGAATGAGAGCAACAGAGACACACAGAGTGTGAGAAAGTAGGGGAGGAGGGAATTAGAGAAAGGGAAGATGAGAGATAGAGGGAAAATTAAGAAGGGCAGGAATTAACTAAACTCAGAGAGGCGGCAGTGGGCCAAAATGAGGGTGTCAATCTACATTTGAGGTTTTGTTTTGAAGACAAATGTGTAATGTGCTTTCAAATGTGCTACAAAAATATGAACTTAAGCCAGTCAACACCAAACAACACTTTTGTGATTCAGTCCCTATTTAATGAGGACATGAAGAGACATTAAATGAGTGCATCTCACCAAGTGTACATGCTCCCTGACGGCCAGTGTAACGATGACAAAAACTGTGTTAATTTATTAAAAGTCATTCATTGTGCATGATCATCCATTATGATGACTTATTAGCTGGCATGCGTTCTAGGTTTTTAAACACCACAAGTGTGTGTTTACCTCATGAACAGAGTAATGGTAATGTATATCAAAGAGATTTATTCAAACTGTTCACAAAAAATAAATAAATAAATAAATAAAAATAAAATCCTGGTGTCATTAACCTCATGTGATTTACTTTCTTCTGCACAACACAAAATGCATAAGAATTTTCTCTCTTTTTATTCCCCAAAGAAGAGTTCTTTTTGTCCATACAATGAAAGTCAAAGGGTTGTTTTGGACCCCAATGTTCTTTTAAAAAATAAATAAAATAAAAATGTCCACAGAAGAAAGCCATACATGTTTGGAAAGACATGACAGTGACTAAATGATGACAGAATTTTAAGTTTTTTAGGTGAAAGTTCTCTTTAATACTTTGTGACTGTCACACATGACACATGTAACGAAAAGTAACGACCGGCCTTATTAGTAGATGTTACAACTTGAAGAAATCTGTTAGCACAGCTATTCTTTTCAGTAGCGCCACAGGAAATCAATGACATTATTTTTAATTCAGCTGATGTCGCAGTAAGAACACAATCCCAAACCTTTTACTATGGTTAGCATGGCTGGTTAGCATGGCCCAGCTAAACGCTGCAAATAGATGCCATAACATCACCACTTTCTCCACTGATGTCCACTCAACCATGTTTTTTGAAGCAACATATACATCTCAAATATTTCATTATATCATAGTAGATCTTTTAGGCTTGAATTCACTACAAATTGAACATGCTTCCACTTCTGCTGCACTTCACATCACAATGCAACTCTTTATATCATTAATCCGCATTAAATGGTCTGTGACACTGACAATTACATAAATAGCTAAGTCCATCGAAAACCTTAAGAAAAATGCTATTGGAATGTCTGTCAAATGCTGATAATATATGAATTATTATACACTTGTGCTGAAAACTCATATAACCCTCATAAAACGCTCAAAGGATCAGTGACAAGATACAGTCCAACACACACACAATAATCTCATTGCACACACACACACACACACTCACATATATTTCACATCCAATTGGTGGCAAAGAGTGAGTCAGGTATATGTAAGCCATTACTTTAGCTGGAGAGGCCAGGGTAATTATGGCTGGCATTTTGACAAGTGTTTGGTGGAGTGAAGGTCAACTGTGTCTGCGTGGGAGATCTATGCTAATCTACCCAGCTGGAGCGCAGACGAGCAGCCCCTGCACCGCACCACTGCAATTACAGAGAGAGAAAGAGAGAGAGATAGAGCAAGAGAGAAAGGGATGAGTGGGTAAGGAAGTAAACACGGCAGAGGTGTCAGAGATGTGGACGGATGTAAAGAAATGTCAGCAGGAAAATAAAGACAACATGAGATTGAGGGAGTACAAATCAGATGAAGTAACCAGACTCTTAAACAGACGGCTGCTCAGTTTAACTTCCTCAAAGCGAACCGAGGGGCAAAGGAGAGGAAGATAAAAAGAGGAATAAATGAGGCTGTAGCAAACTGTCACTCTGACCTATGCTAAAGTGAGAGCACGGTCATTATTGTTCTAGAAGGTCATGACCTATGACACGAACAATAGCAATTAAGGTCACGACTCCTCTTACTCCTTTCTAACCTTTAGTATATTTCTCCTTTTGACACACTGGTCACCTTTTCTCTGTTTTCTCTTTTATCTGTTTACATGACCTGCAATCCCTGTCTCTTTCTTCAATTCTGCTGTGATAGCAGGTGTAGATGGCCTTGACAGTGGCTCTGATTGTTTTCCTGGCGGTACGTGACCATCAGGGTTCCATGTTCCATTTGCCCTAACCCGTCCAGACTCTGACCCATCCGGGGTTCTCACGGCCTGGGCACACCACCGGGGTCAACCCCTTAGAGACTCCCATGATCTCCCCCAAAGATATGAAAGGCCAGAAAAAGAATGGTCATCTCTCCACCCACTAGCCTGACACAGCCTGATACCTCTCTCACTCACACACACAAATATGCATGTGTGTATGTAATGGCTGACATGGTCCTTGGTGTGTTTAAATGCGGATGTGTGTGTTTGTGATGTTATCTGAAGATACAAAAGTAATGCATTCACACAATATTTCATTTTGTAATAATCATTCAGACAGGCATATATTTTTTTTTAAACTTACTAGTTTTTAAAGCCAGTAACTAGTCTAAGTAAGGAATAATTGAATTACTAGAAAATAATGCATACCCGAAGAGGTGATGTGGCTACGACGGTTACCACTACGGTACCACACCTCAAGACATTGTTCAGATGTTGTATTTCAATTAGGGGTGTAACGATTCACTCGTTTTCTCGATGCATCGATTGCATATGCATCGTCAGGATTTGTATCGATCTTGAAACGTTTTTTGAATCGTGAATCATTAATTTCGGTCAATAATCGATTTAAAATGTTAAGAATCGGATTAATCGCGATTCTATAGCGATTCAGTGCTTTAAAATATATAAACATTAAATTACTACATGCAAGAATTGATGGAGACGTTGTGCGCCGTCATTCGCGCCCTCACAGCTCTCCTTCACAGATACGCGCTGCACTCTTTACCGCCTTTCACTGGATTGCGCTCGCGCTCCGTCTGTAGCTCTCATTGGCACATTTTTGAGCAGCCCACGTTTGAGCTCTCCTCAGGACGGCCACTGTTGTTCACATGAGCAGATGACAGCTCTCTATTATAATAGCAATAGTCCTGAGTCAAACCGCTCAAGCCATTGATAAAGCTACCCGGTCATTACGTGGTCACTACTGTTGCAATAAAACGCTTTTATTGCGTGGAAACGTCACCGTTATTTTCTATAAGATAAAATACTCAAGTTTTATGGAAATGGGTCATACCATTGGCATTACCTGAGCAGTTGGAAGTAACGTTAAAACCCCGCTTATTCAAGGGCGCGCATTTATTGCATGGACAGAGCAAACGCATAATGTAAGTGTCTAAACGCATACGCACAGTTCCAATGAAATTATGGACCTAATGACGTTAAACTGAATGCACGAAGGAAACTGCTGAAGTAACTACAACATTAACAACACTGAAATAAGAGCGCGCGGTTTATCTATCAGTCAGTTGCGCGTTCGTTACTACAGCAACAGTAAACAACTGACGCGTTTTCTTTCAGAATCATCATAAGGGAAATGTTCCGTATAAAGAGGACAAAGAGGGCTTTTCTTACTATTCCGTGAAGAAAAGTTAGTTTAGGATTAGTTAGAAAAGTGCATGATATTCTAAGGTATTCTCTCCATGTAAGCATTACAGTAGTATGTTTAATACCTGGAACACTTTATAAGGTTGTGTAGCCATTAACACTATCCTACACTATAGTTAACATGAACTAGGCACCTAACAACACTTTTAAAGCCTTTTAAAATTTTGGCTTATGTAAATTTCCACAAATGCCAATTTTTATAGGCTATTAAAATAAAGTTATGTAGCATCATTAAGAACTCACATGAACTAACATTAATAATGGACAAAAGGGTTTTTTTTGTTTTGTTTTGTTTTTTGCCCCTACTCTCTAACCGCCTGAAGGTCGCTGTGTAATTCTCATCCTGACTAAGACGCATTGGGAGAAGCATTTCAATAACCCTATGAATGCATATTAAAATGGAGAATCGAATCGAATTTATCGAATCGCATCGAATTTTAATGTGAATCATCTCGAATCGAATCGTTCTAAATTTGCAAAAATTGTTCTTGAATCGAATCGAACACCCATGAATCGTGAATTGAATCGATTCGCTGTATACCCAAAGATTCACAGCCCTAATTTCAATACATTTGTCAGGTTTTTTTTTCTCATAAAATGCTCTTGTGTGTAGGACTAATTTTTTACACATCTCATCCCACGCCTTCATTGCTAATTCCAAAGTATTATTTTAGAGCTTGTAACAGAGGCTTGAGCCATTGATAGCAGACTAATGCAGTTATTAATGCAGTTATTAGAGAGAGATTAAGCGTGTGTGAATTACCTGAGTTTGTGTGTCTCTCAAGTGTTCGGCAGCAGAGTCTCTACTACTAGCAAAACTGTAAGTTTATCTGCTTCAAGAACAGTGCCGTTATTACCTCGCTCATGAGAAATGTCATGTAGCTTTTAAGTTGCTAAATTATTTTAATGATAAAATCGTCAGAGCAGCACTGACAACACATTTCTGTGCGAGTGTATGTCCATACTATATGTGTGTGTTTGAGTGGGAGAGAGAATGTGCTTTCTGAACATCATAAAATGTAATTTTGTGGCAAAAACATGGAAATATAGTAATTTGTCATTTTTATCCTATTGTTTGCTATATTTATTTGCTTGGTCGGTGTCGTTGTGGGTTTTGGTTCTTTTGCTGTTGTAGGCTGTAAGGACCTTTGAAATAACTGAAATCATTTGGCGATGTGATATGAACATGTAATGCAGTCAAGACCTGCCTGGAACTGTTTTAGCCGTGCGTTTCCTTGAAAATAATTGCACACCTTAGAACGCTCGTCAACCAATCAGATTCAAGCAATCAACACCCCCGAAAGCCAATGTTAATCTACAATTTGTGAGACAAATCGCAAAAAAATTGTTTATCTTAATGGCCCAACATGCATCAAACGCCAGCAAGCATCAGGTACAGTGAAAAACTACTTGATTTTAACTTTCTCAAATATAACAAAGAATAAAGAAACAAACTGCCTTTCTGCCACAGATTAAAAAATGGTACCTATGATCATTTAGCTATAATTTATCAGCTTAAATATATTGGCATATTTTATTGAATTGATAAGATAATGTTAAAACATCACATTTATCGGCCTATACTGATATGGCCACCATATCGCACATCCCTAATTTACACCAAACAGAATATGCCTCACATTAAAGTAGGCCTGTGCTTTTTTGTCATATATATATATATAGCAACTACACTGAAACACTGAAGCAGAGTATCTCCAAAAGAGCACATCCACTCCGCAGAAACACCGCCTCACTCATGCACACTAACACACCTCCCACACAAACATTCCATTTTAAAGTGGCTAAAGCACAATGCATTCTGTTTTATCAAAAAAGCCTTTGCTTCTCTATCATAGGAAAACCTACACTGTCGCACATTCCCTTTCAGCATATGAATTTAGATGAGACCATTTTCTCTTGTGATTGATATGCAACATTATGAGTTTAATATCGTCTGATCAGGGCATCATAAAAAATGCACCAGTGTACAACAGACTTTAATGAAATCTCACCCAAAAGACAAATGATGATGCAGAATGCCCCTTCTTGAAAATGTACCTTGCCGTTGTCTTGAAAGCATTTTTCAGAATGTCATAACAAATGAACACAATATATGTGTGTGTATATACGATATTTGTAAATATGCAAGGTTGCAGTCATCCTGCTGGAACATCTGTGCCCCGTATACTACAATAAAGAGGCAAACAAACAAATAAGTCAAATTTCAACTAAACAGAACAACAAAAGTGAGGTAATCTTTAATTATTTTTTTAATCTTTAATTATTTCTTTAATTATTATTATATCAAATATTATACATTTTGACGCAAGTTGACGCATTTTGACAATTTAATGTTATTAATTAATAATGACAGACAAAAAAAACCCCAAAAAATAGTCAAACAGCTGCATATGAATGATGTATATCATATATATTTATTTTTATATTTTTAATTAGAAGGAATTTAATAATAACAAATAAACTATGAGTTCAGATTGAATGATTGTATTACATTCAATAATAAAAAAACAAACAAAAAACACTGGCATCCTTCTGGTTTCATTAGCAACATAAAATCCATTCAAAGATCACTATATTAGGTCATTTAACCTGTCCAGCTGGCATAAATCTAACGTGTTGATGTTCAGACGAGATTTAGTGACATTTATGGTCAAGAGGAAAGATTGAGTGCCATCTGACACTACATAGTAAAGAGGACAGAGCGCACACACACACACTTGACAAAATATAAAGACAAAATAAGCTACATGGTTAACTTGAGGACTGCAAAAGGTGAGGAGGAGCAGAAGTGGGAGACGAGCAGAAATTAAATGTGACAGGCAGATAGGAAGAAGAAAGCATGTTAGAAAGAGAGAAAAGAGAGAGCGACGAGAGATGAAGAGAGAGAGATGACACATTGTAAGATTACACTGTGCAGTTTAGGGTGCCATTTCATCAACACTATGGATGAATCAATGGCCCGATAAATGATTGTGAAGGACACACACACACACACACACACACACACACACACACACAGATAAAGCAGGGGTTCATCTTTTGTTTTGAGACCAGGCAGGGATTACCGTATCCAGTCTTTTATCCAAAGCTTTCTTTCCAGATGAATAGAGTACAACAGCAAATTCCTCAATCCTAATGAATGCACCCCAGACCCCCCATAAAGCCCTTCAGTTAGTTGCTGTGTTGCTAGCAGCTTGAAAGACTTCAGCACAGCTTTGCATCAGAATATCAAATCCCTGCCCATATACATAGACCCTACAGGATACAAACCAAACCATCTATGCTGCTCCTTTACTGGAAATAGCTTGGCAGGAAGTGGTAATTTTTTTGTCAGAGAAAATTAATAGTTACATGTTTGTGAAGCCATGGTTACAGAAATAAGGTGTCGTGAACTGCCCTGACATACAGTGCATTTCAAAACAACTTTTGAGACAGTGCACTGCATCAAACAAATAAGGACAACACTTTACAATAACTACATTCTCTGAAGCATTTGCAACACATTCATTCATCAATATTGTGCATTTTCATATTACAGTTTTTTACGATTGCTTACACACTAAAATTAAAAATAACACACAGTTACTGAAACCTTACACTCAAGAAACAAAACCTCAGCCCAGATCTGCACAACTATAAGCACATTCTCAGCCTCACACTTTTTGCAAAACACTACACACGTTGTTTTGCACAACACTAAACACACTTCTCTACATTAGACACAGAAATCTAACGTAATGTCACTTCTTTGCCATTTCAAGACACTGCTTTTCTAAAATACCACCCCTATAAACCACTTGATCAAACATGGCCGTCAGGTCTGCAGACACTTGGGTGCTTAACTGTAAACTCAACAATCAGGTGCAAGTCCTATATAAAGGCAAAAGGTGAGTTTATGTGTCTTCAACAAAATGGAAAGCAATGTTGCAGTAAGAGGGAGAGGGAGAAACATCATTGGCCACAGAGCTATTTTGAATATCCCAGGACAACGTGGTGGTAACATCACAATGTATGTTGCAATCACGCAGAATGGGGTCCTCCACCAGCATGCCAACTTAGGCCCTTACAACACGGCCCACATATTCACATTTTAGAAAGACTACACAAAATCGTCACAGCAGAAGACCAAATGGATGCAGACCAGATGAGATACATTGTCATATGGGACAATGTAAATTTCCACCTATCTGCTCTTGTCCAAAACTGGTTTCATTAGCACCCACAATTTTCACTCCAATACCTCCCACCATACTGTCCCTTCCTTAAACCCATTGAGGAGGGTTTTTTTTTTTTGGCATGGAAGGATTACAATCTCCAGCCCTATGTCAGGATATGCCTCATTCAAGCCATGGAGAAGGCCTGACCTAATTGATGCAGGGTCTGTGCAAGGATGGATTCGCCATTCAAGAAGATTCTTCCCTCGCTGTCTTGCGAGAGAGGACATCGCCTGTGATGTGGATGAAGTGCTATGGCCAGATCCAGCTAGGCCAAGAGATGATGCTTAGGTGTTTTTTCTATTTTTTTTTTTTTTCATTTAAAATCATGCTTTTGTTTTGTCTCCATAAATGTTTTTGTTTGTGTAATATATTGTATTTAGAATATGTTCTGATTTTCAGTGCAAAATGTAACCTTTGGAAAGGCATGGATGTATTGAATGGTTTTACAATGTGGTGAGAAATAAACATTTTCATCAATGTGCAGTACTGATCTTGTGTGGTTTTTTTTGTTTTTTTTTTTGTCAATATATTCATGTACTTTACTCTAACAATATCTCTGAAAAAATCAAACCCAGACTATATCATTAGAAAAGTATAAAAGTTACAAGTGTTTAAGATTGAGCACAGCAGTGTGTAAATGAATCAAACAGAATCAGAATGTATGAACCATGTGTGTTCCATACAGTGTCAAAGTTGGGTTTTGTTAAATTAATGTAAAGTTTTGAATGAAGTGTTTCATTTTGCAAAAGAACTGAGGTGTTCTGCTATGTGTGTGTGGATCTGTGAATTGTGTGTAGTGTTTTGACAAAATGAGCCTTGTTTTTAAAATTCTGCTTAAGCAATCGTAAAAAACTGTAATATTTTCATATTCCATATCTATATTTGTCATATATATATTCTATATTGGTTCTGTATACAATGTATACACACGGATCCTGTGTGTAAACTGTATATGTATCCACCATTTTTCTGAAGGCAGAAGTCTCGCCCAACTCTTAGCGGAATTATCCTTTACATTTCAGGCCTCCAGTGTTTCTAGTCAATTAGCGGATATTCCAAACTGATAAAGTAACGTTAAACCTATGAAAATGGTTTTAAAAAGTGCATGGCTTCATAGTGCCATCACTTTACAGTGTCGCAATGACCTTCTTTTATCAGTGCCTCACCCATCAAAGTTTAATGAGTGCGTATATGACATGAAGCTGCCCGAAGTTAGCTACATTGAAAACAGATGGGTGCTCATATCCTACATCCTGAAATGATTTGTGTTTGTATGGGTAGTATTTTAACTTAAGTGCTGCAAGGCAGGTTCGTTTTCTCTTGTCAGTCTTTGGCATAAAATGCAAGGCATACGGTGCCATATACAGACATTCTTCTCAGATTTGTTGGTGCTAAAACACGTACTTTCCAGGAATTTCTTCAGTTTATTGCTGTTGTTCTGGCAGCCAACAACAGCACAACTTAACCCTGCGTTGATTTTATTTTTAGTAATGTTCAAAAAGATTTTGTTTAATTAATTCAGTCACTCTTTTTGACCTGTTTTAACAACAAGTTCTTATGGAGACCAGAACAGGACAGTATACAAACGGAAGTTAAAATCCATCATGGCGGAGCTGATCTATGCTCAGGAAAAAGGTGGATGTAAAAAGGTTAAATGTATTTTATCCAGCAAGATTTCTTCCTGACTAAATTTTAAAGGCCAACCTTTGGGATAAATGTGTGAAAGACTTATATTGCATAGATAGTTTTGACTTTTTTAAATAAATCATTTAATTATAAATTATGTACTCTTTGTACATGCATTTTCATATATTAATAATGTATGAACAAATGCTTGATGATTAAAGGGGGGGGTCTAATGCTATTTCATGCATTCTGACATATTTACACTGTTAAAGAGTTGGATTCTCATGCTAAACATGGCCAATGTTTCAAAACACGAGTTGGACGTATAACGGAGTATTTCTGTGCCAAAAATACTCTTCCGATTCCTCAAAACTTCACACTTTTTTTTCCCGAGTATGGCCCTTTATTATGTAATAAAGGGCGTAATTCCTTGTACGGGCACTTCTCTGGAAGAGCGTGCGCGCACACATCGACCAAAGTGAGAGAGCAAGAGCACGTCCATCAACGCGCTTCGTTCAGCTTTACAGAAGTCATCGGCAGCGCTGCACAGGACTTGCTCGAGAAAGATTTGTCACTTTGTTTTTAGACCACAAAATCAACAATGTCACCAAAGAAGTGTGTTTTTGGTTGGGAGGGAAAGATAACCTTGCTTCCCAAAGAACCCAGCGTTAAGTTGAGCTGAGAGATTTGTGCTCACGCATTACACTGATGCGCTCTCGATATTTGTCATTAAAATAACCATAGAAACCGCCTTAAATTAACTATCAAAATAAGGATAAAGTCGTGTCTGATAGTTGCAATCACTTTTTTATTGGTTAAAATGAATGAAGAATATCTCGTGTTTTTCCGTGGCTGCTCGAGCCTTCAGAATTTCATAAACAAGGCCCAGTTTTACGCTGGATTTACAGATTGTTTGAAACTGAAAGATGGAGTGGTCACAGCAATAATGATCCCGGTCATAAGTCCGAACCGCAGGTGGTGAGTAAAACTGCATCAAATGTCTGTTTTGTTGGCAATAGGCGCCTAAGTGCATATAATGTAAACAATACGAACGTAGTGAATTCATAATTCATTATTCATCATTCACTATACGCTATATTCATTATAGTGATTCAAAAGTTATCCAGGGATAATGCGATGGTGTATTGTGTGTGTTTAAATACATTTGTTCAGCTGACCATTAATAGCTTGCAGACGATCGCTACACAAAAGCTGCACGTTCTCATCACTCTTTAGCTCCGCTCACACGACACGCCTCCAGGCGGCTGTTTTCAGAAAGACTCGGTACAGCGTATGTATCTTTTATAAATATGATAAAACTAAAGACTTTTCGGAGATATGAAGGATGCACTACTACTCTATAGGTACTATTAACTCAAAATTGCAAATCCAGGTGTAGTATAAAGTGTTACGGAATATCAGAGTGTAATGTTGTATATGACTGGCTAGAAAAATTAATTTACAATTATTAATGCATGTTTGGTACTATAAACCAATTGAGACTAAACATTTACTGAAACAATCAATTTTGTCGAAAAAGTGACATGAACTGCTGTTGTTCCTCTATAGACAATTACTCATCCATCAGTTTTATATCTTATCTATAACTTTTCAATAAGTACTGTGGTATTGTAGTTGTATTTTTCTTCTTACACCATAAAATTCAGACAGACGGACTTTATTGACCCCGAAAGGGAAATACAGGAAGTTAAATATAAATTGACACATTTGTATGACATACAACAACAACAAAGACAAAACACAAGGGAGCTGCTGTCATAGACAGATGCTTGTGGCAGAACCAGAGGAATACAACTAGATAAGTGGAACACGTTCATTTCAGACACCCATGAAAACATTCTCCATTTTGTGTGTCTGAATGGAGTAGTAGGGTTATATGTACAAAGGAAGACTCCTGCCTAACATGCTGATCTAATGTTCCCTAATGTGCTCAGGTCAACAGTATATGTGGTTTTCAGTGTCATTTAGAGCTGTGCTACAAAAGAGCTCTATTCATGCACAAAAGACTGATGCCTTTCAGTGCTTCTAAAAATCAGACTGCTGAGCTAGTAGCCAATTATGCCACATACATTAAGGTTTTTGCACAATATTTAGCAAGACCCAATATCATTCAAGTTACTTATAATAGAAGTTTCTAATGTCCCTTGAAAATTGCAGTAAGTATTTGAGAAGTTAAATAAGCAAGTTTTTGTTGTTTTAAATTTAAAAACACTGCTTCTGGCAAGCTTTGGCTTTTGAAAAGACAAAGCAGAGATGTAGATCATGAACATATATCAGCAGTTACAGCCCAAACATAATCCTTAACACTCCACCATATTTTCCACTGATCACAAATACTGTGAAGTTGCTTAAATACCTAAGGGCTGTATGTGTTGTCAAAGGCACAAAAATCGGAATAAACGATTAGGTGCGATCAGCGGTGTGTATACAGGAGTAATAAAGTGTGAGGAGAGATCCTCTCTGTTTAAATAAAGTAATAAATTGGTATTCAGGCACCAGGGTTTTCATAATTTATCTGCCGTGTGAGAGCGGCTGATCATGTTGACTTAACATTTTGTCTGACATTTGGGTCTGACGAGCCCAGCCATTAACTCTCTCAACATGCTACAAGAGACTCTCAAAGGGAGGAGAGACTGGAGATATACACACTCGCACAGATGCACGTACACAAATAAAAGTCGAAATTCACACCACAGCAATTTGACAAATTTGGAGTGCATTTCCACTGATGCTGAAACATGCACGGACACATTTGCACACACCCTAAGTCAAACAGAACTGGGTCGAGAAGGACGAGATGTCCAAAGACTCCACAAACCAACCACAAGAAGGACAACACACTCAAATAGACTCCTGCATTATCTGTAGAACTGAAATGAGCGCATTCACTCCCGAGGTCAAAACACTGACAATCAAATAAATGAAAATAAACATTTTTCATTAAATATACTTCAAGTACAGGCTTGTTGGCTGCATATGGCATTATTTCAATGGGCGATAGTGAAAATTATTTGTAGCTGCAGATATAAACAAAGAGTAATAAACAAAAAAGCCCATAATGACTGTCAAACTGTAATAGAGTTTCAACACATACCCAGAGTGCTTTATTTTTAAAACAACTGGGTATTTCAGGTCTGGTTTGCAAAGGTTCCTGTGAAATCTTTCCCTTGTGTACCTCTTGTCATCTGTCAGGAAGCACAGACAGACATGGGACAAATTCACATGAATCTGTTTTCCCTATAAGTAATTATGATGGGTCAAGGGAATACAAACCTTATGATGTCAGATTCCTTTTGTTTTTCCTTTCATTCTTTGCCCTTTCTTTTGTGCATTAAAGATCAAATGTGAAATCCTGAGTGTTAAATGTTAAAACAGTGACTGAAAAAGGGAAACAGTACTGCAGTCTACTACTCTGTTCCAGTTTATAAATTAAATTTGCTGAATTCCTGACACCAATGATGAATAATCAAACGGTACTGCAAAACAACCATTTTAGAATTCCAAAAGGTAGCAAAGTCATAATTAAAAGGCATGGTCAGTACAGTGCTGTATTGGCAAGCATTGTGCAGCATTCAGAATTGAATTAAGAGTGCTTTTTAAATTTCTATTCTGCAATCAGGATGCAGAATTGCAATTTTAATTAAAATTGGGGGGGGGGGGGAATCAAAGAAATCCATAGAGTATTACTGTAATAAGTGTACATTTTTAACTTGAAATAGATTTGTTAAAATAAAAACTTGCCATGTTGACTTTGAAAAATCCTTGTCTTAAAGTTTAAGTTCAAGTCTCAAAGTTTGAAAGTTTTATAAGCCTCTATCTGGATCAATCTGGTTGAAATGTCAGCTATATTGTTTTTAAATAACCTACACTACCATTCTAAAGTTTAGGGTCGGTAAGATTTTTTTTAAATGGTTTGGAAAGAAGTCCAAGGCTGCATTTATTTGATCAAAAATACAGTAACAACAGTAATAATGTTGATATGGTGCTCAAGAAAAATGCCTTATTACTATGTTGAAAACAGTTGAGCTGCTTGGTGTTTTTGTGGAAACTGAATAATTTTTTTCAGGATTCCATGAAGAACAGAATGTTCAAAGAACAGCATTTATTTTAAATATACATTTTTGAAACAATGTCTTTACTTTCACTTGTAATCAATTTCATGCATCCCTTCTGGGAAAAAAAATTCTCATTGGCCCTAAACATTTGAACAGTAGTGTATACATTCCTTTATATTTAAAAAGAAATTTATGGAGTTAATTAGTATAATTAAGTAAATTCCACTACCTGTAATTCCAATTCAAAATCCACTTAAAATTCCTGTGGGTGGGACCAATACAATTTAAATTTCCACTCATGAATTAAAAGGGAGTCAATTTATCAGTTCTGGATTTTGTCCAATCCTGGTATTGGTCGACACCTTAAAATTATATAACATGATGCACAAAGGAAGATGTATCCCTGCTATTTCACTCATCCAAACAAACCAACAAATGGAAAAAATCAAAAAAGTTCAATTAAAAACAGGAATAATTTGCAACGTCCATCCTAAAAAAATACTGGTGCAAAACACCAGCAGGCAAAAAGACAAACAAAATGGATGTCATCACACTGCGCCCATTTAAACTAAAACAATACAGTATGTTTATCAAATAACAGTGAGTCTATATTCAGTAAAAGTTAGAAATGTTGAATTTTTGTTTGATTTCTTGCTTTTGCATGTGTAAGTGTGTGTGTGTGTGTGTGTGTGTGTATGTGTGCACATTTCTTATGTGAACTATGTGTAAAATGGGGGTTTGAACCTTGAAAATAACTAATGCTGCAATCAAGGTCGTGGCACTATGAGAGGATTCTTCCCCAATGTGTCAGGAGATGATCGGAATAGCAACTAGAATGCAGTAGTGGAACGAGTGGTGTGTGCGTGCACGTGTGTGTTTTTGTGTGTACCTGCCACTCTGGCTAGCTGGGCTGTGCTGATGTTTCGAGCATTGGGGCGCACTCGAAAGGTTACTGCTGGACCCAGAACCCTGCCAGACAGAGAGGAGAGAGAGAGAGACAGAGCGAGAATGAGACAATAAGGAGAAAACAAGAAAGAAAAGAGATTAACAGAATGTCAGTATGCAGTGAGTGTGAGGAACAAAACTGTTGCAGCTGTGAGTCATCAACATAATCTTTTATAATTTAAAAAATACATTTTTGTAGATGCAACTGCAGTAGCGCAACTGCACAGTTAAAACATCAGATCACTGGGGAATATTGCGTTTTGGTTCATTTTCTTATGACAGATCTGTGCCGTTAGATTCCCTTTCTGCTTTTGACATAAATTGACAAGTTTTTCCTCCATGAAATAAATCCTCTCGGGAAACCTGATGTTCTTAGAGTTGTCTAAAATGTTTAGTAGATCAACTCCATTCAGCAAACAGGTCCAAATGGAAAAAGTAAAAGAAGTCATTCTTTAAAAAAATGCTCGCATTGTATATGAATATCTTTGCATTTCAATTTGTGATCCAGAAATGTTGTGCAAATGCATTTTGTACAAATGAATTTGTGATTGAACCAAACAGCTGTCTGGGTGCAATCCCAGCAGAACTCCTCCTTCATTCATCTATTTTAACAGAGAATCCTGTGAAGTATAATATTTCATGGTGAATTGTTCCTTTAAAGGAAATGGAAATGATTTTTAAAAATGCTAAATATATTCAAAACCAACACAGTTAAAACAAACCATCACACATCTCCACAAGATTAAAAAACACAGACTCAGGCAGAGGAAGAGAAGGATCTGCTAACTGGCACACCACCATGACATCAACACAGACCCGTAGATGAGCTACTGTTCATCTCAACATACCTGTTTATCTGTTTAAGATGACTAAAGCAGTGAATAGTATGGTTAGTTCATAAACATGCAGTTGTACAACAAGGGATCTTCCCAGTTAATGATTCTGAGGCAGATGCATTTATCTGGGATGCAGCTCTGAAGCTGCTCCCACTGCGAACCAGGGTGAGGTGAGGGTCACAAATAGAGACAGAAAAAAATGGGATAGAAAAAGAGAAGAGGGGAGAAAAAGAAAGAGAGGTGGAAGACTGGAGGAATGGATCTGTCACCAGAACAAAATCCCATTCACACGTCAGCAGGTGGCCAAAGGCAGCCTCTCATCCTCAGCAGAATTAACACACACAGACACCCGGATATCTGCTGGAAAATAATAGTGCTTCTGGTTTCTTGTGTCTTCTTTTATTCTCGTTATATCTTAAATTATTGTAAACCATGGCTCAATATTAAACCATAAATGCATTTTCATTTTAAAAAATTACTGTATATATACACATAAAAGATGATATGACCAACAACATAGCAATAATCTAATAATAAAAAAATAAGGAAAAATTATGGGGTAAAACATTAAAGAAAAATCTTAATTTAGTTTTAAGATTAACTATGTTTTTTGTTTGATCTAAGAATTAGATATATTATATAATGTAAGGTTTTGATATTATAATGTAATGTGGTAATGGTAATGCTATTATTTGCAGATAGGCATGTGACAGGTCTTCTGTTTTGTTGACTGTGTAATGTGACAAAAACACCTTGTACTTTTTTTTTTTGCCTACCAGTGTCCTCATACATGCACTTTACCTTTTCAGTATATACAAAAACATAATTCCCCCTTACAAATATACACATGCTACCTATGAACATTATCAATCCACTTGTATTTACTTTCCCTAAACCAATTTTCCCCCATATTTTGCATTCTCCTGTATACCTGAGCACACACCTCTGTTTGGGTTCTTTTCCCAGAGAATCTGGAAATTTCTGGATGAAAACACTGGCTGTTAGAGCTAAATAAACACAGTGGCCCAGTTATAACACCATCGGTGCTGATAAGCTATCAGTAAAATGCCACCAACGTCCAGTACACAGAGGGAGGGAAGCCATAACATAATGATACTGCTTCTGTTCGGCTCCTTTTGCACTCTGGGGGAGAGTGTGGGATGGAGATGATAGGTAGACTGTGCGTGTGTGTGTGTTGGGGGGGGGGGGGGGTTGCAGAAGAATACATAAACGAATGAGAGGACAGAAGAGAGGTAGAATTAGTGTAAATGAATGTGTTTCTGTTAGTGTTTCAATGTGTATAAGAGAACAAGAACGTCTGATTGCAGATCCACGACTCTGTCTATGTGTTTTTCTGTGCCCCCTACTGTCTGCACACAGTACAGCCCTTACGTCATGTCTGGAGTTCAGAGAGGTGCTACACTGACTCTTTATGTAACTGCAACACAGCGCAAAGCCCATGTTTGGGTAAATGAACATTTGGTGAGTGTGTGCTGAATTTTCATGATCTTTAACTGTATATTGATCATACAAGCTACATCTTGCTTCTCCACAGTGTAGTCTGCTTGTGCACTGCGGTTTTCTGCCCGTCTTATCTTTAGTCCAAAATAATACAGATATTACGACATAATATTTTATATAAAAGTGCGCATCATCCAGTACACCTTTCCATTATTTCTGAGAAAAGATGAAAAGCATGAGCTGACAAAAGATACATTAGCAGGTACCTGTATAATAGATATAAGCCACTATTCAAGAGAGGATATTAATCAAACAGAGACACAGCTTACTTGGACAGTGCCCAGCTACACAAAAATATTTCACTATTTTTCGCCCCCCTTTTTTAGTGAAGCCTGTAAGGCATTTCTTCAGCAAAATCTTTATGTATGTATTTATTCTCACAGTTACTAACAGACAAACAGTAGAACTCGACGAGTTTCTTGACTAATATAAAAAAAAAAACCTCTTTTGTAAATAAATTGATATACACTACCATTGAAAATATTCAATGGTAAAAAATATATATTTTTTAAAGATTTCATTATTTTAAAATTTTTTTTAACATTATAAATGTCTTTACTGTCATTTTTGCTCAATTTAATGCATCCTTGTTGAATAAAAGTATTCATTTCTTTCAACCGTAGGGCAACTATAATCCACAAATCACTACTTTTGTGTGTGTGTACATATTTTGTGGACAACCTCATTTCAAGAAGTAAGCTAATCCTAAAAATATTTAATTTGTGGACATCTGAGACATCCTCATTTATAAAAACAATATAAAAATAAAATTATGTTTTCAGTCAGGGTTGGAACGTGGATTTGGGTTATAATATTTCAATTAACTGTACATAAAACAATTGAAGCCAAGTAAATCTGTGTATATGTGAGAGAGAGAGAGAGAGAGAGAGAGAGAGAGAGAGCGAGAAAGAAATTAGTAATTGCATTAATATTTGTATTTCCTTTATCCTTGTACATAAAGCTCCATTTATTAAGTGTGTTAGTGAAATGTAACCACAATAAGTTCCTCAATAAAATACAAAAGTGGCAGAAAGCACTTGTTGCTTTCCAAACAATTAAGCAGAAAGCTGCCTTTAATCTGTGCACTCAGAGAACACTGGTTATCATCAGAAATGTTCTGTAATTGAACTGAAGTTTACCACTGCAGGTAGGTCAGAATAACACACACCTACACATACAGAGATGCATTCTCTCTCATTCTCTCTCTCTCTGAAACATTTATATAAAGCTTGAACTTATATGCACAGAATTCAGAACGCACTCATAATCACTAAGCTGTCACTTGAAAATAAGTACTTAGCCCAAACTATACTGCGAAATGGAAAAACAAAACAAAACCACAGGTTGAGTGTTCCATTAGTGCCATTAGTGTGTCCACCAGCATGAGACTGTCTTCAACAAGTACGTTTTTGTGAGTGTGTCTCTGTGTGTATACTTACGAGAGTTGTAGAAAATCTGTTACATGAAGGCTAACTCTCTCAGCTAAGTGCTCCATGAGTTTCAGCCCCTGATCAGTGGACAGGGAACTAGGACAGAAAAGACAAAAAGGAGAAGAGAAATAAACAAAGAATAATTACATAGATTTGCACATTTTCACAAGAAAATGTAGTGCTACAAAGCTACGGTCTTGTGGGTGGTTGCCAGGGCATTTACAAAAATGTTCTGTGTAATCACCATGCAGTAGCTACTGTAGGTGGTTGCTTACTGGCAGAAACTCAAAAAAGCCCTTTCTGAAGTCTTGATATTCAGGACTGACTCAGGTCTCTACTTCACTGTAAGTCTATAAGATGTTTTTCTCCCGTTTTATTGTCTGTCAGGCTTTTGAAATCAAAAGTCCAATCTTTTAAAACGGTAATAGTACAGTAAGAGCTGCTCGATTTGAGGTATGATTAATGTCCCTAGTAATAATATTATAGTAAATAATATTTAGGACTACAACAGAGGTTCTCAAACCTTGAGATTGCAGAAATGAATACAATTTTTCTAGGAACAATCTGCAAAATTTAACAATTTACATTTAAAAGAAAAGCACTAAATATAAATATAAACATTTAACTATACAGATCTGGGTGCTGCTGGATGGATACCATATACGACACAATATTGAAACAGTGAACAGAGCACACAGGAGGAATACAGAGAGCAGAGAGTGAATAAAAACACATAGGGAATAGGACACAGGTGGCTTGCATGCTTTGATAAATCACCTGTATTTTCCAGCAATGAGGCAAACAATAAGGTGTAAATGGAATCTCTGTGAAGTGTGATGTCTTTATGATATGGCCATGCCAGCCCGAGTTAAAAACGCACACACTCACTCACATATCAGAACACGTGGAAACACACACCAAGCGACTTGCACATAAGCCTAAAGAATGATAAGCATCCAAATGGAAGTGTATTGACACACATGAAAAAGAAAGTGCTAGATTAGTATTAGAACATGCTAGAGTACAACTGTATTCCTGATGTCTTTTCACACCTACAACTCCCTTCCAATACACACATTTTAAATCTCCTTTTTGAGAATATGCATTTCAGGTACTCCAAATTAAATGGAACTGCAATAAGTAAGCCAAAAACCTGGAGTGTCTGTGAGATAAATCAAGTTATTGGAGATGCAGAGGCTGTGGATACCATCATCTTTTTCTTTGAGGGATGTACTGTGCACAACACACACACAACAATTTACACACTGAGACCAATATACATGAAGAGGACAGCTGAGGGAAACCAAATAAATTGCAGTAAGGAATGCAGTAACAAACCGAGCATGGACACTGAATCATAAGAGAAAATGTGACTGTGAGAGTGAAAGGCACCATTCTGCATAGAAATTACAGTTTAACTGATTTTAAGCAACACAAAATGTAGCCTAAATACATGCAGAAACTCTAGTCACAACTGCCAAAGATCATGATTTAAATTTATTTATAATGATATACATTTATCTTTAAATATTTTATATAACAATCAGTTTTTATGCAATTTATGCAATACAGCAAATGTAAAATATTTTAAGTATACAGAAGCAATAAATGTGTGAGAAAAAAGTTGTTTCAGGGTGTTTCAGGGGTGGGACATTTTAGGGCTTAGCACAGACATTTGTGAATGCGTAGGCTCTGATGAAATACCGGGATAGGATACACTGCAAAATCATTTGAAAAAGAAATTAAATGTTACATCAGTGATGAGTGATTTTGTAAAACTTTAAAAATGACTAAAGCAAAAAACTAAAAAGTTCCCACTAAACTGTAGAGCTAAAGTATAGTCCATTTTTATATACATGTTTGAATGTTCAGTACATACTGTATACACTACCATTCAGAAGTTTTTGGTCACTAAGATTTTTCAAGAAATTGATACTTTTATTCAAGAAGACTGCATTAAATTGATCAAAAGTGGCAGTAAATACATTTACAATGTTAGAAAAAGATTTCTATTAGGGCTGGGTATTGACAAATTTCATGATTCAAATCGATTTCGATTCCCAAGCTTTCAATTCGATTCAATTCAATTCGATTCTGATTTTGATTCAATATCGATTCATTTGGAGAGAGAGATATATATATATATATATATATATATATATATATATATATATATATATATCTCTCTATCTATCAGGCACAAAAAATCTCTCAACTAATGCTGTAAACTATACAGGGAGTCAGTTGGTACCACATTACTATTATATTAAAGGTCAAAATTAACTGGTTTGTATACGAAAACTTAGGGCCCATTTACACGACAGGGCTCCTTTCTAGAGTTCATTTTTTCAGCTGACTTATGAGTTTATGGTCACTGAATGGCTTTTCTAAGGTCAATGTAACATTACATGATATATTGTTCACAAGCTGTTTTTTGATGTCTTTCCATGGTTGAAGCACTGAGCGATTACATGAGACATGATATGGATTAGTAAGTTACTTTCAACATACCTTCTGATGTTCATTCATGTTTATTTTGTGCTTTAACTAGTAGTAAAGCGAAAGAGATGATCAGTTCACGTGCCGCTTGAACTGAGGCGCTACAGCGACCTGTCACATTATAGAGCGGTATTTATTGTTTTAATTTCATAATAAAATGGACAGAATTTAAAATCTGAGACTTAGTTTCATATAAGAAGTAACAAAGGACAAAGATTACTGCAATTTATTGGATGGGAGGCGTGATACAACTGAATAACTGTTCATCAACTGAAAACAGCATAGACTAAAAGATTGATTCTTGGAGTTTAAGACTCTATATCACTTCAAAAATAAAGAATCGATTAAAATTGAGAAATCAATATTTTTACCTAGCCTAATTTCAAATAAATGCTTTCTATTCATCAAAGAATCGTGAAAAGAAAAAAGAAAAAAAAAATGATCATGGTTTCCACAAAAATATCAAGCAGCACAACTGTTTTCAACACTGATAATAATTATGTTATTATCAATGTTTTTTTTGAGCAGCAAATCATGTGACACTGATGACTGATGTAATGGCTGCTGAAAAATCAGCTTTGCTATCACAGGAATAAATTACATTTTAAAATATATTAAAACAGAAAACATTTATATTAAATGGTAATAATATTTCACAATATTACGGTTTTACTGTATTTTTGATCAAATAAATGCAGTCTTGGTGAGCAGAAGAGACTTATTTCAAAAGAATACTTTAGATCCATGTGTCCTACATGAGTGCAAACATCTTGTTACTCAAGATAGCTATGAAAGTGTTTCTATTCTTACTTACTCTTCAGTAATAATATAGCCAAAGTCACCGTCATGAGGACTTGAATATGCTGAAATATCCACCTCCACTCTCACACCCTTCTTTTCCACCTCCTCTTTCTCCATGGAATTTTTTTGTGGCACTTTTCCTGGTTGAACCTCTGGTTTTACTTCCGGAGAGGCTTCAGTACCGTGCATCCATTGCTCTACCTCAGCGTCCACCATTGGCTCTATAGCCAAAGTGTCAGGTTCCATTTTCTTCCTCATCAGGTCCAGGTCTGTTTGCGTTGTCCGGCTCTGGACGTTTTCCAAACTAGCTCTCAATGGGCTTCCAGCATTTGGCTGGTTGATGTACCCCAGAAAAGGCTCTTCTGCTTGGGGAGGACGAGCAGATCCATGGCCAGAGTTATGATCCAGGAACTCAAGCAGCTGGCTGATAAAACCTTTGTCCTGGAAATAGAAAATTACTCAGGGAATTCTATTGACTTCATCACTGAGATATATCATAGTCAAATGGACCTATTCATATCAACACATTACCTTGTCATCAGATTTAAGGCCAGTTTTTTCCATTTGAGTTTCTGTGAACAGAATTTAAAATTATGGTATCATGGCTCTTTATTGATCAAAATTTTCAAAATTTAAGGGCTGTAACATGTGTAACGAGGACCTAATCAAATATTTGTCTCTTGGGTTACTACCTTTATGTGTGGTGACGTCTTCTAGTTTCTCCATCTGATGTAACTCTTGACTAGGTTCCCTCTTCACCTCCACTTCATCCTGTGTGGCTTCTCTACCTTTGACCCCTTCCACTCCATCCACCACCTGCAGGGCCTGGGTAATGACCTTGGAGAGCTGGTCCAGGTCCTTTGGAGTTAAAGTATCCACATTGACGCTCTGACGGCCGAGCTGGTTAACCACTCCGTCAATAAACTTCTCTGATAGAACACAAAGGCAAAGATAGAAAAACAGTCTAATAAGGTTTTTTGCAAGTGTACAAGAACCACCCTGCTCTAATTTGTATAACCCCCTATTCAGTTAAAAAAGATTAAAAGCAAGCCCATCACGAACCTGTCAGTTTTTGCATGCAATCCAATAAACGCCCCTAATAGGGTAATTGTACACCACATTTTTCCTATGCTAAATTCATCCGACATGCAACATAGACTGTGTTTCCCATCTCTACCTCAGTCTCTTTCTGATTAAGCTAAATGTATAATTTAAAAATTGTGCTGTTTTAAGTTTCTGGAAAGAAATTATAATGATATCACTGTTACTTCAGTCACTTCAGACGGATCCTGAATATGGATAATTATAATGCAAAAACTCATTTCCTTGTTCGCTTTTCCTGGCTTCTTTTTTAAATATAAATGTAAATATACACATTTATATAAATATACATATATACACATACAGGTACATATATGTATATAGAAGAAGCTCACCATCTACTGAACTAAGGGCCTCCTTGTAAGCAGGGCTGCTTGCTGAAGATTTGAAAAACAATTTTTCGATTTGGGGCTTTGGAGGTTGCTTGGAAGCTCCTGGCAGTTTTTCTATTTTAGTAGCAGGAGTGCGCTGAAGGCTGAAGTAACGCAGCTTTCCCTGTGTTTGACCTTTACCGGGATCTTGTGCTCTCATGGGCCCAGCTTGATACCGCTGATGCTCAGCAAGCGGGACTCCAGTACGATCCTGTTCAAAACCAGTGAAGAATGATTGACCTGGGGGAGGCTGTTCCACAATGGCCTGGAGATCAGGTCGGCCTTGTAGGAAGGAGACGTGGGGTGAAGGAGGCTTCTCTTTGAGCTGCATAAAACTCTTATGATTACGGGGTCCATCTCCCTTGTACTGAGACAGAAGAATTAAAAAAATATATGTAAATTAATAAAAAAATAAATAAACAAAAAAAATCATTATCAAAGACTGATCAAAGATAATAATGGTTTAAAGTGCATGGAAATACAATGCATGAGTATTAACCTCCCTCTTTTTTCTCTGCATATTGTTCTGCTCTATTTGAGAGATTAGAATAGAAGGCCAAACTGACTTTAGAACAGCAGGGTGGGCTTCGATGAACAAACCACCACATACACACGCTGACTCCAAAAGCACTGCAGGGTACTAATGTTCAATAGTGCAGTGAACTTTTCAACTCGCACAACTGCTAACTTCAAGAACAACTGTTTGGTGATGTGGGTACCAAGCAGGTTCTACCTCACATTACATGTCCCCAGTAGCTATGTGCTTGTCTGACAGTTGTCTAATGAAGTGCAGAGCACTCTGTTATATAGAAGTGCATTACAATAATGTTATGCATTTATAAAGTGCTATATTTTGTACAAAACAACATCTTATCTATGTATGCATGGTAGTTTATGCCCAATTGTGTACAGTGCCAAGATGAAGTTAAGCCCTTTCAGAAACCAGTTTACTTTTAAGGAGAGATGCCATATAGTCAATCTGCATCCGTATATTTCAAGTGATATGTGAGTATACAGCCCTATTCATATCTATTGTTGTTAGAGATTTACCTTCCAAAGCACTTGCTGCCCTTGAGGACTCTGTTTGAAGGAGGCAACATCAGAAGGCAGGAAACCTTGAAGGTACCTTTGCAGTGTCCTGCTCAGTTCTTCTTTCTGAGCCTTTAGCTTCCTGTTCCCATTGGGAATGTTTAAAATACAATTCCACGTTTAAAAATAAACTGATTTTAATAAATAAAATGTGCCTAGAATACAAACCTGTCCATATCGGATTATCACTTTACTATAAGGTTCAATTTTCCAACATTAAAGTGCATTAGCTATTAATGAACAATACTTTTACAGTATTTATTAATCTTGATTAATGTTCATTTGTACATTTACTATTACATTTTAACTTTTAAAGTTGTATAAATCAACATTAATTAATGAATTATTAATGAACATGAATTAATAAAAGAACACAACAACAACAAAAGTTTCCATAAACACATTACTGTCACAGACACTTAACACAACGGAGGATTTAAGATCTCACCTGGAATTGTCATTGAAACGAGAAAAGGTGTTTGTAAATCCTCCAAGAGGAACCTTGGGTAGTTGTGAGAGCTCTTTGGAGATTACCTCCTGTGTTGTTTCATCCTGCCAAGTATATCCTATAATAAAAGTGTAAGACAGAACCATAAAGCAGCATATACATAAACTGGATTTTTTTTAACATATATAAAAAAATCTTAAAATATTTTGTCACCGATTCAAGGTCTAAATATATATATATTTAAACCCTGTTTTTATATATATATATTTGCAGGAAGGTTTCTTCAAGCGAATTGGAGACATTGCCGCAGTTCTTCTGGATTTAGTCTGTCTCAGTTTTTTCTATTTCTTCATGTAATCCCAGACAGTCTCAATGATGGGGAGATCAGATCTCCATGTGGAGCATACCGGCTGTTGTCAGACTTCTTGTGCATACAAAAATCTCACTGGATTATTACAATTAATAGCAAAAGGAATGTTTGGAAATGTAAACTGATATTTCCTACTGACACACTACAGCAAAAGATATAAATAACTGGCTTACACATGCGTTGTCTGTCTCGTTTTTCTCTTAAGACATAACATACTATGTTTGTTAGGATACTCGGGATGGGCATGTTGACATAATTTTTGTGTGAATTTGTCCGTTCAGGTGCAAGACTTGAAAGAGAATTTGCGCGAGAGTATTTGCACGCTGTGACGCGGCTCTCCATGTACGCACTTCGGGTGAGTACACACAAATCTCCTCAGAGCGCGCGCGTCTTATGGATGAATGTTTAAATTGGTTTTTTGATTAGATTAGTAGATTTTAGATTTTAGTAGATTTTTTGCGTTAAATTATGTTAACGCATGAAGGATTTTGAATTAATCGTATGCGTTAACACGTTAATGTTGACAGCCCTAATATATATATTATTATATTATTAGCCCTAATATATATATATATATATATATATATATACACACACACACACATTATATATATACACACACACTATGGCATGACGTTCAGGAAATTATAGTATTTATAATATGATTGGTTGTATATATTGAATGAAAATCTGAATATATGGAATGAAACTAGAATATATGGAATGAAACTTGAATGTATGGAATGGAAGTCTGAATATATGGAATGAAACTAGAATATATGGAATGAAACTTGAATATATGGAATGAAAGTCTGAATATATGGAATGAAACTAGAATATATGGAATGAAACTAGAATATATGGAATGAAAGTCTGAATATATGGAATGAAACTTGAATATATTGAATGAAAGTCTGAATACATGGAATAAAAGTCTGAATATATGGAATGAAAGTCTGAATATATGGAATGAAAGTCTGAATATATGGAATTAAATTAAATGGAATTAATATGGAGTTAAATTATGTTAACGCATGAAGGATTTTGAATTAATCGTATGCGTTAACACGTTAATGTTGACAGCCCTAATATATATATTATTATATTATTAGCCCTAATATATATATATATACACACACACACACATTATATATATACACACACACTATGGCATGACGTTCAGGAAATTATAGTATTTATAATATGATTGGTTGTATATATTGAATGAAAATCTGAATATATGGAATGAAACTAGAATATATGGAATGAAACTTGAATGTATGGAATGGAAGTCTGAATATATGGAATGAAACTAGAATATATGGAATGAAACTTGAATATATGGAATGAAAGTCTGAATATATGGAATGAAACTAGAATATATGGAATGAAACTAGAATATATGGAATGAAAGTCTGAATATATGGAATGAAACTTGAATATATTGAATGAAAGTCTGAATACATGGAATAAAAGTCTGAATATATGGAATGAAAGTCTGAATATATGGAATGAAAGTCTGAATATATGGAATGAAACTTGAATATATTGAAAGAAAAGTCTGAATATATGGAACGAAACTAGAATATATGGAATTAAACTTGAATATATGGAATGAAACTTGAATGTATGGAATGGAAGTCTGAATATATGGAATGAAACTAGAATATATGGAATGAAACTTGAATATATGGAATGAAAGTCTGAATATATGGAATGAAACTAGAATATATGGAATGAAACTAGAATATATGGAATGAAAGTCTGAATATATGGAATGAAACTTGAATATATTGAATGAAAGTCTGAATACATGGAATAAAAGTCTGAATATATGGAATGAAAGTCTGAATATATGGAATGAAAGTCTGAATATATGGAATGAAACTTGAATATATTGAAAGAAAAGTCTGAATATATGGAACGAAACTAGAATATATGGAATTAAACTTGAATATATGGAATGAAAGTCTGAATATATTGAATGCAAGTCTGAACATATTGAAGGAAAGTCTGAATATATGGAATGAAAATCTGAATATATGGAATGAAACTTGAATATATTGAATGAAAGTCTGAATACATGGAATGAAAGTCTGAATATATGGAATGAAAGTCTGAATATATGGAATGAAACTTGAATATATTGAATGAAAGTCTGAATATATGGAATGAAAGTCTGAATATATTGAATGAAAGTCTGAATATATGGAATGAAAGTCTGAATATATGGAATGAAAGTCTGAATATATTGAATGAAAGTCTGAATATATGGAATGAAACTTGAATATATTGAATGAAAGTCTGAATATATTGAATGAAAATCTGAATATATGGAATGAAACTTATATTCAATGAAAACTGACGTCATCAAAGCGCCATCTTGTGTTTTTCATTTGTGATTGTTCAAATGTTGAACTATGAGCGAGTCTGCGCGAAATCTAGTAGTAACAATTTTAAGTAATAACGAATTAAACACGCTGGCGAATGCGTGTACGGGCCAAAATACTCGCAACCAGACTCAATATGCTTCTAACGATGAAGAAATCCATTCGCTATTTAATCGCGGTAGACTTAACGCGGTAAACCTCACAGGCCAACAAGTTCCTGCTTGTCCGGCAACAGAAAGAAACATGCCTTCCACCTCGACCTCAAAGGGACCACCCACAGCATCTCCTATCTACATTCTTCACCCGTTCACTTGAAAGGGTCCTAGACAGAAGAGGTAAGAATAGAAATGAATGCATTTGAATTGCGATTGGTAAGAGTTTTCAGTCACAGTAAAACTCATAAATATCACAGGTATTAGGTTTGATTTCAGACGTAGTCAATATTAGGCTATATCTTTAAATTTAAGGTAAATAAATTAGGCTTGTTAGGATTTATTTAAACTTGCTGTATTAATGGCATGTATGTATGTATGTATGTATGTATATATTTATGAGTAAAATAAATTATGAAGTTACACACTTTAACAGTGCAGTATGGTAAGAGAAATGTTGACCACAAAAATAAATAACTGCAGTTTACACTAAATTCATTGTAAACACGGTTCACAATTGTGAAAAAAAACAGCATATGCTGGTTACAGTAGGTATGTTTTGAAGCATGGAAGCTGGTTTGAGCTGGTTTATACTGGTCCTTAGCTGGTTTGAGCTGGTTTATGCTGGCCCTTAGCTGGTCATGAGCTGAAAAATTGTTGCTACTAGATTTCGCACAGACTTGCTCATAGTTCAACATCTGAACAATCACAAATGAAAAACACAAGATGGCGCTTTGAAGACGTCAGTTTTCATTGAATATAAGTTTCATTCCATATATTCAGACTTTCATTCAATATATTCAGACTTTCATTCCATATATTCAGACTTTCATTCCATATATTTAGACTTTCATTCAATATATTCAGATTTTCATTCCATATATTCAGACTTTCACTCAATATATTCAAGTTTCATTCAATATATTCAAGTTTCATTCCATATATTCAGAGTTTCATTCCATATATTCGAGTTTCATTCCATATATTCAGAGTTTCATTCCATATATTCGAGTTTCATTCCATATATTCAGACTTTCATTCCATATATTCAGATTTTCATTCAATATATACATATATATCATATTATAAATACTATAATTTCCTGAATGGCATGCCATAACACACACACACACACACACACACACACACACAGGTGCATATCAATAAATTAATCAATAAATTAGAATATCATGAAAAAGTTATTTTTTTTTCTGTAAATTAATTCAAAAAGTAAAATGTAAATATATTCTAGATTTATTAGACAAAGTAAAATATTTCCAGACTTTTTTGTTTTCATTTTGATGATTACAGCTTGCTGCTCATCAAAATCAAAAAATCAGTATCTCAAATTATTAGAATATTTAATTTCAAGTTCTATTAAATTACCATTCTCAGGGTATAAATACTGGGTTTAGGTCAGTAATCCCAACAGCAGTCATGGGGAAGTCTGCTGACTTGACAGTTGTCCAGAAGACGATCATCAAGACCCTCTACAATGAGGGTAAGCCACAGAGGGTCATTGCTGAAAGAGCTGGCTGTTCGCAGAGTGCTTTGCCAAAGCATATTCATGGAAAGTTGACTGGAAGGAAAAAGTGTGGTAGGAAAAGGTGTACAAGTGAAAGGAATGACCGCAGGCTTGAGAAGATTGTCAGGCGAAGCCGATTTAAGAACTTAGGAGAGCTTCAAAAGGAGTGGACTGAAGCTGGAGTCAGTGTATCAAGAGCCACCGCACACAGACGTCTTCAGGAAATGGGCTACAACTGTCACATTCCACGTACCAAGCCACTTCTGAACCAAAGACAACGTCAGAAGCGTCTTACCTGGGCTAAGGAGAAAAAGAACTGGACTGTTGCTCAGTGGTCCTCTTTTCAGATGAAAGTAAATTTTGCATTTCATTTGGAAATCAAGGTCCCAGAGTCTGGAGGAAGAGTGGAGAGGCACAGAAACCATGTTGCTTGAAGTCCAGTGTGAAGTTTCCACAGTCAGTGATGATTTGGGCTGCCATGTCATCTGCTGGTGTTGGTCCACTGTGTTTTCTGAAGTCCACAGTCAACGCAGCCATCTACCAGGAAATTTTAGAGCACTTCATGCTTCCTTCTGCTGACAAGCTTTATGGAGATGCTGATTTCATTTTCCAGCAGGATTTGGCACCTGCCCACACTGCCAAAGGTACCAAAAGCTGGTTCAATGACCATGGTGTTACTGTGCTTGATTGGCCAGCAAACTCGCCTGACCTGAACCCCATAGAGAATCTATGGGGTATTGTCAAGAGGAAGATGAGAGACACCAGACCCAACAATGCAGATGACCTGAAGGCCGCTATCAAAGCAACCTGGGCTTCCATTACACCTGAGCAGTGCCACAGGCTGATTGCCTCCATGCCACACCGCACTGATGCAGTAATTCATGCAAAAGGAGGCCCAACCAAGTATTGAGTGCATAGAAATTAACATACTTTTCAGAAGCCTGACATTTCTGTTTAAAATATCCTTTTTTTATTGATTTTATGAAGTATTCTAATTTATTGAGATAGTGAATTGGTGGGTTTTTGTTAAAAATCATCACAATTAAAAGAACCAAAGACTTAAAGTACTTCAGTCTGTGTGCATTGAATTTATTTAATACACGAGTTCCACAATTTGAGTTGAATTACTGAAATAAATGAACTTTTCCACTATTCACATTCTAATTTATTGAGATGCACCTCTATATATATATATATATATATATATACACACACACATACATACATACACACTCACATTCATGGTTCAAGCACAGTGCTGCTCATTTTGCCTTCCAACAGAGCTTTAAATAACTTGCTGCTGATATTCCAAGTATTCACATTAATTAGTCCATATCTTTTCTTACAGACTGAAGACAGTAATCTGAAGAATTTGTGTAGGTATGCATGTATGCAGTCAGTGCACTTCATTCATTCACCTGAATTTACCATTTAAAAAAAATGCCACGTTCTGAGAAATGTTAAACTTCTGGTCAGCATCAAATCCAATTCTGCATCTCACCAAGAACGAATGACCAGGAATGAAGCAACACCGGGTCAGGCCAGTATCCATATTCTATCCATCCCACCCACTGTCTTCAACTCAATAAAAATACTAACAACACTTTCTGAATTCCAGGGAGGAGAAAGATAAATAGAAAAACACCAAACTGGCGCATCAAATCCTTGTGCATTTTAAAAACATGTCCATTCAGCTTTCATGCAAATGCCACCCAATCAGACATACTTGAGATTGTTCACCACACTAAGGGACACAGGTATGCTGTGATTGAAAGGATGGATGGGAGGAATGCCATTAACCAACCACAGATGCAGAGGAACGAATAAAGATCTGAAGAGTATTTCCTTAAGCCCCTAGATGTGACCTCATTAGCCTTCTACCAGCCTCCAACACTCAGTCCTGTTAATCTGTTTTCTTGTAAACCTGATGGGTGGGGTTGAGAAGGGGGTGCTGAACAATGTAAATCACTTATTTACATATAACTCTAAAAAAGGCAAAAGACAGATTGTGGGCTTACAGTGGGGGCTCTGCTCAGCTGGCTTACAGTTAAATATCATCTGCCACAATCTGTGGATTCTATACATCACCGCATAGCATGTTGGATGAAGGAGAGAGAATGTCACATTAGAGATGCTGTGCCTTTTTGAGGATACATGTTTAATAATTACCAATGAAAATGTTTGCTAACTAAAGTTTATTTCATCAATAATAATATGGGTGAAACATAAAAAGTGTATAATGACAATGCTTAATTTTAATTAAAGCATACAGTTGACGAAAATGAGAAAATATAAAAAAAATGGTTACATGCCAACCAGAGTGTGTAAGTCTATAACACTAAATTACAAACGATGAAAAACTAAAGCATAAAGAGACTTTGTTATCTATTAATTTAAACCTGTATCAACATTGAAAATGTTTGAATATTTGGTTTAATTAGGTTTTAATGTCGTCAACTAACATGTTATTTTTTCTGACTAAAAATAGACGCCATTTTAGTCAAAACTGACTAAAAATAATTAATATGACAGTAACAAGGTTCGTTGATAAGGGAAGGAGGTGGCGGGAACCAGTGGACATTAAACGCAACTTTAATAATAAAATAAACAAAGAACAAAAAGAAAGTAAAGTGGCAGCCCCCCATGGACGACTGCAGCATAAACTAAAATAAAGCACCAACATAAAGTCCAGGCCTGGTCCTCTCTCGTCCTTCAATATTGTCACTCCTCCTTTTATCCTTCCAGAGCCCTTCCGAGACCGGTGTGACGTGCAGGTGATGCTCATTACCACTCGCGCCACAGGCCTGAGGCCTCACTTCGTTCCCGCGGCTCTCGGTCCCACCCTGCTTGCCACAATGACATTAAAAAATTAAAGGATATTTTCATAAAAAAAATTTAAAAAAACCTCTGCGGCCAGGTTCACATATACTCCGTTTGCAGTGCATATTACAGTACGTATGCGGTGCAGAAGGAGCACAAGCTCATTGTGCTTTCACATAACGCGTTTGCAGTGCGCAACTGATCCGTAGCTGTATACCACAAACACAATATTTATTCATTACTTTTATTTCAAATCCAAAAGTGGCACTGAAAATGTTTTTTCAGCATTGCGATTCTCTTTGTACACCATACAGTTATACAATCGTTCATAGACGTATTCACGTTTAAACGCATTAACAATTTTTGCCATTTTTAAGGTTCTCAATATTGTTTTGGGAGTCTCCTACAACAGGTTTACATGCATGCAAGGTCAAAAACACTTTCATTTTATCATAATATACATTTAATATCACCTCATTTCTCAAAGATTCTCAAAAGATTCGGTCGAAGCAGTTCGAAGATTCAGTCTCTCTAACCCCCTCCTTTCTGTGAGCCTACTCTGCTCTGATTGGTCAGATGGCCCAGTCTTTTGTGATTGGTCTATCGTGTACAGTGCATGTCGAAAACAAAACGCCCATTGTCATAACTGAATTACAGCTACGGAGGCTTAACAATTCTCAGAGGTTGTATACAATTTATGGACAGAAAAGATGGCATCGATTTTACCTTATCAATTTGAGCCCAAGTCTGACAATAAACGTCTGAAGTAGTCGATCAACCAGAAACTCAGTCGGAAGCACGACTGGAGCAGGACATTTCTCAGTGGTAAGTGTCAGCTTAGTTTGTGATATAAGACATTAATCGACATTTTTAGACAATAGTAGGCCCACAGCTGATTAGCAGAACTACAACGCAAGTTAGCCACTTAGCCGGAGACCTACAGCTGCACTAGGTGTACACAACTTAATATACAAAACTATGTATTTTGAAAAATCAATAGAAAATATAAACACCATTAATCATACTTATAGACTGTGATTTAGAGGAGCAAGCTGGTCCAAATAAACTGGGTACTGACCCATCTTTCAAGGTAAGCGTTTTGCGAATCCCGTGTTGAACTCCACAAGATTTGAGAAGCAGTTGTCAGTAAAATGATGGGAACACAACAAAAGATTGGGATTGTACAGCTGTGGTATAATTGAAAAATTAATTTTAACCACAGATTCTTCGCAGCCTCATCATTCGGAAGTGAAAATAAAACAAATTTACTTTCACAGCATAGGACACAGCGTCTTCTTGACATGATGTTAATCACACGAAAAAGCTACAGTGTTTGAGGGCGGGTCAAGTTGTTCGCGGACGGACAGCGTAGACCATAGGCGGGCATTAGGCAATTGTGTTACCCAGTGACGTGTAGCCATCACAGAAGTGGGATTCGAATTACTGACGGCTCGTTTAGGCTGTTCAGAGTCGATTCTTTCTTTTGAGAGACAATAACTTTATCATGCACTTTTGGCTTCACAACTTTGCAGATCGTTTACATTGTTTTTTCACCACCACAAAGAGACGAGTGCCATCCATTACGTTGCCTTGTTTATTTAAATGTGAGATAAAGGGTAGTTTTCCTTGCTTTACCCTGGGCAAAAAGCCATGTGTTGAAAGTGAAACACAGTAGAGTTTAATTATGTGCATTTTAGGGATGTGCAACAGCGATCGAGTACTCGAGTACTCGACCGTGACAGCGACAATCGATCATGTAAACGATGATCGAAATGTTTTTTTTGTTTTTTTTCTTCTCCTGATTGGTTATAGCAGCATTTTGGGCGGCGCCCTGAGCTCTGATTGTTTAGCTGGCCACAGCATGCGTCAAAAGATGTGAGAGAGAATGTCTGGCTTCACTTTGACAAGATCGATGAAAATACAGTTCAATGCAAGCTGTGCAGCGCCAAGCTTTTATCTTGTGCAGAAAATATCCTTTAAATTATAATCATAATTAAACAATAATCATCAGCATAGGCGCCGAGCCTTCGAGCACCCACGGAAAAACACAAGATATTCTCATTTCATTTCAGACACGGCTTTCTTTTCGTTTTTATAGTCCAATTTAGGCAGTTTCTATTTCGTTAATGTTGAGAGCGTATTTGTAACGCACGCGAGCAGGAATCTCTCTGCTCGGACGCGTATTTCTTTTTGGACGCGCTCAAACTTTGTCCTGTCACGTATCTCAATGTGCTTTTTCTCATGGAGAGTGGGCACCCACCGGCAGAAACATAAATCGGCGCCTATGATCATCAGTGATTTTCATACTGTAAAATAACATTTTGTTTGATCAGAAAGTGCAAATTGAATCCAAAATATTGCTGAAATATTAGAATAAATAAAAAATTACAATAGTGACACTAATGTAGCCTAATAGAATGTTAATTTGTTGTGCTTTCGTTTCGTTGGCTTTTGTTTTAAAGCGCAATAAGAGTTACACTTTCGGTCAAGCTCAAGTTTACATTTGCGAACTTTTTGCAGATGAAAGTTGTAGCCTAATAATAATAATGTAGATGAAAATAAAGCACAAATCTGCCATAAACATAGCATTATAATGAGAACTTTATAGAAAATTCTGTCCTTGCCCGTGTTTCAGCGCGCTGTCATGAAAGCGCATCATGGCAGGAGCTCTCTCTCTCTCACTCATAGAACGGGCTTCAGTTTATTGGCATAAAGTCACTCTTCACCTCAGGCAGCTATTCCTTTTAGATGCTTCTTAATAACATTGCTGCATCATAATCATAATCTAACAGTGTTCTAATCACATGTACATGTTTTCATAGACAGGTTTTCATGTCATATTTTTATTTTTAACATTCATTTTCATAACAGTCTTCAGATATTTTCATTATCTCCATGACGGCCATGCCCCGTACATGCCCCGCACATGCCCCGCCCCCCGAGTACTCGATTTTGAAACCTATCGATGATCGAAATAAAAAATTGCCAAAAATGCCCATCCCTAATGCATTTATGCTGAAATTACTACATTTTCATGTCAATCTATGTTTATTTTTATGTGAACAATGCACTGTCACTTTAATTCAGCACGTGTAGCACAGCAAAAATAGACTCGTGCGTAAACAATCGCTGCACTGCTGCAGAAGCAACGCTCCTGGAACGCATTGCTGGACCGCATCCGTGTGCACTGTGAACGTTCTAACCTGTTAACATCGGCACGGGAAAAAAATACACACCGCATACATACTGCAAATGGAGTATGTGTGAGCCTGGCATGACTTAAAAAAAGAAAAAAAAATGCATAAAAAAATAAGTGAACAGCGTAAGAGAAATAGCAAGCACAAGGACAGCTGAGCATTTATGTGTTACACCAGCATTTACCCTCTATGGAAACACACACTTACAAAGTCGTTACCTTCCTGTCACCCACAAGCACTGCACCCTTTTGCCTCAGCAAAGGTCCACCTCATTAAGTCTTGGACAGAGCCTGACATAATGTGCTATTACTAATTAGCAGCCCGGCCATTGATGTTGCGCCTTTAAAAAAAAAAAAAAAAAAATGCGTGGGGGGTTGTTCTAGACATCTATTGCTTTTTCTTTTCTTTCTATCTTCTTTTTTTAAAGAGAACACCATGATCTTCAAATATTCAGCAACAGATATGCCTTCCATTCTTTGTTTTGACTGGCTTTGGTTGTGTGGGTCAATATGCAAATGGGTTCACAAGTTAATGTGGAACCATCTTCCAATTAGTGAAGCTGACAAACATTGATTTAATTCTGTTCATCATGAATTGCCTAATTTATTGTGATAGTATAATAGCATAAATTAGACAAGGGGGCAGGTGGGCTTTTCCTGGATTATATGGGATTTCCATAGCATCTTCATGATCTAATTAGTTTAACTCAGGCGGCACATTTCACAAATATGGTAAACACTATTATCCCATTACTTTAAACATTATAGGCACAAATCTAATGTTTTTTGTTGTGAAGTAGACATGTAGACATGTTTGATAAACTGTTATCTAACATAAAATGAATTTAGCATGAAAAGTAGCTTATTTTAAATAGATTAAATGGTGGTACCCACCCATCTACAAACTGCGATTTTGACAATCTATTGAATTGATATTCAATTCATTGTAGCAAAAAAAAAATGTTTAAATATGAACTAATTTTAATTATCAAACATATTTTGTGTAAAACCCTGTTACTGCATGCTTTCCCCCCATTCTAAAAAAGTAACATTCCATTTAAAAACACTGTGAAAAATGTGAGCTAGTCAAACATCTGTTCACAACAGCATTTAGGAATTCCTCAAGAGAGGACTTCTGGACAGATTAAGACTGCCTTTCTGTCTTAAGTGAAGCCCATGCCAAATGATGTGAACTTTGCTATGAAGCAACAGATGCTGAAAGCTAGAGAAATAATCTGATATTCATAAGCCCTCTATGGAAAAGGGAACAGCCTAGAGCTCTGTAGAAACTGTTGACATTTACTGTTCTGAAAACCACTTTTAGAGAATTAAATGCAAATGAAACTAAATACAAGGAATTGCTACACATTGTGAATTGTATTGGCAGGTTTGTTTGATCAAATATTTTGTAGACAGATAATTCAAAAATATGCACAAGAACACATGTACTTCTGCTGTGCTAAAGCACAAATTCCACAAATTACCAACAATTTGTTATTTGAGATTACAATGTAATGGTCCCTGTTTCGCAAAACTGGTTTTACCAGCCCTTCTGACAGTTAACTTTGAGTGTGCAAGGAAGAAATGTAAGCAAAATGTAAGACTCGATATTTAGTATGTTGGAGGGCTTACTGGCCAACAGGTACCAATCAAATGTGTTTTTCACAGCCTGATCTGTCAGATATAGTGCTTCTCTCACACTATCAAATAAACATCACATATAAATACATTTGTAGCACACCCAAGATTGCTTGGCAGAGTATAGCATTTTCCCAGCATGCATTGTGGCTGTTGAAATCTAATTTATTGCCTTATTATTGCTGTTGTATTGTACTGTATTGTTATTCATTTGTGTTCTCCTGTTTATTTGTGTTTTCATGTTTTTTTGTTATGCCATTTGCAAATTTTATACCAGTGTTTTCATTCTACTGCTAGTTACCATACTTGCACAGAATATGCCAGTTCATTATTCGCCTTGTCATATCTTTCATTTATATATGACATATCTGTCATACTGTAAATAGTCATCAATTTAAGATTGTACCAGATGTCATGTGATATCAAAATGTATGAGGGAAAAAAAATAGGGAAGCAGGAGTATCTGTATGTAGTATATTAGTATATTATCTAGTGTGGAACAGAACAAAGGGATCCTGAGACAGTTTTTCAAAGTTCAATTTTTTCTTAAAAATGTGGTGCTCATGGCTGTATATTAACAATTTAAAAAAATTAAATAAATAGTACACACTGAACACAATAACACAACCTAAGTCTACCTCAGACTGCAGAATGGATTGTTGTGGATTGTAGTAGGGCTGCCCCCGACTAAAGATTTTTTATCTAAGCCATTAGTCAACTAATCACACGTTTATATTAATTTAATTACTTAAATATATACTGAGGGGAATACTAAACCATAATGAGCACATATATATTTAATTATTTAATTATATTAATTATACATTTTATTATATATACTTAATATAGCCTATTCCACGCTCCGCAAAGCACAGGCAAAAATAATGATTATGAATGTGTTGGGGGAAAAAAAATAGCAAGGTGACATTTTAATTATTTATTAATGAACTCGCCTATAGAGAGAAATGCACCTAAGCAGAGAGAATTACATAATTACATAAGCAGAGAGAATTTCTTTTCGATTGGAATTGGTTCATTAAAAAGTAGAAATTTCAAGCTTTCTATAGATATATTTCTCATGTCTGTGAGGCAAGTAGCCTATACACTGAGTTTCGGTTCATTTTTGTGACGTTTGTTTTCTTTATTTTACAAAGGCACAACATTTTCTTGTTATTGTGAGTGTACACAAATAGAAAACTCTTTCGACAGTTTCGAATGATGTATTACTCTTATCTGTATGACCAAAAATGACAGAGTATTTTAAGTTGTTTCCGCTTAAGTGATCGCGCCGGCGCCTCCATGTCTATACTTGCGCGCTATACTTCAGCTTCCACACTCCCCACAAACACTTGGATATGGGCCTAATAATAGTGCACATTTATCTAGGTTAACATTAGGTTGAGCAGCCATATAAAGTTGCTACTACTTACATATTTCAAATGTTAAGTCATATTCAAGGTCGATGGATGATAGGCGAACGTTTGGATTTCCTGCCCAAAATGCTTCATATAGGCTTTTAGCTTAAAAGCATGCACATTTGGAGAAATATTGATGGATTCTCATATGTTCATGTCAATTTTCTATACAGAGGAGTAATATTTATTCAATATTTATTGTCATCACTATGAGCGCTGGATACTGTGTTTTCAATTCATACTTGCAGCCGGAGGGCGCTCTGTGCACATTTAGTCCACAAATGTCTCGTTAGAAGAACAGGCATACCATGTGACATTCCAGGAACTAAGAGAGGCTTCCAGAGATCGCTATAATCATGGCTATCCACCTGTTTCCGGGGGGGCGCTACTGTAAAAAAGAACGTGGGTACAACTTTCGGTGAGGTGACGGAAGTAGTATTACAATTGTATTTTGTGTGTTAATAAGCGTAGAGGCTAGTGTTTTTTGGATCATTGTTTACTTTGTAAAGTTGCAAACCTTAATGAGAGATGTTGTAACGGCGCTCAGGGACAACATTTTAGTTTAGTACATTTATTAGTTAATAATATCACAATACAATAAACAATTTTCGTGCCCTTAATTGTTCTTACTTTACTGACCTTCCACAAAAATGCTGCTGCATGACTACAAGAGTGTCCTGGCCCTGCAATACATGAACAACCTGATGTCTGTACTTCATCTGTCACTGATGCGTTTCCACTGTCGGCCAAAGGCGTGCTAGTGCATGCCAGGGCCAGTCGCGTTTCCATTGTCAAATATGCGATGCTAAGGCTACTTATGCTAATCATTGCGATAATAAATACACACGTTAATACCAGAGAATGCTTGAGGAACGTAGACAACTCATATGATTATAATCGCGCATTTATTTGGTTTAATGTTTTATCTGTCTCTTCCCTGTGCCTTTGTTGATACCGGACTAATGCATCCGCATATCTGTAACACTCGGTTAACTCGTATAACTCATAACTCCTGTTTTCTTCTCATGAGCTCCCTCTGTTGCTCTGGCTGAAAGGATAACAGTATAGATAGACGGGAGAGATCGCTCAAATGTCCTCGGATTGCAATCATCGCATAATTTTGAGGAAAATTAATAGAAATGCTCAGAAATGTGACGTAAACATATGATATTTTATCAATATATTTATAAATGTGTAAGCCTTTGGATTTAAAGGCTTAGTGGAGTTGTTTTGTGCATTCTTGTGATCGTAAATAAATGGAAGCAGGTGCAAATGAATAGGTACGTGTTCTCTTTTTATGCGAATATAAATATCAGTTAGATTCGGCATGATTGATGTGCACTCCTGACACAAATTAATAAATTACTGTTACATTTTTTTATTGTAAAACATTGTTCAAATATTGATGTTTGAATCTTAAGTCTTTAAGTAAAGGCCAAACGTTCGCAAGTTTGGATCGCTAAATCTTGAATGACTGTCAAATGTTGAACGAATGAGTGTCACATCCCGCTTGTTTACTTCAAACCGGAAGACGGTCCCACTTTTGACGCAAGGCCTCATGGGGCGTAGGAAACTTGTGGATAACATGCAGATAAACACTTTTGAAGATAATAAATACACGATTGCGACGATGTATACATGTATTGCCTCAGAATTTGCGTCTGAATAGCGCTCGCTCCGTGGGTGTGGCCGAATTAGTGGATAATGAGCTGACTCACAGACATCTGACATGTCTCTCTTTTTATACAGATTACATAAACAGAGAATTTTTGTTTTCGATTTGACTTACACGATTTAAAACCTGACATTTCAACATTTCTTTAGACATAAGTCTCATTTTTGTGTCATTAGTATTCACTAAGTTACAGTTCATTTTCTGAGAACTATCAGATTGGACTTCGTTCAGAGGGAGACGAGAGATCACGCATCATGTTAGTTTTCTTTATTTTGCAAAAAGCACAACATTTTGTTTTTACTCTGAGTGTACACAAATAAAAGAAGACATTCTATAGTTTCAATTGATATATTACTTATGTCTCTATGACAAAAAATGACAGAGTATTTTAAGTCTGTTTTGCTGCAATGTGAAAAAAATCCTGCAAAACGCGCCGGCGCGTTTCCCGACTCCAGAGTGTTAAAGAAGTTAGAGCCAACAAAAGAGCAACCTTAAGAGTCAGAATCCGCTCTGGAGCTGACTCCAAGGGCTCAAAAGGAGCCTCCATTAAGACCTACAGGACGACTGACAGATCCCAAGAGGGAATTCCAGGGGGGCGTGCTGGCTTCAGGCGCCGAACCCCACGCATAAACGCCGAGACCAACCTATGTTTGCCCAGGGGCAGCACAGGAAAGGCTGCGGCCATGAGGCCCAGGAGCCTGCGACAGGTGTTTACAGAGACATGATGGCCTAGCCTGAAGCGGGCCAAACATGTAACAAGACTGGAAATCCGGGCAGGAGCCAGACGGGCCTGCATCTGAACGGAATCCAGGTGAACCCCTAAGAACACAGTCTGTTGAGATGGGACGAGAACACTCTTTTCGGTGTTCAGTCTGAGGCCGAGAGACCGGATGTGGTGAAGGACGACGTCTCTGTGGCGAGTCACTAATTCCCTGGAGTGGGCTAAAATGAGCCAATCATCCAGGTAATTGAGTATACGGATGCCCTGTAGCCTCAACAGGGCCAGAGCAGCATCCATACATTTCGTGAATGTCCTGGGTGCCAAGGCCAGGCCAAAGGGAAGAACCTCGTACTGATAAACCTTTCCTCCGAAGGCGAATCTGAGGAACTTCCTGTGCCACCGGACAACCTGAATATGAAAATATGCATCCTTCAGGTCTATAGTGACAAACCAATCCTCCGCACAATTTGAGACATGATAGTCTTCAGCGTCAACATTCTGAACTTTCCTTTGTAAAGGGAGAAGTTCAGCCGATGAAGGTCTAATACAGGGCGCAGACCGCCGTCCTTCTTCGGAACTAGAAAGTGGCGGCTGAAAAAGCCGCGTTCCACTTCCGCTGGAGGAACCTCTTCTATTGCCCTCTTGAGGAGGAGGGAAGATAGCTCCTGCTGTAGCACAGAAGCCTCTGAGGCGCTGTTCACTACAGTCAGAAGAACCCCGCTGTTTTTAGAATCCAAGGCGATACCCCTGGCAGACGCCTCCATTCGTGAAAGTAATGTGATGGAGGAAGCAGTGTGTCGCAATGTAGAGGACATACCTGCATTAGAGTGTCGAACTGGTCCTTGCAGGGTAGCATGGTTGACCACGAAGGAGAGCACCTGGCGTCCTGACGCGGGACAAGAGGGCCAACAGCCTGTGTGACCGATATGGGGTCTGCCGGCTCCTGGAGAAAACTGCACGTGTCTCTGATTACGCGAGCAGCAGGCGACACACAAATCGGCGGTGAGGGGAGAAAGCTTAGCGCGTCTCCTATCTCCCGTGACGAAAAGGGGTGAGGCTGATCGAACGCTGCACACCGAAACGCGCTGGGCGGTGGATGTGACAGAGCTGGATGAGGAGACCGAGTGAGATGTGGGCAGAAAAGCTTGCACGGTCTGACCCAACCTCGGAAGGCAGGGGAAGCTCTCCTCTTTCTGGCGTGAGGGTCAGGGCGTGAGGGTCAGGAGCAACTCAAAGGAGCTGGAGCAGAGGGCTTGCTGGGCTACTTCAGCTCAAGACGCCTATGGGGGTAATGGGCAACCACGGGCTCCCCAAATTGTAGTCGGTGGGGGATGAACCGGGTCACTTCTCCTACTGACGGACTCCTTCCTATGCAAGGAGCGCTCTCTGGGTAGAGAAGAGGAGGGGATAGAAGAGTACCTAACTCTCCTGGGCATAAACTGCCTGAGAGCAGCTGACTGGGACTTGGCGGCCCGAAATTTGTCAACCACCGTGTTGACCGCCTCCCCGAACAAACCAGACTGAGAGATAGGGGCATCCATGGGGAACACCTTCTCCTTATCACGGATTTCCGTAAGATTGAGCCATAGGTGGCGCTCTGCAGCCACCGAGCCCGCCATGGAGCGCCCTATAGCACGCGCAGTATGTTTAGTGGCTCTTAAGGCCAAATCTGTGACTCTGTGGAGCTCCTTGACCGCTTCCAGCGTCAGACCATCGCCCTCGTCCATTTCTTTCGAAACATCCGCCTGGTAGGCTTGGAGAATGGCCATTGTATGAAGGGCCATGCCAGCCTGACCAGCTGCCATGTAGGACTTTCCGATAAGGGCGGAAGTAGTCCTGCACGGCTGCTTCCAGGATCTGGAAATCTCACTATGCAGATCATTGAAAAAGGGCAGCTATCTCCGTACTGGCCTAGAATTGGGGCTGCTCAAAAACCTCTCATCTAGTTTAGACAACTGAGATTCGCGGGGCTCGTCGGGCCAATCAATAACGAGCTTCTCTGTAGCGCGCGAAAGCACGTCGATAAGCTCTGAGTAGGCCGCAGAAGGCCGCGCTTCCTGGCCGCCAGGTGGAAGAGCGTCAGTTGAAGCAGGCCCAAAATCCTCAGAGTCGGACGCTGCGGTGTAAATAACATCGTCTAGCCCAAAGGAAACCGTCTTGCGCACCTCCGGGCTAGGGCACAGATAATCATTCGAGAACTCGACTGGCAAAAACCCGCGCATGTGCTCAGGAGAGAGAGGGAGAGAAAGGGCGAGGCCCGTCTGCTCGCTCTTCATGTCCTCGAGCTCTACATCCGAACCCCAGGTTGCGGATTCACGTGAGGCCTCGGCGGCTTCGGAAGCGCAACTGGGAAAAACGGATGACTCCTTCTCAAAAACTGCGAGTCTAGAACGGAGAGTTTTGAGAAGGAGATTTTCACAGAATTTACAAGCAGAAGCGCCATGAACAGCCTCACGCGCGTGCGAAAACATTTAACACACTTACTGTGTGGGTCGTCGCTCGCAATGAAGCGAGAACACGGCGGTATACAGGTGCTGGTCATATAATTAGAATATCATCAAAAAGTTGATTTATTTCACTAATTCCATTCAAAAAGTGAAACTTGTATATTATATTCATTCATTATACACAGACTGATATATTTCAAATGTTTATTTCTTTTAATTTTGATGATTATAACTGACAACTAAGGAAAATCCCAAATTCAGTATCTCAGAAAATTAGAATATTACTTAAGACCAATACAAAGAAAGGATTTTTAGAAATCTTGGCCAACTGAAAAGTATGAACATGAAAAGTATGAGCATGTACAGCACTCAATACTTAGTTGGGGCTCCTTTTGCCTGAATTACTGCAGCAATGCAGCGTGGCATGGAGTCGATCAGTCTGTGGCACTGCTCAGGTGTTATAAGAGCCCAGGTTGCTCTGATAGTGGCCTTCAGCTCTTCTGCATTGTTGGGTCTGGCATATCGCACATCAATACCCCATAGATTTTCTATGGGGTTAAGGTCAGGCGAGTTTGCTGGCCAATTAAGAACAAGGATACCATGGTCCTTAAACCAGGTACTGGTAACTTTGGCACTGTGTGCAGGTGCCAAGTCCTGTTGGAAAATGAAATCTGCATCCCCATAAAGTTGGTCAGCAGCAGGAAGCATGAAGTGCTCTAAAACTGCCTGGTATACGGCTGCGTTGACCTTGGACCTCAGAAAACACAGTGGACCAACACCAGCAGATGACATGGCACCCCAAACCATCACTGACTGTGGAAACTTTACACTGGACCTCAAGTAACGTGGATTGTGTGCCTCTCCTCTCTTCCTCCAGACTCTGGGACCCTGATTTCCAAAGGAAATGCAAAATTTACTTTCATCAGAGAACATAACTTTGGACCACTCAGCAGCAGTCCAGTCCTTTTTGTCTTTAGCCCAGGCGAGACGCTTCTGACGCTGTCTGTTGTTCAAGAGTGACTTGACACAAGGAATGCGACAGCTGAAACCCATGTCTTGCATACGTCTGTGCGTAGTGGTTCTTGAAGCACTGACTCCAGCTGCAGTCCACTCTTTGTGAATCTCCCCCACATTTTTGAATGGGTTTTGTTTCACAATCCTCTCCAGGGTGCGGTTATCCCTATTGCTTGTACACTTTTTTCTACCACATCTTTTCCTTCCCTTCGCCTCTCTATTAATGTGCTTGGACACAGAGCTCTGTGAACAACCAGCTTCTTTTGCAATGACCTTTTGTGTCTTGCCCTCCTTTTGCAAGGTGTCAATGGTCGTCTTTTGGACAACTGTCAAGTCAGCAGTCTTCCCCATGATTGTGTAGCCTACAGAACTAGACTGAGAGACCATTTAAAGGCCTTTGCAGGTGTTTTGAGTTAATTAGCTGATTAGAGTGTGGCACCAGGTGTCTTCAATATTGAACCTTATCACAATATTCTAATTTTCTGAGATGCTGAATTTGGGATTTTCCTTAGTTGTCAGTTATAATCATCAAAATTAAAAGAAATAAACATTTGAAATATATCAGTCTGTGTGTAATGAATGAATATAATATACAAGTTTCACTTTTTGAATGGAATTAGTGAAATAAATCAACTTTTTGATGATATTCTAATTATATGACCAGCACCTGTACAACAACGAAACTCCATGGCAATTCACCACAAGGAGAACTGAGTTCCACTATCGCAGTCGCTGAAGTGCAGATCAGGTCAGATAAACCGTAGTGGAAGGGCTAAAATGGCCGCTTCGTGAAGGCAGAGAAATCTGAGGAGCAGATGGCGCGTTCGTTAGTATAGGATGGCAACATAAGAGCATCGGGGCGGCGATTGCGCCATCAGCCAATGAATTGGCATGATTCTATATGGGCTTCAAACATTCGGCACACCCAGAGGACGTTCCCATTGCGTCATAGCTACGCAGCGTCAAGTGAACCTATGAAAGAGAACAGTTATGCTCCACTTAATGTTTTTTGTGGACATTTTTTCAGAATTCCTTGATGAATAGAAAGTTCAAAAGTACAGCACTTATTTGAAACAGAAATCTTTTGTAACATTATAAATGTCTTTATGGTCACTTTTGATCAATTTAATGCATCCTTACTGATTTTTCGTGAGGAAGGGGGAAAAAAACATACATCCAAACTTTTAAGTGGTAGTATATATTCATCTGGGTGCTTTTTTTAGCAAATAAGGAAAGAATTGTGATTCATAAAATGAATTAAAACAAATTTTACTCAAAGTTGATTGTCAGACCTAGTTTTATCACAAAACATTGCTAGCTTTGAGCCTCTAAACAGCATTATGCATTATGCAGAAACATTATGCTTGACTTAAATTAGACATCCAACTGAGTATTGTTTTTTTCAAAGAACAAATAACTTTAAATGATTTCAGAGAGGTATTTCAGCTGTCCATTATATGTGACCTCACTTATGAGTCCAACCATTAAATCCATCTTAAGTCCCTCTTTTTCTCACTCTCCCTTTTAGCTGCTCCTTACCAAACTGTCTATCACCTCCTATCTATCCCTCTCTTTTCATTAATAGCCTTCTTCTCCAGGAGACATCTGTAGAAACACTGACCACGGTTGAAGATCAAAGAGATGGCACAACGCATTACGAGCAGGCTATAATGTTCAAATCCAGGAGACAGGAAATCTGAAGAACCTCTAAGACAATGGCATGAAATATGGGGCAGCGCACAGCAGGGAGGGCTGTCAGTTGCCGTGATGGACCCGTATGACAAAGAGAGAGCATTCTTGCCATCCGGTCAATGGCATTGATCTAATGACATTGTGCAGGGTGTACGGCGGCAGCTCCACAAATTGCGCGATTTCTACAGCTACTCTAAACGTGTGATAAAGAGAATTGTGAGTCGATGGCATTGACGTTCTCTACATCTATCTGCCTATCTACATCTCTCCAGTAAGGAGGAACGTGGAAGGATGTTGGTCTCCTAAAGAGTTCTGTAAGGATGACAGAGCGCAATGTGATGGTTGCAAGGCGAATGTGATCAGTTATCTCTAACACAAAAAAAATGTGTATAAAACAATCTCATAGATACACAAATGCACATGGATCAGAGAACAAGATAACTGCTAACATTTAATGGTTCACACATTTGTCATCTGTCTGCTGAATTGGACACAAATTCATAGACGGAAGCACAAAAACACAAAACATGCACACAACACACAGCCGTTCAAATCACACGCAAACGCACACAGGGGAACATCTAAAGACGTCTGAGATCTCTCTCACAAAGCGCTCTAAAATTAAAATAAAAACACTGCAACAGCACGTCAATCAAAAGCCAAGGTTTCAGACACCATCTGCATCCAAAAAGAAAAAAAGGAGAGAGAGGAAGCTGAACACAGCCTCTCATCCTCCTGATCCCTCTCTCTTTATTTGGCTTGGGTAATTGGAGTAAGTCGGCCATCTCTCTGGCTCTCTAATATTCATTACCATGTTGGTAATTTACCCAAAGATGGTTGCATGCCTTCCACGCTTTTCAACTCTCATTTATGGCTGTTTGAAAAGATCAAGCTGGGAGCAAGCCTCTGCAGCCTATTAACAGCTCAGATCCTTCACCGAGACAGACAGGATGGAGCATGCTGCCCCCAAATGGCTATGCTGGAGACTAACAACAATAAGCCCTGTTGTCTGATTGGTGTCACAAAAAACTGCTTTGAATATACACTGCACTAAAAAAGGAGAGCTAACATGAGCAGTTGTTCTTATTTACATCCCACCAAATAACATTATGACAAAGAAGGTAAAATAAGACCCCTAGAACTATATTATATCAACTATTATGGAGAAAGATCTAAAAGTGACAGCTCACCCAAGAATTAAAATCCTGTCATCGTGTACTCACCCTCATGTTGTTCCAAACCTGTAAGACTTTCTTCTGCAGAACGTAAAAAGATATTTTGAATTTTTTTTTTTTTTTTTTAATTCAGTCGGGTCCCATGTTGTTTTGTACCCCAATGTTCTTCAAAATATCTTCTTTTGTGGTGACAGGATTTTCATTTTTGGGTGAACTATCCTTTTATTAAGTCCTCTTAACTTGGAGTTCAACAGATCTATTTCATCTCAAATGATTTGTAAATTGTATTATTACAGCTAAATGAATGTGAGTGATCACATAAAACCATTGTTTGTACTATCTGAATTGAATTTGAATGCTCTGAATTAAAATTAGTTTGTATGTTACTTATATAATGTATAGTTTGGCTATGAATTGGAAGAGCTTAAAAGGAAATATTTTGTAATGAACTGATTTAGATAATCATCTAGCGTGAACACACACACACACAACTCCCCACTGATCAGCCCATTGAGCATCAAAATAACTTCAATGTTACTAATAAGCTTTTCACTTAAACACAAAATGTTTGTGATAAAACCACATTCTAGCGAAACTGCAACACATTCAACAGACATCTCTAACACAGTGAGTACCCAGAGTTTGGTGTGTAAGTGCAGATGTCTTCGGTAAGACAGATCTACAGATCAGAGGTCTGTTCAGCTTGAACAGATTAAGACTCGCATCTCTGCAGAAGTTTTCCTCTATCAGTGATAGTACATTCAGTCCAGTCCTGCTAACACAGTGTATCATTGAGAAACCTTTCTGTCACGAAAGTCCTCAGATGTCCAATTCCAAGCCCCTGAGCAGTGGATGAGTGCTCAGTCTCATCCTTTCATCCCACTCTCTTTCATCTGTCCATGTGACAGACAGCAACATCGTGCCACAAAAGATGAGTGCACGTTTGGCTGTGAGTCAGCTTTGACTTGAGTTGATGAGCTCTGGAACTGATTGTGACACGGTTCTGCCAAGGATAAAACTTACTAGCTAAGTACATTGACAAAACCAGAAACTGCTGTCAGTGAAGTTTTGAAGATTTTCATGATTTTGCCAGCATTTAATCATGTCAACAAGGTGCAAAGCAATCAAGGTCGATATAGCTAAAGTAGCCAGTGATTACATTTACATGAATTAATTTAGCTGACACTCCTATCCAACGCAACTTACGACTGAGTAATGCTACAACATAGCAAGATAGTATATGAAGATAGTATCATAGATGTGCTGAAATACAAAACTTCAAAACTGGCTAGAAAGATTTTTTTTATTATTATTATTATTATTATTATTATTATTTTACTTCAAAGTACACTACAGTTCAAAAGTTTGGGATTGTTAATTTATGTATATAAATATATATATATATATATATTTCTCCTATGTTAAAAAATATATGCTCGTATGATGATGAAATTTCGGTCAGTAAAAAAATACTGTGAAATATTTTTGCAATTTACAGAGCCCCACACATGACATACAGGAAAAAAATAGTAGGCTAAATCGTGTGCACGCTTTACTAAGTCGTTTCCTTGATTTATAAATCATGTGCACGATTTAGTAAATCGAGGGAAAGAATTAGTAAAGCATGCGCATGATTTACTTTTTTTTCCCCTGCATGTCATGTGCGGGGCTCCGTAGCAATTTAAAATGACTGTTTTCTATTTTAATATATTTTAAAATGTAATTTATTTCTGTGATGGCAAAGCTGAATTTTCAGCATCATTACTCCAGTCTTCAGTCTCACATGATCCTTCAGAAATCATTCTAATACGCTGATTTGATGCTCAAGAAACATTTCTTACTATTGTCAATGTTGTGCAGCTTAATATTTTTGTACAAACTGTGATAAATTGTTTTCCAGAATCTTTGATGAACAGAAAGTTTGAAATTTATCTGAAATAGAAATCTTCTGTAACAATGTAAAAGTCTGTCACATTTTATCGATTTAATGCATCAATTCTAAATAAATGTATTCATTTATTCAAGAAAAAAACTCACTGACCCCAAACTTTTTAACGGTAGCCTAACTATTTAGAAAAGATAAACATATGTTTTCATGTACTCAGTAGATAAAAGGGCAAAGGGGTTACAGTAACATCATCAGGTAAATATAAGTGACAGTAAAACAGGTGAAGTGAGATGACAAGTCAGGCTAATGTCAGATCTAAAAAAAAAAAAGTTGAACAGACTGAAAGCTAAAGCTACTGACAGCTGATAAGAACTGAATAATTAACAGTCAGGGAAGTTGGTAAACAATGAGATGTGTAATTAGAAAACAGACAATGGACTTGTGAATACATAAACAATAATTTCCACAGTAAAATGTATCTTACACTGTGGAAAAAAGAAAACAATTAAATGATACATGAACGTGATAAACAAGCACACAAGAGTGCAGGAAAACAAAGAGATGTGATACCTCTGTGAGCCAGCTTCTGAAGAATGCTCCTCAAACGCTGCACTGCTGCTGGAGACACATCATAAACGTAGGGAACTGACCATGAATAACTCTGACATCGACCAAACACCCCATCTGCAAAAAACACACAGACACCTTTTAAAACCATGTCATATATGCTAAAATGATATGGAAACTTGTTTCCGTAATTGAAACTTTATCTAGCAATTCTGACTTTTTTCCTCGCAGTTGCGAGTTATAAAGTCAGAATTGTGAGATATAAATTCGCAATTCTGAGAAAAAAAAAGTCAGCTTTTTTCCCCTTAGTATTGGACTTTATACGTAACTCTCAATTGCGAGTTTATTCTGAGAAAAGGATTGCGAGAAAAAAAAGTCAGAATTGTGAGATATAAACTCGCAATTCTGAGAGAAACAAGTTTTTTTTTGCTCAGAACTGGACTTTATAACTCACAATCTCACAATTCCGAGAAAAGAAGTCATAATTGCGAGATATAAACTCGCAATTAGGAGTTTATATCCTGCAATTGTGACTTTATAACTCGCAATTGTGAGAAAAGAATTGTGAGATAAAAAGTCGCAATTATCTTTTAAATTGTTCTATTCCATGGCGGAAACAAGCTTCCATAAAAATGACTATCTATTATAATAAAGAAAATAAATTCTCCTTATTACAATTTTTAATATTATACCTCAAGGTATGAACAGTATGTACACAAACCACCCTAATAAAATACATCATGGGTGCTTCTCAATACTCAAATTGATGCTTCCTCGTTTCTTCGCTAGTCCGTCCTCCAGCTTGTGACTAGGAAATCGATCAAACTCAGCCATCTTGAAGGACTCAATTCTCTATTTGCACTGCGAGGAAGTGAGAAATGAGCAGCGAGGAAGCTTCCAGAGGAGTCATGAGCGAAGATACACAGGTGTATCCTTCCCTCGCAACCTATGGGGTGGAGCTAAGACGCGAGGATGCACGAGGATGCACAAATTAGAAATGAGAAGCACCCCTAGTTGTGCAAATATCAAATAATCAAATATGGCAATCATTCTATCAGAATCACAATATATGATTTATTGAGTAAAATAATACTTTATATCCAGTAAACAGCTTTCTGCTCTTTAAATATGCAAGAAACCATAATAGTCAGATTTCTTTAACGCAGTGTAGTTCCTCTAGTTTGTGATAATGACCATAGGTGCGTCCCAATTCACATATGCACTATTCTATGCCGTTTTTTAGTATAAATAGTGTGAGTAGTGTGTTCACACTGAAAATTACAAAAATAAAAAGTGCACTTTAAATGCCCGGATGATGCACTACATTAACTGAAAAAACGAAGAGTGGAATGTTGGACACTTCATGCACTCAACTGTTGCAACTTTAATTATGTAGCGGAGGGGGATGAGCTAACAGACGCCGACATTGAATGACAAAATAACCTTATAAAATTCATACACTACACGGTTGAGTGTACAGTGCATAAGTACATAGTGTATAAGTGCATAGTGTTTAGTGCGTCATTTGGGACACAACTCATTTAAGAGAAAACCCATGTTAAGCTTGAGGGAAAAGCAACTGTTTGTATCTACTGGCCATCAGTTTATTTTGTAAGGCTGAAATTTCTGCTTGGGGTCATAATAGCCACTGGGGTTATTGGGTATTTTCTTTCTTTCTTTCTTTTTTGACACTTTCAAGATAAGCACACAGGCCATCAGGAAACACACCTATATAGAGACACACATTATCTGGCCCCTTGTTTATCTCCTCATCACCAGGGACCCAGTGCCACTCAATAGTCTGTTGCTAGGCAACCCAAACCATGGCTCAGATTGGCTTCATAATTCAATGGCTATCTGGGCGAACAGGGAGGATGCAGGGTATAGCAGTGGTCCTCACGAGGAATACTAATGACCACAAGTGTTTCTTCACCATGTAAGAGCATTTTTCATATATTTCTGTGAGTGCGGCTCATCTGCCCCATGACGTGATGAGTTTTGTCAGACTAATGTTGTACATGGTCAATATAATCTGCATTATTGTTTTATTGTAAATAACTCTGCCATTGTAAATTCCAGACTGGCTCACTCAGTATATTCTGGGAATCATGTAGGTCTTGATACTCTAAAATGTGAACATGAGCATGTTAGAACACAGAAGAGGGAAGAGTGAGCGAGAATAAGAGCAAAAAAAAAAAAAAAAAAAGATTTCAATGCAATGAGTGGATCCAATTAGGAGAATAAGATTTTAAAATGAGAGAACAAATAAAGCTTTAGTCTTCAAAAGCAGCTTCAGTGTACGCAGACTAAACATCCTACTCTGCCTCCTTTTGACTTGAAACCTGCCATGTCCAAACTTTTTACATACGCACCAGACACATGACATAACCACCAGCGAACGGACCTTTTCACTGCCTCCGTGTCGGTTTCCATAGCAACCTCCCTCACTGTCGGCTGCCTTTTTTTCCAGCCGTCTCCGGGAATAATCACACTCTAATTACAGTCATTGCACTCAAATATAGACTCGGCTGTGCTTTCTTCTATCCCACGATTCCTCGAGCTCTACACTGTACAACCATAAAACAGCCTTAGGGAAATAGAGTGAGTGGTAATATAAAATCTATCAGGCAGTTTGAATTATCAAACATGATACATTTGCTTCCCACTTGGTGGTAAATGATATGCCTCTAGAACTGTGCACTTTGTCACTCATTTGCAAAATGCTCTTTATACTGGCTACGATAAGCTTAATAACAGCTCTGAGACCCCTGGCAGGTCCGTCGTCAAGAAAATCCTAGACTGCTCTATGATCAGTATTGTGGCCATTATGTCCTTTGAAAGATCAGAGCTGAAGTGAAAATGAAGCATATAGATTGACATTTCACAACATTTGACCTATTCAAAGAAGGTTTGGATCACTCAATCTTGCTTTGTCATTTTTATCAAATATCTGGCCACACAGAGATAAATGGTTTCAATCATGTCAAATTTCGACCTTACAATAATGTCAAAGAAAAAACAAACTAAAGCTTGTAAAGGTAGTCATATTGTGAGAATTAAACTATAACTAACCAATAAACATTGAAAAAGTACTCCACAGTTGTACTTCACTTCACAGTTGTAACGAACACTGTGTCACACTTATATAATATTATATGAAGAAAAAATTCTATTTCTCTCTCATAGTGTTTATATAATAGTGACAACACAATTCAATACAAATACCTTAATGTGCTGTAATTCTTGTGATCTACCACAAGGAGGAGCCTTAACAAGGAAAAAGGGAGACTGTTACACTCCTGTTGCAAGATCACAGCAACCTTCTACTGGGAAATGAATGTTAAACATTTTCATGGTTTATATTAGCTGTGGATACTGTCTAAATCCATTATTAAGGATGACTGCTCAAATCTTTTATACAGTACTGTGCAAAAGTCTTAGGCCACCATTAGATGTTGTTTTAGCAATGGTATAATGACCATATAGAATTATTTCTCAGTCTCTTTATTAGAATATAACCATAAAATACAGGAAATTTGTATGCAGTATTAAATTACATTACACTTGAGCAATAGCGGGAACCAGCTCTCTTAAACCTAAATGGAATGGAAAAGGACTGGAAGGCCAAGAAAACTTTCAAAATCTGATGAGAAGTTTCTCAGAGTTTCTTCTTTGAGAAACTAGAAGAAGTCCAGGAGGTCACACTATATACTGATTTTTGTTTGAAGCCCTTTTGTTCTGAATTTTTTTCCATTTACATTTTTTGTACATATTTCCTGTATTTTCTGTTTGTATCTTAATAAAGAGTCAGATAAAATGGATGGTCATTAAAACATTTATAAAACAACAAAGCTGCTGGTGGCCTAAGACTTTTGCACTGTATAACTAAGGTGGCCTATTTTCTGTAAATGTGCGAGACTTACGATTCATTAGCCGCTACAGGTAAATAACTAAAAGAATAACAAAGAGTAGTAAATGGTAAAACTATTTGCACTACAAACCAATGTGTTTATAATTATGACAATTAGTGGTTCAACGGATCACAAAACCCACGGTTCGGATCATATCACAGTTATTAAGTCACGGATCGGATCATTTTTCGGATCAGCACAAAAAAAAAATTGGGGGGTGGGGGGGTGGGTAACTTTGCATTTATTACTTTGCCCACTTTAACTACTCCGATACCACAGCAGAAACTACTAGCCTAACTAATACATTATTAAAGGCAAGTGAACAGACTGTAAAAAGAACAATACTGTACACCAATTACAAGCATAAATACAACAGTTACAAATAAAGTATAAGGTCTAACTGTAGTATTAATTTTCGTGTACAGAAATGTAATAATTAAATGTAAAATGACACTGTTCACTGTATAAATTTAATATAGATTAATCTTTGTTAAAGCTGTGTTTTGTAGTTTGATTTACATGACAGACAACAGCAGGTATTTATAGGTTGCTGTCACTTTAAGAGTAAGACCCCATGCACGCACACATTCGATAGATACACATCCGAATTCTTTTGCGAGCTATTTGAAACGCGCCTCTCTCTCTCTGTGTGTGTGTGTGTGTGTGTGTGTGTGTGTGCGCGCGAGCCTTGTATGTATGTGCGTCTGTGCGCACCGATAACAGCATGGCGTGCGATAGCCCACCGAATTAAATCCTCTTTTGCCTCTTCTAGCGCTGGAATGGTTTTATATCTATTGAATGTGTAAACTAGCAAGACAAAACACGTGCAAATGATAACCTTTCACTCTATTGCGGTTAAACTTGCAATTGCTCCGCGAATCACATGCGTGCCGAACCGTGGGGCTTGGTCCGTACGGATCACGGATCAACAACGATTCATTTAACCACTAATGACAATACATTAAAGTAATATGGTAAGAAATACCAGTTTGCAATATCAAGCAGCATCGAGCCGTTTAGTACAGCTAAAAATAAAGTGGATGCTGCTCTTACTTTAAAAATAAGGTGGACACATACATATGTATATATTGCACAACCCTGTAGCGTTAATGATAAAGATACATAGTACATATAACAATAAACTACAGTGATATTTACAAGGAGGTATTTTATTTGATTTTTAATTGTTTAATGCATAAACATAGCACCACTAAGAGTAAGGACTAGACATAATTAAAAAAAAAAAAAATTTACATTCTAAAAATAGTTCAGTAAAACACATTTCTTACTTAGACCAGAAGCCAGTTGTTGATATTGGCATCACTCTAACTGATGGATCTGGCACTGATATGCCAGCCAAATGAAAGTATTATTTTAGGCAAATGACACTACATACATATAACTGAACAGACTGAGAGCAAGAAAGCAGACCACATGTTAAATCATTCGCTGAAACTACTGAACTGAAACAAACAGTAGGAAAAAATGCAAATGCATAGTAACTAGAAAACTTCTATTCTACTATGTGACACTTCTGTGCACATACATTAAATGTATCTAGATAACTAGTCTGCCAGTGCATTTGGCAAAGGCAGAAGAGAGAAAATTGAGACATTAAACTTCTGCCTTATATCTAAAATTTTCTCTTTTTTTGAAGCACCGGCATTAAAAGTAAATTCTGGATGCCAGACTTGCTAAAAGGCTTTCTTTTCTCATATCTTCTGTTTCCCCATGAGTACACAGATTATAAAGCACGTCTACTGAGAAGAGACAGGACAATATTACAGCACAAACTGTGTTTAACCTTGTCTTTCCCTGTCTAGTCAGTTGTGGTCACTGGATCTGCTTTAATCAGAAATCTTTAATGGAGTAAAACATAAAAAAAAAAAAAAATGAAATATCTCCTGTCCTCCTCTCAGGTTATGATTCTTAACCCATCACATTAAACCCATATTTAACGGAGCTGCCATCACAAGATGGCGAGGATTTGAAATGAATTGCTGTAATATAGCCAAAGATTCACAAATAACAATAACTCACAATAACGACTTCCTCCTCGATGGTTGTTTCAATAAGAGAGCAGGTCGTGAGGATGCAAACGGTGCTCTTGGGAATGAGGCAGTGAAGCACGTCTCCCATTGACAATGCTGAGGCAATTATGCTAATCGATGAAGCAAGTGAAACACTATGTTGCAACCAAATCGATAGGAATTCTGATTAGTAATTTATTTTCCCTGTCTGCCAATCAAGACCTTAGTGTAGTCATTAGATGGGCAGATAATGACAGAACAGGAGGCTACGGTTGTATGTGGGAGACAACAGCCACAATGAACAACAGAGAGCTTGAAAATTATTCAGATACCCAGTCAGCTGTTCAAAGATGTTAAAACCATTACTATAATGAGTCTCAGACAGACCACACGGATCGCCGCAGAAAATCGATTTCACCGTGCAGAGTGATACTAATGAAGATAAAGAACAGCCAGTGCCACAGAAGAGGAGTCCATTTTTGCAGCATTAGGAACCACAAATTCAGTAGATTATCTGGATATGTTGAGGCCTTTGTTCATTGAGGCAATTAGTTCATTTGCAAATCTCACTGAAAGTTAAGCCAATACAGCAGTGTAATGGTTACTAAGACATTATGTACTTTATAGACAATGCAATATTATAGGTGTTTGACTGATATGGATTCTTTGATGGCAGATGCCGATGTCGAGAGCAGGGTGGTCAATGGCCGATATAAAGCGGACATAAATTATATCACACTATTTCATTTAAAGATAACATGCTGCACAAAATTTATATTTATTTTACATAATATTATAAATAATTTGAATGACTACTATGATATTTGAATAGCTGATATAAAGATATGACAACAGATCAATGCTTTTCTCATGACAGATTTGCAGTTCTGTTTTTTTTAATAAAGTGAGTGAGAGTCTCTCTATTCATATGCATATAGAACCACCAGGAAAGCAAATTCCTATGAAGGAGCACTACAAATATTGGTGTATAGTGCTGGTGTTATTTGGTTATGAACTGGTTTTTCAGTGTTATTCACAATGAAAGCCAAAATCTGTGTTACTCAAGCTAAGACCAAAGGTCAAAATATAGCATATTGACTAACTACAGGTTCCTTCTAATGATAAGACCCAAAGGTCCTTTGCCTTTTACTGATTAGAAATACATTTCTATTCTTCAAACTGGCAGTAATATCACCATAATGATTCCCCTTACTAACATTTCATTTCACCTGCATCACAGCATGGAATACAATATGCGGTTTTATTTTTTTCAGCCAGTTTTTCCTTTTCTGTTATCCCATTTCTGCATGCTTAACTGAACATGTTGCAATTTTAAAATAGATATGGCACCTTACGAGGACGTTTGTTCACACATCAGAGTGAGAGCTTAGGTTACAATGCAGCAAGCCAATTACACCAAAATTACTATTTCATAAAAACAACAAGCCTGGCTTCTTGTTTTGAATAGAGCACAGTTCATATTTCAATTATTAAACCGTTAAACCATGCAATTTTACATGTTTTGCATTGAGAGACAAAAAACAGAAAAATAAAGAAAAAAAAGAAAAATAGTTCACTGTTCATGCATCAACTCGACTCAAACTAAAAGCTAATTTCACAAGAAATTTCAAATAATTTCTCATATTTTTCAGACTTTAACGTAGTTTTCATGCAAAAGAGTTCTGGACACTAAGAACATTAGTTAGAATCAGTCATTTTTATATTTGGAACTTTTATATGATCATCATAAACGTATCAAAACAGCTACTAACCTTTTTTTTTTTTAGTTTAAAATGTATTGATTTTGAATTATCAAAGCCATAGTGAAAATGACATTGGAAGCTTTTTCAGGGTCTTACAATATCCTGTCCTTCAGCAATTATGCTTTCAACACAACAGACGCTGGTCTAATGGCAGGAAGCGAGGTTTAAAAGATAAAGTTCAGAGTACAGAGAATGTCAAGTGGTTTGGCACTAGTCTATCAGTCTGTGAAAATACACATACATACAGCTCCTGTCCAAACAGAAAAGGTTAGATTGTCTAAGCAGATAATGACTTGCATTCTAATCTTGAAAATACAGAGTGTCCTGTGTAGGCTTGTGGTTACAGTCTGCTAGACATTTTCTTTGATCTTTTTTTGAATGATCAATCGTCTCTGGGAAGATCTGTCTAATAGGTCAAGAGACTAATTGGCAGCTTTTCTGCAAGTTTATATAGTTTCTGGAAACCCCGGGAACCACGGTCAAACCATCAGTCACTTACCCTTTACAGAGACAGGTTTAGCTTGTTTAACTCTTATCTATTTAATTGCATATGTAAATAATGGCCTCTATAAATGTGATCGCCTGTCCCTTGAATTGTCCTGTTAGTTCATCCAGCTTTCTTTGAAGAATTTCACTTGTCAACCTTTTTCATACCATTATAACAATGCAAGCCAGAAATATTGCACATGGCAATTAGTTTGTGGTAAAATAAGGGAGAGGAAAACTGTTGGCACATAGCATGTCTTCAAACACATGAATTGTGTTGTACCACACTGTATGTGTCTGATTTTACTTTACTTTTCACATTACATCTTAATATGATACCCCTTGATACTGAAGTATTTTCAAATACTAGACTCTACTTTATGGATGATCTCAGTCTGTAATTATCATTCAGAGTGGAAGAGAGATCACAGAGGATCAATAGCTGGCAGCTAAACAAGAACAAATAAATCAAAACTGAAATGCTTTTAAAAGAATGTGTTCAGGCTCATATTTCTGCCTCTTTTCCAGCATTACTGGGGATCTGAACTGACATGCCATATGTTATGTTATCTGAAAGCCAATTCATGTGCATTGTGGTATTTGTTTTTAGTGATTAACGGCACGTTTTGGTGGATTTTTTCCACATAGCAACAAAATCAACTTAAAATACTCAATTTTTTTGTCATACAGAAACGAGTAATACATCATTCAAAACTGTAAAGGGACTACTTTTATTTGTGTACACTCACAATAACAGCAAAACTTTGTGCTGTTGTAAAATAAAGAAAAAACACAGGGTGTGCTTTCTGCCATCTCAGTCTCTGTGAACTTCTTTCTGAAACGTGTCACAAAAATTAACCGAAACTCAGCGAATACTTGCCACACAGACATGAATGATATGTCTTTAGAAAGCTTGAAGTGTCTGCTTTTAAATGAAGTCATATAAAAAAAAAAAACAAATATTCTATGTGTTACGGAGAGTAAATGGTGACAACAGGTGAGTATCTTGCAGTGAATGGTGGTTGTAGAATGGTATAGAGAATGATACTGTCCTTTGTGATTGCAGAGTGCCGATGGATGCTGAGGTTTGCTGACTGGAGACGATGACTGCAGACAACACTTCACACACAGAGAGGAGTCGTTCGAGGGAACACGGAGACAAGATAACAGGTAAGTAACACAGGGAGTCCTTGAGGTAAGCATGCAGGTAAGTCCTTCGATGCAAACGAGACCGGACAATGTGACTGTGTGAGTGTGTGTCTTAAGTAGTGCTGGTTGATGAGTGGGCTGATGAGGTGCAGGTGGCGGTGATTAGTACTCCGGGGAAGGTGTGCGCTGTGGTTGGTGGATGGTGGAGCCTGGTGTGTCTGTGACACTATGTTTATGTAATCCATATGAAACCAACGAGAGGTACACTTTCTCCCCATCTCTGCTCATTATTTTTAAAGGATTAGTTCACTTTAAAATGAAAATTACCCCATGATTTACTCACCCTCAAGCCATCCAAGGTGTATATGACTTTCTTCTTTCAGACATATACAATCGGAGTTATATTAATAATCACCTTGATGCTCCAAAGCTTAATAATCTTAATAATTTCATTTTAAAGTTAACTAATTCTTTAATCTGACCACACCCAAGCGCAGCGCATCTTATTAATTTGGTAATCGTCCATCTGAGGCACCCGTGAGTAAACACCTCGATAAACAAAGCATTCATCTGCTTTTCATTAAGTTTGGAAGAATACACGCTGTGAGGAATAAGCCTTGAATTTACCTCAGAAGAAGAATGCGATGCGCAGCTTGATCAAGTGGAAGATACCTATCATTTCTGAGTAAGTCGTTTATTCGTACATTACAGAATTATTCGTACGTGTGCAGAATTATTAGGCATGTTCACATCTTTAGTGGGTGGTTCTTGGCTAGAATAAGCTGTGAAGTAGACCAGACTTTACACCGGTAGTCAAAAGTCTGGCTCTGTGAGACTAGGAAGTGTTTAATGTGTTCCATGCAGAATATATTTTATTTTAAAGATGTTGATTTTCTGATCATATATTTTTTTCCAGGCATATTTTACCAATTCCAAACCACATCAATCTTACTAACTACTATTTTGTATTTAAACATTATTAAGTGATATATAATTGTTCATTAAGGCTGGAAATGAAAAACGCCTTATATTCAGGTGTGCATAATTATTAGGCAGGTTTTCTTTTACAGGCAAAATGAGCCAAAAAAGAGATTTAACTCAGACTGAAAAGTCAAAAATTATTAAATGCTCATGAGAAGGATGCAATACTAATGCAATACTAGAAATTGCAAAGTTAAGGCATGACCAATGGACAGCAGGGTCAGACAAAAACAGGTGGAGTAGAAAAGACATGTTAACTGCAAAAGAATTAAAAGGATAGTTTACATCATTTACTCACCCTCAAGTTGTTCCAAACCTGTATAAATTTCTTTGTTCTGCTGTACACAAAGGAAGATATTTGGAAGAATGTTTGTAACCAAGTAGATCTTGCCCCCATTGACTACCATAGTAGGAAAAAAATATATTCTATGGTAGTCAATGGGGGGCGAGATATGCTTCAAATATGCAGAAGATGCTGGAAAATCAAAGAATTTGCAGGACCTGGAGGATTTTTCTGAAGAACAGAGCTCAGTCTAACTGCTCAGGACAAACAAGGGACTCATGAACAACCATCACAAAACAAACAACCAGTCATGGATCATCCAGGTAACCACACAGTATTAAGAATAAAGGGTATGTAAACTTTTGAACTGGGTCATTTTTATAAATTCAGCAATTTTTTTTTTTTTTTTTTTTTGTCTTGTGGACTTTATGTAAACTTCTTTTATGTGTAACAGCTTATTCAGGACAGTACTAAAAAAACAACATGCAATTTTCATGATCCTTCATTTTTGCATATTCTGCAAGAGGTATGTAAACTTTTGAGCTCAACTGTATACATATATACATTTATACATGTATATATGTACATATGTATGTATGTATGTATGTATATGCTGTCAATTATAGTTCTTTGAAAGAAAATAGGAATCGGTACAAATCAGTATCGGCAGGTCACAGTTTTAAAAAAAAAAATTCAGCCAAGAAAATTGCAATCGGTGCATCTCTAAATGGTATTTCTCGATCAAAATTTTTGCACGTTACTGTTGTTAATAAAAGTTAATTTTATCTGCATCTCAATTCAAGCTCAATGCTTTACTGTCAAATTTCCAATAAACAAACATGTTATATTATTAGTAACTGCACTTATTATTGCAAAAAAAAAAAAAAAAAAAAGTAATTTTATGATTAAATTAACTTTATGATTAAAAATCCCTCCAGCGCCAACAAATCAGATGCTGGCGCCACCATCTGTAGAATTTAATAGCACCGGTGCCACTGCCACTGCATACCTCCTGATAGACGTGACTATGGCTCAAAATGTATATCATTTTTTTATGTGGACAATGAATCTCACTTTTAAAACTACTGTAGGCATAGATACTGTAGGCATTCATAAGGAAGCACTAAATGCTCCCACACAAACAACTTCACCTGAATTAAAGTGTTACTGAAATAAGTTTTTATTGTTGACCACACAATGCTCTCAGTGTGCAAGTCCTTCGTAATCACATATTTATCCAATAATGCTTTCACACAGGCACATCCTCAGAGTTAATGTAGAAACTACTGTCAAGTGCATATCACATAGTCAACATTGGTGCAATCTCAAATGTAATTCAAGCACACAGTATAAAGGGGTACGACGTGACAATAAAATATATTCTGCATGGAACACATTACACACTTCCTAGTCTCACAGAGCCAGACTTTTGACTACCGGTGTAAAGTCTGGTCTACTTCACAGCTTATTCTAGCCAAGAACCACCCACTAAAGATGTGAACAAACCGTCTGACTGTTATAACAGGTGTTATATTTAATAATCAGAGATAGCTTCATTTTCACATGATATTTAGTGGACGGCAATCTGAAATGGTCTGAAATCACAATAATAGACTGGCAGGCAAAAGTGGTTGATGGCACAGCGGTCTCTGTGAATGTCTATATAGACATTTCCAAAAAAAATTAGCTGAAAATGTATAGCCTATAGTGCAAAAGCGCAGATAACTCAAATGAAATGTAACATACAATTGTGCTCATGGATATCCACATTATTTGCTAATAATCTTTTAATCATCTTGGGCTAATAAAAAACGAATATTCGAAAATTTGTTTATTTAAATGACGTTTAACGAGAAATTATTTTTTAATCATCAAGTTTTTGTCACAATTTCTGAACAAGCTTACGATTAGGCAATATACACAACAAGCTTATGTTATATATACTGAGGTTTTCTTTTAGCAGAAAACATTAAACAATATGTGTAAACAAAAAATATAAAAAAAACAACAAAAGCATTTAAGCTCAAGCAGAGCGAACAGGAAAAAAACAATAATAAAGCAGACTGCGGCAATTATCGTACAGAACGTACATATAGGGCCCTATCATACACCCGCCGCAATGTGGCGCCAGGCGCAACGTAAGTGTTTTTTGCTAGTTTCAGCGCAACGCATCATTTTCATTTTCACATCCTGCGCCACTTTGTTTAAATAGCAAATGCATTTGCTCCCATTTGTGCACCCATATTAAAAATAAAAGGATTACAATGTAAAAGATTATTATTGTGTGTATAAAGATAAAAATGCTTTGGTGGAATCTGGCTTGTCCCGTAGATGGTCTGCTTGAGTGCTTTAGCCTCACGCACGAGCAGATCCGTTTCCTCGCTAGAGAATCATTCAGTTTTTCCGCTTGCAAATTCCGCCATGTAAATAGCGAATCCACCAATGGCGCGAGCGCAACTGGCTTTTAAAGGGAATGGGAGATGAGACTCTGATTGGTTTATTTCACGTTACGCCCAAAACACACCCATTACTCATTAAGAGAATAGGGACAACCCTTTTAGACCATGCACCAGGCACGCCGACCATTTTTCCCGTCGTTAAACTAGCAAAAGAGGATTCGGACACGCCCTAAGTGCACCTGCGTTGTGCGTTATAGGCCATGCGCTTAGATCGCTAAAATAGGGCCCATACACTCGAGAATCTGCATACGGTTATATTTTATATGCGTGTTTATATTGTTTCTCATGTTCATGTTGAGAAAAACAATAATATCCACATGCTTGGGTGAAAGTTGGCTCCACAGTCTGATAACAATAGGTAAGGCCGGCTACAGTGAAAAAGCACTCTGCTGACACAGGCGTTGCAGGGACACAAAGATAACGGAGCTAAGTTTCTCACAGCACTTTGTGTTTTCTGTTCTTAAACCTGTGTCCCTCAATAAAACTTAAAGGAAGCATATGTCTCGAGATCATTTTGCTATCAGATAAGTTATCTTCTCTGCCCACTCGGGGGTACAGCTGCGCTTATCTGCAGTCGTGAATGCAGTGATGGACAGCTGTCTTTCCTCATTCGACTCGTGTTTGGATTTCATGTGATTTCTCATTTTGGTGGTGATATTATGATAACTCAGTTTCATTGGTTCATTTGATCAAAAGTAACTCCATTTTGTAATATTATTTAGTAAGATCATTTTGATCTAAGTAATTCCAAAGTTTGCGAGGCAGACGACAACATTCTGTGATCAAATACAATCAACTTATTAACACGCTCCACAGCACCACCTAGTGCATTCAGTTATAACTGAGTTTTGTGCTTGGGATTTAGCAATAATTCAACTGCATTTACGGCCCATAAAGCAAAGTAGTAAAATTCGAATAGTATTTTTATTTTATTTTTCGAATAATAACTACAGATCGAATATTCGTGCACACCACAAACCACAAACCTCAAAAACTCTGGCAAATACAAAACGATTAGTTCGTCCTCAAAAGTGTTCAATGTAGAAGCCCAGTACCTTGTAAACACAGCGGTCAAATAACTTGCGTGAGAAATTAATATTGTCAATCCAGAGCTCCATGTCCACACAGTTGTGTGCAGGAAACAGACGCTGAACACAGTCAAAATGTGCCATCGGAAAAGCGCTAATTAAACGTCTGTTTCGTTCGCTGATTTTGGCCCTCCAAAACCATTTTGGCCTGAAACTGAAAACAGCTGTTTAGGCCAAAATTTTTGGTAGCTGAGATTTCGGTTGTAACGAGACGATTTGCAAGAGTGCAGAACTTAGCACTGGACAAAAACTCTGGCATTTTGGGAGATCTAATGGAATCTAACTGATTGGCCATTGCATTCAAGAAATCAACAGATATGTCAGTTATTGTCTACATTGCTCAACGCTGCAAAAACACGTTGTAAATAGACACCTTTGACGGTCTTATGAGTGCAAACACCAAATGTCTTTCACCAATATGCTATTATTATGGAGAAAACTGATCCTAGACCAGCAGTTATGGGCAGCTTTTCCTTCTCAAAGCAATCACAAGCAGCAGCAGTCAGTGGTTTGAGCTAGAAAATTCCACACTAGTCTCAAGTCTGTGGCCAGGGGAAGGCTAAGCCTATGTGTACTTGCTGGACACACTTGATTTGTGTGTTCCGAAGGTGAAAGAAAGTTTCATGGGTTTGGAACAACATGAAGGAGACTAAATGATGACCAAATGTTCATTTTTGTTTGAACTAACCATTTAAGGACTCACTGACAAACTACTGCGAAAAAAAAAGCACTGAATCAGTCCACATTTCAAATCTCTGGCCGTTCGTGCACTGTCTAGATTATTAATTGAACTGTCAGACTGTACCACCTCTTTCTGACTGATGACTGGTTCTAACAGTCCTCTGGAGCTCCACGTTTTCTCCACAACTCCTGTGTGTTTCTGTTTTGTTTTTTTTTTCTTCAGCTGCAGGCTGTTCTAACCCATGCCAGAATACTGGGTCCAGCACCAGCTTCCTGTCTCCAGACTGCTCTTCATTGTCAATGGAGGAGTCATCTGTGAATGTCTGCAGGTGGCATGAGCAGGTGTTGTGCTTGTATATCTATTGTGCAGAGATTAAACAGGAATTGAGACAGGACAATTCCCTGCAGTGCCACAATATTATCTGACAGTAAGGTGATGCAAAATCGCCCACCAGGGTGATTCCCACTCTACTCCAGCATTCTCAGGATGCTGAAGAGGTAATGAAGGGGCTGAAGGGGTCTCACATGAAGGCGAAAAAACTTTTTGCTAGCACACTAGAGCCAACAATGAAAAGAAAAAATCTTTATGAAAATTCACCTTATTACCCTGTCCATGTCACTTTACCCTGTCCATGTTCCTTCACATTATCAGGTTACGGTCTAGGGCTGCAACAACTAATCGATAAAATCGATAATATTCGATAATGAAATTGTCGACAACTAATGTCATTATTGATTAGTTGCGTCTGCCTACCGTGCACGGAAAACTTACACCAGTCACATCAAATTACAGCACTAAATAACGCATTTCTATGGACAAAATGCATCTAAAAATAGTGGGGGAAAGAGCTGCTGCGGGAAAGGTATGCGATCCAAGCTGCCCAAAACATGAGAATTCTTTATTTTAAGCTTCAAGCTGCATTGGCGTAATGTTTAACATGGCTTGTCCTGTCAAGTGCTTTGACAGATGCGTGTGCTGTTTAACGTGTGATATGTTTCCTCAGCGCAAAACTTTCATTTTACGGTTATATCCTTATCTGTAAGTGTTACAAATTCATGCGAGTAATTCCATTTTGTATGAAGGGTCATACCTGAATGAGCGCCGACGCACGCATGCGCGTCAAACAGACACAATTAGAGAGGGAGACAATTAAAATTCAGTGTAAAAATATTAATTTTGCTGAAATATCTGTTGGTCTTTTTATCCGATTAATTGATTAATCGAAGGGATAATTGACCAACTAATCGATTATTAAAATAATCGTTAGTTGCAGCCCTATTACGGTCCTGTTTGTAGCCACTGATTGCCTCCAGGTGAGCAGTCCACATCAGAAGTATGAAGATAATGACTGCAGGATCAAGCACAATAAATCTAAAGATTTATTTTCTGTCTCTGTTAAAAACAGTGGATAAGCAGCCCATCCATCAAAATTAAACAAAGCTTGTCACTCCAAATCATTCTCACAGGAACAACAACACAAAAAAAGAGATAGAGAAAGAAACCAAAGGGAGACAAAAGTCCCCTGACAGTCCTTAGGATATTTCCTTCATAAGTCCTGAGGTTTGACAGCACTCCCAGAGTACTTGGGTTTTCACTCTTCACTGCATTTGTTTAATTGAAGTGAATGACTTGAAATGGTACTTATCTTGTTTGGGCTCCAAATGTATTCCAAGTCAAGAGAAAATCATCACACACAGGGTTCCAAACACAGCATCGCACAAATGAAAGAATTTAACTTTTGAACTGATTTTGACTTTTGACCAAGTTTACAGGTTTCAGACTATTTTGGTCAATGCACTGTGCTTCTTTGGTACGGAGTCAACATATTAATACATCAAACTGTCAAAATCAGAGCTTTCAGCATCTGCAAAGTCTGATAACAATTACATGAGATCACACCAATATTAAATCACTATCATCCAATGATCCAATCAATTCCCAATGGACAAAATCAAGTCCCGCCTTAGATTTTTTTCTTGTTCGACAAGCCACTTTCACTTGCACATACGTCAAAGTAGGGAAGTAGCAACTTCCATTTTAGACGTGCCAGTATACGGTAGTACGATATATCACGATAATGAATATGCGCGATATTGGTATCGTGGGCACTTCAAAATACTGTGAATAATTATTTATTATGAATTATTCCGATTTTTAGAATGCATTTTAAGAATACTTTACCCATCAACCGTTTAGAATGCACAACACTTCTGTATGCTGCATCAAAGAGGCACGCGCACTGATGTAAACGAGCCCAACATGCATGAGCAGAGAGGGCATGGCGGAACAAGTGAAGGAGACGTGCTGAATGAAAATGCACTTTCACTCTCTGACAGCAAATGGCGCTGATGGAACAGCAGAAATGCAGCGGTTACCCCGGTAACCCACGTAAACAAAGCAGCTGCACTACAGCTACAAATGTTTTAAACAGCCATTCAGATTTTTGTATTCGCTATAGTGTTCATCACATCACCAAATAAGGCTATTTATTTTCAAACATAAACATATTTATACTTCAATCTGGACTATAACATTCTCTAGATATTGTTTTAATATGTTCTGATTCTTTGTTGTTCAGTTACACTTTACAATAAGGCTCCATTATTTAAGTTAATTCATTAGTTAACATAAACTGTCAATGAAAAATACTTCTAAAGCATGTATTAATCTTAATTTCAACATTTAATAACACATAATGGCGACTTGACATGGAGGGGGGACCTGCGGTGTATGAGATAGAAATGGCTCATTCTAAGGTAATAAAAACATAACGGTTCATTATGTAAGGTCTTTATGCACCACTGAAAACGTAGTTATGTAAATTATATTGCATTTCTGTCAATAGATCCTCCCAAATTTTACACATTGCACCTTTAATGGACCTGAGCTAACATGAACAGTTGTATTTTTTAACTAACTTTAACAAAGAAAATTAACTTCTGTAACAAATGTAGCTATTGCTCATTGTTAATATTAGCTAACGTTAACTAATTAGACCTTATTTTAAAGTGATACCTATTGTTATTTATAATTCTTTTGCACTTTAATCTGTTTGAAACATTTGCTTAGCCTACTTTAGATTTTTTTTGTGTGTATTGCTTTATTGTATTTATATATTTAGAGTTCTTTTTGTTACAAGAATAAAATTATTAAACCTGTTATAGTATTACAATTTTTTTTTTGTAACTTATTTCAATACTGTGATAATACCACATACCATGATAAAAGCTACAGCAATTATCGTAGCATGATCATTTGATACGTTACATGCCTATTCCATTTCATGGCGACTTTAAGCTCTAGATGTTGACAAGAAACCATTTACTTGAATAGAATAGAATAGAATAGAATAGAATAGAATAGAATAGAATACTTCTTGGATTACTTGATAATCATGACAAGACCAAAACAAAGCCAAGAAGAAAATAATTTCAATGCTGAAGCTCAAATCTAACAGAAAACAATCTGCAATCAGGCAGCACAAGGTAAATCTCAGACTATCTTTCTGACACCTAAACCTTGATTAGTTCTTTTCACCAACCTAAACTTGAAAAGACTTGACTTCATACTGTAGGTATTCTTCGCAGCCAAGTCCGCATTCAGTCCCTCACTTTCTCTCCTAATGCCACACAGACATTGCTTTGCAATATGAGAAATGTTGAAGGCTAGTCCTACACAGTTACTGCCTGGCCTCATTTCATAATATGGACAATCCAGCCTCATCATCACTTCAGTGCTATCGTAACTAATCCTCATTCAAGCTTTCCGTATTTTCGAGTATCTATGAGAAGCTCTGTCTTGCTTTCCAAAGATACAATTACATTACATCAGCACAGATAAGGCAATTTAATGAATTCACAATTTAATAATTAAATCATAATTTCAAAATAAACTTTGATTAGATTGTTCAAGACAAATAAATAGGCTACTGTAAATTAAAAAAAAACAAAAAAAAAAAACATTAACTTGACACTTAACTTCTCACTAAATAGCACACATACACACAAACTTTTTACTTCCAACTCTGAACCTTATTTTTGCGCCATTTATGTTTTGCAGTTTTTAAAGTGTCAGTTTGATAAGAGCAAATATTCCCAAAAAATAAATCTAAGACAGATAAATGAAAGAAAGTTACACTCTGTAAAGCTCATTGTAGGTAGTTAGAGTGACAGCTCGTTTTGGAAAAGACTTTATCTGTAAGCTTTTTGCAGTTTTAATTAGAAGAATTTACTTTAAATGGTGCACAATGTATAATCTTTTAACGACTCACCGTTGATGCAGACTTCATACGACTCACATGCCACATCTTCAAACAGACAACCTGTGGGGGGGAAAAAAAACATCATTGGAATGGAAATCAGTTGTCTGCTGATCAGTATTTGGAATACAACCCGCAAATAATCAGCAATGTAGGAATTAATTAGTAGGACTTTTAATTTGTGCAGTAAACAAGCTTTGAAATAACCTTATTTTTAATACGCTTTGGTTCAACACTGGATGGCTGCCGCTTTTAGCACATGCAACAGCACGATTGCGAGTGTGATATTGATTTTCCAGCACACAATAATTCAGTAAACATGTTAGCATTGAGTAACTGGGGGGTTACGAGCAATTATGATAATATGAATAATTATGATAATATTAATTATTCATGTTTTTTTATATTTATATATATATATATATATTTTTTTTTTTATTATTATTATTATTACAAATTTTATTGCATAAACAGAAACACTGTGGTGAATGTAACTGTGGAACATGAAACAAAAACACATGTATTTCATGTATTTAACATTGTACATTAACATTACACTGAAGGTCAAAATGGCCAGTGTGCCCCTCTGTGCCTTTGTGATTTATGCTGCCTTCACGTGCTCTCGGAATTATCATAAATACAACTTTCCTAGGTAAAAATCAGACCTGCAAACTCAGAAGAGGTAAAAAAGGTGACAAACTAAATAATTGTAGGGGGGTCAGGCGGAATCGTCCCCCGTAAGGACATTTTTGTGATTTTAACATGTAAACAAAGCATTTTGGTGCACTCTGACAAGAAAATACATGGAAAAAAACAACATTTGATTCAAGTAAAAAAAAAAATATTGACAATAGGGCTGGGCATTGACACAAATTTCACAATTGGATTCGATTTCGATTCAGGAGCTTGCGATTTGATTTTGATTTGATTACCTTCGATTAAATATTGATTAATTTGGGGCCTGTAAGGTTAAGTACATGGCAAATTTCCTCAAAGAAAAAATATCTCTCAACTAATGCTGTAAACTATACAGAGCAACAGTTGATACATCATTATATTACTAATGGTTAAAAATAATCGATTTGTAAGCTATAAGAACATAAAGAAGTTTTAAAAACAACGTTATAATACATTTTTAATGACTTAATTATGTTTCTACTCGTTTTTTAGCCTATATAAACATTTAAATGGTGGCTGTCATAAAACGGATTTATTCAAACATACATTCAGTATTGAAGCACGTGTTAATACAAGGGATATGCAATAGCCTATAGTGCATATATTTATCAAAATGCTCCTCTCTAAGTTGTTTTGTAGCTGACTAACGAGTTTTTGGACACTGTACGGCTTTTCTGAGGTAAATGGGACGGTAAATGTGACTTGTTTTATTGACGTCTTTCCGCGGTTGAAACACTCATTGAGCGATTACATGAGACATGATACGGATTTCGTTAAGTTGTACTGTATCTTTCAACATACCTTCAGAGGTTCATTCATGTTTATTTCATGTTGTAGGTAGTAAAGTGGAAGAGATAATCAGTTCGTGCGCTCTGCTTGAACTGATGGCACTCTCACGCGCCACAGAACGCCAGGAAAGATATTGCGACAGAGACGTGACGTCCATGATCTCACTCCAGTTTATGGGAAAGTAGCCCATTTTCGATTCTTGTGAGGTTTATTGTGATGCTTGCCTTGATTCAACTTCCCGCGTCGACTGCGCAGATATTAACAGCGCAACGGGGTTGTAGGTTGCCAGATTGAGGTCACAAATGGGTTTGAATTTGTATGATGTGTCGATTGCGCGAGTAGAATGAGTTTCATATAAGATCTGGCAACTGGACAACCTTGGAATAATATATTTATGTGATTATTCATATAACGAGGTTTGGGACATACAAATTACAGGAGTTTCCCGGGAGATATAGCAAAACGGGAGGGGGGCGGGAGATGGGTGTGAAATACGGGAGACTCCCGGCAAAAACGGGAGTGTTGACAGGTATGAATATTACCCATCTATTTTGCTTCACCAGCGCAAAATCCACCTTTTCGCGTCTCTGGACAGCAACAGTTGTGGCGTTCCTAAATGAATCAGTATTGCTTAATGAATCGGTTGAGCAAATGACTCACTTGTTTCATTAAATGATTCAGCTGTGTCTTATTTCAAAGGCTGCTCATTTGTCGGCCGCATAAGTCATCGAAATGTGTCATTTCAGAAAAGCAACCATTATAAAATTGACATTATTATTATTATTATTATTATTATTACTTTTCTGAAATGAGAAAGCCTCAATGACGTATGCGGCTGACAAATGAGACAGGTTTAATTCATCTATCTGTAAATATCTTGATGTTGATTAAACTTGCTCATTTTGTTGTCTTGTTGAAGAAACAGCTGCCCATTTATTTTGTGACTGTAGTATAACCCAAAAATTTGGGGTTAATTTAAGTTCTTATATTTTTAACCCTACTAATGTGGCCCACAGTTTTATCCTTAAAGATATTATTTTTTTTATTATGAAAACCCAAAATCCTGATCTCTTGAATATGATGTTAATTTCTTTATTTTATATGCAAACATTTTCATCCACAAGCAAAAGTGGCTTAAATCTACTTTGTTTTCCTCTTTTTCTTGTTGAATTTAACTGTCGTTTCATCGATCAGGCTTATAAATAAATAGATGAATTAAAAATATATATTTTTTGAAGCCTTATGATGAATTATTCAGATAACCTTTATTTACAATACCCTGATCTTGTAGTTCTGCAATTATAAGTTCTGCAATAATAATAATAAATAAAAAAAAATAAAAAAAAAGATAAGAGTGACAGGTGCACTAACACCTCATAGCACCAGTAACTTGACAACCATACCTAGTGCGGTTTTCCTTAGCGTTCACAATGTCTGTACAAAGGAGACGTCAGGCAGCTGCTCAAAGATCTCGCCTTTGGAGAAGACTGTTAATTTTGTACTCGGAAAATGTAAGTATTACTACTAAAGATAAGATTAGCCCAGAATGAATTGCATTGCTAGCACACCCCAACACTTGCATAACATAATAATGATAAATGCTGACCAATACTTAATTATATTACTTTTTTTTTTACTGAAAACGATGTTTTAGTAAAACAAGCAAAATGCAATTTGTTTTGTCATATGACACAGCTATGCATGAATACACACTAACCAAGGTGAATGCATCTCAATTTGCAGTCAAGCAATGAATTAATGCATGAATTAATAAAATAATTATATTTTATTTACTGACAACAATAGGAAACATAAATGAGTTATAGAATGAATAAAAGTAACCATCACAATAAATAAATACATATACAAGTCAACAACACATGAAACAAAGCTTTATTCAAACTTATTGTTCTAACAATCACCTATTTACAGTCCTACTGCCATCTCAACTCAGCTGTGCCAATTCTGCAGCTTTATTTTGATGAAGCAGCTGACCACCGTGAACACCTTCGCCTGTCTTTGCCATCCATCATGTCCCTCATTGCTGCTCTTCTTAATGGGGACATCGTTGATCCAGAGGATGAGGAAGACCATGATGATGGACCCCTGAACCCCACAACCCTGAGGCAAGAGTGGGAGAAGATGTGCGGGACAATCTGGCTGCTGCTGTGTCTGCTCCAAACATTTGTGTGCCTGCTCTCCATGAGCATGACTACCTGTAAAACATTTAAACAGATTAAAACGTTTTACAATTCATGTAAGCATTCCATTTCTTGCCATATTTAATTTCACATTTTTACAATTACATGCTAATATTTGTTGTAGCTTTATTACTTTTGTGGTGTAGTGGGCTAAACCACTGAACTGGTAAGCAGAAGGTTGCTGGTTCGATCTCCGCAGCCGTCACCACCAGTGTGTCCTTGAGCAAGACACTTTACTCCAGGTTACTCCACATTGATCATCCCTGTAATAAGAGTACTGTAAGTCGCTTTGGATAAAATTATCTGCCAAAAGCATAAATGTAAATGTGATTTTTGTAAATCCTTTTTTGTAAGTGTCTCAGGCACAAACGTTCAATGAAGCTGCTTATTTCTTAAAGTTTACTTTTTCAAGGTACTACTAATAATATAAATGCATACATACATTTCATACAGTTTCTATTTGGGGGCATAAAGGGTTAGTTCACCCAAACATAAATTCAGTCATTATTTACTCGCCTTCACGCTGTTCAATCCCTGCTGGTTTCTTTTTCCCTTTTTTTCCCCCACAAATGCCGCCGTCACCTTGTCTTGCAGGTCCTGCTCAACCACAAAAGCTCTGCAGAAAACATACAGACATCAAGAATCAGAAAAGTGCTGTAATAACTCTGTTTAAAATTACAACAATTAAAATAAACTACAACTTAAGATTTTAAGTTAAGATTCAACTCAAAGCCTTTGATGGCATCATTCCTTCATCAGCCTCTCTCCACCGGATAAACACACATGTGCTCATCTGTCCCTGTAACATCCAGACAAGATTCAAGTTACCTCTGTGATTCATGTGCTCAATACTACATTTACATGTTGAGGTAGTTGATGATGTGTTAACTCACTTTTTATCCAATACAAATGTTCCTTAATTTATCAACAGTACTAACAGACAAATAAAATAGATAACTTATGTCTAGTTACTTACATTTGTTTATTTACATTACTTGCATTCATGTAATGTAAACAGTGTTGACAACAGTGAATTCTACATAATAGCACACATACATCACTCAGATGTCTATTTAATGTTGTGATATGCTCATCATCTGCAATACTTATTGAATATTTTCCTGTCAGATTTAGTAAGCATCTTTATGATGTATATGGTTTAGAATTCATGTAAATCCACTTTGGAGATGAACATGTGCTTACTGGAGCTCCCCTGTTAGCTGTACACAATAAAACGTGTTTTTACAGCAAAATCACAACTATGCTATACCAAAGTCCCTTTAAGACAAGTAATTTCACTCGGCAGCCATCTTTTAAACGCCTCTTGGGCATTCAAGTGCAGCTCCTATCTCTCTGAATGGGGAAACATCAAATTCTCCAAAGCTGTTTGCCAAGCTTTCGATTAAATTTCATATTTTAAATCACCACTGAAATCTGACAACAACTGTCTCATAAATTTTGTTTCTAAACGCTCGAATCATGACAAAAAACTGTATTTTTTTAGGATGGCTCAAGCTAATGCGCATACGCAGTCCTAAATGCGCGTCTCTTGTGCCTCATTTTCTATAGGAACCGGAGCTTCTAACGGCCGCTCCAGTGACGCAATGACTTTACAAATCGGTGACTGGCTCTTATTTAGAAGGCGGGACTTATTCCGCCATATTGCGCATTGCACTTTCTCCCATTCAGAACAGTACAAGTGACGTGTTATTCTTGTGTTATTCTATAGTCTTTGGCTATACTGTCTAGCGTCTTTACACATTCAACAGTTTACTCTACAGTAGTTCAACAAATGCGATTTTAACACAAGAGCCATGTTTTTGGTTTTCAATACTCACATTTGAAAGCATCCTAGTCGCTTTTCTCCTCCGTGTTTGATTATGACGTATCCTCTCCTGTGGCCTCCTGGGATAGAAGAGTATCCATCGATGAATACTTCAGAATCTGGGCGGAAGCAGTAGGCCATCCGGGAACTTCTCGCCTACTCTTTTATGATCACTGAGGTTTCAGACATACTTATTCGCTTGCCTACGGCTTTTCCCCTACTATATAGTAGGTAAGTAGGCATATTTGGACACACTTTAAGTAGACGCACGTCCGAACCTCGCGAGAATTAGTACGTCACCGAGGTAATTCTCGCCTACTCTTTTTTGAATACTAACGATTCGGACATACTTATTCGCTCGCCTACTGCTTTTCCCCTACTATATAGTAGAGAAGTAGGCGGTTTCGGACGCAGCCAGTGTTTTAAAAGAATCGGAATGTGAATGGATCATTGACTCGCTTATAAAGACAATCACTTGTCGGCACCTACTGGCGTAACGATGTAACCCTATGCTGTTGAACTGTATTCCAGCACTCTTTACATTTATACTGTTAAATTTGATCATTTAAATTATCACTCAATCTCATGAATTATAATGTGTCATTTATTTGCATATACAGCTTACAAAGACATTTTTAGAGAGGATCAGTGTATAAAGGGGAAAAACAAGAAGGCACAGAACATTTTTTAAAAAAAGAGAGAAAAATGTCAGAGATATATAAAATAATAACAGATGGACAAGATGTTACACATGACAAAAGAGGAAGAGAGGTGTGATGCAGCTTGTGATCCACTGAATTCATGTCTTTCACAGTCTTTAATGGTTCAGTGTAAAGCGCTGCTCTTGATTCTATCCATTGACCTCAATATAGAGTCATTCATCACTGAGCACCACCTTCTAATGAATCATCTCCGGAGTACATACTGTAAGAATAATTCAGAAATAATGAAAAAAGAAAATGACAAAAAGTTTTTGTAATTATTGTGGACATCATTTCTAGAGAGATGAGGCAGGATTAGATGCGAACACAGACTGCTGAGGGTGAACCGACCAGAACACAAACTGACAAAACAGTTTGCCGTCTCCATGGAGACGGGACTGAATGGGAGCTCTTAGGTGACAAGAGGAAAGATTACAAAGCTTTGTACATGTGCCAGTGTGTGTGTGTGTGTGTGTGTGTGTGTGTGTGTGTGTGTGCACATGGCCAAGGGACTCTTTAGCAGCTGTCCTTTGATAAAGCACAAGGGAAAGACAAATGTCCCTGGAAGGGGAGAGAGAGCGAGAATCAGAGCTCTCATTTTGCCTTTCCCTATTTCATTACCACATACATTTATTACATTGTACACAGTAGAAAATGCTTCATTTTTCTCCTTTCTCAAGCCTCTGAGATGACTTTATAACCTACACATTTGCTTTATTATCTTTCTCTTTCCCTGTCTGTATGCCCTTATAGCTGTCATTACTGTAAAAATCATAATTCATAAAAGAGCCAATGTCATTGTTGCCAACCCAAAAGTGCAGTGCAGCTATTGGCATGCTGAATCAGAAAGCCGGCTGTAATAAATGGCCTGTCAATGATGGAGGGAGGGTCAGGTGAAGATTCTATTAAACATGAAGACAGTCCCGCACTAAACTCTGCTCTAAAGCGCTGTAATTACTTCTGGGCACTCAAGTCTTATCAAACCACTCAGCCTCTTTTATTAGAACTTGTCAGGATTCTCATCAGCATTCCATATTAATTACCCCCGTTCCACACAGCGACGTCTGTCTGGATAAAGCACGCTCTGCCTGCTACTAGTTCCTAAATCAGGTATATTTAAAAAATATTTATCTCAGAAGAGTGTCCGTGCACACAGGCCTGTGCTCGTTGGCTCCTGAGGTTGATTAAAAGGAAACATAATTAAACAGTAATAGATGAAATCTATTTTTTTCATCTTAGGAAAGACAAGGGTCTCCCATGGCACAGTGCACTAAAGAGAAGCCCTTCGGCAACAGATTACCATGTTCCAATCTAAATAAAACACTTGTTTTGTGGATGTTAGACATTGTCAGTAACAATACTGTATAATGAGATGAAAATATGTAAGTTTATCAAGGTATTAAAATATAATTAAAGTTTCAACTAATAAAAAAATAGTCCAGACTATGTTCAAATCAACTGGTCTAGCAACAAGAATTTTGTAATATTAATACTGAAGTAAAATTAGCTAATTTTCATTACAATCAATACACGAGACGCAAGATGGTGGCAGTTGAGTTTGGATGTAATGCAAGGGCGAGTTTGCAATGTGCCACAAGGCACGTGAACTTTACGAAATTGAGTCCTCCCTCGAAATTGGGTCTACCTGTACATCAACTGTCAGTTAATTTATAAGTACATGCAAATGACTTCATACTGCATAATAAAACAAGTGGCTATGATAAAAGCACATGACGAAGGAGTATCCAAACACAAACAGTCTTTATTAAAGGTGCAATAGGTGATTTTTTTTGTTATACTGGTTGAAAGTCTCCTCATATCCTGATAGCAATCATTATGTTAAACGGTCTAAATTTATTTTTATAAACATATATCGTCTGTGGAAGATGTGGGACCATAAAATGTTCATCCAATCTTTCTATTCGGTCCGAATGAAATAATACAATTTCATATGTAGAATGAGGTAGTTTAACGCCGTCTCTTGTGACGCTTTGCCGAGAGCACCTGTGTGTGTGTGTGTGTGTGTGTGTGTGTGTGTGTGTGTGTGTGTGCGCGCGCTCGTGTTTTGGAGGAGGTGTGGCTTTGGATGGCGATTTGCAGGGAGGGTGGGATTGTATGCTTTCAATGCTAGCAGGCTAACATTAGCATTTCCCTGATCACCTACTGCATCTTTAAATCCACACTGGAGAAATAGAGATAAAGGAAATACAACCACTATACCATAAACACACATAATTGGAAGAGCAGAAACAGGTGTAGGATTACTTAAGGAACACAGGCAAACGGAAACAGAGAAAAAACTAAACCTAAACAAAACATGCACGTTACAGATACACAGTGTTGCCATTGATGATACTGAATATATGAGACTGAATGACTGAATGCTGTGACTGACCAATTAGAAATTATGGGTTCCTTCCAGAGAGCAGCATGATAGAGTGCAACAGTGGCCCCTTTTTTAGCGGCCTTGGTTCCAGAAGTATTTTTCCCATTCATTTTTCACATAGAAATTTTTAAAAAGTCTTTGTTAAAGAGCTATAAGTAATGAACCAAATCAGCCAGCTATGAGGTGAATTACAACATTACAAACTGAAGCAAAAAAGTAAAATCTGCAAAAAGACTAAGGTACAAGACTGTGTGCTTAACAGCTTTAATGAGGGAATAAACTACAATCCTTTGAAGCATTGTGAATGACATAAAATAAAAAAATATAAAATTATTGGTTAAAAGATGTTGATTATATTATACTGAAAAAAAATTATATTTATATAATTATATTATAATTATAATTATGTTTATTGCAAAATATGCATATACAAATATTTAGGTATATATATTTTTAGAGTGTAGGGAGAATGACTCTATTACTTCAATCTCAGTGCTTCATGGGAGTGGACAGGCACTTAAAGAATTGTTTTGGCGCGTTTGCTTGTTTAAATTCTCTGATTGTTGGAGATTTTTTGCAAAATCATGGCTAATGCAGTTTTTCATCAGGAACTCCACTGTTAAAGTTGGCATGAAATGGAAGTTGCAATATAGTCTTTTCTTCCCTATTGTGACGCATATCTGAGTAAAATGGCTTCCGGATTGAGAAAAATTGTAGAGCAGGACTTGAATTTGTCCATCAAGGATTGGTTGGATTGTTAGATTGTTGTGGTTTGCTATTGCTGTGATCTCACGTCAATGACAAGTTGTCCCGTCCTCGCGCACGTAAACGTCATCAGAGAAGAGTTGTCATTGCAAGAGGGAGGGGAAGTTATTTTGATTAAAGATCAATCTAGGGCACATGAATAAAAAAATAATGCATGAATAAATCATATATAATAAATACTTCAATATTACATAAAAGAATAAGAATTGTCCATTTTGATTTTATGGTGACTTTAAACAAGTTTGATTAACAACTTTGTGGCTCACAGTAGGTCTGTCTTTAAAGGTTTAAGTTATTGTTAAAAATCAATTCCCCTATGGAGAAAATGAATGGGATTTTTATGAATGGGATTTCAGAACTTGACTGCTGACAACTGCTTTAACATCATACTTTCAGACATGACTGTTGCACTTAGCAGTAATTTAGAAGGAGCTTGTTGGATTGTTGAAAGCATTCATAAAACATGTTTCAGTGGAGATGACACACCCTGAGATGCCAGTTGCATCAGCACAGTATCACACAGAAAGATAAAAATACATTTTAAACAAACATTTAATTAATTCTACTGTTATCTTTGACTAGCAAGCAACACTCTAGTACACATTACATTTTGTGCTTGAATCTGATGAAAATTTCCTTCTTACTCTAAACCACAGGAAGCACACCAGGTGCTGAGCACATCTGACTCTTCACCCCTCCCACAGAAAGAAGCTTTGACTGAAGCCTACAGGCTGACATCTTTATGAAGAATCCATTTTAACGCACCCACCACTCACACAGTGCCTCATTTCCCCAGAGGTTCAGTCTGTGAGGATGAACAACAACAGCAGAGTACGTGAAGTTTCATTCTATGGTGATTAAAGCAAACCTGCAGAACTGCATACTGAATGATGATGGCATGAATTAGTGTTTTTTTTTTTTTCCTCAGGCTGGGATATTTATACACACTTAAATTTCTGTCTTTTATGGATATCCAATGCTTTTGTGCTAAATAATAGTTTATATGCACAAATCTGGAGCAAAAAAAAAAAAAAAAAATACTTGCATGCCATACTAATTCTACCGTCTTAACTACATGTGGTGTGGAAATGGATTTTGGTGAGGTTAAAAATAATCAGTGCCAAGTGACCTGAATTCTAAATTATTAATTCACATCATTATGATCCATGGAGGATAGGGGGACTCTATTCACTTATAACTGCACTTGTTTAATCATTTTTGTCCTGGTATCGTTGTAGACAATTTTAATATGGATGTAAATTGAACTAACTGCTATATAATTACACATTCTGTTATTCTCGGCATATTTACAATATCTGTTAAATGGTAGCAGTATAGGTATGAATATGACATTCAACAATCTTGTTTCTTTCTAGAGATATTTCATTAGTGGAACATTCTATAGGCTCCTATATTTATGAAAGCGTTATGAATATATGTTCCTTATAATTATTGATGAATGAAGTACCGAAAATGTTCGCATGGATTATTCAGGTCGCCATATGTTAATATGTTATAATTACCCACTCTATTATTTTTACATTCTTTAACACCTAAAGCTGACTTCAGTTTTAAGCATAAAATCATTTTGAACTTATGAGCTTCAGACAAGCAGTGGCGACTACAGGTAAAATGTTTATGGATCCTTTGAAATTATATAGATTTCTTCTTGAACCACACAAGCAATAAAAACATACTGTTTGTGTTTTAGTTTGTTATAAGACTTTTCTTAATTCAATATATGTTACAGATTAGAGTCAGATCTAAGGAGCTACTGATGTTGATATCCAAAATGATTCATAAACTAATTTTCAGAAATGCTATATTGCTTTAAATGTGCTAAAAAATTCTTATATAATTCAGGAAAGTGTCTAGATGTTTTATTCCATCAACAAGCAGAGAAGCACACCTGTCATCTTTCAGGCTCACTTCATCCTGAGGATCTACTTCAAATTCGGCCAATGAATATACCTGACCTCTAGCACCTCCATCTTCACGATTCCCCACGCCACAGATCTATGACTCTGAACCTTATTTTTCCAATATTAGTAGAGAAAGAAATGAGAAAACCATTTTTAAAAAGGCATACTGAAATTAGTTTCTCTAAAAAATAATAATAAAAAAAAATGTGCAAAGAAGTATCTTATATAACAGCTTGTATAACAGCTTGTCACTAGGCCAGTACCCTCAAAGGGACATCTTTGCACCTAATTTTCCCTAGTACCATAAGAGTGCATATTATTAATGTAAGGATACATATTATTACTATAAGTTACAAATATGCACCCTTTAGGGGTGGATAAAGTATAAAGGTGTCTCTTTTAGTGTACTACCCTAGTGACAAGTTGTTGTACCCTCAATTTTTGCACTTCTTTCCCCCCTGAGTGTATGAAGATCGTCATCTCACTGGAGGAATGATATGTAACAGTTTAGGTGTGTACCAATCATACAAAACATTTAATTAAGAGATGCTATCCCTTCTCTTCCAATTACCATCAATCGTGACATATGCCAAGGACACGACTCTCTCAACCTTATGTTGGCTTGTTTTCAGATTCACACTGTCCCTTGGTGTACCTTACTGAATGAGCTTTTGGCAGGTAAAGCAAAGAGGCATATAAAGAAAAAAGAGAGAGGAAGGGACTGCAGAGAGAGAGAGAGAAGGGGGAAATGAGAGTGGAATGGAAAAGAAGCAGTGTTGCTTGCAGCTGCATACTCTGCCACACAGACAGGGTACATGACCTGGGTGTAAATTAATAGCGCATCTTGAATAGGAGACTTTTGTGCTCACTGAGTCTCATTAAAAAGCTACCTCCGTCAAGGTAAAGGCAAAAAACTTTTAATAACACTTCTAATAATCCAACCATATTTGTTTTCTCAAAACAAATAATCACCTTCACCTTCAAAAAAACAAACAAAAAAAAAACAAAAACTGAGCATGATGGTATGTCTATGTTGAACATAACAACATAACATCATTGAAAGAAACACTATGTAACATTTTTTGTTCAAAATTAACAAAATTTGGTAACACTTTATAATAAGGTTTCATTAGTTAACTACAGTACATCAGTTAACATGAACTAAGAATGAACAATACGTCTACAGCAATTATTAATCTCAGTTCATGCTAATTTCAAGATTTACTAGTACATATTTAAAAACAAAAATTGTATTTGTTAACATTAGTTAATGCACTGTGAACTAACATGAGCAAACAATGAACAGCTGTATTTTTATATTAACAAAGATTAATAAATACTGTAACATATGTATTGCTAATTACATGTAATTGTTAGTTCATGTTAATCAATACATTAACTAATGTTAATGAATGAGATCTTACTGTAAAGTGTTACCCAAAATTTAAATATTCAATACAACATCAATCCTTCACCCAAAACTTGTTTTTGTCTTACCTGGTTCACTATAGTAAGCCTATTATAAGTGTTTATATATTAGACCATTCGCAGGAAATTGCATATATCACTTGTCCATGCGTGTCCCGTCATATCCGTGAAAAGAGAAAAGATGCTCTGGCTACTTTGCTGTGTGAAGCTGAAGCTGAAGAAGCTGAAGTGCAGAATGATGTCATCAAAATCATTGATCCATATTGACAGAAGTGAGAGATTGTAAGTTTTGAATGCTTATATCTTCTAAATGCGAATTTTGTCATTGTTATGGAGCACACTAGCTTATAGATAACAGTATTCATACTAAAAGCCAAAAAAGCCAAATATAATATAATAGTCAAAAAACAGTCACGCAGAGCCAGAGCACAACCAAAACAATGTTCTTCCACAAAATGCATGCAGTTTTTTTAACCGCTAGAGGGCAAAAATTTACATAGTGTACATTTGATATAATAATTTTTATTGTTTTTTTAATGACTTGTCTTACTAAAAGGTTTGCTTATGTCATCATTTTGTTTAAGATGATACTGAATGCCTTGAATAGGTTTCAAAATATTCTTCAAAAATTGAAAGAATATATTTATAATAGTTTAAGCCTTCTAAACTTAAAAAAGGGAGGAGGAGATCTTAAAAGAGAATGTTAGTGTTGTGAAAACTGTTCACATATAGGTAATCTTCTCACACCCACATTCACAATGTTCAATTTGGCTTTCCCTGTCAGTTTAAAGAGAGGACAGAATCTAATAAAGTTTATTAACACCATGTGCTTTATAGACCAAAACTGTTATAATGTCTACATGTCAGAAGAATAGGAAGGGTTACCTATCCAACAATCTTGACGTCAGAGAATTCATGGTAATGGTGGACAATAATAAAGTACTCACTCATCATTGTTGGTGGTTTCTCTTACTTTCACACTGGTTCAAATCTCTGGAGAACCTCTAGGCCTCTGAAGGTGGCACAAATATCATATCCTGTATACTTTAGATGAATATTATGCCTCAAAGCCTTTCCATTATGGTTACTGAAAGAACCAGTGGCAGGAGTTCTTGCAGAGACTTATAGATCCTATTTTGTTCCTCAGAAAACTGCCCTGTTTGTTTCTTGTTTTGCTTTTTAAGGTGTTGATTGTGTAGAATGTGTACTAGAAAGAACATTACTACACTGAACCAGGATCCATCACTGATGACAACCACATGCAGCAGAACATTAAAAACTTAAAAACTCTAGCGGTGACAAATTATAGACAGTTTAACAGTTACACAGTTAAATTATAACACTACCAGAATGAAAACTCCCAATTGACAATTCTTATGTATTAGATACGTAATAAATAATTGACTCCGGGCCATTGAATTCTTAAAAAAATAATGCACACCCCAAGTGGTAATGCCGTTACTGTCACAGTTCCCTTCGTTCCCGGACTCCATTTCCCAGGATCCTCCTGTCTCCACACCTGCACTCACTTCCCTCGTCATCTCCCCATCAGCACTCATCACCTGCACCTGGACTGTATCATTAGCACTCCCTTTATCATGGACTCACTCCCTTCACTCCCTGTCCGTTCTTATTATTTGCTTACGGCGTATTAGTGTGCTTTTCCTGCTCCTACGTTGATTAAAGACCCTTTCTTTGTGGATTTATGTGTATTGCCTCTTCCCTGCAGCACCGCACGTAACAGAAGAACGGACCATTAACTGACTGGAAAGCTACTACGAATGGGATTATTTCTCATCTCTGAGGCTCCTGCTTCTCCCATGCCTCCCATACCAGTTACAGCCGCAGACCATCTCATTGGGCTCCTGCAGAACGGACGTTCGCTGGAGAGGTATGTGGAGGAGTTTGAGTTGGCTTTTCTGACGAACTGGCCAGACGCTTGTTTAAACGCCCTTTTTCTGGATGGGCTGGACGAGAGCACAATCCGTTTTGATGAACCCGACAATTATGTTTCCTTAAACGATACTATTAATCTGATTTTGTATTTAAATGGTTCTGAGTTTGTTGTCGAAGAGGTTCTGGATGATACGTGCATATCTCGTCCAGTTCCCCCAGAAACACGGGCGGCCGGGCCAGTTCGTCAATCTCCATCTTCCTCCACATGCCCCTCCAGTGAGCTTCTCCCCTATGTCCTGCCGGACCCTCAACCCTCTGCTGGGTCCAAACGGCCAAAAAGAAGGAAGAGGAAGGCCGAGCAGCCCAAGTTCCCTGAGTTTTCTGCCTCCGAGCAGCCCAAGTTCCCTGAGTTTTCTGCCTCCGAGCAGCCCAAGTTCCCTGAGTTTTCTGCCACCTTGCAGCCCAAGATGCCAGTCCTAGACAAGGAGCACTGGTTAATTGACTTTTGGGCTGAACCAGCTCCCAGTCCCCTTGACCTTACTTCAGCCGCTCCAGCCGCCGCCGCCGAGCCAGCTGCTCCAGCCGCCGCCGCCGCCGAGCCAGCTGCTCCAGCCGCCGCCGCCGCCGAGCCAGCTGCTCCAGCCGCCGCCGCCGCCGAGCCAGCTGCTCCAGCCGCCGCCGCCGAGCCAGCCGCTCCAGCCGCCGCCGCCGAGCCAGCCGCTCCAGCCGCCGCCGCCGAGCCAGCCGCTCCAGCCGCCGCCGCCGAGCCAGCCGCTCCAGCCTGTCACGAGCCCGCTTCGCCAGCCACTGGGGAATCCCCCAAGAAAATTTTGGGGGGGGCCAAGTACCCGTGGGTGGGGAACTCCTGGGCGGGGTTTCAGCATCGCCATGGCCGCCCAAGGCTCCAGACCCTCCACGGCCTTCCCAGGCCCCTGACCCGCCGTGGCCGCCCACGGCCCCTGACCCGCCGTGGCCGCCCACGGCCCCTGACCCGCCGTGGCCGCCCACGGCCCCTGACCCGCCGTGGCCGCCCACGGCCCCTGACCCGCCGTGGCCGCCCACGGCCCCTGACCCGCCGTGGCCGCCCACGGCCCCTGACCCGCCGTGGCCGCCCACGGCCCCTGACCCGCCGTGGCTACCTGGACCCATGGACCCGTCCTGGAGACCTCCGCTCCTGTCCGCTCCTCTCCCTGCACCGGCGTGAGGTCTCCAGGGCGCCCACCCCCCCCTCCCCGGTTGTTCCATCTACGGCGCGAGGTCGCGCCTACCGGGAGGGGGAGGTAATGTCACAGTTCCCTTCGTTCCCGGACTCCATTTCCCAGGATCCTCCTGTCTCCACACCTGCACTCACTTCCCTCGTCATCTCCCCATCAGCACTCATCACCTGCACCTGGACTGTATCATTAGCACTCCCTTTATCATGGACTCACTCCCTTCACTCCCTGTCCGTTCTTATTATTTGCTTACGGTGTGTTAGTGTGCTTTTCCTGCTCCTACGTTGATTAAAGACCCTTTCTTTGTGGATTTATGTGTATTGCCTCTTCCCTGCAGCACCGCACGTAACAGTTACACCTCGGGTGTGCATTATTTAAGAATTCAACAGCCCGGAGTCAATTATTCTGCTTATACTACGGTTACCACACCTCAAGACACTGTTCCGATGTTGTATTTTGAGACATTTGTCAGGTTTTTGTCTTTAAAACACTCTGTGTGTGGGACTAATTTCTTACGCATCTCATCCCAAGCCTCCGTTGCTAATTCCAAAACGTCATTTCAGAACTAGTAACGAAGGCATGAGCCATTGATAACAGACTAATACAGTTATTAAAACAGTTATGAGAGAGAGAGAATAAGCAGCATATGTGAATTAGCCTACCTGAGTCTGTGCGTCTCTAACAGCAGCAGTGTCTCTACTAATAGTGTAACTATAAGTTTATCTACCTCAAGAACCGCACAGTTATTACCTTGCTGGTGAGTCATGTATCTTTTAAGTTGCTGAACTATTTTACTGATTAATTCGTCAGAGCAGCGCTCATAAAACGTTTTTGTGCGAGTGTTTGTCCATACTATACAGTACGTTTGAGAGAGAGAGAGAGCGTGAGAGAGTATGCGCTTTCAGGACACAATAAAACGTATTTTGTGGCAAAAACCATGACAATAATTTGTCATTTTCATTCTGTTGTTTACTATATTTATTTGCTTGGTCGGTGTCGTGGGTTTTGTTTTGTTTTTTGCGGTTGTACGCTGTAAGGACCTATTGAGATAACTGAAAACATTTGGCGAAGTGATATGGAACTGCAATGCGGTCAAGACCTGCTAGAACTACTTTAGCCGTGCGTTTTCCTGAAAATAATTGCACACCTTAGAACGTTGGTCAACCAATCAGATTCAATCATTCAACAGCCCCGTAGTATATATATTTGCAAATCATGCATATATTTAATTCTCAAAAATAAAATATTATAGAGTGAGCATTAATCAATAAGAATATAGAATAAGCTCTCTATCCTCAAAGAGGAGAATTACTTTATTAAGAATGAATTATATCAATTTGCAAAGAACAATAGTCCCAATAAATCAGGTCCTTCTACTTTTTGATACTTTAGTACATAAAAAGTAAGTGGTTTTGTACATTTGTACTTTAGTTACATTGAAACTGGAATAATAGTTAATCAGGGTCTCTTTAACTCTTTAATCACCGTTTTCACAGACAAGGCTTAAACCTAGTCCCAGACTAAAATGCATGTTTGATCTGTTTTAACTGAAAACAAATATCTTAAAATATGTCAGTGCCATGTTTTGTCTCAAGGCATGTTTATAAAAGATACTTAAATATCCTAATTAAACTAAGCCCTAATCCTAGCTTAATCTAAACCCTGTTTGTGAAATCAGGCCTAAATCTTTAAACAGATAATTTATGCATTTCTTCCACTCTTAGTCTGAACCATGTTCTTTAAATATTTGCTTTGCTTTTTCTTTGGTCTTGTATTTCTTAAAAAATGGTGATCCAAAAGGATACAAAGCAAACTTAAAAGAATAAAACAATATAGAAACAATTGCACATGTAAATTTTCTTGGTAATGGAAGCAAATAAACACAATAAGCACAATTCTCTATGGAGGCTCAAACTGATTAAATTGCTGTCAGTGGGCATTTACACAGAGAATTGCCTTTTCTACTCATCTTCAAATGTTTTAAATTTGTTCTGCAGTATAGGCTGAATTCAGCAAACAATTGAGAGAACAATTCATGCATTTCTTCTTTCAATAAATAAATAAATGTTGGTTGAACACACACACACATTATATATATATATATATATATATTGAAAGACCCTGTCAGGTGGGTTCAGCTAAAAGCAATTACCCACTAGGGGGCTCCAGGCATCAACCTATCAGTATGAATTAAAGATGTGAGAGACATGGAGGGACTATGGGAGTCAGGAATAGACAGTGTGACCTTTCCCTTTGTCCTGCTGAATGATTTAGATGTATACACAAAAGAGAGAGGAAAGAAAATGGAGGAAAGAAGACAGACAGGGAGAGATTTTCCTCTCATTTTGGAGTGACTGAAAGCTATTCCTCCAAGGGAAAAAATGCCTGTGGACACACACACTCACATGACAGACCGTCAAAACCCGAGGGAGAGATGAAACCGAGAGAAGTGACACTCAGCGAGGGGAATGTGAGAGAGAGACCTACCATTCTAATTAGCCAAGTCAATTCACATGCTCAGACATGAGCGACGATCATTATGGACAAGAGAGACCACTCATTTCACACGAATACCAAAACTAACTGTCAAATGAAAGGTGAGAGTGTATCAGGTCCGATTTATGTTGTGTGCATGTATGTGAGAGAGATGGAAAAGGTTTTAATCAATTGCAATATCTTGCCAGTTGGTATATTTAAAGGAATAATACAAGTTAAGTGTATGTTAAAGGGTTCAATAATCAACAACGTTTATAGCATAATTAACTGAGCTCAGAATATTCAGAAGAATATTGCAGAAGATTCTCCTGAGGTAAAAATGAATTTGCATCTAGTACAACAGTGGTCTGAATGTCCATTAGTACCAAAATGTCCTCATTAAGAACCCAATGATTTTAGAACACTGTGCCATAGTGCAAAAGAATACCTATTAAAGTGACTCATTAAGAAAGGAAAATGTGCAAATATCCAGCTACTCAGCCAGCGTGTAGAAAAGATCTCTTGGGCTCCGAACAAAATATTGCTACTGTCAGTATGTACATGAAAACTACAAAAGTTGTGAGTCAGCCTGGATGAGAAGTGAAATAAAATGCACAGTTAGGCTTAAGTTTAAGAAATTGATGTCTACCTGGGCATTGGGCCGTGATGCATGACACACCATTGGATTTAAGTTTGCAAGTTCTGAAGTTTTGTGCTAGTGGTTTTCATTACTTTCCTTCTACAATATATTGATATATATTCTACAATATTTATGTTGAGTTTAACTGCAAAACTCTATAACACTATCTGAAAACTCAGGAAACTTCTGGACTGAATCTAGTGTGTGAAATTACTGCTACTGTATAGTTTGCCTTGGATGCAGTTGTATGTAGGTCAATGGGGAATACAAGATCTGCTAAGAACGGATTGTGAAAAACACATCCAAATCTAGGTCATTAGGGAAATAATTCAAGAATTTACATAATAGTTATCCAGATGACTGCACACAGTTTTGTTGAAGCAAGCATGATGGAATTCCAGAAATACATGAAGACTGAAAATACATCACAGTCTCCTCACATGCTGTCCACAGGGAGTTTCTTCAGTAATACATTGAACATATGGATGTGTTTCTTGATTATGAACACAGTTCCTTGACTGGCCATTGCCATTGATTATGATTTGGTCTTTGCTTATTGTCTTCTCAAATGTTAAAATCTGCTCTGGGCTACTAGTCTTGATAATAGGAGATCATAGACATTGAGGGATTAATGATCAACCAATATTGATTGACTTTAATTATTATATTTGGTTCCCTCCAATAATGAATATGTGGTTGCAGTCATTTTATATTATTTTATGGTTTAGAAAAAGAGTAAAGTGACTCTAATGGACCTCAGTCAGAATATTTAGTTTTTGCAAATAAAATTAAAGCTCTGAGGGGTACCATACATTCAAGAGGTTGTAAAGTTTGTTTTTAATCGTTGATCTGATGCAACTGAAAGAGTTTGGTTGCAGAGAACATATATGAAATGACAGCAGGTGGGAGGTGAGGTGATGAGAATAGTGCAGCATTTGCCAAGATCTAAAAAAAAAAAAAAAATTTCACTGATTATTTACTCAATCTGTAAAATGAATTATGCCACCGATGATATATGAGAGAAGTATATGCGCACACACACAGACATATACTACTTGTGCTAAGTGTGGGATAATGGCAGTCTGTGTTACCTGTGTGCCAGAATGCCAGACACTGTGGGGTGCTAAAAAGATGCTGGGATACACTCACAGATAACAGCTTGTGTCTGCACACATAAGCAGAAAGGAGGACTTAATCTCCATCTCACACTCCAACAAAGACAGATGACAAGACCACACACAGATACAAAAGCTCATCTAGCAAAAACAGGACAGGGATGACAGACACATTCAGCTCAAGCAGTGCTTCAAAAACAAATCAGATTTCATACTGAGACGATTAGCAGTGACACTCAGAGCTTCATGAGGCTCGCATGACAGTTTCATTGAGAAACAGCCGACAAACATTGACATACCTAATAGGATAGCTCACTGAAAAGTCATTTACTCATCATCATGCTGTTTCCAATTTGTATGATCTTTTTCTTTGGAACACCATTTTGAAGAATGTTTCAACTGGTTTTGCCCATATAATGAAAGTCAGTGGGGTCCAAAACAACACAGAACCTCATTGGCTTTCACTGTATGAGCATAAAGCTTGTGCAATAAAGCTTGGAACGGCAAAGCAATTTATTGTCAAATATAGCACTCAGCAGCAAACTTATATTCAGTGAGGACATATTACACCTGTGTTTCCATTCAGTCAAGTTGGATTTGTAATAATTAGAGTCTAAATATTATGAGAACCGTGCAGTTAACTGGAAAATGTGCACCATGCTGGTAAAGCTCATTACTCTGAATGAATGCTGAAAATTTTCTTTAGGCTACCATTCACCCCATTTTATTTATTGTTATGGTTATCTCAAATGGAGATTTGATTGGTGCTGTTTATTTGAAGAGTTTGGTTCCAAAACGCTATAAATCCATTTTGATTAATTTGAGTAAAAATGTGTTTTCTTTACCAAGAAAGTGGCAAGATGAAAACGACTATTTTCTGTTTCAAACTTACACATAGCATCTTTTGGTTATAAAAACATTAAAAATTCAAATCTAGATTTTGATTTTCAAAGGTTTATTATAAAAACGATTATTTTTCCCCCAAAATGCAATAAATCCATGACACGTTTTTTTTTTTTTTTTTTTTTTTCTTTTTCTAAATGCAATTAATCCATCAATATAAGTTGATGTTATTCAATAAGTTATTTTTCATATTGAAAATACACAACAAAGTAAGTTGATTCACATATATGACAGCCTCTGAACTTGGTCAATACTAATCTTATATACAGGCATTTGAATAAAAATACATTCAGTCGTCGCTCCCAAAATGAATTCAACGAGTCATCTTGTTAATGTTATAAATTAATTATGTCTCCGTTTGTCATTACCGATTAAAGAGTATCTGGCGCCACCGCTCGGTTAAAATAAACACATTTGCGAGTACATTGGTATTGATTGCAACTACCCAGGGGTGTCGCTATACTGGTGTGGCAAAGTAAAATATAGCTGATAAATCGTTGTCTGACAGTGCAGATTTTGGCAATCATGTTGTTGTTGTTGTTGTTTTCCCCAGATGTTTAAAATCAAAACTAGCAATGCCAGATTCGAGAATTAATCATTCTTGGTCAAACGGCTTTTAAAAACTGTTCATGATTCAGTTTTGGGGACTGTGACAGTTTGATGCTGTCGTGGAACAAGCAACAGCCAGCATTTTTCCTCCTCCCGACTCGAGTGCCTCATCTTATTAATCTCCTCACGTAACGTTAAAACCACCACAGGTTCACCAATGCCGTCAAAATTATTCATTTTTCTGTTTTTGTTGATCACAAAGTACAAAGTAGATAATGAAAACTAGGATGCCGGGTGTATACAGAGCGCCGCCATTACTGTTTACAGTGCGTGGAATGGTGCGCTGTGATTGGTTGAGCGGATATATCGCATTCTGCAAAGAGGGGAGACTGGCGTTTGTCGCGTTTTGGAAAGAAAGGGAGAAAACATGACAGAATAACACGACGGATGTCGCATTTTGCGCAAAATTAATAAATGACATTTCAATACCGACCAGATACAATACTGATTTTGGCGGAAACTTTTTTTTTGTTTGTTTGTTTTTAAATTGCGTTTATCGCGTTTTGGAACCAAACTCTTCATTTGCTAATCTTGACTGATCAATTTAAACATAAATTAAAATACATTTTAATGTTAAAGGCCATAGGCCCCACCATTAGATAAGCCTGATGAGACATAGGCTGTCCACACCTGAACGTATTATCTCTTTTCTTCTAACCTTCCTGACAGCAGCTTTATTAAACGCACTGAAAAGCTGAACCTCATAGGGCTCAAAGAAATAATCTCTCTCTTAAACAGACCTCAGTGAATGGCTTGGATGAGATATGGAGATAGAGGTAGATAATGAATTATTTAATACAAAACTGCCTGAGATAAATGACTGGGTGTCATGTCTATCTTAAATTTTGTCCATTTCTCCATGTATGTTTAAATGGGGTTATTCTGACTTACAGTAGCTTCTATATAGCTTCAAGCTGACTTTGGCCAATAGCTGAGGCCAAAAGCACTTACATCAATTTGTCTTATAAATCTTAAATATGATTTGAGCTGTAAAGTTGTTCTCGTTTTCTTTACGGTTGTTTCAAGATTTTAAGTGTTTTATATTGTCGTAGCAATGAACCAGTAAAATTGGATATAACTTTACACGGAAATCATGGTAAAGGGTTACTCACCCTCATGTCGTTCCACACCTGTAAAACCTTTGTTCTTTTTCAGAACACAAATTAAGATATTTTTGATGAAATCCAAGAGGTATATGACTCGTCCATAGACAGCAATTTAACCGACACTTTCAAGGTTCAGAAAGGTACTAAAGACATCATTAAAACCGTTGACCTGACTGCAGTGGTTCAGCCTTAATTTTATGAAGCAATGAGAATACTTTTTGTGCACAAAAACAAAACAAAAATAAAAACTTTATTGAACAATCTCTTCTCTTCCCTGTCATTATCCTTACATCGTTGCCGCAGTAAGCACAGTGAAGGCTTCCGTGTTTACGTTCGAATACCATCTCAGTATTGGCCAAAGCTGCCAAAGTTTTGTTTTTGCGCACAAAAAGTATTCTCATTGGACGAGTCATATACCTCTCGGATTTCATCAAAAATATCTTAATTTGTGTTCTGAAGATGAACGAAGGTCTTACGGGTGTGTAATTAATAACAGAATTTTCATTTTTGGGTGAACTAACCCTTTAACACGCATATTGTTTACGATTTGTGCCTATACTATTTGGTGATTATTGTAATGTTTACGGATTTGCCCCATTCACTTCCATTGTAAGTGCCTCACTGTAACCCAGATTTGAAGAAAAGGAAGGACAAGTCGAAATATGTTTCTGTGTAAAAAATTATGTGTATTTCAAAATGTCAGCTGTTGTGTGATCCTCTTCTGCAGCTCCTTGAGCTAGGTGTTCATCTCAAATGTACAGGAAGCATCAGGGATTCTAACTGAGCCATAAATAATCTCTAATGTCAGAATAGCTCAGTTTGTATCTCTGCTGTTTCCTGCATATTTGAGATGAGCAATATCTCCCACACTCCCCATCTCCTCACAGGAAGTTCATGGAGCTGCTGAAGAGGATGCAGGGAAAGAAGCATCTCTTATATCATGTTCATTAGGTGACGTAAACATAATGCACAGAGGGACTTATTAAAAATAACAATGTGCTTCTGCGTGTGCACGTAGACACAACCTGACTGTGAATTCAACCATCACCAACACTAAAACAAAACCTTAAAAATGGAACGCTGACCATTTGCATATCTCACAGGACAGGTCTGACTCACTCTGTTTCCTATCCAACAAATCCAGCATTGCACATTCTGTGTCCATGCCATTGGACATCATTATAACAATTATAAGAGTATGTTATAACATATACAATTTAAACAAACAATGTACAGCATCCACTTAAGATATAATGTATTATAATTCTCACATCTTGAAATTGTTTAAGATCTGAACAGTATCTTACTACATCTTACAAGTGGTTGCTCATGTTCGTGTTTCCTGTTAGGCTAATGTTAATTTCATTGTGAGCTGGTTTAACCTCACTGGTAACCCTTTTACAAAAAAAAATCTAATATTGTTTTGTTGCTATTACAATAAATATAGCAAATGTGTCATAGTCCATTCACATCTTATGGCTGTTTAAAAGAAGACTTAACTTATGTTACTTTACTTAAAGCAAACAAAAACCAAACCACTTATAAATCTTGACCACATTATAAAGCCAATTTGGATGTTTACAAGAAGACCTTGTATTTGTCACTTTACAATAAAGGACCACTCATATTGTTCTTAAAAGTTATATCCACAAATTGATAAGTATTATTTGCTAGTTTTCACAGACAAGGCTTAAGCCTAGTCCCAGACTAAAATGCATGTTTGAGTTGTTTTAACTGAAAGCAAATATCTTAAAATATGTCAGTACCATTGTTTTGTCTCAAGATGCACACCATGTTTTTTTCTAAGGCACATTTGAAAAAGCTACTTAAATGTCATAGTTGAACTAAGGCCTAATCCTGGCTTAATCTAAGCCCTGTCTGTGAAACCAGGCCAAAATGTGTTATAATTGTTGTTATGGCTTTTATGAGATGATACAACATACTATAAGGTTTTTATGAGGCATTATGCTTGCATTATAAGGAATTAAGAATACCTTTATAATGCATAAATACAGGCTTCATAGAAAGTGTTACCGGATATTTTCATACAGAACAACCTAAAAAATGAGAAAAAGAAAGACAGATAAAGTTGGAGACCTAGAATCAGTCTGTATGTGCAGTGATATATAAGCCTCCAACAGACTCTTTGGCGATGCTTAACTGCTCTATTCATCAGGGCTTCACAGAACTCACTCATCCCAGTCTCTGCCAACCTCATATGCCAGCCGCAGAGAGAGCCTGCCTCTAATGATGCACTGCTTTCCAACCACAGCTTACTTAACAACGATCCTGAGCAAACCCAGCTGAGTGTTTGCTAATCATTTAGTAACACATTGTGCATTCTAGAAAACTTCAGAGCCAGCATCAACAAGCCTGGTAAGATTTGGCTTTTGGCTTGCAAACCATAAATTTAACCTTCAGGGTAGCAAATGTCATATAAATCAGTCCTACACTCTTAAAAATAAAGGTTCTTTTTTGGGATCTGGTTGCATGAAGAACCTTTAACATCCATGGAACCTTTCCTTTATGCAAAAGATTCTTTATAGAGGAAAAAGGTTCTTTAGATTTTTCAAATGTTCTTCACACTAAGAAAAACATGGTTCTTTTAAGAACCGTTCACTGAAAGGTTCTTTGGGGAACCAAAAATGGTTCTTCTATAACATCACTGTGAAAACCCTCTTTTGGGACCTTTACTTTTAAGAGTATAAAAGTAAATTTAAAATTCTCTTAAATTACTAATATACATCTACATGATCAAATCTATAACAAGATTTCTTCTTTAACTTGTATTTATTACTATATGCTTTTACTGTATAGGAGAGTAGAAAGCAGATATAGGGAGAGACTGAGAACTTGAACACTGTGCCACAGCTCTGACCTATAACAAGATTTCCATGAACATGGCATATGTTGGAAATGTCACAGGCAAACCAGACCAAGTATTTTACGGCTCCAGTCTTTAATAAAGTTTGCAGTCATTCATGTCTTCAAAGATCAAAGCTCCCTCGCTATCCATGTGTGAATGCACAGGTTCATGGAGCGTGTAGAGCCATATCTGTTTACAGCTCGAGTCGGGTCCTTCCCAACTGAGACTGGCTCTCGCTCTCGGCCTGTGACTTTGAAAGATGAAGCCTGCCAAGATGCTTTAACGAACCGTAACACGATTATGTAATCCACTGTCAGTGAGGACCACTAGAACTATCTTCCATTTGTCCTATGTGCTCTTCTATGATAAAGGAAACAAGGCTCTGTCCTAAAACAGACATGAACAATTTTTCTAATAGAGGACCAGAATATTTTGCTAGATCAGCATCTTTTGATGGTCCTGGAACAACAATCCTATCAAAAATAAAGTGTCCAGCACTAATGCTGACCGTCAACAACCACTAAAATACACTCTCAGAGCGTGCAAACATTTTGCCTTTAGGGGTACAACAGCTTGTCACTAGGACAGTACACTATAAAAAGTAATACGCACCCAGTAAAAGGTGCATATTAGTACTTTAGAAATATGTACCCTTAAGGTACTCCTATGAACCTTTTAGGTGTATATAAAGTTGTCCCTTTAAGGATACTGCCACAGTGACAAGCAGCTTTACCCCTAGATACAAATTTTGGGAACAATTGTCTGAGAGTGTAAGAAATAAATAAGTTGATGGTGTATAAGCCCTTAACCTCTATTATCTCTAAAACCTGATTGGTTTATGGGGAATGAGCAATAATGTTAATTCAGGTACATGTGACCCAGAAGCACATCCCTAATGTGATGTCAAAAACCATAAACTTAAAAGTGAAAGATTTTATGACCATGCTGTTAACCAACCAGCTGGATACATTTATAAACGGACCGCTAATTTGCATTAAAACCCAAACATCACTATCTGCAAACCGCCGTTGTGATTAACCTCATGAATTACGCTTAAGTAAACTAACGTACACACAATTTGGCCTTTTTTCTAAATGTAAGAACGTCTAAAAACAAACATCACTCACTTAGTGGGGCGTCACGTTGAACTAACTTACCGAATTTCCTGTCCGCGATGGCAACGGCGAGCGCGTGGACAGACAGCAAGGCGAGGAGCAGCGCGCGCACAGAAGCCATCCTGTCCATGGAGCCCAAACAGCTCCCGTTAATTCGGCATAGCGGCTCTCACGTTTCAGGGGTGATGTGATTAGAGCGGAATTAGGTCAAAGGCAAATGTGATGGAGGATAGTGAGATGAGTGATGCTCTGGTACCCCGTGTCCTGTACTCAACTCTAAGAAGCGCGAGGCGCATTCAGCACCACGGTCAGCGCCCCGCCTCAGCTACTGACGTCACTAGCTACATGAGATTGCTCGATGACTTCTGCACGGTCAGTTGTATTTAGTTTGCAGAGATGGACCTCGCTTCTTCTCTTCTCTTATCAGACAATAGGGTTGAGAAAGGGTTATCTACTTTCCTCTCGAGCCCAGTTATTTTGCTCAAAGGTTGTGCCCCCTACCGCGACGCTGTACTTGACAAACGCACTACAGTAATAAATCACCTGCCATCTGTGTAATGCACAAGCAAGTCAAAATTATGCTATAATCGAGCATAGGAAACGACCTCTATACATACCACTGAAAGCAGAGAAAGTGAAATTTAAACCGTGGACTTATAAGGGAAGAATAAATGCCTATAGACATACGAACACTTCACTTTTTTTAAGCTATGACATGATTAATTAAAACAAGGGACAGAGTTTTAATAGGGCATTAATGTGAAAATATTCCCACGGTTATGTGAAGAAACAAAATCAAAGCAGAAATCAAAATAGAGAAAAAGAGTAATGTAAGAACAATAATGTCAAATCGGTAGATGTCAATCCACCCAAACATTTAGGTTCAGCTTCAAACAATCAACACGGTTTTTTCACAAGTAATCTGAATTTCATGTGCTTTTTCTTTATTTCACACCATGATTTTAGACTGTGATACTGTATAGAAATTTTCGATCATATATTCATAGCTCAGACATTTAGTAATTACTTGTCTGTACATTTCTACAGTTTGATAGGGAAAAAGTATAAGTATAATCTTTGACAACATATATTGACAACATACAACATATAATAAAGCAGAATATGTAAATGGGAGGGGACATATTTCATCAAAGACCCTTTGATGAAATAAAGAATCTCATCATCTTAAGACACCAGATTCACTGACATGTTTTAAAAATAAAAGACTTTGATAAGATTGATAAGATTACAACCTATCTGCAATGCAAGAACAACTGTTTTATGAAGTTTTATGGAAGTCTTGCTTATATAGTGCATGTCCTTGTATATCAAATCCATCCATATGTAGAGAGTGAAAAACAAAAAGCAAAAAACAAGCAACAATATACAGATGAGAAAACGAAAAAGGGAATAATGGATTTTGTGGGAGTATGCAAAAGCTCTTAGCTGTTTGCCCGATTAATTGTTTGGTTTTTGGCATGGATTTAGGATGTCATTCAGCATCATGATAGTCGATTCATAGACGGTCCTAAAATTGAGAGAGAGAGAGAAATTGTGTTTATTTTATTACGGTGTATAGGAAACAGACAGCATGCTTTCACAATACGACATATACATTTTTTTTACCTCTGTATATTGTCAGAGTTCTCTGCAGAGATGTTGTAATGGTTCTGTATTTGTCTGTGTACAGACACAGCGATTTCCTTCAACTCCACAACAAATGCATCAGCTGTAATGAACAAAGCAGAAAAGTAAAAAGAATCATGTATTCATAGGATTATATCTCAGATATAATCTCAAATATAATCTTATATCTCTCACTTTATATCATTAATGTTTATTCAAGTCCAACTCCACTGGATTTGTTGTATGCTTTAGTTCTGGACAGTGTAAAATGAATTGTGATTGCACATCTTTTAAAATGTGTTCAGTGGAATAATTTTCTATAAAATGCTCAAAGTTTTACTATCAAGCATTCAGGTACTATCTAAGGATGATAACTAATTATATTAGCGTCCACACCAGCGGACAATATCGTGTTTGTGCTGCAGTTCTGTCATCTGACGGTTAAAATGCTCAAGCTCTAAAAGCAGGGTGGATTCTGATTGGTTGTCAACATTTTTATCATTCATGAAAGTGATTCCAGCAATATTGCTTCTCTGTGCTGTTACTGTTATAGTGTTGGTGTAGACTCTGTGGTAACACTTTAACATGGGGAACACAGGTTTACTATTAACTATGACTTTTCCCTCAATAAACTCCTAATTTACTGCTTATTAATAGTTAGTAAGGTAGTTGTTGTAGTGGTTAAGTTTAGGTAATGGGTAGTATTAAGGCATGTAGAATATGGTCATGCAGAATAAGGCATTAATATGTGCTTTATAAGCACTAATAAACAGCCAATATGCAGGCTAAGTAACTGGTTAAGAGTGATAATTGTTCCCCATACTGAAGTATTATCGACTCTGCTATTATTATATTTTTAGAATCATTTTTAGAACTACATCTTTAAAAATTACCAGAGTAACAAAAAAAAAAAAACTTACATTGTTTGATGATGGTCAAAATGTGTGTAACTGCAGCCCATTGTGTGATACTATCAATAGCCTCTGACTCTATAGAGGAGCTCATTTCAGACAGAAAAAACCTAGAACATATCAGAATATCAATAAGAAGTGTTCAATTTAAGTAAAAAAAAAAAAAAAAGGGGCTTTTAGTTCTAGCTGGTGTTTCATATTACCTGGTAACAGCAGGAGACCTGAGCGTCACTTTGAGTATGGTGTTCGAGAGAGGTGGAAGGTCATTAACTGTCTCTGGTGTCAACACCTCTTCCACATGAGAGATCTGCATGTAGAAACATCAAATTGCTGATTTCTACATTTATTCTTCAGTGTCACAATTAGTTTCTTTTATCCTTCAACTTATTTTTATACATGGCTTTAGACAGCTCTTCCACACTGCTTACGGTTTTATCTCATCTCAAGAACAAAACATTTCATTTTTTAATCAGTCATTTTGTCAAATATTACACCTGAGTAAAATGAAGAAATGCTATAGCATTGAGCTCAACAAATGTTTCAATTTAAAAGACAAGAAAGAAATGCCACCCAAACATCACACTAACAGCATACAAAAATAAATTATTAGCGGATTTACCTTCTGCAAGGTGCGGCTGATATCAATAATAACTGCTGCACAGAGTGATGAGAAGACTCCTGTGATAAACTCTGACCTCTCAGTTGTAAACTTAGTCACCAGCAGGAAGTCATGGAGAGCTTCTTCAGAAGAGCAACACAGCTAAACATACATATAGAAAGGCATTTTAAAATGAAGTGTTAGAAAGAAATGTTGTCAGGTAGTTTTGTTAAACACATCCAGAAATGAAAGTGCTTGAGGAAGACCTTAACGTCTCGTATCAAAGGTCTCACCTTCTGACCCTCTTCCTTGTCTTTACGCAGTCGATGTGCTATGATCTCCACAATTTTCTGGAAGATGTTGGTCAAAATGCGAATAGTGAGTGACAGTTGATCTTCCTGCCCCTCAGTCTTATGGGAAAGGCAGCCCTGTGCCACCTCAGTAAGCAGAGCAAGCACATGAGGAGTGCATATGTATCCTTTCTCTATAAGAACACACATACACACACACACACACACACACACACAAGTGTGATAAAAAAAATTATGCTATTGTCAAACATTTTATTGCATCTTGATTAAATGCATAAATCTGTCAATTTTTTTTTCCAGTTTGATAAATATACAACGCAATCACTGGGCCCTGAATTAGCATGAATACTAAAGGACTCACCTGTCTGCAGTACAGAGGCAACGTGCTGCAATAAGTAGTCTCTGAAATCACTGTCTCCTACAGAAACCCGCAGCACATTCTTGCACACTGTTAAAGAACTCTGGCAATGATACAAGAGGGGAAATAAGTCACGTGCAAAATCATGTGTCCGCACAATTTATTGCAAAATTGTGAAACAATGGATTATTTTTAGGATTAGGACTTGTGTATTTTAAAGCTGAATTTTACATGATTCTTCAGAAATTATTTTAATATGCTGATTTGGTGCTTAAGAAACATGTCTTATTATTAATGTTGAAAACAGTTTTGCTGCTTAGTATTTTTGTGGAAACCATAATAAATTTTTTTCTAGGATTCTTTGATGAATAGACAAAAAAATCTTACTGAGATCATTTTACTACTAAATAAAATGAAAATAAAATGACATATCAGCGATATACATTTGCCAAAGAAAAATTACCAAAAAAAAAAAAAAAAAAAAAAAAAAAAAAAAAAAAAAAAAAAAACTTTCACACTGATCATGCCACTCACTTCTACTGTCTTCCTGCTTAAAGACAGCTGTTGCTCACTGCTGGAGTTAGCCAGGAAAGGAAGCACTTTCTTCTCTACCCAGGACACAGATTGCTCCAGGGATTTGAGGAACTCCCGCTCCTCTGGGTACTGTAGGATCAGAAACAGGTGCAGAAACCGTGTTATGTGTTCAATCTAAAAGTGAGCTTCCAGAGCATGCAAGCAAACACTGCTTGATCTGTAGTTCATGAAATCTCAGTTACGTCTAATGGAAAGCATTTGCACAGTTCAGCACAGAATGTCAAAACAGTAGTATTGGCTCTTGGTATAGATTATTGGCTTACTGGTATAGACCTGCTTTAACTGCTGAAATGAATTTGTGTCATGTCACCTCATGAGAATTTATAGGTAATGTACTGAGTGACAACTTATTTTTCTTAAACCTCTCTTCACAACCTAATAACATCATTTGTCTGAGTATGTTCAGTGTGTGATTGGTTTGTTTGGTGTGTGAAGGATTCAAAGAGTTCATGCAATGAGGTTACGGCTGTATACTCACTTTGTGTTGAAGGTGGATACTAAGTCTGCCATGGACGACAAAAGCTCTCAGTGCTGTCTCTATGACTGCCCCACTGACCTCTGATCCACTTAGAGAGGAGAATAGCAGCGACTAGACAAACATACAAAAGAGCAATGACAATAGTTCCAAATTGATGGTACATTATGGATTCAGTTCAGAGATCCTCTTTAGGATCTCTAAGCATAAAAAACCCCACTCACTTTACCTAAGGTAGAGGTCGAAAAAATGTAATGTAATATCTCAAGACCTCAGTGAACATAACTTCCCACAGTGTTTTGATAAGTATAATAAGGGCAAAAACATCACGACACGTAGCCAAACAGATCTGTGCAGAATTATCTTCAAAGCAAGACTGCTAAAATCCTGCAATTACCTTGTTTACTTTGTAACTAATTACAGTAATAACACGACACGCTTGCACCAATTCTCTGTAATGGTAATCATCAAACCTCATGTCTATGGTACCTTCCATTTGTTGAGGGCTTTATGGAGTGGTCTGATCTGATCCAGCGGCAGCATGAGAAGACAGACTCGTGTTTTAGGGTGCAGGAGTAGATAATCCAGATAGTCCAGGCCCAGATCTGGCTTTGACTCTTCTAGCCCATCAAAATGCACTTTGCCCATCGTATCTTCATCACCCTGCTGATTAGAGAGTGATCATACAGGATATAAAAACACCATAAAATGCTAATGAACCCCCACAACAGGGCCTTTTTTCCTGCCAGTGCGACTAAATTGTTAGAGATTGCACTAGTGCCACTACCAATTTGATAAGCGCTGCCATTTCTGATGTGTATGAGAAACATTAAACAGCAAACGCGCCAAAAGTGAAATGAAACAGCACTGCTAGTTTGAACGGCGCCACATGGACCATTTACCATCTCGGTGCAAAAGCAAATGCGTTTACACGCTGAATGGTATTGTTGCAGAAATGTTGGATATTAATAGTGAATTTTATTTTATTATTAATGTAGATGTGTAGCTTATGTATTAAAGGGATAATGGAATATAATTACAGTATTTTTTGTTATTAAGCTATAGTAGTTTATAGTAGCATTTGTATTTATACTAAATGTGTTTAGGCTACCATTTTTCATAACAAATAAAATCCATATAGTTTTAATGTTGATAATGAGGTGCCATGCGTAGTTTTACCTGTGATTATCCTTATCTACAAATTTATGATACCATGGAAGACCAATTTTAATAAGAGTGAGTCCTAATTCAGTCAGCATATTTAAATTTTAGCCTTTAAAAATTAGGTGGTTACATTTTTGTTTTTACAGATGTTACTGTTTTGTTAATGTAAATAAATTAATATCCACATCCCAGCTCAAGCTACAGCACCTGTCAACTCAAGATACTGTCAAATGTGCATTTCCAAGAGACAATACATGTATTATTAATACCCCCCACCATACTGGTGCTGGTGCCACCATCCTTATAACATGGCGCTAGTGCCACTGCTCTCAAATGTTTGTCTAGAGCCCTGGACAAGGACACTTTACACAACATTTACCACTTTCACAGGTGCGGCCTCCGTGAGCCAGTTCTCTATCAGCTCCACAATATGGCTGATCTGCCCCCAGCTACAGACACACTCCACCGACTGACTGTATGCCGCCACAGCGGTGCCCGCTTTCAAACTCCTCAAGTTAGACATCACTTTACTCCTGCAGAGAAGAACACACAATCATGCAGTACCCCCAGACTGTCCTACAGATCGCTCTAAAGCCTTGAAAATACACTCAATCCCACCAGCATTGAAGGACGCCTTTCGGATCAAATCAGAATCAGAATTGGCATTTCACTTTTGAGCCAACCTGCTGTTCTGGGGAGATGGCTGAGACACCATGCCGACTGTGTTAGACACTCAGCAGGAAAGGAGGTTTTGAAAAGCTCTTTTCTTCATCGAACTGTTCTTTGCAGGAATAGCTCCCCCAAAAATTACAATTCAGAAAATTCATCTCTCAAAGAGTTTCATTTTTGGCTGCCCTATTCCTTTAAAATGGGGCATTTAACAATGTAAGCTGCATTTAGGGGTTGTTCAAAGGGAGAGTCCTACTAACCTCAGAGCTGGAACAGCAGTGGCAGGAAGTAGAGAGGCTAGAAGAATGAGAGGGGCTTTACACCGCTCCTCCTGCGCACACACACACACATACATACACAACTGCATCATGTTGCAACCATATTGCATCAGCTCTAAAGATGTGATTACAGTGTGCAGCTTTGCTCTTTGAATCGTCCTTTGGTTCCCTGTGTGAATGTGCCTCTTACCTGAAAGATTTTAAGATACTGGGGCAGAACAGATGCAAACTTTGATGTGGTGTACTTGAAGGCCTCTTGGTTAGCCATGAGTGATTTCTGAACACTTTTCCACAGAATGACGAGGATCTCCAGCAGGCTGGCCATGGAGGCAGTGTCCTGCACTGAGAGAACATCCTCCAACATCTAGCGACAATAACAATCATAAGCATTATTATTTATAGTTGTTTGAAGTTACCCATCATTGCTCGGCAGTGTCTAGGATATTGTGGAAAACACTTAATCTGAATGCTGATAGTCCTTTAAATGTATGTACACTACCGTCTGAATGTTTGGGGTCAGATATTTTTTTAAAGAAATTAATACTTTTATTCAGCAAGGATGCATTAAATTGATAAAATAATTAACAATAAATACCTTCACATTGTTACAAAAGATTTCTATTTCAAATAAATGCTGTTCTTTTGAACTTTCTATTCATCAAGAATGCTGGAAAAAAGATAACGGTTTCCACAAAAACATCAAGTAGCACAACTGTTTTCAACATTGATAAGAAATGTTTCTTTAGCAGAAAATCAGCACATTAGAATGATTTCTGAAGGATCATGTGACGCTGAAGATTAGTAATGATGATGCTGAAAATTCAGTTTTACCATCACAGGAATAAATTACATTTTCAAATAATTATTAAAATAGAAAACATTTATTTGAAATTGTAATAATATTACACAATATTACTGTTTTTACTGTATTGTTCTTGGTGAGCATAAGAGGCTTCTTTCAAAAAACAAACAAAAATCTTACAGACTTCAAACTTTTAAACAGTAGTGTACATTAAGTCTCACCGTGCTGTTTTCTTTATTGCTAGATGCAAATTCATTATCTCCTGCATTTTGAATGCACACATTCAGACACTTTCGGATCACCAGCATCAGCTTGACTACAAAGAGAAAGCACACTGGAGTTAATAGTGACACATACTGTACTTCCAAATGACAAAACCAAACACTAGTAACTCACAGCACACAATATAAAACAGAATTCATATTAAGAAAGCTTACTGAGGCATCTAAAGCAATCTAACCTATATTTGCAGGAGCCGTGTACAGATAGGCATGCTGGTAAAACTTGCGAGCAGCTCCAGGATTTGTCTGAATCAGGGTGACGCATCGCTCACACCAGACAGTCTCTGGTTGGTTGACTGGAAAGAATGAGTTGAAAAGGAGGTTGACAATTCTTTTGGAGACAGGAGGAGAGTCCATCTCCAATCGAGCCAGCAGGTGCTCCAGGGAACAAACTTTCCAAAACTGTAGAATGATGAGGAGGGAAAGAATAGGCATAAATTAATATACAAATATTCCATTTAAATGAACATTTTAACTCAACTAAAGGCATCAAATTTGCTAAGGGAACAAATGAAGTACCATATAATGTCAATAAAAAACAATACATTTTGGTTTAAACTCTTACCTTGGCTGCCCGTACACCCTTGATTTTGAGGAGCATGCCCACAAAGGCAACACGCACCTTTTCAGAGCTGTCATGGAGGCTGCTCTTCAATGCAGGCAACAGTTTTTCCATGAGTGGATGGCTTAAACTGTTATCCAGAATTATAGACATGCACTGCAGAGCAAGCAAACAGGCTATAATAAGGCTTAGTCATGCACAAAATATATAGACCATGTCAAGTTCTTCATCTCATTACACAAAAATTGAGGCTAGTATTTTACTGCTGCTAAGCTATAATTATGTTCCTAAACATTATAAGAACAAAAGATCAAATGAATTGTGAACATATTCATTTAAAATTTATTTTGTCTTTCAGGTTAAAATGATTCTGTAAGCAGTGCTAACTTCTGAACTATAAATTAATGATTTGGTACATTCCATTACCCCTAAAAAGCTTTTTAGTTTGAAGCTCTTAAATGAATAAATTACACTGAAAACAGAGCAGAAGACAAGTGTCCTTCCTCGAGCTGTAAATGGCTTTAATTTGCGTTCTACTGCAAAACTGGAAAGATGCCAAGCAATTGCTTCCCATCTCTCTCTGATTACTTTTCTCAAGTGACGGACAGACAGTCAGGGGTTTTACCATGAAGACGGAGCAGCGGACATCTGAAGAGCTTGTATCATTAGCCAGCTGCAGGATGAGCTTCTCCAGGAGATCAGTGATGACTGTGGAGGGGATGACCTCCCAGCAACGACCTAGAACAGAACAAACTCCAAGCACTGCTGAAGAACGCACGAGGGGCTGAGGGTCATCAAGGAGAGCCTATTGAGACACAAAGAGTCAATTTGATAGCAGGTATTAGCTACTGATATCTTTTTTTTTGACTGCTATTGAGTGCAAGTCAGGTTCTGGCAGTAAAAATCCCATTCATTTTCTCCACAGGGCAAACGATTTTAACAATAACTTCTAAAGCGTTAAAGACAGATCATGCGCAGGTTATGTTTTTTTTGGGGGTTTTTTGAAGCCATTAGACTGAATTATTTCAACTTTCATAATTTTTTTTAATAATCATGTTTAACAGTGGAATTCCTTGTGAAAAACTACATTAACCATGACACTGCAAAGAAAGCTCCCCCCAATCAGAGAATCCAAAAGAACAAAGGTTAGCCGACCTACACTCCCAAACTACTACAATCTTTAAATCAGTAGTTTTATATTTTATGTCTTTCGCAATGCTTCTTGAGATTGTAGTTTTTTTCCCCTCATTAAAGCTGTGTTATTTATAAATAATTTTTTGCTTCAAATCAAAGTTTGTAACATTGTGATTCACTTCATCGCTGGTTGGTTTGGTTCATGGCTTATAACTCTTAAACAAAGACTTTACAAATCCCTATGTGAAAAATACTTCCAGAACCAAGGCCGCTGAAAAAGTTGGTGGGGCCTGTTGTACTCTACTTTCACACACTGAACCCTCTACTTAAATCCTTGAATACTACAAAATATCAATAATGCACAATAATGCAATATAGAATCAGCTGTTGACATACAAACAGTAAATCGAGTTGTTTCTGAACAGCCTGGTCAACCATCTCACTGCTCATGCTGGGGTCATGGATGGGAAAAGCCTCAGTAAAGAGCAGTGTGGCATTGGCACGAACCTCAGCATTAGTGGCCTGTTTAAAATGATTAGAAACATATCCAAATGAACAAGGTGATATATTTCATTGAGGCATTACAGCATATTTAAAGCATAAGCACAATAAAACAACACTGATTTTTGATCTACCTTTAATGCTTTCCACAGAATTGGCTTGTAGAGTCTGTGTAGCATCTCATCGATTCCCTCACGAAACTTCTGCTTGTGGAAATAAGTAAGGATCTACATAGAGAGAGAGAAAGTGACAATTTTTCACTAACAGTAAAGAATTGTTTCAAATTCAGATCACTAATTTATCTGTTCTAATTGTCAAATCTTCCCTGTAAGTATCAAATGAGCCTTCTGATTGTGTTCTCTCATTTTCAGCTTAAGAATCCTTACAATGGCACCAGCACAAACTTAGCAGTATATCATGAACTTAAGGCAGGGCTTTCATAAGCATATTCACTTGTTTGGAGCCAGTAAGATCATTTTTTTAAGTAAAAACATACTTTTATTTAGCAAGGACTTATTACATTTATGAAACGGTGACAGCAAAGACATTTATAGTGATTTCCACAAAATATTAAGCAGCACAACTGTTGTTAACATTGATTATAATAAGAAATGATGATTTCTGAAGGACCATGTGAACTAGAGACTGGAGTAATGATGCTGAAAATTCACAGGTAGGGTTAAGTATTGACACAGATTACACAATTCGGTTCTCTTGATTTGATTTGATTCTGATCTCAATTCGATTCAAGTTATTTTAATAAAATTTAATATAATATAATACTAGGGATGCACCGATATGATTTTTTGGGGCTAATACCAATTTTAACAAACAATTATTGGCCGATACCAATACCGATGTCACTTTCTCTCTTTTTTGAAATTTTGTCATCAAAATAGATAGTATTTTGATCATGTTTTAAATAAGCAAAGTTCAAAAACACCTGCATTAAAATATACTAGCAGGTTTATTGCTGCATCATCAAATAATTTTTAATGAACATGGATTGGATCCATTTAACATCCAGCAGGCCTACATAAAGACAACAGAACAAAGATACATATGGAATAAACAGTGCTTTTTAGATAGGTATAAAAGTTTTCAGGTACAGAAGTAAAGTAAATAAATGTAAAATAGCACTGTATATTCTTCACTGTTTAAATTCAATACATATTAATGCTTCTTTATTGTAACAGACTGTATTTTGATTTATCTTCTAATTTGTTTTTGTATACATTTTAATATTTTTGTAAGTTTAAATATGTATGAGATCTGGGGCCCGTTTCAGAAAGGAGGTTAAGTGAAAACTCTGAGTATGTTAACCCTGAAATGAGGGAAACTCTGGGTTTTCCGTTTCAGAATGGGAGGTATGTCAAACCCGAAAAAGCAGGGTAAGTCAAGCCCGTTTCTAAAAGAGAGGTAACTTATACTCAGAGTCAGTTACCATGGTAACTTACTTTGTGAACCTAACCTGGTCGGGAGCAGGTTTTCTTTGGTAAACCCAGAGTTTCCTTCGGTCTCCTCCCCCTTTTTAAAGTGCAAGTGATGTTTAAATAGTTCAATCATTCATTCACACTGCAAAAATGCTTTTCTTACTGAGTATTTTTTGTCTTATTTCAAGTACAAATATCTAAAAATTCTTAAATCAAGATGGATTTTCTATATAAGAAAATGATATAAGATATTTAGTCTTAGTTCCTGGGAGGATCTAAATTAAGTGCATTTTACTTAAGTAAAATGATCAACATCTGCCAGTGTGGTAATAAAAATAATCTTAATGCAAATGGAAAACAAGATTATTCAGAGTGTCTATTACAAAGTGCAAATTTACAGTAGCCCCGCCCACCAATGTCACACAAGGTTAAAAACAACGCATGTGATTAATGGCTTCAGTGGTGTAAGCAGTAGCGTGTTGGGTGCGAAGAATTAACTTGTAATGCGATTGACTGGGTTCGAATCTGCCTTCTGCCGAGTTCGCTCTTCTCCCTTTTCCTATCACATCAGAAAGGCATTTATTTTCAATAAAAATGAAGAAAATGTTCTAAAAGTGGAAGTGAATTGCCTAACGAGTGTTTAATAATGTTAAAATCATTTACACTCTGCTATTATTGCATCCTGTTAATGTACAACAATACTGAGGTGCAAATAGTATGTATCTGCCAGTATAAAATATAAATAGCATCAAATTACTATTTACACTTATTGCAAAGAACTGCTACTTTTAGCCTATATGGTAAATAGAACATAATTTGCAAAATATATATAAAAAAAAAAAGTTAAATTATTATTATTTTTTTCTTCCTTTTTTGCATGTGGGATACCATGAAAATGAATATTAGTTCAATAACTTACCGTTCTGCCAGTTTTCACCTCTGATATTATAACAGTGATAAGAATTAAACTTGCATTGACACGGAAGTATGCTGACGTCATTTTGTCACGTGCTGTTGCCATGGTGAATTGTAATATCGGAGCTCCATTGATGATGGCTTTTCATAGTCGTGGTGCAGGCGCTTAACTCAGAGTCAACCTACTCAGAGTCGATTGAACTAACTCAATTCAGCTGTTCTGAAACCGAAAATTCAGAGTTTCCCATTTCAGGGTAAGTCAACTCAGAGTTCAAGTTTTAACTCAGATTTGGTTGAACCCTGCTCTACCCTTTACTAAGGCCGGACTATTATTTTGACGGGTGTTCTCGTCTACGGTCTGAGGAGAGCACGCAGTTCTTCAGAGTTATTTTGCAGATTTAAAGTTTGTCCGTTTATTAAGCATCCCCCGAAAAGGTATAAGATCCGTAGGTATTTGTTAACTGTTAGTTGTAATAAGTGTTTTGTGTAATTCGCTGTTTGTTGATGATAATGCAATAGAGAGAGAGAGTTTAATGCGCACTTTTTGTGATCTGTATTGTTTAGCTTTTGTGGTGATTTGTTTGGAGTGAAAACGGACGCAATAAACTTAATAAAACATCAGTAAAGTTTTGGTCATTCGGATAGGTCCCACGCAGACAGCAGCGCTAAGATTAAGTAACAGTCATTATACAGCTCAGTGCCTTCACGCAGTTAATTAATAAACCATCGGTTTGTTATATCTGCCTTTTTCCTGCTACAGCCGATATGCTGATGGTTGTAAATTGAGCAAAAATACATCAGTGCATCCCTATATAATACAATAATATTATAATAACATTTTTGATATTGATAAATATTGATATCGGTAAAAATATTGGTCAAATAAATGCAGCCTTGGTGAGCATAAGAGACTTCTTTCAAAAACATTACTGACCCCAAACTTTTGAACATTCGTAAGTTCACATCCTCAACTTAATGATCCACTTCATTGTAATTAAGAGGAAATGTGGTTTCTGACCTGTCTGACTTTGCTGTGTACAGGTGAGTTTCTGTGCAGCAAAACAGCATGCTGCATTAAGTCCTGGATGCAGGTGGACTCAATCTCCTCCAGAGAAGGACCTGAAGCCTTCCTCCATGCTCTGAAGTAAATCTCAGCCACATGAACAGACAGAGTTCTGCAGGTATAGCGTATAAAAAAAAAAGAATGACCACAAAGATAAAAAAAAATAGCAGATCAAACAAAACCATTGTACAGTCCACTTAGAAAAACTTAAGAATGGCAAAGTCTGCAGATACCACACTAATACTGTTTGTCTGATAAATATGTGAAGGTTATTACAGAACTGTCTCATAAAAAAAGTTACTTAGTTTTCTTTTTAGCATTATAAAACAAGAGGTCATGAGTGTATGAAATACTTTGGGAAAAACGGCAGCTGATTCTTAATAGTTTCATGAATCATCTGAATGAAGTTGTCATTCCAAGAAAAAAGGAAGGCAAGGAACCGTTTCCCCTGAAAAATGAGCAATAAACAGAGTTATATAAAATGATCTCCCAAAGAAAATAATCTCAAACTCATGAGCCTACAGAAACATATACACAAACCTCTTCTTGTTTAATATGAGAGGCCTTGAAGAAGCACTGGAGCAGAGGATCAATGACCTGCTGACCTCTTTCAGATGCAAAGTCCACACTGAGAAGTACCTCTCGCAGAGTACAGAGCCTTCTGAGCTCACTGACCTGGGAACATACCCAAAAAGAATCAACACAATGCTCATCTACAATACAAAAAATGGTATCAATCAAATGATACACCTGTTAATATAATAATGTCATATCTGCATATAAAGCAATTCTAGTACCGGTTTCTCAAGTGTAACAGTGTTCTCCAAACAGACAAGGAAAGCAGTCCAACCAAGCTCCTCTTTCCCATTTAGATCCCGCCTCCACCAGCATTCAAACAGCCAATGAATAGCCTGCTGGAGGGGTGTGTGAGACAGTGGCAAAGCGCTCTCTATACCTGGAGAAAAAGACAACGTAGGAAGAAATACATTCTCTATAACTATTTGTCTTTAATCTAAAACACCCTTTTTTTCTTCAAGAAATACTTTTATTCATCAAAGACACTTTAAATAGTTCAAATGTGATTGTAAAAACAATTACAAGTTACAAAATTATTCAAATAAACGCTGTTCTTTTGAACTTTCTATTCATCAAAGAATACTGAAAAAAAAAAAAAAAATTCCACAAAAATATTAAGCAGCACAACTGTTCAACATTTATAATAAGAAATATTTCTTGAGCAGCAAATCAACATATTAAAATGATTTCTGAAGGATCATGTGACACTGAAGACTGGAGTAATCACAGGAATAAATTACATTTTAAAATATATTAAAATAGAAAACAGTTATTTAAAGGGGACCTATTATGCCCCATTTTACAAGATGTAAAATAAGTCTCTGATGTCCCCAGAGTGTGTATGTGAAGTTTTAGCTCAAAATACCCCACAGGTAATTTTTTATAGCATGTTAAAATTGCCGCTTTTTGGGGGTGAGCAAAAACGCGCCGTTTCAGTGTGGGCCCTTTAAATGCAAATGAGCTGCTGTGCTCGGCCTAAGACGGCGGGGCTTCAAGAGCTGATTCTCTGGTGTCTGGACAGGAGTCAGTCAGGATGTATTATAATGTCAGAAACTGCAAATATATACTGCATGGAGATAGAACAGGTATAGTTTAGTTTAGTAATTACAGCTATAACTTATATTGCAGGGGTGGGCAAGTAAGTTTGGCATCGGGCCAAAAAAATAAATTCGCCACTAGATGGCGGGCCAGAACATAGTCAAAGGATAATTGATGAAAATTGAATTAGAAAATAGAATTGCCTGTGACAGATTGTTACAGTGTCTTTTGTAACTGGTATTGAGCTGTTACTCTGTGTTAAATCCTGTAGTAGGACAGTCATTAACAAAAAGCCACATTTGTGCGGCGGTGTCCGGGTTTTACACTGGATAAATGAGTAGTGACACATAACCTGGCAAGTATCTTCATTCACCAACTTGCAACACAGACTGCCTTGTTAAAACATGTGGGACACATGTGGGACACACACATGTGGGAGATGCGGAATGGATAAAAATAACTAAAAAAATAAAAGAGGACTTGAATAAGCCCATTAATGGCATGTTTGAGTCATGCTCTTAATGAACTATGTTTTATTTCCTCTCTCCATACTGTGAATAATAAATGCGTATCATTTTAATTTGCTTGTTACACAATGGAGCCTAACTTATTGTAATAATTACTTGACGTAGCCTACTTTTACACTCAGAATTATTACTTGGCATCCTCGCGTACTAAACTGCATTTTTTTAATTGTTTGCGTGCTGGAGGTATGCTATTACGTCGCGTGCAGAGTTATATTAACATTTAAGCTAGCTGGTGAGAGAAAATGGCACTATCAAAGAGTCTAAAGAGGAAAGTTGACAGCGAAAATAGGGCATACAAAGAAGAATAGAAAGACAACTATGCGTTCATCCTACCTAGTTTTGTGAAAGCTAAGCCGGTGTGTCTTATCTGCAACGAAGTTGTCGCTGTTTGCAAAGAATATATTAGGGGGGCGTTCACATGTCGCGTCTAAAAACGCGTGGAAAGCGCGGCCGCACCGCTTTCTCCTCCTTCCCAAAGCGCTTGCGCTCCCGTGGCGTCTGTCGTTGCTATGCAACCACGAACCGCGCTCTCCAGACAGATCTATTTCAGAACCAGCCGCTATCAAAATAATCTGGCTGCGGGCACGGGCCAGATATTATTGCTGGCGTGCCAGTTTTGGTCCGCGGGCCGCCTATTGCCGACCACTGTTATATTGTCTTCTTCCACTATATTAGTACAAGCCTGTTGTACCGGACCCCATCCGAATCATGGCCAAAACTTTACAGATGAGTTTTATGATGTATATTGTACTTCACACAAAAGATGAAGCGTCCGTTTTCACTCTAGAAAATCTCTTTAAGAGTTTAATAAAACACAGTGCAAGTGTGCATTAAAATATTATCCATAAACTCTCTCTCCCTTGCATTATCATCAACATACATATCGAAGTACACAGAAACACTCGTTACAACTAACAGTTAACAAATATATAAAGACCTTATGCCTTTTCAGGTGGAGCTTAATAAACTGGTAAACTTTATATCCGTAAATCAACTCCGATGAACTGTAATAAAGTGCTCTCACCTTCATTACTGCCGTATCCAGTATCACTCTGGAGACTGTAAGCTGGATCACGAACAGTACTGATCTATCCTTGAGTAACAACTTTTTAGCACAAACTCTGTTTTGTATTGTCCCTTTATATTGACATTCGTTCACAAAGCAGTCTGGTGTGAAATGATTCGCGCAGATATAAACGAATTTCGGTAGAGTTGAGGGAGCATTTTCTTCGAAAACAAAATTAAAACACCTCGTCTTCAGCGGCTCAGATTTCAGGAGTAAATGGAGAGAGCTATGTGGATTAATCCATCCAGCTACGGAACACCTAAAACACTTGGGAGACATTCTCGTCAGTGCAGCAATGGTGGACTGTGTAAAACTCGCTGTGAACTCGCTCAGGGCGGTTCTATGTTAAAACGGCAGTGTCTGTCAACATTCGTGGGCAGGGCCTTTGGCTAATGTGACGTCACGTTACCAGGAACCTTAAAACGGCTTGTTCTGAGACACTGCTTATGATTTATGGGGATTAAAAAAAAGGAGTGGTTGGATTTTTATCATTATAGTGTGGTTGTGTACACACTGCCAACACACATTTATAGCTAAACACCATGCAAAAGTGAATTTTGCATAATAGGTCCCCTTTAAAATTGTAATAATATTTCACAATATTACTGATTTTACGTTTTTTTTTTTTGGATTCAGCCTTGGGGATCAGAAGAGACTTCTTGCTAAAAGAGTAAAAAAACTTTTTAATGTTAGTAAAAGCTAACATTTAATATACATCCACATTATATATTTGATTGATTTTATTTATAAATATTTTATAAAATCATTAAGCATCCACAAATAGTTTAAAGTTGGTCGAAATATGAAATATAAATATGAAATCTGCTGTACAGAATAAGAAAAACCCTTAAAGATCAATACTTTTACAAGATTTTGTAATGACTAGATGCTTAAAGAGTTACATTATATGTAAATACTTACAGTTTAGCATATGGGCACAGTTGAGAAGAGAGGTATAAGTGTCATTTTCCTGCAAAATGTCTACAGAGACTGTAGACACAATGGTGACACCCTCTATTACTGCCATGGTTTGTATCTGAAAGGAAACATAAACAACAAACTATCTGTCACTTTGGGTCACCATGCTTTTGCCAAGTAAGACATGTTGCTGGGTCAACATACTTTGTTGATCCTGGAACAACATTCCTGTCTGAAAATTTCATCCTAGCCATATCCCACCCCTAAACCTAACCCTACCCATAACTTATCCCTAAAATCAGAGGGAAATGATAGATTAATAACACTGATGCAGAAGCACCTAACCCTGGTTGTAAGCCTAAACTTGACATAAACTGTAAACTTGTCCCTCAAATCTGATTGGTTGATTGGGATGTTGATCCAGGAACATGTTGTACTTGTTGAAGTCACGTTCACTGTCATTTTGAAATGTTCCCCAAAAGGCTCTTGGTTTTCTGTCTCTTTCGAAACATCAGAAGTCTGACCTGTTCCTCAGAAATCTCCACCTCCATGTCGCCCGCATCCTCCTCAGCCCCAGTGATCCAGCGCTCTGGAGGGTGAGCAGTGAGGCTGTGCTGCAGTAACTTCAGTTGTCTCTCCCACAGCTCCTGCCTCTGACTTCTCTGCAGCTCCGCCAAAACCTCTGTCAGGTCAAACGGATCTGCTCCATCCTTCTGCAACACAAACAGCAGTGAACACTATGACCTTCTAAATAATAAACACTGACGTTTTACAGCTCTTTCTGAATGCCCACTGGTAGTTCTGAAGACTCACTTATGTAGACTTTCCTTAATTCTGAATGTAAACTTAGTCCTTATATTTAAGAAATAACAGCATCATTAGTCAAAAATATGAGGTCTTGGGGCCAGTTGTTAAAAAGTAATCTGATTGGATTTCGGCTATCGGATTGGATCAAATTTTGAAAAAAAAAAAAAAAAAAAAAACAGCACAAAAGTAAGATGGATTACTTGATCCTAGATAGCAAAACATGGGATTTTCAAATCCAGATCATTCTGATCCAGATTAAACTTTTTGAACAACTGGCCCCAGTTTGTTATTTTGCTCTCTATAGTTGTTGTAGTTAACAGTTCAAACATGTATCCAGTGCCATTTACGTAAAGTACATTATAATATTTCCCTTCTGAAAAACAAGTACACTTTGGCATACTTTTAAAAAGAGTACTTATTACAAAAATAATATACTTTAAAAGAACATTCTTAGGTCCACACTAAATATGTTTTAGACACTTAATTGCATATTATTTGTAATTTGCTGAACTTAAATTATTTTAGTAGGACTTAAGTACGTTTATATGTAATTTTTTAACAATTACTTCTATTGTCTTTGAAATATGGTTAAAGTGTACCGAATGAACTGACGATTATTTATGTATTGTTAAAAAAAAGAAGTGTTTTGTCATTAAAATGTACAGACAGTACTGACAGAGAGCGTTGAAAACATGACTCACATGTAATCTGATGAAGTTCAGAAAATCCTGGACGTGCTCATGATGGACAGAGTCCAGAAACTGTTTTCGTTTCGACATTTCGCTGAAAAATCTACCAGACAGAACAGAAACACACGTACTATATACCGTGAGTAATACTAATATTCAATTTTATTTTCCGCGCACAGGGCGAGGTTACAGTTATGTAAGCAATAGCATAAGTATCATTGTGCAGTATCTTCCTCCTCCAAGTCAAACCAAACTGAAGATAGGTAAAGCTTTTGTTTTGTATATGCACAGCATTCTTTTCTAAACTATATCAGCACATATAACAGCATATTGTGAATATTAATCTTCCGTCAGCTCAAACCTGTCAGTTTGTTTACATACAGAAATTCCTCAGAACGCGGCGGTCCGTCCGTTTCAATATTTCCCCGCTCAAAGTTAAAGAAGCGTCATGACGTCAGGCGTAATGTTTCGTCCTCGTCGTGCTGACTTGACAGTGCCATCTGCTGTAGTGGAGACGAACGGTCTAAATGTAATGGATTTCATTGCAATCTTCATCTCTGTTAAAACCGTATCCAACTTCTGTATAAACAGTTATATATAATTATCAACAAGATTCAGACGCTAACTACAGTTTCACAACATGAGCTGAGTAAATTTACTACTCTTAAATCTACAACAGCTAATGTCCACCAGATGGCGCCAAAAGCACGTGGTATGTTACCCCTCTACAGCACAGCGTTGCCCTTAGGCAACGGAAAGTTTTCTTAAGCCCTAGGTTTAGTACATTTTTCTTTAAATGATTACAACCAATTAGAAAGGTCGAGAAAGTACCAAAGAACAGTCCAGTAAGGTGTGGGAGTCACTATCAAGCACCATTTAAAGGTGGGACGTCCCGTTTTGACACATGGTCACAGGAACACATGGTGTGAGAAGAAAGCAAGATTATTTGTTTTAGTAATCTTATTTAAAATGACATGAACTGTACATAAAAAATATGTGTGTGTGTATGAAGGTGTAGAGAAGACTTTTGTCAGGTTTTATTAAGTTTTTTTTTATTTTGTATGTTCAGAAATTCAGTTTTTCTTTTCGTTGCCTCAGGGCAACGTTGTGCGATAAGGGGTACTTTTCGAGGATGTTTTGGACAATACCTCACATTGGCCATAATGTGTTATAAGAAGGGAAGATGCAGAGTTCCTGGGTGTGCAGGAACACCCAAAGTGATGTGAAAAAATTGTAACATACACCACTATTTCACAGCAGAGAAGAAGTGCTTTTTGAGGTTTCGTACGGAGTGAAATCTTATTACACGAAGTACATTATATGGCATGACACACTACATGATACAGACCTATGCATGTATCAAATTCAATATATCAATGTCTTTCAAGTGTTTTTCCCTTTTTACTTAATGATTTCTTGACATTTTTTTTTTTTTTAAATTTGATTTTGATGATAATTTTCTCTATGATTCTGTACCATTGTTGCACAACATTGCCCTGAGGCAACGAAAAAGTATTTTGGGGTGGGGGGCCAGAAATTGTTTTTTATCAATAAAATGTTCCCAAATGAACCAAAAAATGATGTGGAATATTTTTTTTTTCATGTGCCATCAACATGTGTGCAGCAGAGGGTTAAGCCAGCTGAGCGATAAATGCCACAAAGATAAAGAATTGTGTCTGAGATATATTGTAATTACATGCTTACTACTTTTCTGTTATAGGAAAATATTAATATTAAAAAAAATAATAATAATCTGTTCTTTCTATTTTTTGTAATACCAAGCCTAAGAAACTGCCACCAGATTGTATAGTTATTAGAAAATATTGTTCTTTATCACTATCACATTCAATAATTGAGTATTGCTGAACCTAAAAGGGCCAAAATATTAAGCATTATATTTTATTAGGTTGCTTCAATACCTTCAACACAACCTTGTTAAAACATACCATCAAAAACAAAAGTATGAAGACAGACTAAATTAAAATAACTGCTGAAAAATGCATTCAGGCTCTGTAACTCTGAAAGGGTGAGGTTGGGGGTTGCACACCCAGAGTGATAAAACTGTACATTTACAGTATGAAAAATAAGATATAAAAAAACTGGGCAGAAAACCCCAAAAAGATGAAATTCCTCATGCACACTTCTGAAATGATCTCCGATATGATATGACTGGGCAAATACTCAAAGGGTCCAAAAGAGTGCACAAATTCAAGCTACGAGTTCAGTGTGATTCAAATTGAATTTCATATTTTAATGATATCATGCATGATGCATAAAGAAGAATAAGGCCGGAAATCACACCAACAGCCAATTCACAGTCTTTAAACAATCCATGAGCAAAACACTTTGTAACCAAGCTATTAATCTACTTAAAAGTGTAGCATAGTATACACAGTACTTTGCTAAACCTGATAAAACTCTTGCAAACAAAATGGATATCAAACATTTCTGTACAGGCTTTTCATTTTGTGCTGTGCAATAGGAAACAGTGAAATACTTTTAAAATAAAGTATTATCAAATGATCATTTATGAAGAGCTGAACATAACTTAGAATTTCCTTTACCATTTGTGGTAGAAAAAACAGCAGCATAAAATCCAGAAAAAAATAATTGTTCATACATACATACATACATACATATATACATACATACACATGTGGTGTTTTTCTTTTGTAAATGTGACCCTATACTTCTTTGGCCATGTGTTTTGTGTAATATGCTGCCTCAAACAAATACTATAATAACATGTCTGCCTTTCTAGCAACAGAAATAATTTTTTCTGTTGTGATTTTAATAGTTCACAAAACCCAGAAGTCAAACAGTTTCAGAATATTATCAACATAAATTACAATAATAAAGAGTGTATGTATTCAAGAACCTAAATTATTAATTTTTTCTACTGTTGTTTTATAGTTGATTAACTTTGTGAGTAACCATTTTTATCAACTGGACAAAAATAAACGTGTGCAAAAACTAATAAGATAAACTGGATTAAATGATTAAAACAAAAACAAGCAGACAAAACAAAAAAAAAAAAGATTTAATCCTCTGAGAAAGAGAAGGTAAAAGCAGGTCATTGATGCTGGAGGTGGCAATTTCAGCTCTGGTGAGAATGAGAGAGACACTTTGTAGGCCAGTGTAAATCCCAGTAGAAGTAGCCTGGTTTAGTTAGTCCAACAGTGCTCTTCTGCTACTAAAGATTCTACGTGATCCTGTGCAGGCCGTGACATGTCCCAGTTATCCGCCGTTTCGTTCTTTCCTGCTTTTTTGCATGGACCACTACATCTGATTTATCTTCTTTGATCCATCCTCGGTCAGATAATACCTGAGAGAGAACGGAAGCCTTTATAATCAAGCAAAAGCACATGTACAAAAGTGACAGTATGAATGAATGAGAATCACACCATTGAGTCCATCCTTTTGAAATGTCTTCACTTGCCAAGTCCACAAGTGCCTGTGACAAAGACATTTGTGAACCTCCACAAAAATCCAATGATCAACAGAAAAGAAGGAATAGTGAAGTTTTTTTTATTTATTTTATTTATTTATATATTTTACCTTGCCCAGTAGTACTTTGTGTTTGGACAGCAGTCCTCCTCCATTCTTCACAGCAACATCAACTGTCCTCCTGTGCAGTTCCACTACAGACACACTGAACTCAAAGCTGGCAAATGCAAAACAGGAAGAGACTGTTACTAGTGTTGTTGGTTAGTATGATACATGAATCTGCACTTTAAAATGCACAGACAACTGACATCAAGAAACTTTCAGTCATGCAACTACACGAAAAGAACATTTCTCAGAAACATCGGCAGTTGCATCATATATTTATATGTAAACATAGGGCATATATAAAGTCTTGGTTGACTTAATTTGGAGGGTAAAACAGTTAGCTAACTCTGTTCCGTAAGAAGCTCTGCAGTGGATTTAATATGAAGGGGAATGTCATGCAAATACACACAGCAAGATAAACAGCAGATACGACTTTGAATTTGGTGGGTCCTCTTCTGATTTGAATGCAATTTAAATGAGTTAACATCACTGTTTATGTAACCGCATTAGGTTTGACATGAACAAGAACGCAGCAGTAAATATATACTATTAGCAAAAGTTAGAAAAAAAAAAAATCACTGTAATATGGTTGCCTCAGAATTTCCTCATGAAATGCCTCTATAATAACCTTGTTATTTACCACCTTATACAATATACACATTAAAATGGAAGATTAGTAAAGTACCACATCAAGCTAATGAAACATCTTTAAATGTTTGTCAAGTTCAACCAAGTCAGTTTAACTGATTCATCAAAACTGGCACTTATCAACTGACAAGAACACGGGTAGACTAAAGCACATGTAAAGTGATAATTATAACTAGTGCTATTCGATGTTACATTTAAAGTTAATATATTTTAAATGTACTAAATTGCAACTTTATCATTACAAATGTGTAATTACAAACATATTTAAATACATCACATAGAAGTTTCAACAGAAATGTAGAACAGTTTACCATGAATGCTCCTCAGCACATTCGGCAGTACACTTATTTGGCATTAAGCCATATTTCAAAGACAATAGAATTATAAAATAATATATAAAAGGTGTACTTAAGTCTTAAAGGGGACCTATTATGCCCATTTTAACAAGATGTAATATAAGTCTCAGGTGTTCCCAGAATGTGTCTGTGAAGTTTTAGCTCAAAATACCCCACAGATCATTTATTATACCATGTTGTGAATGCCTGTTTTTGAGTGGAAGGAAAAACATTTCATGCAGGTATCTTTAAATGCAAAGGAGCCACTCCACTTTCCAGAAGAGGGCGGAGCCTGTAGAACTCGTGCCTGGGATACTCTGCCTAAAACTAACATAACATCTGTTTGGTTTTGATTATCATCTCTATCGCGGCCACGCCAATGTGACATTGTAGTACTTCATCATCATGAAAGTTAATTATTTGCATGCGTTTTAAGCCGTAACAGTTTAAACTTCTGAGCGCACACATCTGAAGCACATGACACAGAAAAAAAATGTTTATGTTTCGGTTATGTCTGTGAACGTAAACAGCAGGGAAAGAAATCGCATGTGATCTGTGTATTAAAGTGACAGCAGCGTAATATACAGTAGGCTACCTACTGCTGTATATGCTGTTAATATGAACCAAACAAAAAAAACAAAAAAAACAAAACAAAAAAAAAAACAGAAAATCACTCACTGCTCTTGATTAAATAACTTTAGTAGCTTTAATAAGAATACATTTCTTACTTGAATGCTGCTGTTAAATGCTCTGGCATGGAGATAAACATGGCGGACTGTACAGCTCACTCAGGGGAGGAGCTAAGCTAATAGGGCAGATTCCGTCGCCAGTCATGGGCGGGGCTTCTGGAAGCACTGGAACCGCTCGTTTGGAAAGACCGTTTATGATTAATGGGGATTATAAAAAATAGGAATGGGTGGATTTTTTACCATTATAGGCTGCTTGTTTATACACAATGTGTACGCACATCTGTGTCTAAACACCTTATAAAAGTGAATTTTGGCATAATAGGTCCCATATAAGTGGGTCAACAAAGCATTAAAAGTTCAACTAATTGCATTTAATATAAATTTGAACTATATTTTCATTTAATTGCAATTATCATGCAATTAAGCGTCTAAAAACATAACATTCAGTTCGCACAGTACATTTTTAAGTATATTCCTATCGTGTTATTTCCATAATAGTAATCTTTTTAAAAGTATGCTAAAGTGTACTACTTTTCCCACAAGGGCTTATACCAGTTATTATGAAGAATATAATTGACACAGTTTTTGAAAATAACATCATGAGGTCTGCTGGTCTGTAAAGTGATAATTATGATAATTATATAATTATATAATTATCACTTGTGTTTGACTGTGTGTTCAGTGAGTTTCTTACGACTGGTCATAGATGGGGTTCAGCGTCTTCTTGAGTGTGTTGGTTTTTCTGCGGCCACTCCGGCTCTTGTCTGGTAAGAGGTATAGGCGGATGTATGGGTCTGAGCCATCTCTGGTCAGTGCTATGAGGTTTCTGTGATTATGACACATGGAAACATATTTACACACAAAAGCAAGAGAAGTATTTTCACAGAGACCTGTTTCATCACATTTATACAAATTCAAACATACAAATGCAAACACGTGTCCCCCATTATTTGCACACACTGTTGTTAATACACGAGAGTTAACCACTAATCATCGGGCAAAAAAAACAACAACTCAGTAATATACTGTACGTGTTCAGTGTAAAAGTAATAATTAGGCAAACAAAATGATCTGAAGTGGTACTTTAAAACACATGACTGTATTTTTTGGATGAAGGTTAATATGCACGTGTGTATTCTCACCTGCAGGCATGAACCACTACAATAAGTTTATTCCTTTGTGAACTGTGTCGAATAGTGAGCTGGACTTCACCAAGTGGATATTGGCTCAGCCCAGAGCCACTGTAACAGAAAAACAGCATGTTCATCTGATGGTGTTTTTCTTCTCACAATTTCTTAAAGTCAACATGAATTCAAAATTCACTATATTTCCTTTCTTAATGCATGTTACTCCTGATATTATTTTGCATGATTTCCTTGATGCACATCATTTCAAATTAAATTGACTCTTAGTTTTTCCTCTCCCCTTCAACCACCTGGATACATTCTAGTATTTAAAACACACTTTTCAAAATCCACCTGCTCCCCCACCCCTTCCACACACAATTTGCCTTGTTTCAAAGTGAAATGATGCATTCAAATGGTGTTCTACGTTTTCCATTCTTCTTTGGGAATTTCTGAATGCATAACTTGGTCTCTCTACTTCTGCATAGTATCAAAACTAAATAAATGTGGTATTTGTAATAAGACTATGGTAACCACAAGCAAAATATTACAAGGCTCTTCATTACCACAGTTAGATGTTAACTACAGTTTGTATTAAAAACAACAGAATTTATGGCAAATAGTAGGCTAAAGTTTGCATAGTTTAAAATAACTTTTAGCAGCCATTACTACAGTCTTCTGTGTCAAATGATCCTTTAGAAATCAGGATTCTTTGATTCATAGAAAGTTCAAAAAACAGTATTTTTTAATAGAAATATTTTGTAAAATTATAAATGTCTTTATTGTCACTTTTGATCAATATAATGCATCCTTACTGAATAAAAGTATTAATTTCTTATAAATAAAACCTTCTGAACGGTGGTTTATTTTAATAATTTTATAATATTTAGCATGAATACGCAAAATTACTACTAAAATACTCCAGTTAGTGTTACGAGAGTAACATTCAAATCCATAATTTTTTTGTAAGGCCTTTCTACTTGTCTACTATGTAGTTTTCCTCAATGAGGTTTATATTGTTTTTTGACTGTGTAATACAGTTTCAACTAGCTGAGCTATTTGGGATGCCATAGGGGTTTGTAACAGGCAATCAGTGACAAATACAAATGGGTCGTGTCACACTTCCCACTGCTTCAATGTTCAAATTGGTCAGGGCGCCTCAGTAGAGACCAATCTGCTCAGTGATATCCAGTCAGTCATGCCGTGTTTTTCATTGGGCCATGCAGATAAATGGTTCGCAATGAACTGGGTACCGCTGTTGTGTCTCACTTTTGGAGTTATTTGGCTTTTGGTGTTTCTCATACACATAACCAGCGTGACTTGTAACAAAATGTAATTGCATCAACAGGAAATAAAGCAAACCGCAAACATGACTTCTGCATGTAGGGAATCAGTCTGACAGACTCACTTTTGTAGCTGCTGTAACCGTTGCTGCAGTTCCATTGTGGCACAGGGCAGTGAAATGTCGGAAGCCAGACTAGGCGTAGAGTCTCTGTGAGACTGATGCTTGTGCGAGCTGCTTATCACTAGACTGGAGACACTGCGGCCTGCCTCTGCTAGCCGCACCGGGGAGCCATCTGATCCTCTTTTCCCTTGAGGGGTGTCCGGTGGAGGGGTACATGGTTGGTTGTGTGACGGCTGAATGACTGTGGAGTTGCTGGTGCTAGTGGCTGTTTGAGGTTGTGGGGACACGCAATTGTTATTCTGACTAGTGTGTCTGACCCGGACAGATGACGGCTGGCTGGACGTGACCTCCTTCTCCAAACAGAGTACCTGTTTACACAAAAACATATTTATATGGACAAAACATACTGAAGTGCTGAATGAAACATACTATACACACAAAAATGACAATATTTTTTTAATCGCACACAGACACACCAACCCTGAGAGCCATTTTGAGTTTGAGGGTGCTGTTTGGGCCAGAGTTCTGCAGGGGGAACTGCTGACTCAGCGTCATGTCCGCCTCCTTCAGGAGAGAACCAAGTGCCATGCGCACACTACCCAGAGAGCACTTGTGCTTACTATCCCTCACCTGAGACACACAAACAACATCTATGCATGTCAGTTAAATTTTTAAAAATACAAAAAAAAAAAACTTTAAATTTTTGTCTCCTTTTGAGGATTGTATATAGCAGCAAAATGAACAGTATTTCACTCTAACCAACTTGACATTATACTGAGCAATACATTTGACACTGATGATCTACTACTGAGAAATACACTATTAACCAAAAGTTGGGGGTCTGTCTTCAGTGTCACATGACCTTTCAGAAATCATTCTAATATGCTAATTTAGTGCTTAAGAAACATTTCTTATTATCAGTGTTGAAAACAGTTGTGCTGTTGTGAAAACAATCATACATGTTTTTCAGGATTCTTCAAGAGAAAGTTTAAAAGAACAGCATTTATTTGAAATACTAAAGACATTTATAAAAACATTTACAAAATGTCTGTCACTTTTGATCACTTAAAGTGTCCCTGCTGAATAAAATTATTAATTTCTTTAAAAACCCCAAACTTTGGAACGGTAGTGTAAACTACAGTAGACTTAAGTAATTAACATGATTTTATTAATTATTTATTTTATTAATTACTTAAAGACACCATGAAATTAAAATTGACAACTATTTTTTTATGGAATATTGCAGTATTTATTATAAATGGTTTATCTGTGCACATCATAATCTTATTTTTATGAATGTGCCTTGTAATCTTTAATCAAAACAATTTCCCCTCCCACTTGCAGTGACATCTCTTCTCTTCTTTGATGATGTGTTTAACATGTTTACTGGTGTGAGGGCCAGACATCCTGTCACTCACTCACATTTTTCACAACTTCCCTTTCTTGCTGACTTTAACATTCATGCTTTTGATGTGGCTCCTTATAGACTACCTCAATTTCCAGTTCCTGAGTGCGGGGGTTGTTGATAAGGAAGGAAAAGGCCTCCTCCCACAGCGGCTCACTAGTTTTATACCTAACCTGAAAATACAGGAGCAAAACAAGACTGGATATATGTGCACTGCTAGTCTTCAAACAGGTTAAAGCTGATTTAGAAATGTTACCTTGCTTGTGTACATCTTTTGTCCTACAGTCAGTTTGACAAAAGGATTTGGATCTGTGCTCACTTTCTTCCCAGACTGTTGAAGAAAAAAAAGAGAGAAAAAAAACCCCTTCAATTGTTCAGTATTATATGACAATCAATGATAAAAGCACACATAAAATACATAAAAATAAGAAAAATGCATACTGACAGCCATAACTATCTGCAAAATCTAAATGACTATAAATGCATGCAGTGGTGCATGAGGGAAGAATACATTAGATGAGCATTTAAATATTAAACAAATATAAACAAATCATAAAAGATAAAAAGATAAAGATAAAAGAAATCATGCTCCAGATATGAGTGCAACGCCTGTTATGCATAACCGTATGAAATGCATGCGTTCTCAATGTACCTTTAGGCCTTTATAAGGGGGTTTGGGGCCATCAGGGTTAAAGTCAAGAGGATTGGTCTTTCCACAGAAAGGATTGAGAGAAATTAAAAACAGGAAAGTTTTTATAAGAGGACGTGCAAGAATGATAGTTACAGTGCACAGCATAAATGAGTACACCCCCTCTGAACAAATACAAAAGATGTATTTTCTTTATGATCACTAATACAATTCATGGAAAGATGGCAAAACTAAAATGTATTAAACATATACAATATAAAAACTGAGAAATATATGTCATTAATAGCCATAAAATAAGTAAATTAGCCAATTCTGTTTAAATGAAGGATTACAGAAATGAGTACACCCTAGATTTAATTCAACAAATGTATAATATTCTAGCACTTAGTATGCCCTCAATAATTTTGAATATACTGCTCTGACCCTTCTTGGCACGGAGTGTACAAGTTCATGACAAATTGTCACATCTGTCCTGTTTAACTCCTGGATGATGAGCTCCTTAAATGCCCTGATCTTTAATGGGGAGTGTTGCTCAACTCGTCTCCACAGAATCCCCCACAGGTGCTCAAGAGAGTTAAGATTGAGTGCAATACATGTCCACAGAAGGTTTTTCACCTTGCATATCCTCATTGTCATGTTGAAAAAATGCCCAACAATGCAGGGAATGAGGAAAGGGTAACATCTGTTTCAAGTTTATGTATTAAATTACACAGTAGTGTGGGAATTCATGACAGCACTGATAAAGCACAACTCCCTCACACCTTCAGCACTCATACATCCCTATATAAGAGCTTTACTACCACTGAACTTTACTGTGGGAACCAGGCACTTCTCACTGTACTCCTCCTCTAGCAACACCATAACATTTTGGATGCTGTTAGATCCAAAATGATTGATTTGGTCTCATGAGACCAGAGTATTGATTCCCAGAATCTATATTTTGTAAATATGGGCTTTGGAAATGGCTAACTGACTTTATTGTGCTTTGGCTACAGTAGGTAGTTCCAGTGAGAACAACAACCATGCATGTCATTTCTGCAGGCTGCATCTTACTCTGTGAGATAAACAGTCACTCTTTTCATTGCTTTTGCTGGCTCTGAGACACTCGATTGTTATTTCTCCTGCTCCTTGTCTAGCAAAAAAATCCCTCATCACTAAATGAAAGTTTAAAATGAAGGCCTAATTATTTCAGGGGCCTTGTCACAAGTCCATTGTTTTTGAATTTCTGTGTTTTGCTATATATTCACACTTAAAACAATGATTTGGTAATCCTCTTGTACCACTGTCCTCTTTTGTGCTAAGAAATAAGTCTCCTGACAGTTCTCTCCCAAGAAGGTTCCTTTGTTGTCAGCATTAAGTCTGAGAATGATTCAGTGGGCTATATAACACTTTTAATTGTCAAGAAATTACTTAAATTATGTTTTGGTTCAACATACTTATCTGTTGATCAAACATTGCCTTAAACTTACACCAGAAAATTTTTATTTTGTTTTATTTAGTAACTTTTAGGAGGGTGTACTCATTTTTGCTACACAACATTTTATCACCTTGATAAGAAAATCTTATTTTCCTGAATAATTTTGACATGCTTCTTTGGTAATTGATTAAGCAGACTTGCTGGAACATTATATCTCTAAAGAACCCTAACATGTCTTCTAAGTAATTGAGTAATTGCTGACTTTCAGAAGTTTCAGAGGGGGTGTACTCATTTATGCTGTGCACTGTAGATCGGTCCAGTCTTACAGATTGTAAACAAATAATATTCATTAAAATTAAATACATATACATATCAAAAACTATCTTTTTCCTTTTCACTGCAACATAATGTTGGCAGGGACACAAAGACCTTAAAATAACCAGGTTTTGTCCCAGCTCTTTAGACTGCTTACTAACTCTAGACCAGGAAACATCAATCATATGACTAAGGATAACCAAGCTGTATTTAGATCAATCATGCGACTTCAAAATTGGTTAAAACTTAATAGGTGAACAAAATTTATATATAAACCTTGGCTACACCTCTGACAGTCCGATAAAACAATAAATATATATATATATATAATAAAAATATACATAGTTATTGAGCGATTATGATAGTTTTGAATGGAACAAAGATCTAAGAAATGTGATGTTCATAGTTTATTGCACAGGTCTTCAAACCTAATCATGGGGTCCCACTGTCCTGCAGTGGGTCCCCAGGGCTCCAACCCTAATCAAACATACCTGAACAAGCTAATCAAGCTGTTCAGGATAGCTTGAAGATGGTTAGAAATAAATTTTCCAGGAGCAGGGTTGAAGACTTCTGTTTTATTGCATGACAATTACATGTTACACATGCCCAACAGGCAAAAGTGGCAATTCACATGCATTAGATCAGGGAAAGGCAACATCAGTTCTGGAGAGCCGCTGTCCTGCAGAGTTTAGCTCCAACCCTAATCAAACACACCTGAATGTCTTCAGGATTACTAAAGCTAAAGGAAGGTGAGGTTTTTTTTTTTTGTTTTTTTTTTCTTTTTCATGTTTGGAGCTAAACTCTGCAGAACAGCGGCTCTTCAGGACCGACGTTGTCTACCCCTGCATTAGATCAACATAATCTGTGTTGTTTTCTTGTTACTGAAGGAAAGCTTGACTGGAAGAAATGTCTGTTCACACTGTTAGGTAAAAACAGCTAGTTCTGGAGAACCAGGATGCAGATTACTGGCAAACTCACAAATAATGTTCTATAGAGAGAGTCGGGGTTCTCACAAAAGACTAGACCAGAGGCCCTCCTCTCCTTTAGGTTTCCACAGCCAAAGCTGCCCTCAAAGACACTCTTACAGTAGAGGAGGAAGGCACAATGAAAAGCATTAATAAAGTGGGCAAGACTGGATGACTACTGTATGTTTGGGTCAAGAGTTTAATAATTCTAGGGCTGCAACTAACAATTAACAAACTAATGCTCCGTCTGTTTGACGTGCCTGCACCCACCGGCGCTCGTTCATTGAAGTCTGTTAAGTTTAACAAGATGCTTGTTGTCACAATATGCTTGCAGGACTTTCAAACATTTACAGATAAGGATATTTATGTGCTGAGGAGAACACATGATATATACGTGCTTTATACGCGTCTTGCCCTGCTTATGCTTTTTTCAAGCTTTTGCTTCAGAATCAGAATCAGAATCAGAAAGAGCTTTATTGCCAGGTATGTTTACACATACTAGGAATTTGTTTTAGTGACAGAAGCTCCACAGTGCAACAGAGTGACAGCGACAAGACAGGACACAGATAACAAAAAGAATAAGAATAATATACAAATATACAAGATAGACAAAGTGCAAAAAAAACAAAAAAAAAAACAAAAAAACAAAAAAACAAAAAACAAAACAATATATAATAAAAAGCAAAAACAATATATAATATAGACAATTTGTATGTAATCTTGAAGCACACATCTCATTCTCATGTTTCAGACAACTTGGATCATGTACATTTCCCGGAGCAACTCACTCTGTGTCCTCTGCTATTTTCCATACGCAATTTGTCCATATGCATTTTGTCGATAGAAATGGATTATTCACTACTCTAAAGCGACATGACTGGCTGATGGTTTCCTGGGCACAGTGTGCAGACACGACTAATTGATAATCAAATTAGTTGTCTATTATTTTCATGATCAATTAGTTGTTGCAGCCCTAAATAATTCTCTTTCTGACAGAATGACTTGAATGGGAAAAAAAAGAACCCCCCCCCCAAATAGTTTGAAAGTTTTAAACCTACTCAAAATGTTCTGCACAGAGATCAATCACTCAGCAAGCAACTAAACTTGTTTAATAAAGCTGGTATAACTACTGGTTGTTAATTTAAATGTCATGTCAATGAAACCGAAACTATTTAAATGACATTTTCTAACTCTGTTAAAAGGATAGTTCACCCAAAAATGAAAATTATCCCATGATTTATTCAACCTCAAGCCATCCTAGTTGTATATGACTTTCAGACGCAATCAGAGATATATTAAAAAATATCCTTAGTCCTCCAAGGTTTATAATGGTTGTGAATGGGGGGGGGGGGGATTTTGAAGTCAAAAATAATGCATTGATCCATTAAAAGAAAAAGTAATCCATACGACTCCAGGGGGTTAATAAAGGCCTTCTGAAGCGAAGCGATGCGTATTTGTAAGAAAAATATCCATGTTTAAAACTTTATGTATTCAAATAACTAGCTTCCGGCGGATGACCGTACACATACTGCGCAGCTCGCCTTGCGCCAAATGAGTAATCCTCTGATGCGATGTATAATGCAGGATGTAGGAGTATTGTAAGCTTAGACGCCTCTCATGGTTCAAATAAATAGGGTTGGGCAACAAATTTAAGCTCCTCTTCTCTTACAGTGGTGGTCAGAATTATTGGCACCCTTGGTAAATATGATAAAAGATGACTATAAAAATAAATCTGCATTGTTTATCCTTTTGATTTTTAATTCATAAAATTAGCAAAAATCTAACCTTTCATTGAAGGAAAAGAATTGAAAGTGGGGGGAAAATCACATTATGAAATAAATGTTTTTCTCCAAAACATGTTGGCCACAATTATTGGCACCCCTAGAATTTTTTATGAGTAAAATATCTCTGAAGTATATTCTCTTTCATATTTACATTTTTTAGCACACCAGGGTGATCATGAACATGAAATTGTCCAGCCATGACTTCCTGTTCCACAGGAGTATAAACATGAGGAAGCACAAAGGCCAAATTCCCTTAATCATTCATCACAATGAGAAAAACCAAAGGATATAGTTCTGATGTGCAGCAAAAGATTGTTGAGCTTCACAAAATAGAAAATGGCTGTAAGAAAACAGCTAAAGCATTGAAAATCCCCATTTCCACTATCAGGGCAATAATTAAGAAGTTCCAATCAACTAAAGATGTTACAAATCTGCCTGGAAGAGGACGTGTGTCTAAATCGTCCTAATGCGCGGTGAGGAGGAAAGTTTGAGTGGCCAAAGACTCTTCAAGGATCACAGCTGGAGAATTGCAGAGATTAGTTGAGTCTTGAGTCTCAGAAAGCCTAAAAAAAATTATCAAACAGCACCTACATCCCCACAAGTTGTTCGGGAGGGTTTCAAGAAAAATCCTCTGCTCTCATCTAGAAACAAACTCCAGCATATTCAGTCGTCAGACACGACTGGAACTTCAAAAGGGACCGGCTTCTATGGTCAGATGAAACTAAAAAAAAAAGAGCTTTTTGGCAGCAAACCTACCAGATGGGTTTGGTGCACACATGGATAAAAAGTACCCCATGCCCACGGTTAAATATACTGCTGGATCTCTAATGTCGTGGGCCTTTTTTTCTGCTAGAGGTCCTGGACATCTTGTTCAGATACATGGTATCATGGATTCTATCAAATACCAAGAGATAAAAAATCAAAACCTGACTGCTTCTGTTAGAAATCCAATAATGGGCCGTAGTTGGATCTCCCATCAGGACAATGACCCAAAACAAACATCAAAACCAACATAAAACTGTGTCACTGAGCACAAAATGAAGCTTCTGCCATAGTCGTCCCAGTTCCCTGACCTGAGCCCTATAGAAAATGAGTGAAGTGAACTGAAGAGAAGAAGCACCAACATGGAGCTGGGAATCTGAAGGATCTGGAGAGATTCTGCATGAAGGAATGGTCTCTGATCTCTTGTCAGGTGTTCTCCAAACTCATCAGGCATTATAGGTGAAGACTCAGAGCTGTTATCTTGGCAAAAGGAGGTTGCAAAAAGTATTGAATAAAAGGGTATGATTAATTGTGAGCAATGTGTATTAGAGAAAAACTTTTCTTTCATAATGAGAATTTCCCCCCATTTAAAATTCTTATTCTCCAATGAAAGGTTGGATTTTTGTAGATTTTTAAAATAAAAGATCAAAAGGATTAACGATGCAGATTTATTTTCATAGCCTTCTTTGGTCATATTTACCAAGGGTATGAATAATTTTGAGCACAACTGTCAACTATATATATATATATATATATATATATATATATATACATATAATATATTAAATATTAAATATAATTTGTTGTTTTGGGCTGCATTAACTTTTGTTGTATAGACAAAATAGTTAAAATTATAAATTGTATAAAACAATCTTTTGTGTTGTGTTCTGCAGAAGAAAAAATCATTTGGGTGTGAGAAATTGCAGTTTGTTCAAATTTGTATTCATATCCAAGTAGACTATCATAGAACATAAACAACAAAAACCTTCAAGCATTTCATTAAGGTAGAACAAAAAAATGATGAGCAAACAAGAATGTAAGACTTCTATCTTCGTAGGACATCAGACTACCTCGCTCTACAGCAGATCCTCAGGCAGAGTCTGAGGCACACGCACACACTGAAGTATACTTATCATTGCTGTTCTTACCGGCAAATTACTGGCAGAGTCCAGGTAAACAACTAGCAGAACTGAAGAGAGATTTTCATTAGTCCTTATGCTCCTCAGTACCTAATAAGAGAGCAAAAGAGAATGAAATGACCAAAAGTCTAGCTAGTTATGTTTTAATCATGTCTATCAGTGTCAGTCAGTGAGTTTTTGTGTGCGTATGTACATACTTGATCTAGTTTTTCAGCACTCGGATACAATGACAGCCACTCTAATCTAAGATGAAGTTTGCCTGTCGTAACTTCTTCCAAGTCAAACCACTGCAGAAAAAAAAAGTGTTTAGTGCACTGGAATGGCAGCTATGGGCTTAAATAACATTCAGTTCATTCCAAAATGATGATGAAATACACAAGTGATGATTATCTTTTCTTTTGAAGGGGGAAAAAATCATTACTGCAAATACAGCATAATTTCAACAACTTTGGAAACTTGTATTACTACTACTATTTGGTAATGTAACAGGGTTTCTGCAGGTTTCATCAAATCTAATTTAATGCTTTTTAATGCCTTTATAATGCCAATTTTTTTATCTTTTAATGCCACATATATGTCGCTAAATGTCAATAGATGACGTCATACGGCAATTAGAATATTCATGTCATTGTTGCATTCGCATTCTGCCAAGTGTCAGCCGTTTACATTTGTTTGCTTCTCTGCTGCTACCCTTTTTGCTCACATAATATATTTTAATACAGCCAAATTCCGAATAAAATTGTTTCATCTATATATTTTTCTGGTTTTGTTGTCAGACAACATTAAATGATGACTGAAACGTGGCCCATTAAGACTACATACAGGGCTCGACATTAAGCCTTGTCATTCACTTGTACGAGTAAAACAGTTGCTTGTCCAAAAAAAAAAAAAAAAAAGGATTTTGTGTGGTGTAAATATAAATTTAAAATTTCTGAAGCAATATCCTTTCAGAATATTGCAGCTTTGACATATTTAAATCTTGTACGATTCATGTAAAATGTATGATTCATCTTTCATTTTAAATTCTTAAATTCGACAGACACTAAGGGCTGTTACCAATCAAATTAAATCATTTACAAATTTACAATAAAAAAAAAATTACAGCTGTATTAAAGAAATGTTGAGGGGAAAATGATTCTTTAAAAAATTTAATTAAACCACCAGTTTGTGGCGTCAAGTAACCGTCTTAATAAGTGAGTCATTCATTCAAACGATTCATTCCAATGGCTGATTCATTAAAGAATGAGGCAGTTGTTTATGAATGGGTCATTGAATCTTTGACTCAACTGATTCGTTCAAAACGCTGAATCATTCAGTAACGAAAACAAGGCTGAGCCTGCGTCTCAATGTGCATTCTATCCATCCTAAATAGTATGTGACATTAATAATATTCAATACTATTTAGGGCGGATAGGGTGAATAGTATGCACATTGGGATGCAGGGTGAGTGTTGCTACGCTATGGTTCTGATGTGATTTTAGTTTGAAACTATTTTCGCTGCTAAAATAGAACAAAAACAGTCAATGTTCCTTCTAAAATGTAAGTGACTTAATATGAACTATTTGTTAACTGAACTGTTGTATGAAATCAGTGTCACGTTTTTAATCGTGACGTATACTGTTTAGGAAAACAACATTCTTGGTCATGTGATTTTGCTTAACTGTATCAAGTTATAAAAACAACACATTTTGAATTTTTACCGCAGTATGTTTAACTGAGTTTATTTTTGTGTGTGCTTCGCTCATGTTTCCATTTCTCCTCGAGATGGTGCGCGAGCCTCAACAGCACAACCTTGTTATCGGCAGTAAGCTAGCCTACATTATACAGCCTATTATTATCCACTATCAATCGGCACTTAGACTAATGTAATAAAATCAGTCATTCTCGCGTTTTTTTTTTTTTTGTTTTTTTTTTTAATTGACGTTTTAATCAGGTCCTTGTCCAGCCAGGCAAGTAAAATTCTCTTTCACTTGACCCTTCAAAAAATCCACTTAACCCAAACTATTTGACAAGCGTTACTTTCGAGCCCTGACATGTTAAACCAGAGCTAAAATCCTGATTTATAATCGAGACGTTGTCTGACAAAATCACAATACACATAAGATAAAGACATTTGCTGTGATTTTGGCTATACATACACGTAAAATGATCACTCAGGTTAGAAGCAATAGTATATATTAATTTTATTTGTTCTCTGACAGAGCGCACAGCCTCAACTGAATGCGCTGCTCCTCTCAGCCACTCACTGAATAGCAGACGCAGAGAGAGAGAGGTGAAAGCAAGCAAAACCTCGCGCTCATGCGGCAGTACCGGAGGGTCTCGGAAGCTAGATCAGGTTAACAAGTATATTTGTCACAATGCGCTTTCTTGGAAAAAAGTCGCAACCCAGCTAACACACGACGTAACAGTTACGTAATGTATTCGTACTTTTTGGTAATTTCATGACTTACTAACTGACAACGTAACTACGACCATCTCACAACGTCGTCAGTACGATCTCCTAACGTTATAAGATTACCAAGAACGTTCCAGATACGTACTCTATTCGTAATATATTGGTAATTCCATGACTTACTAGTAACGTAACTACAACGTTGTATGCCCGTAATATTATTACCATCAAATTACCATATCACAACGTCGTCAGTACGATCTCCTAACGTTATAAGAAAACCAAGGACGTTCCAGATACGTACTCTATTCGTCATATAATGGTCATTCCACGACTTACTGGCAACGTAATAGCAACGTCATATGCTCGTAATTTCATTACCATTAGACTATTACCATTAGAATTTGCTATTTAAAATGTATAATTAAACGTCAGACACAAGACTGAAATTTCCCTTAAGAAAAAAAAATTGTTTCTTTTCACCAAGTCAGAATATGGATGACTGCTTTTTATATACAGGTGCTGGTCAATATAATTAGAATATCATCAAAAAGTTGATTTATTTCACTAATTCCATTCAAAAAGTTAAACTTGTATATTATATTCATTCATTACACACAGACTGATACATTTCAAATGTTTATTTCTTTTAATTTTGATGATTATAACTGACAACTAAGGAAAATCCCAAATTCAGCATCTCAGGAAATTAGAATATTGTGAAAAGGTTCAATATTGAAGACACCTGGTGCCACACTCTAATCAGCTAATTAACTCAAAACACCTGCAAAGGCCTTTAAATGGTCTCTCAGTCTAGTTCTGTAGGCTACACAATCATGGGGAAGACTGCTGACTTGACAGTTGTCCAAAAGACGACCATTGACACCTTGTACAAGGAGGGCAAGACACAAAAGGTCATTGCAAAAGAGGCTGGCTGTTCACAGAGCTCTGTGTCCAAGCGCATTAATAGAGAGGCGAAGGGAAGGAAAAGATGTGGTAGAAAAAAAGTGTACAAGCAATAGGGATAACCGCACCCTGGAGAGGATTGTGAAACAAAACCCATTCAAAAATGTGGGGGAGATTCACAAAGAGTGGACTGCAGCTGGAGTCAGTGCTTCAAGAACCACTACGCACAGACGTATGCAAGACATGGGTTTCAGCTGTCGCATTTCTTGTGTCAAGCCACTCTTGAACAACAGACAGCGTCAGAAGCATCTCACCTGGGCTAAAGACAAAAAGGACTGGACTGCTGCTGAGTGGTCCAAAGTTATGTTCTCTGATGAAAGTAAATTTTGCATTTCCTTTGGAAATCAGGGTCCCAGAGTCTGGAGGAAGAGAGGAGAGGCACACAATCCACGTTGCTTGAGGTCCAGTGTAAAGTTTCCACAGTCAGTGATGGTTTGGGGTGCTATGTCATCTGCTGGTGTTGGTCCACTGTGTTTTCTGAGGTCCAAGGTCAACGCAGCCGTATACCAGGAAGTTTTAGAGCACTTCATGCTTCCTGCTGCTGACCAACTTTATGGAGATGCAGATTTCATTTTCCAACAGGACTTGGCACCTGCACACAGTGCCAAAGCTACCAGTACCTGGTTTAAGGACCATGGTATCCCTGTTCTTAATTGGCCAGCAAACTCGCCTGACCTTAACCCCATAGAAAATCTGTGGGGTATTGTGAAGAGGAAGATGCGATATGCCAGACCCAACAATGCAGAAGAGCTGAAGGCCACTATCAGAGCAACCTGGGCTCTTATAACACCTGAGCAGTGCCACAGACTGATCGACTCCATGCCACGCCGCATTGCTGCAGTAATTCAGGCAAAAGGAGCCCCAACTAAGTATTGAGTGCTGTACATGCTCATACTTTTCATGTTCATACTTTTCAGTTGGCCAAGATTTCTAAAAATCCTTTCTTTGTATTGGTCTTAAGTAATATTCTAATTTTCTGAGATACTGAATTTGGGATTTTCCTTAGTTGTCAGTTATAATCATCAAAATGAAAAGAAATAAACATTTGAAATATATCAGTCTGTGTGTAATGAATGAATATAATATACAAGTTTCACTTTTTGAATGGAATTAGTGAAATAAATCAACTTTTTGATGATATTCTAATTATATGACCAGCACCTGTATAGTGACGTGACATACAGGGCGCGCCTCCACAAATGGAACGTTGGCATAATGACACAGACAAAGCCTGGCTAAACCTTTTTTTATTGTTATGTTTACGTCTGTGCTGGTGGCCGTTAGAGTTGCCATGGCAACCGGGAAAACATTCAAGCTGCTGCTGGAGAGGACAGCGTCGACATTTCTCCGTGTTTCTCGTCAGTTTTATAGCAATAAAGTTCAACAACTGCGTCAGATTGGTTAAGTAACATTACCCACAGTCTACTTTAAGTACTTTTGTTAATATTTTTACCTCTGTGATTATATGGTATCTTTCCTTGATCGTCTGAAATATATGTTAGCAAAATGTTACGCTAGCATAGCATATGTTTTTAATGATGCTGAGTGCAAAACGTCTTGAATGCTATTTATGTTTCGCTGTAGGCTATACGTTTTTATTTATAGTTTGGGTGTATTTTATTATTTTTATTTGGATTTTTGTTCATGTTCTGTGTGTTTTTCAAAATAAATGAATTGAATTCATTTTGAGTCTGCATTCATCATTCACAGCTGTTGGAATAGCCTTTACATTAGTTTGGGCAAATGAGGACATACATTAGGTTAAACTACTGCATGTCTGCCCATAGAAAAATAAATAAATATAAAAAATTACCAACTGATTACCAACACACAACTATTGATACACAACGTTGCCACGACGTCGCAGTTACTAACTGGCAACATCACAAAGTTACGTTGTGGCAACGTATCCGGGAATTTCACTTTTCCGGTTGCCACAACGTAACTAGTTACGTCGCCACGACGAAAGTTTGGTCACCAAATTACGTTGCAGTTACGTAACAGTCACGTATTTTGGTTAGCTGGGAAAAGGGGTCTGAAAAGTATCTAAGTTGGCAACACTGATGCAGCCTTCCGTCTCCATGTCCCAGCCCGCCGCTGTCCAAAACGGCGTTACGGCAATTTTGCACCGACCGGAGGCAATTACCAAACTGGTTCCACTTGTGTATCATACAAATGTACGTATTTTGCGACAGCAAATCAAAGTTATTAATTATGAAGGCTATATTCAATATAAACTGGTAGTATTATTTTTCTTCAAAACTATCTAAAAAATTTAATGCCTGTAGGAATAAAATTTAATGCTTTTTAATGCCATTTAAGGCCTTAATTTTCGCAAAATCCATTTAATGATTTTTAATGCCCCGCGGATACCCTGTGTAAAGAAGTAATACAGAAAAAATGGCTGACGGCACACTGAATCCAAAAAGACTGAAGAGGACTAGAAAATACAAAATTTATTTTATAAATTGCATGGTGCAATAAAGTGCAAAGTGCAAGTGCATGAGCAGACGTTTCAGCGGATTGCTATCCTCAGTGCTCAATATGCAACAAACAATCACCCTCTTTCTAGAAAGACAAGCAATTCAAAGCCATCAGCTGAATCCAATTGTCACAATCATAAATTAACACCAATATCAATCAATTATCACAAGTGTCACTGCAAGAGAGTCTAAAAAGTAACAAACATGGCACAAACTGTATGAAATATACATTCAAAGTAATAAAAATAACAATAATAATGTTGCAGAAAATAGTTACAGAAAACATTGTTTTCTGTAACTATTTTCTGCAACATTATTATTGTTATTTTTTCTGTTTTGCTCAAGTATCTTTTTTGGTTCTACGCACCTGAAGGAAAAGGAAATTTTTTCAACTGAGAGCGCAACAATTTTCTCTAAAGAAGTAATACCAATGAAAATGGAAAACCATTTAAATTACATTTTCTTCAAAACCTCTACATTTTAATGCATATATTAGAAACAGACAATGAAAAATACATAAAATAATAATAAATAATGACGGTAGAAGGAAGTTGTAGGAAGTAGAAAAGGGCTTAATTGAAACCAAAGTGTCTTGAAACTGAAGATGAAGGTGTGGGGAATACTCTCAATAACTTTTAAAACTCAATGCCAGTTTATTAATGAGATTGTACTGAAATAAAACATGGTGACATTTGTTGAGGGATGTGAGCTGTAAATTAACCTTAACAAGAACGAGAGTGTGAACATATTACCTCATCAACCTTCTGTTCTTTATGAAGCTCACTCAAGCCAATCATTAGACTGGAACAAAAATAATTGAAACATCATAAGTTTTTAAAAGGGTCTGTAATAGATAATATTGTACATTTCAGTTACATAAATGAATATGGCACCTGCCCAAGAAGTCATCTTTATCTGGGTCTTCATCGAAGAGCTCTATTTCCAGATGTTGTCCTGAATGTTCATATACTAGTGCCTGATAAAGAAACGAATGAATGCACATTTTAGTGTATGTGCATGAGTCTTATGAGTGCAGTAAATGAGTGTGTGTATATATATTTATGTGTGTGAGTGTGTGTTTACCTCATACACCTCGTTCCATTTGGGGTGCAGACATTCTTTGATGGTCTTGCTTCTAAAGAGCTGGTTGCTGACCAGCAGCATGCCATATGGGTCAGACTTGCCTTTGATCAGCCCACCCAGATACGTGTCCTTAACTTCCAGATTCTGAGCCTCAAGGAAATGAATCCTTAGAACTCCCTTATAAGTGTGAGAGAGAATTAAATACAAGAGATTACTGAATATTAATGCAAACATGTAGGGTTTGCCAAACAATGAGCACCGAGACAGTCATGTACGTGTGTGTATTCACCTTTGGCATAGGGAAACGGAGCTGTGCCAGTTCAACCTCACCTATAAGTGGTACAGTGATCCTGTTGGGTAACACCATGTAAGTGCTGATAATATCCTGGATCATGTGGTCTGAAAAGCCACTGCCAATGAAAAAGAAATAATGAAAAGAAATAATGATAAACATTAATTTTTCATTTTTAAAAGTACTAAAGTGGTGATGTACTTTTGGATTTTAATCATTCTCCTCTATGCAATGGACATATATGTAACTTTCTTAAATACTTTGGTGGGGAAAAAGATGGTCAAATTCTTGTTTTGATGTAAAAAGACAACATTAGGATATTTTTCCTTTGTGGTTTAATAAATAATGCATCAGAGAGTTAAAAGCAGAGGCAGTGTTTTAAATGACTGGAAAGAAAACGAGACTAAAATCATTTCAAAAATTCAAAACTGCTCAAAATGTTCCGCATGGAGATCAATGACTCAGCAGCAAGCGATTAAACTTGTTAAATGGAGTCTAAATGAGTCTGCTTTACTAATATTAGTTAGTGTTGTGAAGAGTGATGTAAATGAAAACTCAGTATACATCAGAAACAGACAATAAAAATACATATAAATACATATTTAAAGCATTAAATAATTACTGAAGAAGTGAAAGAAAAAAAAGAAAAGAAAATAAATAATCCTGTACCTCCCGGATGTATTGCTAACCACAATAACCACATTCAAACGTTGACTTGCTGACTAAACCAACAAAACATCATCTAACACTGTTTAATCAAGTATGTTTTTGTAACATTAGCATGAATATATTTTCTACATTTTGGCAGACTCCTAGAACAGCATTTGATGTGACAGTATACACATCTAATTTACCTGCAAAAACACTACAACCTTGTTAAAATACAAGCACAAGTAGGGGGAGAGGCAATGGAGAGGGGACACACAGAAGAAATAGTGCCATTTTGAGTATTGTCCTGACATTTCTCAGCTCCCCCTCTCACATTTTACTCATACTACTGTCTCTGTGCAGCTGCCTGTCTTTGTTGAAAAGGCTACATTTACATGGACCCTAATTTTAAAAAGAAAACAAAACTAAAAAAACAACAACTTTAGTTTACCAGGAAGTTCAACTGAGATCAAATGATCTCTTTTACAAGAGAGGCCTGGCCAAGGTAGCAGCCATGCAAATTCACAATAAAAACACAACACGTACAACGTATTTAAACAGAAACATTTTACCAAAAACAATTACACACGTCTCCTTCACCACATTTTTTGATTGCCTTAAATTTATCAATAGATATAAGTGTATATAGATTTAAATCTTTTGCAATTTATTCCATGTTTAAAGGTGTATAAGAGTAAAAGCAGTTTTCCCCAGATCTGTCAGAACCCAGGGTACAGTAAAAATCAAACACTTGGAGGAGCGCAACTGGTAACTACCCAAGCTAAAACAAAGAAGGTTAAAGAGGCAGGGTGGAAGTTTACCATGTATAACTTTAAAGGCCCACTGAAGTGCCTTGGAACGCGCAGCATTATTCAGTGTGTTGATGTAATTTTCACTGAAAAAGGAAGAAAGGCCAGGACATATCGAACAGCTCCTCGCCTTTTTTCAAATAGCCAATAGCGTTTCGTTTATATCACAGCTCGGCCAGAGCCGTTGAGCTCGGTAAAGCTTTAGTTTCCTTCTTATCTCTAACCGTTTCTCCTCTTAATCTCCTCCATATCATCCACTCTGTGCTATCGTGTCTATGGACCGGAGCAGACTGTGCGCGCTGCGGTGGTTCGCGTGACACTGATTTGTGACTTAATTTAACTGTGCCCAATCTACTTAATTATGTAAATATTAAGTTTACTTAACTGTACTTAAGTGGAGTTTTAGTTTCCAGCATGCTTTGCATAGGGCTTGAACAGAAGAGTAAATGCTAAAATAATTAAGTGTTATTTAATGTGTTTTTGAGTAAAGGAAAATACCTGTTAGTGTTTAATGTTCAGTTATGTTTGACAATTAAAAGAGTTTTTGTGTTTACCATTATGCTGAAGAATAGAGTTTGTGGTTAGGTTGTGGGTGGCAACATGCATTAGGTTTATAGTGTACATTGCTCCTCTCAATGAGCAATAACTAGAAGGACATTGACAAGTAACTTGTAAGTTCTACTTGTTCATTGCAAACATTTCCTATACAAGCTGCAGAAGTTATTTTAAACAATAATAAACAAGAGTTCATATTACTCATTTTTTATAATTAATTAGTTGTGTAATGTATTGACAAATGTCAGAAAGACTTTACCTAATTTATTTTCATGTGTTATAGCTGTTAAACCGAGGAAGTGTTTATTCAATACATGGGATGAAATCTACCCAAACAAATTGAATGCAAATTGTTACCTCAATTTTATTGAGTAGATTCTATTTGTTTTCACAGTGTATATTACATTCAGTTTATTCCATTAATATAATACATCATTGTTAATTTAAAATTAATATCATTATCCAGTCAATATTAGCATTATATGAACAGTCATAATCAGGACTGTTCCATGGCAATGTGCAGGTCAATGCTAAAAAACATAAAGGAAGCATAAAAGTCACCCAAGAAGCTGTGATGAAAAACATCAGGATATCTGAACATTACAAAACAATGTCATTTGAAGAAATGAATGAATGAGACTTCGTAGTATTATGGCTAATTTAGTTGCATATACTGTACTTTTCTGTCCAAAACATGATGATTTTACACTGCAACAGAAAAGGTTCAACAGCTGGGCATTTAAACTTAAAAAAAATGAAACAAAAAGGAACATCAACCCTCATGTGCATTGTTGGGCATGAGCTTCAACATACTTGAACATACTTGCTCTGTGGTAAATTTGATCACTTCCCTGGAACCCAGCTCATCTACATGAAAATGAAACATGACACTCAATAACAAAACAAAGAATACTGAACCAGACTGATGCAGATGCGAGTTGCAAACTATGAATCCATCACAGAAAGTTACTTTCAATTATGTCCAAATAAATAAAAGCCTTCTCCAATGTGTCCCTAAACTCCATGGCCATTAGACAAATCCAGTAAGAGCTTTGTATGGGGGATGCACAAGGCAAAAGTAAATTTCATGAAGATAAAAGACTTAATCTTCACCAAAACCCCTATGGAAAGTCAAATTAAATAAATTTGTTCTAAAAATCTCTCCTCTTTAGCCCAATTAAAACCTTCATCTGCCTTATTTACTTAAACATATCTCACTCATCACATCCTTTCTCTACATTTATCAAAACCTATTTTTGCGCAATCCATTACACCTGTTATTCCCCATTTCTGTCCAAATTACTTTCTTATCTCTCTTGTCAGCCACACTTGACATTTAATCTCAAATTTTATTGTGCTGTAGTAAAAGGTGATTCATTGTGAATTACCTCTGTAATAAAAAAACATAAACATTCACCGGGTAACACAATACGCTGAACAGAAATAATAAACACCATAAAAAATGAAAGCAAGAATGACGATCATAACTCTCATATCGATTTGCTTGCCAAGCAAAGCATAGTGCTCTCTGAGGCTACAACAATCACTCAGCAGTCCTAAACAGTGCGACACTACAGATATACAGCAGAATTACACTGCATTAGGGTATTATGGTTGCCTGGACTGACAAATCTCAGATTAAGTCTTACATTAGCTATATGATGCAAAGAGCATGGCTGACTCCCTTTGTGCTGTGAAGATCCAAAGCAGCACCAATAAACTTTAATAGTCTAAGAACAAGCATTCTCAATGCTGCAGTGCTAATGACCACAGCCTAATGGTGCTTATGGTAGTTTGCTTTGCTTGCACTAAGGATTATCTCAAGATCAACTCCCAAACTATACACACACATACAAAAAAAATATATACAAAATAGATACATACAGTTTTAAACTCCATAGCCTGTGTTAGGGAAGAGCTAGAGCTGTGTAATCACTCAGCCGCCTGTCTGTGTGTGTGTGTGTGTGTGTGTGTGTGTGTGTGTGTGTGTGTGTGTGTGTGTGTGCACGTGTGTGTGTGTGATCAGCACATCCTGAGGTGCAACACTCATGAATCTGCTCCAACTTTTTTACTGCAGACAGTACAGTACGTTACACCAACACATTAAGGGTCTCTCTAATATAGCATTACAGTGGACATTAGAGGCGATTTGAAAACATTGTTTTTCCTAGGAAACACATAATGGGAAAATGGGTACTCTGAATCTACATGCATAATGCATAAATGTAATTATTATTTAATTGCAAATGCTTTGCAGGATGATACAGTAAACATTATTCAATATATAAATAATTATTAAGGTAGCTTGAGCACAGTTTTACTGAGGTTAGGAAAATGCACTCTCTGTACAATTTGAAGCTGAATTCTCATGTTCTCATGTTAGCCAAGGGTAGTTGTTCTCTTTACAAACACAAACTATTGGCAAAAACATTAACCTGACTATAAAAGGTAAAAAGGTTTTAATCTAAGCAACTAATATAATAATAATAATAGTAATAATAAAAAAAGCACAAACCTTTGTGTGTGAAACATGAATTCAGTCAAGTGTGTCAGACTGGTAGTATAAGCCGTTTCAGAGAAGTGGCCAAAAATGTAAACTCATCAGTACTCAATAGTGAGACAGTCCAATTATGCATAAAAGCTTATAGTTAATTAAACTCAATGTACATTAGAGAGAAAGAAGGATGTCTTGCAATGATTATGTACTCTAATGCTCTTTCAATTATCTACAATAAATGGGGTATAGTTACAACTACTAATTGAAGAAAAACTAAACAAGCGGTCTAGACTCTGCACTTTATTAATCTTTTTATAAATCTATGGACGAGAACCAAGAGACACTTAAATCCAAACAAAACAGAACCAGAAGCCTGACCAACATGAAAATAATAAAAATAAATAACAGGTTATATAAGATGCGTTGACTGTTGTCTTACTAAGTACAGATATAGTCCATTGTAGGAGGAAAAAATTAACTTACTTAATCCCTGGAATGTCCAATATGTTTGTGAGGCCTGTCCAGTTTATGTCCAACAGCTGAATGAGAGAGAGATAGAGTGAAGCATATAGATAACTTAAACAGATCACACTGCTAACATAGACAAAATACAGGTATTTCTGGTCAGAGGAGAGAAACAAGCACAAAAAACCTCTGACCATCCCTAGGGCAGTAATTTAATATCACCATGGATGACAAGCCCCACTGTAAAGCCAGTACATAAATAACAACACTACTGTATGTATGTACTGCTAGTTGCTGTGATGAAAACAATCAGTATCCCAGTGTGCCAGCATATAAATGAGAAAGAAAGAGGGAAGGGAAAAGAAGGAAAATAAGTAAAGAAATAGACACCATCCATTAAAATGGGGACAGATGCAATCTAAAAATGTTTCCCTCTGTAAGTTTGCTTCAGTGTCGCCCACACTGCAGAGGAATATCTGAAGAGAAGCCACCTCTGCAGTGCATCAAACTACAGTCAGACCACAGGACACTTCACACAGCACTCAAATCTATTCAGTTTTCCTACACCTGCCTCATTCAAGCCTTCATTCAAAAACAGCAGCAGAATTTGAGCTTGAATCAGGCTGAGCTACGACGACCTGCTGTGAAATTAACACTGCTACTAATCTGGTACTGACAGACTGTAGAATCTGGGTAAGTGCCATTGACTGTCTGCCACTGCTACACACGTGGTAGAGCTGTTAAGATCATTTTATGCTGGTTAGCAAACCTTTAAACCTTCTGCAAGAGAAAAATGTCTTTATGAACTTTCTTTTTTTCTTCTCATAATACAGCAAATGACCATTAGTTATACTCCCAAGAAGTTCTTACAGGTTATTGCCACTGAATCTTCTGAAGTGATTGAGAAGATACCCTCCATTAGCTCACCTCTTGTCAAATGTGTCTCTAAATATGATCAAATATCCTCAGGCCACTAAAATGCCCTTCATGGAGTGTGTGGGAAAAGGCATGGAAGGTGAGGACAAACTTAAAAGAAAGAGATCTTTGTGGTTTTACAGGCACATTTTTTTTTTTTTTTTGAGTTTCACAGAAACACCTCAAGTTCTTAAATCATTCCCATCCACCAAGTATTCCTACAACATCTGTAGATATGTCTCGAAGTCGCTCTTCTGCCCTTTGACAGAACAAAACTACTTGTAGCTGACCTTCTCTGTCTTCTACATTACCTTATCTGATTCAGTGATACACACTGAAAACAAAGTGAAAATATTTCCTGTTTTTTTAACAAGAACAAGTCAGCCTTGACTTCTGATCTTTTGCCTTATCTTCTTTTCAGCACTCACAACTTTATCTGGTAGCTTTTTCATAAGACTTCCATAAGACACTCCTTCCTTGGGATGCATCTTTTCTAGACCTAACACTCAACCATGACTTTGTATGTACAGTTTAGTAGCACCTTGAAGTTGCAAACAAAATAACAAACATTTGGCTTGGATCATGCATGCACTGTACTGTAAGCTTATATTAGAGAGTGTCTGCTAAAGATATAAATGTAATCCATATTATTTCTAGAGCTAAATAACTGCAAACAACAGCAACTTAAAAACAAAGCTCATTTGTTTGTGATGGTAAAATAGACGTTTTTGGGAAAATGTGCAAATTCGAATACAAGTTGAACAAGTCAGGACAACAGGCAGCAAATGTAGAAAAAAAGGGAACAGGTTTGTTTAAGTTTGCAAACTCACTGGCTTCTTGAGGAAGAAGAGGGAAAGAGCACCAACCAACGGCATATTCCCCAAAAGTGGTTCCAGAATCACGCGCAGAACTCCATGTAGCTATTCATACATGCGGCCAAGTACATACACACACAGAGGGAGAGAAACACATCACATGAAATGATGAAACACTGGCAAGGATTCTCACTAGAGGTTTGGTGTGTATCCTACTCCTATTAAGGCAACATAAAATATCTTGAATTAAAACAGCCAAATAAAATTTGGAATCAGATGATATTAAAAACAGCCCAATTTCATTACTTTTTCACAGTCAGCCTGGGAATCCTCGCATGGAATGACAAGACTGCATTTTCTTAATCAATATTTTTAATTTTCCAGTAAACAAGACATTAAGTCTTAATGGCTTATGCAAAATTGTTTCTCCTGTAAACCTGTCTTGTTCTAAGGATGATTAACTTTTCTGGAAAACAACAAACAAGAAAATAATTTTTGCAGTGAGAGAGCACCACTGTCGAACTAACCACTAAGCGCCTAAGGCTGATGATGAATGTTTCAGGATTTCGACACTGATGCATTTATTTATTTTGCTTCTGAAAGCATTCCACATGCTCGGTGATATACTATAAGACATTTACCTTTACAACCAGCATTTCAGCTCTACGGAAACAGAATTATGAGCTTCTGTTTTGAACAATCATTCATTACCAGGGAATGTCTTTCCTCAAGCAGTCCTTTATGGAATCATAACATTGAGTGGAAGAGGTTATATCAGCCAATGCATATATTAAGGTTTTTTTCTGACTTTACAGTGGCTTGAGTATGTCATAGCATTATAACGCTGTGAAAAGCTCACTAGAGATGGTTATAATAATCAGTCAAAAAGAACTGTGACAATAAGCAACCAATAAGCCCAAATGTCAGCACTGTAAACTGTTCAATATTTTGTGTACAGAAAATTTTTTTTTATTTAATTTATTTTATTACTCTATTTTATTGCTTATTTTTAATCATTTTTAAATGATCTTCCCTTCACAACTATCACAGAGATATATGGGAATGCTAACAGATAGCTCTCTCCAGGTATTTTATACCTTGCACAGTAAAAAAATACATCATGTATAAACACAGCATGCTGTCACACAGAGAGATTACTCTACTATGCATTTAATGTGAGAGAATGAAATAACTCCATAAATTATACACAAAACAGTCATTGTGTGAGCATGCGTATATATATCTGATCCTGCATTACAAACAGTACAAGGGCATTTCAGTATTTGGTTACACACCTTCCTATAAATACACACACACCCTTTCTGTAAAAATAGGCTCCGTTTAGTTGACCGAATTCCTTCCATGAAACACGTGGTTGCATCACAATATAGGAAAGAGCTTCTCTGTATCCAACAAATTAATTCTCTGGCCTTGGCTAACATAATCCATTGGGTCATGGAGACAAACTCAACGGAAGATGCCATAACAGAGCTTATGTATATCTGTTGTGTTCAAATAATAGCGTAAAATGCAATCCTACTGCTTTTATGTGGCACAAGAGAAGTGAATATCACTCTAAAATGTTTAATGAGAAAATATAACAATATACCTGTATACTTTTGATTCCTGCTCTACAGTAGTACCTTTTGACATCTACATCGATTTCAGTATTTCCAACGTAGCTGTAAGAAAAAAGACAAATATTAAAAACTGTGGCACAACCAGGATGGTCAAAAGATGTCAGAAATATTTATCAAAGTGATGTCACCTGATCTGAAGGTCCATGATGATCTGCCGTTTGTCCACGTTCTCTGAGTAAACTTTGACCCCGTTGATCCGGAGAGGCTGTGACAGAGATGAGCACAGATGCCCCGTTAGGGGGGTTGACATTTCTTTAACCAGCATGCATTCCTCCACAGAGCCCTGACAACATCAACTATTTCCATCTGACAGCTGGTCAGCTTTTCCAAAAGGTTTAAATTTCTTACGTCAACCTTCCTACTCCTGATGCAATATGAAGATTTTTAGTGCAAGTAGTTAAGCAATGTCTTATCTTCAATAAAGTATACAAGATAGTCTTATACCACATATACCACAGACTAAATAGATCAATGTGTTATTATCAGAATATTATCAGATATTATCAGAAATGATACCGTATTGGCTTTCAATTCACTTATTTATACATTCCTTCTGAAAAAAATTATGTGAATAGTTTGTGTATAAATTTAACTTGCTGAATAAAAGCCAACACCATGCATGTATGTTTCATGCCCTCATCAAATCCCAGTGTGAACTGCTGCATAAGCCAAATAAATGATTTTTACAATTAAATGTTTGAAGTGGCTTTTAAATTCATGCTTAGTTATATTAACAAAGTTGTGTGAAGTGTGTACTGTTTCTTATAGTAGTGGTCTGCTAGTCTCTTCTTACAAAGATCACAAGTAGACGCGGTAGAGACATTCCCGTTTACACCTGTTGTTTTAATCCATCTCTTTTGTCCACTTTCAACCACTTCTTTCCTGATTTCTTCAAGGAGAGGGTCTATGGCCAGGTAAAAGTATGGATTATTTTCAGATCTATCGTCTAATGGATGAAATAAGCTTGCGCAATTTACATGTGAATGTGCCGGAGATGACGAAAAAATATAGAGAGCATCAGCTTTTGTTTAAGTTCTGATGGCTGCAAGATTACGGCAAACGCTGTGAATGCGTGTTAAAAATCAGGAAGGGTGAGAGAACATTGTGCTTGGTACATTTTTTGTCTTCAAACCAAACTTGGGTCTCCAGCCAACAAAGTTTAAATCCCGTCTGGCTAGCACGCTTCCTATAATGTTTCCGCAAGTCAGTAGGAGGAGAGTAGGCATCTTTAGTGGCTGTTTGAATGTATTCGACCACATTCTACACTACAAAAGCAATCTGGTCGAATGCATTTTACGACTAATGGACAAGCTCAAAACGTTTTAGACCCCGTTTACACCTGTATTTAGCATCTTCCACTTGTGATCCGATCAACCAAAATACATGTTAATAACAGGTGTAAACAGGGCCAAAAACACCAGCACAATGTGATTGGCTTTGATTGGGTAGCCGGTATAAAAATATGCGCAAGACATATCTACAAAATCAGGCTAGATAAATGTTAACACCTTTGATGTGCAGTTGACCTAAGATGGGAAGATGTATTAGCCGCAATCTAATTATTGGTCTTTGAAAGATAGAGATCATAAAACTTTCTGTGATGAAGTACAACAGCATGCCATTCTGTACTTCCATTGTGCAAATATATGAATATTCTACACAGTATAAAATATATAACTAAAATATTTTATAGCTATAAAGTTGAAAGCATGGTGACAGCACAGGAAATAATGGGAAGAAGAGGCAGAGACAGTGGCTGTGTCCAAAAACTTAGACAGCTGACTTTTTGCATAGCTGCTTTATCAGGCAATGACTTTGCAGGCAGCGTTTGTGCATGAAGAAGGTACCTCACGAAACTGATTTTGGACCGACTTCTGAGGCAACCTAACGGTTTAATGATCTACAACAAAATAAAGCGAGCTTTGGTGAATAACTAGGCAAATATTTAATTACTGCAATAGTAATTTCTCGCTAGGAATGACATCAAAAGTGGAAAACGTGGCCAAAATGCACATTTACACACAAACTGACCACCGACCACAACTTTCAGATGCCGTATTTATTTTTTGTCTATATCTATGCATCTATGTATGCGATGTGTTTGTGTGTATAAAGTGTGGGTCATATTGGGCCAGCTTGACTGCTGTTATTTTTAAACATCATGAACAGAGATTTACATGTTCTCTAATAGGATGAATGTTCATAGGCTGTGAGAACTCTGTAAGTGTGCATACATTATCTCCGAGATCGATCTTGGTGAAGCTGAATGTACTGAGGTGGGCATTGGCTTCTTTGATGGCTGGCTCGATTGTTCCTTTAAACAGCTTCTCCACAAACTGGCACACGTAAGGCCACATCTGTTTCACTGTCTGAAAGGCAAAGAGTGTATCTGTTCAGCACTATGCAACTGAGTAAAACTGAGGCACTTAAGGCATCCTTATTTCTGCTACTGACTTAAGTACGATAAATAAGCCATTCCAAAACTCATTAGTTACCACAGCAGTTTAACTGTTGTTTGATAGTCTCTTGACCACATTTGCTAATAACAAAATAAATCTTCACTGTATGGAAAATATATTTTTTCCACAACAAGCCTGCAGATCACACAAAGGTACACAGTTTTTGTTTAAACAGGCCTGAAGACATGTTGTAACTTGACTAACTGTAAATATTCTAAGCATTTGGAAACTCTTCCCCATGAAAACAGAACAGATAGACATACTGGGAAGGCACAAACAAAATTATTAAAAACTAAATGTAGGCTAACTTGTCTGAAAGCAAAGAAATAACATCTATAAGCCTTAACTAAGTTAGAGGTGTAGATAGTCTGACCAAAAAAACTGAACAGAACAATGTTTTTACATTCATGATGTATATCACATTTACGTGCTTCAAAATGCAAGTGCATGAATATTTAGATTGTAATATTAGTATAATCCAGTACAATAAGAGTTTTTATCCTTCTCACTTTTGTCATGTTTAAAAAACATGAGTGATTCTGCAGTGTTTCATGTAAATAGTTTTGCATGATTTTGAATGTTGCAGACATACTTTGCAGAAGCATGAGGCCATTCAGGTACACAAATTACACCGCTGGGCAAGATGCCAATGAAATATTCAAATCAGGTATGTTTTTTGAAAACTGTGAGTCACTGAATGTATATGTACAATTAATATTTTAAAAAGCCACTGGTTATACACAGCTACATTTTCTCTGAGGTTTATGTATTTATTTATTTTTTTGACACAGAGGGTGAAAAATGACAGCTACGTGTACTATAACATGGGCATATCGAACTAGATTATATCACCACCAGTGTACAACCAGAGAGAGCAAGAGAGCGAGAGAGAGAGAGAGAGAGAGAGAGAGAGAGAGAGAGAGAGAGAGAGAGAGAGAGAGAGAGAGAGAGAGAGTATCAGATTCCAGACTGTTGACTGCAGACACATGTATACGAGAGTGCTGAAATGATGATTACTTTAAAATGATGAGGGACAAGAAATTATTATCTCATACTTCTCTCACCTTATTTAGCCACTCAACTCTCTCCACATCTGGATAATGAACCTGGCATAGAAAAAAATAGACAAAAAGCATAATATTATAAAAATAGAGAAGGAACGGGACTGCTTCTGTAAATGCACTGAAATCTTTGAAGAAACCCCTCTGGCTATCACACACACACATCCTTGGTCCACAGATGGCATGAAAAGTAAAGACAGTCAATGTATGACAAAATAAAAGTACTTTGTCTAAACCTGTGAAAGGTTCTCTACACAAAAAAGTGGCACCTATGTGTATTCTCTCCTTTTCTTTCACTTCAGTGGTATTATGTATATATGTACAGCAATGGGATCAGTGATGAGCGTAGCTGCAGTTAAATCCCTGCATGAGTAAAATGCTTAGCCAGCATTTGTTTTATGCAGTGGGAGGGGTGCAGATGACACAATAACATTGCACTTTTTTCATTTTCTAACTTAAAAACAGCAGCAACAACAAGAATAGGTTTTATTATTAATTTTAGGTTCACATGCATTAACCCTAATGTTGTTTCAAACCAATATGCAGTTTTTTTTTCCTTCTTTTTCTTTAACAAGATTTGGACCCAACACTGGACCCCACTGACCCACTGACAAAAAAAGTTTATTTAAAATATCTTCCACAGAAGAAAGTCAGGATGAGTAAATGATGACAGAATTTTCATTACTTAATATATATATATATATTCAAATCTACTTCAAATGTAGTATATATATATGTGTGTGTGTGTGTGTGTGTAACCTCTCACCCAGGTCCTGGGTCTCCGGCGTGGGAGTCAGACGCTCTAACGAGGAGGCTAAAGGCTGCAACCCCTAGCGTCAGTCGCTAGAGCATCTCTTGAGATCAGAGGAGTGAGGTTTACTTGCACAGCAACTGCTAGCTGGCCTACACTCACCCCTCTAAACCTCATTCCCATCCGGGTCACCAATGTAACCCCTCACCCAGGTCCTACTCGCCCCTCGAACCTGGGTCTCTGGCGTGGGAGTTGGACGCACTAACAAGGAGGCTAAAGACTGCAACCTCTAGCATCAGTCGCTAGAGCATCTCTTTAGATCAGAAGAGTGAGGTTTACTCGCACAGCGACTACTAGTTGGCCTCCGTTACACTCACCCCCCTAAACCTCATTCCCATCCGGGTCACGGCACCAATGTAACCCCTCACCCATGTCCTGCTCACCCCTCAAACCTGGGTCTCTGGCATGGGAGTCGGATGCACTAACAAGGAGGCTAAAGGCTGCAACCTCTCAGTCGCTAGAACATCTCTTGAGATCAGAGGAGTGAGCTTTACACGCACAACGACTACTAGCTGGCCTCCGTTACATATATATACAATTACGTTATCTAAAATCAATTTTCACCCAACAAGAGCTATGATCATACAAAGAACATTCATAACAAAAAGCATTCATTTATAAGGTGATCCCTCAAGTTTTGCTTGTATAGAGCAGTCATCATAATACTAACAGCTCACTGTCCCTCCACTGACCACCTTTGCAGCCGTCTTCCATATTCACCCAAAGAACTACTGGTATGTAAAATCTTAGGAGTGACTGCTATCGGAACAAAACTGTGATGAATGTTGACTTTTGACGTAAAAGTGAATTCCGATATAACTGTTCAGACTGAGGTCGCATTACAAAACATCAGACCTGTATCTGACTTAGGACCACATATAAAACTGGACCTAATCAGAATAAAAAAGATACGATTCCATGTGGTTTGTGCTGTTCACACTGTTATGAAAAAGTCAGTCTGAATGTAGCCTTACTAACCACAACAAGTCACCGTAAATTCACATCTTAAAACTGAAACTTCACATTATAAACAAATGCAACACAAGCAAAACAAATGTATAGGGCACATTTGAATCTCATCACTATGGTAACTAGGGTTGCAAAATTCCGGGAACTTTCAAAGCTGGAAACTTTCCATGGGAATTAACGGGAATATATGGGAATTAATGGGAATAAACAGGGAATTTGCAAAATTGCAGGTTACCCTATAACAAGGTACTTAAATGTAGTTGAAAAAAACATCTTGCAGCATAATTTTGGTTAAAACAACCAGATTTAATGCAATTTCAGTTGATTTTTTACCCTGCACATTCCTCATTCACACAGCACACTACTTATTGCAGGGCTATTAAGGCCACACCTCTTGCATGCACTGTATATTCCCCCAGTCCATAACATGCACATTTGATCAAAAATACAGAAAAAAACAGTAGTATTGTGACATATAACTACAATTTAAAATAATGGTTTTCTATTTTAATATACATTCAAATATAATTTATTTCTGTGATGCAAAGCTGAATTTTCAGCATCATTACTCCAGTCTTCAGTGTCACGATCCTTCAGAAATCATTCTAATATGTTAATTTACTCAATTATCAATGTTGGAAACAGTTGTGCTGCTTAATAACCTGTGATACTTTTTTCAGGATTTTTGATGAATAAAAATTTAAAGAACAGCATTTATTTAAAATAGAACTCTTTTGTAACAATATACTACCGTTCAAAATTTTGGGGTCAGTAATTTTTTTCTTTCTTTTTTTGAAAGAAATTAATACTTTTATTCAGCAAGGATGTGTGAAATTAATAAAAAGTGATATTAAAGTGATATTGTTAGAAAAGATTTCTATTTTGAATAAATTATGTTCTTTTTAACTTTTTATTCATCGATGAATCCTGAAAAAAGTATTACAGGTTCCAAAAAAATATTAAGCAGCACAACTGTTTCCAACATTGATAATAACGGAGTAGCAAATCAGCATATTAGAATGATTTCATGTGACACTGAAATAAATAACACACAACAATTGCTGCAATAAAAATATATTTATTTTACATATTTACTAAATTAGAATAGAATGCGAAAAATAAATAACTGTTATTTAATGTTATGACCAAACAAAATGTTTATATTTATGTTTTTATATGATACATTTTATATAAATATTATAAATTTATATAAATTTCCCAAAATTTCCAATGAATTCCCATAAATTCCCGTAAATTCCTGTAAATTCCTGTAAATTCCTGTTAAGTTTCCAAACTGGAATATTTCCCAAATTCCCCAGGTTAAGGTCCCGTGGAAAGTTTCCGGAAATTTACTGGAAACTTTCCGCCCCTTTGCAACCCTAATGGAAACACAGCTGCAAAATCATAAATGTTTCTCTCCAAGACATTAAGCAAACAATGAAAGGAAAAACCCAGGTAAGCCACATCAGTTTACCTGAGAATACACTGCATTTCAGCCTGAGAAGAGGCTGTGTTTTTGGCACCTGCCACCTAAGCTAACTTCCTTCTGTGTGTCCTACAAAAGTAACATCATTGTAATCTCAAGAGGCAAAGTGGGGGTGTGTGACTTTCCTTCTGCAGTGCACTCACTCCAAATTTATCTTCTTCCCAAAACAGTGTTGGTGTAGCTTAGAGCGGAGAATCATATATGACAGCACAGCTCTTTCCTCAGCAAGCTCTCCCACTGACATATTCATATCAGTTCAGCATAACCATCAATCAAGGCAAATATCACTGGACACATCTAGAGCTGCTATGACCAGAACTAGACTTCTGGAGTCCCTCCAACATGAACACTGAATATTTTGTTTAGTATTAATGATATGTGGGAAATACATGGAAAGTTCCCATGGTAACCATGTTTCTATGGTCACTAGAGATCACTCAGGATTTCTCCTCACTGACTAGACAATAGACAGATATATGTGAGAATGTTCATTTGAAAGAAAAAAAAATCTGGCAAGAGATGAGTCAGTAGATTGTAGACAGTAATGTAGACAGTAATGTAGATATGTTTTGTAAGTCTACAGAGAACTAAAAGTGACATCATTTGATGAGAATGTGATAACCTGTGATGTAAATGGTTTGTTTTTCTATTAAAAGATCTATATTGAGTTGTCGTGACATACTGCTGAGAGAGAAGTCAACTGGAAGAAACTGGAGGGGGGGTAACTAGCTTGTAATCACTAACAGATATATTTTTTTAAAAAGTTATTACATGTATTTAGATATGTTTTGTAAACTGCAAGAATATATACTTTGAACTTTGCAATGCATTTAACTTGACATTAGTTTAGCAAGCTTGAAGACAGTGTTTAGGCAAGAGATTTTGTTCATTAGTTTACTTCATAGCTACATGTTTTCTTAAGACGACTGGCATTCAAATCACTTCTAAAGAACTGGTTATAAATATAGGGAAATCTATCTTCCTCAGGCATCACAAACTTCCTAGGAATGAGAGAGAAAATGGACAAACAAGTCATCAGTGTTTCAAAAGACACTTTTTGGTATGAGAGTGTGGTGCCACAAAATAAATAATGAATGAATAGTCATAGAATTCATAACACTACTGTTGTGAAACATTATGTTAAAAACAACAACAACAAAAAAAACCTTCAAACTCATCAGTATAAACCAGTTCAACAGACTTCTGATCTCCTACAAGCAAGTTGCCTCATGCCAGAATCTAATTTGATTAAGGTTCCAGGGCAGTTGAAGTCTAAATGAAGAGATGAATTCGGGTGCTTGTGAGACCATGTAATGAAACTGTTTCTGATAACTGAATAAAACTACACAGACAAGATGACTACATGATAAGTGCAGAACACAATGGATTAAACTGCTATCCTGTAGACTGGTGAGAGCAAATGTGAAACAATTTTGTTTTTAATTTATCACTGAGAATCCCATATTGACTGACCATTACTTTAAATGGGGGGGTTGGGGATCTGTCATCTAATACCATCTCGATCTACATTGTAATAAAAAATATCTAATTAAATTTATGTATTAAAACGGCAGCTGTGGTTGCTAAAAAATATGGTGACAATGTTTCAGGCATTAATGCACTGATAACCACCACCATAATAGTAAATGTACTGTAACAAAAAAAACAATGTATATTACTGATAACAAAAATGAGAAGAAACAAAACTATTAAAATAAAATCATGTCCTTTTTACTGTTTTTCATTGTGATTTTACATAGTAATTCATAATTTTTACTTGCAAAATAATAATAATAATAATAATAATAATATAAAAGAAAATATGCAGTGTTAAACGATTTACAGTTTTCACAGTATATGGTCAGGTAATTACTGGTAATTATGGTCAGTTAACCACTTTATTTACTTTCACATTTTTACATTATTTTTCTGTAAAACAAACATGTCTAACACAGACTGCAGAGCACTGAAACCTCATTTGAAACTACACAGACTGACCTTGGCTCTCACCCTTCAGGTTCAAATATCTCATTACATAACATTTATTTACTAACCCTAACCCACTTGGCTTTAGATTAGAGCCATGATGAGCAGAGGCTCCAGATAATGCCTATATAGGATAAAATTAGACAGTAGTCAGACAGATACATGCTGCATCCTCTATCTAGCAAACCACTGTTCACCTTCACAGACAATGGGGCAAAAAGACTTGGTCTGCCTCATGCCTGAAAGCCCGGCATCACCTGGGATCCAAACTTATTGTTTCAACCTCTCAGTTTGCTGAATGGACACATCATTGAAAGCAAACAAAACATCCTACGCTTAACTAAAGCCAAACAATTTGATCAAGGAAATACACTATGTTTGTCTACCACATTTCAAAATTTAGTCAATATAAGACTTTGCTTAATATAGCCTAATGCACTACACCCATATCTAAACAAGTATGGAAAGATGTTATGGCATGTTGTTCCAGGGACATCAATCCCATCAAATCACACTAACGAGACCCCATTCTGTATTTTTATTCTAGCTTTAATGAGGGAAAGTTTTATAACAACTATAGATATAAACTCCCTCTTAGTTTGCATGTCTGTGTGCTGTCAGTCAATGAAAGAAGAGTTTAACTCACCCATGATGGTAACTCAGTTGCCTCCAGCTCCTGTTTAACCGTGTCCCCTTGCTCAAAAATGGAGAGTGCTCTGGTCAGCCTCGTGTTCTTACACTTTGTGTTTCTCTTCCAAAAGAAAAATATTGTGAGTGCGATTAAAAGCCAACTAAAGCTGAACTCAAAATAACCCAAGACATATATGGGGAAGATAATGACGAAGGTCTTGGCGAACTGCAGCCACGTGCGGGTCAGTTCGCTGGTGCAGGACGGAGAGTCCTCGCTGAGCTCCGCCGGTGAGGAGGAAGGAATCGCCCCGTTTGTCGTTTCAGTTTGTCCGCTATCCTTTTGTCCCGAGGCACCTGCTGTTTGAGAAAGATTTCCGCGCACAGCCGTCATAGTATCCTCTGTCATATTCAGCACAAACGGCGCTGATAAAACGTTAGGCACTGCTGTCAAACGTGTACATTGTGCTTCAATGCAAAAGCTTCGGGAGTAAACACGATACTTCAGACCATCCCGTACAGGCGGTTCTCCCACGTTCAAGTACAACTCTCAGCTAAATCAATTTGAGGATGTACACCAGTCCATTTTAACGCGGATACTGGTTCGCATTGCTTTCATTTTAAAAACATATCTAGCGGTGCATAATTGAAGAACTCAGTTGTCGCAGCGCCTCTGTGCGTGCGTGTGTGTAGTCTGTTGGCTGGCTGGTGTGTTGTGAAGAAGCGCGTACTGCTGTGACAGACAGCTGAGAGCTTCACACACGCGCACTCACACAGCAGGTCTCGAGAGGTCAGTGTCGCGAACAGCGCCAAAATCACCACCGAGCCAAGCAACTGAAGAAACATAAACAATATGAGGCGTAGACAACGAAGCGATGCACAACTATAAACTGTTAACTCCTAAACCAGGGGTTTAAAATCTTTTAGATGCCACTAACCCTCGCTATAGTAATGTACTGTTAAATTTATTCTTTACTTATTTTTTATTTATTTAATTTTAATATATATTTTTATTTATATAAATCGTTTTTATTTATTTTAATATAATTTAATAGATTTAATAGATTAAAAAACTAATATTTGTCTTATTTTAATCACATTTTAATTCATTCATTTATTTACTTATTTATTTTATTCTTATTAATAATTGTATTTATTTATTTATTTATTTATTTTTCAAGAGACTTTTCCACTACCTTGCGGCCAACTGAGAGTGCACAAGTTTACAGAACGCTACAATTTTTGGAAACAGCCGACAAAACGATGAATTAAACAAAGAATTCATATACATTAACATATACTAATTTATCTTAACAAGAATGCAGCTATACACATGGACAAATGTATAGTACAAAGCAATATGTCATGTTTTATATTGTGAGCTATGTCGCATTTTATTAGTTCGAAGATTTGCTTTTATCGATTGCTCTTTGCTCGATTTAATAGTCTGTTGAAACCATGGCTTGTCAGGTTACCATAGTAGCATTAAACTGCGCATTCGCTGTAGCCGTATAGCGGTATGGTGGTGAAAGCTGTCAACATAAACTTGTGATTGTTGGACTGTAAAGAAGAACTGAGGAGTGGATTTCTAAAGTGATGTACCCTGGGAAGGTAAAGCAACATTTATCCCGTATGGAGCAGCTGTTGTGTAGCGATTGTTTTTTTCGTGAAGATTTTAAAGCTGAACAGCACGATTAGCCACTCATCGATAGCCAAATAAAACTGCTTACCTACTCAAGTTAAATCTGTTTATTTCAATAGCAAATATTTCATCATTTAAACACTTGATATATAAAGAATCAACTTGTAATTATGCAATATTTTGTTAGTTATATTAGGTAATCGAGCAACGAGCTTCATTCTGCACAGTTTTAACGCATTTAATATCCATTTTCCTCGTCCTCTCATAAGAAAATAACAAAAGAAGATACTTGGAGGTCTGATGACTTAAAAGTGCACATTCAGGTAATCTGCAGTTTGTTTGTGTGTAAGAAAAAGACAAGGTTTAAAAGCACAACCCGTAAAAATGTCGTTGTGTTGCCAGGGACACAATGAGGACAGCAGAAGAAAATCCAAACGTGAAGAGGAGCACAGGAAACACAGGAATGGAGAATCTCTGGATCGGCGACAAAGAGACCCTGATCAAGACGCAAGGAGAGAGAAAGAAAAACGGAGACACGGAGAAAGCACAAGAGAGGAGAGTAAACACAGAGACCCAGACAGGGACAGAAACCAGGATATCAAGAGGGAAGACGTCAGGGAGGATAGATATAAAGAGAGAAGGAGAGAGCGAGATAAGGCATTAGATTTCAACAGACACAGAGATGGAGATGAAGAAGAAAAAAGACATGATCGAGGTGAGAAGGAAAACAGTGAAAGACGGAAGGATAGAGATAAAGACAGGGACATAGATATGTACAAACAGCGGGACAGGGAAACGGACAGAGAAAGAGAAAAAGATAGAGATAGAGATAGAGATAGGGATAGAAGGAGGTCTGAGAGAGATAGGGAAAGAAAAAGTGAAATGGATAGAAGGAAAGAGGAGAAAAGAGAAGGAGGAAAAGAAGAGAAGGAGAGAGACAAAGAAAGAGAACGAGAGAGAAAAGAAAGACACAGAGCAAGAGAAAGTGACCGAAATCGACATGAATATGAGGAAAAACAGAGAGAAGGAGAAAGGCGAGAGAAACGCAGTGATAAAGAAAACTCTGGACACAAAGAAAGAGGTATGAACAGTTTGTGCCTAGAGAAGAAGTTGTTTTTTGTTTTGTTTTTTTGGTTCATGACAATTTGAATTTGGTAGAAAATCACAATTAATATGATATTATCAATATGATCTCTTTTATTTCAGAACACAGAAGAGATAGAGAAGATAGAGAGAAGAGAATAAGGGATAAAGAAAGCCATGTAAGCCATGTGTAAGATTGTTGCTATTTATGAGCGAGATATACGTACTAATAATATTATTATAATGTACATTACGGGTCAAAAGTTTTTTGAATAATTATGATTTTTAATTATGATCAAAAATACCGCAATATTCTGAAATAATAATATTATTTATTATTAGTTTTTATTATTATTTTAATATATTTTAAAATGTAATTTGTTCCTGTAATGGCAAAGCTGAGATTTTTTTAGCAGCCATTACTTTAGAAAATAAATTATATTTGAAAAAAAAAAAAATAGAAAACAGTTATTTTAAATTGTAATAATGTTTCACTATATTACTGTTTTTACAGTTTTTTCTTATGGAAGAATATTTAAAAATTGTGGCAAGTCAACTGACTTGATTTAGCCACATTGAAAACATTAAAAGTCTTGCTAAAGTTGTTGTTGTCAACAGGTAACAAACACAAGTCACTCTCAAGACGGTGAACGGCATCACCAGGAGTGGAAAGAGCCAAAGGATTATTTTCACGGCATCAAAGGCGGGGATAGGGAAAAGGCCAGGGAGAGGGAAGAGAGAGACAGAAGGCGTGAAAGAAGGCACAAGGAGGCTTCAGACTACAAGAGTGAAAGGAGTGAAAGAGAGCGGAAACAAAAAGATTCATCAGGACATGAAATGAATGAAAGGATAATTAGAGACAAAGAGGTACAAACATTGTCAATTAAATTGAATTAAATGAAATGCAAAAGTTTCATGACATTCATTTGCTTTTTAGGTTTGTAAGGTTATAAATCTTTATTGCATATAATGTTTGTATTTGTGTGTGTGTGTGTGTGTGTGTGGGTGTGTGTGGGTGGGGGGGGGTGTAGGAACCGACCAAGAGACCTCAGGTAACATGGAGCTCTATTCAAGCTGAAATGAGTGATCCAAAAATCCCTGTAAGATTTCTGTTTAAAGTTCAGTTACGATATGTTAAAGTCTGCATGAAATGAAAATTAGATTTGAAAATTCTTATTTTGAGTGATTCATCTGTGCATGTTTAATTTTTTTTGACCATGTAATTTTTTATCGTTTTTTGATAATCCGTTTCACTCGGATGTATGTCACAAAATGGAAGGAAATATCTGCCACTCCTTCCATTGCAATTAAATAAATGTTATAAGTCTTATAAGTTAAATTTTTCAAAGTTAAGACAACTCCTGCATGAAAATTCTATATTGTTCATAACATGGATTTAACACTTAATGTTAACTCTACTAGTTTTTCTACCTCTTTAATTACCACTAGAGCTCTGTATGTACATTAAGTTGAAGTCCAACCTGGCCTGTAAACTAAACCTGTGACGCCATCCAAAAAAATCAAATCTGTTTAAATATTATATATATACACACAAGAAGCTGCATTTCTACATTACAACAGCCTAAATCAACGCAAATATAAAAGCACTTCCTTTTAGAGTCTGTGTTCCTTACCAGCTAATAACTAACATTTAAAAATGTTTTGTTGCATGTCTTTACTTTTTAAGCTGTTTCCACTGTCTAGCCCCATTGTAAATTTTGAGTAAAAGAGTAAACCCACAGCTAATATGATTGTATGTCTTTTTGCTTTTTAAGGTGGAGAATGAAGATACTGAAAAGGACAAACAATCAGGCAAAGATTATCATAATGATGATTATGATGAGGATTTTGAGGTGTGAAGGAGTCCAGTGCTATCATTACATACATGACATAAGTTGGATAGTACATAGTACTATGAATGGTGAACACATTTTGTCATCATTGGATATAAGTGTCATCATTTTGAGACATCAAAATGTTTTCTGGAAAGAAAAATAAAGATTTCAGTGAATATATGATGAATACAAGTTAACTTAAATATAAATTCTTGGTTTATATTGCCCTGATGTGAATCTTAATGCTGAATCTAACCAACAAAATTCTTATTTACTTCCGTCTTATTTCATATTTTATTATGCTTTTCTTTTAGCTGTAAAGTGATGAGCTGTTCCTGCTTTTAGGATTATGAGGAAGACTTTGAGGATGTAGGTGAAGAAGAGGATGATAAGGGCGAGGAGGAGAAAGTGGAAGATGACAAGAAAGTGAGAGAAGAGAAGAGGGAGCTGAGCCCCAGGAGAAGAGAAGAGATTGAAGCCATCCAGAGAGCCATTGATGAGGAAAATGAGAGAATCTACTCTGCAAGATCAAAGCCCACAAACATAGAGTCCGCTATCACCCAGAGAGGTAGTTAAACAAAAGTTTATGTTGATTCACACATTCTATGGCTGAGCATGAAAAGGAAGACCTACATCAGTGTTCTGTTGTGTTTTCACAGAAAGACACTCTAACAGAAGTCAAACGCATGGCAAAATTATTGATTTTGTATCAGCAAAGCAGCGAGAGGTCAGCCAGAAAGTGGCCAAGAAACAGAAGTAAGTTTTCTATCTTCATGATAATCTTCAGAGTATCTGATGAGTATCTAATGAGATAATCTAATAAGAAGTACACATACTTTTTTAAAAAATAGAAAATAAATTGCATTTGTTTACTAATTAATAAATTAATCAATAGCCATTTGGTTTGAATCGAAGGAAGCGCAGTGAGGAACTTCTGCGTCTGATTGATTTAGACTTCTCCATCACCTTCTCTCTGCTGGACCTGCCTCCTGTCAATGAGTATGACATGTACATCAAGACCTTTGGAACAGCTGATACAAAACAGGTTAGAAATCTTGGAAGTTGTAGGTACTTCCATGCTATGTGGCCTGCAAAAGGAAAATGGTGATATTTTGAAGTATTTGGCCATGTTGTGAACAAAATAGGCAGCATAAGATTAAAGAATTAGCTCAGGACAGTTCTTGTTTCTCTCAACTAGATTTGTTTTTCTTTTTTCCTACTCAAAATGGCTTTTAATCCCATGAGATTCTTGTGTCTCCAGGCTTATGTGCAGTGCAACGAAGACAACACTGATCGAGATATACAAACAGAAGAAGTTGACATGACAGACAAATGGACACAACACCCACCAGAAGCAAAGGCAGTATGCGGAGGTATTGTGTTCAAAATTGCTCTGTCATTATTAACAAGCAACAATGGAAGTGTAAAAAATAATATAGTCTATTACGTGCTATTTCCTGAACTGTAACCAGGTTCTAAGGCGTCTCAAGACACTTCAGTGGAATCCACTGCAAGAATAACTACTGATTCTCAACGTCTGACTACTTTTTTACGCTCTGCTGCACAGGTAAAGAATATGGTTTATGGGTTTATTTTTAACAACTTGTTAAAAATGAACTGCTCATAGCTTAAAAAAAAAAAAAAAAATTCCTCATAAGTGCAAAAAGCACTCAAAAAGTTCAGTTTGCTCATGTCTTGAGTTATTCGATCACAGAAATAGATATGACAGTCATTCCCCATAATCCATCTGATATAGTGAACTTCTAGTTGATTTAAGTATTTATTTATTTATTTATTTTTGCATGTCAGGTGATGGCTGTTTTGATAGAGGAGAATATGGCAGAGAGTAATTCTGTCAGAAGACTTCGCACTCAAACAGATGCGCTGTCCTTCAGTGATGGCTGCATTCAACTCAATGCCAAACTCCCCTTTTTGCATGGTATAGTTTTATAAATAACATTTACTGATTAATGGCAGCTATTATGAGGTATACATTCAAATACATGATTTTGTTGTGGAATAAATGTGTTAGCGTTAGTTCTGGGATTTTTGTATTAATGTAAATGTATTTTAGTTTGTATTACTGTAAAGTTATTAACATAATTAGTTTTCAGTTTAAATTACAGTTATTTGGTTAATAATTGGGTCAATATTCAATTTCAAACATCACATTCAGTGATCAACATCAATAAATATGAACTGTAAACTGTTTATTATGGTGGTGAATATGTGCAGACCCTCGATGACGTATACGTGCGTGTCTACCTTCTTGCAGGTCGTCAGGTGAGTCTGCTGCAGTTCTCTCAAGTTCAAAGACAGACTCTTCTGTCTGTTCATCCTCCTCCTTCCAAAACCAGTGCTGTTCAGCTTGACAGCGAGACAGTCATCTGTGTGTGGAACATCTGGGAGCCATCCAGACCCCAAAAAATTCTTCTTTATGAATCTGAGGTATGGAGAAGAACATACTGGTATGAGCAAAATTCATTATTGATGTTTCTGAAATGAAATTCTCTCCCACAAATCAAAATCTTTTTCTCCCATTTCTCCTACCCTCTCAGGTGAGGTGTTGTTGTTTCAGTCCTGGTAAAGTTACGTTAGTGTTTGCTGGTACAGCAGTGGGTTCAGTGGTGGTATGGGATCTCAGAGAACATTCTGGCACTCACTGCAACTTGGTGGTTGGCAAGGAGGTGTGGACACTACGCTACCCGACCTTCTCTACGGGTCAGTCACTGCTCACTGCTTCAGCTGCTGTGCCATCACAATAAATAATAGATAACATATACAAGTGTTTGCGAAAACTGTTTATTCTTTATCTAACTTCACTTATATTTATATATAGATATTTGGAGTCAGATCACGGTTAAAGTTAAACTGACCTGTATTTTGTGTATGCCCGCAGATGCTGTACTTTCAGGGGTGGGTCATCTCTCTCCTGTGGTGTCTGTTGAACCTGTACTGGCAACTGCTGATACAAGTTCAAAGAGCACGCTAACTGCAGATATAGAAGGTAATATAAGCCCTGTGTTTGACATAAACTTTTTTAACATAATTCAGTACAGTAGTAAAGTTTAGGGTCAGTAAAAAAAAATTTATCAAAAGAAATTAGTAGTTTCATTCAGCAAGGATGCATTAATTTGATCAAAAATGACAGTAAAGAGCTTTATATTGTTACAAAAGTTTCTTGAGTACCAGATCAGCATATTAGATTGATTTCTGAAAGAGCATGTGGCACTGAAGACTAGAGTAATGGCTGCTGAAAATTAAACATTGCCACCACAGGAATAAATTACATTAATAATAATAATAATATAATTTGTAATTGCAATCATTTGTAACTGTAATAATATTTCACAATATTACTGTTTTACTGTATTTTTGATTAAATAAATGCAGCCTTGGTGAGCATAATAGACTTATTTCAAAAGCATTAAAAAAATCATACCTCGAACATTTAAACGGTAATGTATATTTTGAAAGTCACCAAAAGAAATTCCTTGTTTCTTTGTGCAAAATCTAGAGTCTCTGGGACTGTCATTCCAGTTAGGATCTTTGGATGAAAATGGGGTGTTAACTCTCTGGGTATGTCTGATTTTAACCAGTAACTTTATTTCACAGAAACTCACTTTCATTTGACGCTGTGTCACTGTAACAAGAGATTGATTAAAGTTGAATGTTTCGTCTCTGACAGGTTGTGGTCGAGCTGCCCAAAGGAAATGATTCTGGATCTCAAACAGACCTAGGTAAGCCTAAGTTTAAATTTATTTTCCTATTTTCTGCAAAGCTGCTTTGAACAATGTGTATTATAAACAAAACGCTATACAAATAAATTGAAGATGAAATCATATTTTTAATCATCTAATAATGGTGTGTTTGGCTTGGTAGGTCTTAGGCCTGGCGGTAAAATTAAATTACTCCACAGCTCCTCTCTACAGACCACTGAGAGATTACCTCAAGACATTATAATGGGATTTGGATCTCCTGTGAGCCTTCAGTTAAAGTTCCTCCCTTCTGACTCGAATCACTACTTCATTGGTACTAACATGGTGGGTGTTGCATGAAGTTGTTGGATATTTGGTTTGGTGGTGTTTCCCATCACATAGACTTTTATCTTGGTTTTGAAATGTTTCTTGAAATGCATTTTCTTTCATTATCTAAGGGTCTGGTTAGACATGGTACGAGGCATAGCTTGAAAGTTCTTCCAAAGTTCTACAGATCACAGTTTGACAGCTGTAGACCAGTGGAGGTCACAACACTTGACTTCAGTCCTTTTGGAGAACCCCTTTTCCTGGTAAAAGCAGCTTGAACTGTATGTGTATTTATGTATTTCAGTATTCATTGTCATTGTTCACTATATTAACCCCTTTCCATTTGATTCCTATTTGATTCCTTTCTATAGGTTGGCTGCAGTGATGGAACAGTTCGATTACACTCTGTCCTGAGAGAAGATCCGTTGATGGAGTGGTCTGAATGTTCCAGTGGTGCTCCCATTCTGTCAGTGCAGTGGTCTCAGACACGGCCAGCTGTATTCTGTGTTCTGGATGCTGCCTCTGATCTTCTCATCTGGGACCTGACAGAGAAGGATTATGTACCAGTCATCACCGAGAATATACACAATGACCGGTATAAAGCCAAAATATCAAACATTAGATCTTTTTATTATGATAGAAATAAGTTCAGTTATGCTAATGTATCAGATAATTCCTCTATTCCTCTAATTCCAGAGGTAGAGCATGTACCTCAGGCACTTCACAGTTTTTAAAATCGTTTGTTTTCTAACTACTTTTCGCAGGATAACAGCCATGGCAGTGTTTGGTGAGCCAGCCAAACAGAACACATTTTCTGGCATTGCGCTCGCCAAGCAGTCCGGAAAGGTGGAGATTCAGTATTTCAAGAAGTCACTTACAGTGCGTAGCGCCTCTGACAAAGAAAAACTTAATTCTGTTTTACATGATGCTTTTTTGATATGGGATCTGAGCCAAGATTAATATCCAGTTAAGTTGATAATATGCAAATTACAGAGGAAAACACGAAGAGGGTTTAGAGAGAGTCATAATGAGCCCCCAAAAAGTATGGACAGACCTAGTGAATTATATTTCCTTGTTACATCAGTAATGTATCCAAAGTTACATTGATTGTGGCTATAACAGCATGAACTGTAGAGGATGAGAAATGGTTGTTTACTACAGTCACAGTGGCTACCCTTTTTGGTCTATACAAATAACAAATGAACTTCCCTGGCTTAAAATTCATTACATCTGAAACTTTGCTGATGTTGGCTGGAACATAATGGTTTTGTTGCTGTAAGCAGCATTTTGTAAAGTTAGATCAAATGCTAAAGGAAGCACATAAAAATGAGCTTTCTGTTCCTCAGGGATATAAATACTTTATATCCTTTTTGTATTATTTTACAATATATGTACAAATGAATATTTACACTGAGTAGCATTTGGAATACATTTCTTATTTATGGTCCTTATCATATATTCACTATCAGTGCTATCGTACTGTTATTATTAATGGATTTTTTTTTTTATTAAAAGACGATTGTATTTAGACTGGGGTTTTTCTTCGTTCTTTGCGTATGTTGTTATTTCTTTCTTTACTATATTAGCAACTATACACCCTCACTATGGATTTTTGTTATCTTTTGGAAGGGTATCAGCACACGTACTTGTGTCTCAATGTTATCATTCTCACAGAGAGAAACGAACAACATTAATAATCCGTCTTTGAGGCCAACTGCGTTTTGACTATAATGAAGTCACTGCAGTAAAACTTATTGACGGACAGTAGTACAGAAGTTTGTCAAAACATTTAAAAAACAGAGATAAAGATTACATTTCTACATGGCACAATAATTTTTATTTTTCATGAAATCCTCCTTTTAAAATATTATTATTGACCTATATTTTTGCTGGGCAGTTTAATTTTGAAATTGAAATTTTTGTTGAATTTAAATTGATAAGCGGAAGGGAAAACTTCAGCCTGCAACAGTGTACGAGTTGAGTGGACAGTAATTTGTTGTCTGTCTGTCGTTTTCTCCATGGTTACTGTTGCCTAACGGCTCTATTCAGACGGCTCTCTGTCAACGACCGACTGTTAGCTCCTTCAGTAGACAGATTTTTAATAACAAAATACCATAAGTTACAAATGATATAACTGTTACGAACAACCGAAACTTGGCATGTTGTTCGAGTAGTATATAACCTAGCGCTACATACAAGTCAATTTATTTTATTTCGCAACAACTCCGAGAAAAATTAATCCAAGGTATCGAAGCGTTCTTGAATGATCCCAGTGAAGTAACATGTTTAAAGATAAGACGGAGAACTTACGGGTGGAGTGTCTAAAAAGTTCATCTCCTGGACGAGGCAATGGAGAAGAAAGTTCTCAGATGTGGAAGGAGAGCGTGGATAAAGTAAGATAATGTCTTAAGTTTGCTCTACCTCAAATCACTTGATTGTCACGTGACCATATACATTAATATTTTATGTGTAGGTTATATCATATTTTCCCTGTTTATTCCTAAGCACAATAATGCATGAACATAGAGACTAAAATCAGAGGCAGGCCACACTTTTCATTCCTACTTTCTCCTTGGACATACCCCATCATCTTTTGCTTTAGCTCCTTTCCAATGAATATTCTTTATCCTGCCTCTGTTCAGATGAATCATGGGAATGTCCTCACCCATGGGCTTCGTCATGTCCTCCACCTCTCCTGTAAAGACCCTGTTTGTCACATGACCTGTGGTGAGGGTGCCGCAGGCTTCGCTAGTCTCCACAGTAGCGGTCATGTGCGGTTCTATTATCCTGATGGGCATCTTAAAGATCTGTCTTTTTGCCAATCCCTCACCATCCACTATGCTGGACTCACCTCCACACATCTGCCAGGCAGACTGGTTGGCTGGGGACCTGGGGCCATTCTCACCGTACTAGATGCAGAACTGAATCCTCTGGTTCATGCTGTGGAACCCATGGATGTGAGAGTGTGCAAGGTGTGGCTTTAAAGAAAACTTTTCGGACCATGGTTGATACAATTAAACCTGAATAACATTTTTTTTTAATGGAATGAAATGTTGTTGATGGTGTGGACCAGTGGTTCTCAACCAGGAAGACGGGGCCCACTAGGGGGCCTCAAGATGAGCTAATGAAATCAATGACACCATTTTTTTATGGGATATTGCAGTATTTATTATAAATGATTTATTCGTACACTTCATTTTTTTAAAAATTCACGTGCCCTCTTAATCTTTAATCAAAAACGACCCAATCAATTTCTGATGGACAAAATAAAGTCCTGCCCTAAATTTTTTCTTGTTCGAGAAGGTGTTTCACTAAGATATATGTCACAATACGGAAGAAAGGACTATCACAACTCGCAAATGTTGCAACTTTCATGCCGATTTTAACATGTTTTAAATTAAGACAAAACAAGCTTTAAAATAACTAAAAAACTTTTAACAATTTTTGAAAATGTCTTAATTTAATTCAATTCAATTCATCTTCTGGAATTCTACAATTTGATTATTTTAATACTATTTATTATTTTAGTTACATATTTTAATTTTTAACTCATTTCTGTACATTAAAAAATGAGGGGTGGGGGCTTTGAATATTGTTGTGGAGAGTGGGGGGCCATTGAAAAAGTCAAAAGTGGTTGAGAAACACTGGTGTAGACATTAGGACACAGTTTGATTAATCATGGATCATTGCAACTTGTACTGAATGTAAATTAATGAGACATTTGCCTGTCATAGATTTTGGAGCACTCTAATGAGCTTGTAACAGCTGGAATGGGAAATGTATGCGTGTGGTGCCTTACACACTTGATATGTCGCAAACGGGTGGTGGAGGGATTGGGGAAACACGTTGTTTTCACACATCTAGCACTGGTGCCGAGCAGGACTCAGCAGGGTCTCAGAGCACTGGCTGCATATGGACAAGCTGTGGTTGTGGTGGACCTTACAAAGGGATGCATTGTGGAGCACAAAAAGAACCTCCATTCAAGGTTTGCTTTGATTTTTTTTGTTGTTGATGTTGTTGTTTTTTTGTTGTTGTAGTAATTCAAGGATTTCAATTCACACTATGGAATATACTGTATATCAGACCCAACTATTTTTTTCTCTCTCTCTTCTCCTTTCACCATCTCGGTGGAAACATTAATACATGTGTGATTAAAATTTACTTTTGAGTTTGAAGGGTTTTGAAAAGTGCTGTATTGTAAATAATAAATAAAAGTACAGACTGCCCTGAATTCACCTGACTTTTTTTTTATACCAGTCACATGACCAGAACTTGATAGATTCACATTATGAAATTGTAGATATCAAAGAGTTGACTTGTTCTGGCCTTATTCCAGAACAGAAATAAAATGGGCATGGAGTTTGTTTTCATTGGACTGTCCAAGGAGTAAAATACACGCACTCATCTAACTGGGAAACATTTGTGATAAAATTGGTTAAATGAAACAAAAATGTTACTCACTATGAAATCATTCTCTTTTTTTTCAGGGAAATCACAGGGATGGTCTACTGTCCCCTTAGGGATATTGTAGTTACTGCATCAGATATGACAATCCGAGTGTGGGGACTAGACTGGGAGCTTCAAATGGCCTTTGTGGGACATACAGGTCGGAAAATCAGTAAACTGTTACTAAAGTACCTGTTAATAAAATTTCAAATTATGAGTGATATTTGCATCTGCATTGTAGAAATTACATTAAATGTCAACCCAGCTAACAGAGAACGTTGTCTGAAAATTTTCAGAATGTTCTGACCAGGTTCTCTCAAAGTTATGAACAAACATTCTTTCATCAATGTTAAAAGAATGTTCGTTCATAGTTGGTCTTTAATAATGTTCTCAAAATGTTAGCACAAAAATATTATCTGTACATTGTTCATGGAACTTTTTTCTGAAACATTTTAGTTGGACGTTTGTTTAACGTTTTTTAAATGTTACTATTTGTTTCAGAATGTTGAATTCAAAAGTAACATTCCCATAATGTTTGCAAAATAATAAAAAGGGGTGTTCCCTTAATGTTCGTATAACCAAGATTTTTAAAAAATATTAAAAAAAAAACATTCAGAAATAAAGTTTTCATAACTTATTAGCAAAACATTTTTAGAACATATTTTTGTTAGTTGGGAACAATTTAAATTTAGGCCTTTGTCAATTTACTGACCATTTTGGATCAAGTCTTCACTGACAATAGACTGTACTTCCATTATGAGTATGTGTTTTGTGTCTTTTTTCCAGCTCTGGTCACATCCCTAGTTCTGTGTCCTGTCTCTGGCCTGTTGTTGTCATCTTCTCTTGATGGTACTTTGAGATGCTGGAGGCCAGAAGTTGGAGACCAGGTCCAGACTGTATCCATTCCTATGGGGTGCTCACCTCCTCTATTCCTGGGAGGCCCAGACAGTGCTGGCACCTTCTTCTCATACTCCACCAACAGTGTGGACTTCTGGACGTTCAGCTGCCTCTACAATCTACACTGCAGACTGGGCGGGTTCCTGGAAGGTCCTGTCCGACAAATCTTGACCCCACTAAGCCCCCCTTCCTTCCAAGCCTGTGTAGTTTGTATCCATGGAAACAGCAATATCACAGTTGTTGCGGCAGAGACAGGTGCTGTGCTCACTAGATTCCAAGCCAATGGAAGAGTAAGGTGTGCTGATTACTGTGTGCCTAAGGAGCGCCTATTGGTCCTCACTGAGGACGGGGTGGTATCTATTGCAAGTACTTTGACCAGTCCAGTAACAATACTGGATGAGTGGCATGGGATAGAGCATTGGGATTGGTCAGGGGGGCAGGTGGAAGCAAATATAGGCACGGTGTGCTGCATGGTGTTATACAATGACATTATAGATACATCAAGTGGGCAGGAAGAATGGAAATCCTTACAGATGCAAAGAGCACAGAAGCCAAAAAAGATAAAACTTCTACATGATACAAAAAACAGGTTCGTATTTGTGGTAGAGTGTATGATTGTGTGCTGCAGGTATTTGTTGATTCAGGCTGTTATCAGCAATAAGTTGAATATGGGTAAAGTGGGACTGTTAAGCGTGATCCCTACTATATAAAAATTAATTTTTTTCAAAAAAAAAAAAAAAAAATGCAGACCAGTAATGTTTTTTTCTAAGGCATGTTTATAAAAGCTACTTAAATGTCCTAATTAAACTAAGGCCTAATCCTGGCTTAATCTAAGCCCTGAAACCGGGCCTTAATGTCCATAGATGTTGCATATATTCATAATAGATGTTATAGATGTTACAATAATTCATAATAAGTTTATCAGAAAATATATTAATATTTGAATCTTTATGTAAGCCTATGTTGCAAAGAAAAAATGCAATCTAGTTTGCATAATAGGGGAAAAAATGATATGTCCAATTTTTCCAGCATTGATTGAAAAAAAAAGTGTGGTTTGGTCATAAGAGGCATAAGAGTTCTTCTCAGTAGTGATTATTTCTTAATAGTGATGCTATTTCTTAAGCTTTCATTACAGGTAAAAGCTATGTAAATGTTATATAGCAGGATCAATTAAATGAATTAAATGTGCAAGGAAAAGTAAAAATTTGACGAGTGTCAGATGTGAACAATATTCAACCTAGTTTATATCAGTACAAGAACACAATCTATGTGTTTTTTATTGTGGTTAGTAGCATTTGCTTGCATGTCCTGAAGCATCTAAATTGTCTCTTGAGATTGTGTGACTTGAGTCTGATATTGCTGAAATTGTTATAAGGTAATTCATAATGATAATGAAATGCCTGAAATGGTAATAAGATAACCATTATGTGTGTTGTCATTTTTACAGGTTTGTTGCAGTGTGGCTGCATTTCGCTGTCTCTTACTTAGGTTTTTTGTGTGTGTCTCTCATAGGTTTCTGATTATACTGGGCCATTGTGGTGGTTGTGTGTCTGTGCTCAATATGCTTTCAGGCAAAGTCCAGTTCAGAACTTCTGCTCATAACAACCAAAACATCAGCAGCATGCAGGCACACCCCAACAGTGGCTACCTGCTGACTGCAGGTGCACACACACTTCACACACTCTACATCACACTGATAGTTAGCATTCACTGATTGACTGATTGATGCACACTCATTTATGATAATATTGATGGCTTTATATTGTAGGTGAAGATAAAGCTCTGCTGGTTTGGCGTGTGTTCCCATGTGCTCAGCAGTGTTTGAGTCTCCATTTCAGCATGTTGTGTGATCTGCCTCCTATTTTGTTGGCACTAATGGGAACCCAACTCACCCTCGCTTTACAAGATCCAGAAAACGACACTTATAGCATGGTGCAGTACAGTTTAGAGAGCCAAAGCCGATCTGACCAGCAACCCAATGAAGAGCATCACAACAAAATCACAGGTTAGAGACTGTAAAATCTTCCTTCAAGGTGCCATGCTTCAAGTGAATTAGATCAACCCTTAGATCACCTCTAGACCTTCTAGAGTAGTGGTTCTCTACCAGATTCTAAGGCCTCCCACTGTTGAAGACAATATTTGAAGGCAGTTTGTAATATTTGTAGTTTATTTACAGAAACTTGGAGTGGCAATATATTAAAATAAATAAGATTACAAATAATTTAATTAATTTCCATAATTCCAGGTTAAATATAACTAAATGTATTTCAGGGTTCACACATCTTATGACCAATGAATTTACATGATGTTTCAGTGGTTTGTGATTATGGAATGTTTATATATAGCTATAAATATTATACATAATGAATATGAATTTTTCTAGTTATCCCAAGACCATGAGGCATCATGTGTCACATTATCTGCTAAATTCAAATCTGTGTTCACACTTTGGCTGGCTCTGAGCATATATCACAACTGTTCAGTATTTTCAACCATGTTTATTTTATGTTTCTGACATTTAAATACTGATAAGTACTAGCAAAAACCATTTATAGTTTGTAAAGTACACACTGATTTCTATGGAATTGGCAATAATTGTCACATTAGCTGTGTCAAAGATCAGATACGAACACGATGAAGAAGAGAGAATGCAGTCTTTAATAAATTCAAAGATAAATCCAAACAAGAGCTTCACATACGTAACATGGACGATACCCGACAATGGTGAACAGAAACAAGGGAACTTAAATACATGTGCAAACAAGGTGACTAATAACACAGCTGACAGTGATGACTCAAATCGAAAACCATGACAACAACCTAGTAGCGGGAAATGGTGCAAGCAGGAAAACAAAGTCCAAACTGAGTGAAACTGTGACAGTACGCCCCCTCCTGGAAAGGCGCGACCTCGCGCCAGCAGATGAATTGAGGAGGCTCAGGTGGAGGATGAGAGTCCGGGAGAGGGATGGAATGAAAAGTCTAGGGTGGTGCAGGTGGCGTGATCCAGTGGGTGGCCTTGAACAGGGACAGGCTGATGGTACCCCAGTGCACAACCAGGGCTGCGCTCCACGGTGGCGTCACTGGAGGGAGGAGCCATGGAGGAAGACAGCTGAATGACGTCATGGCGATGGCAGGAGGCGATGTTGACGTAGGAGGTGGAGCCCACCGCGTAGCCAGAAAGCCGATGACGCGACAGGACACTGATGACCTCGACGACCGCGACGGAGCCACAGCGACGACCCCCCGAGGTGGAAGCAGGGATCCGGAGGGCTGAGGTTGAGCTGGAGCAACCAAGGGCGGTGGTGGAGCATGAGGGAGGGCGGCGCTAGCCGCAGCCGAAGGGGTGGAGGGCAGTGAACGGCCCGTAAGTCTGTGGCGAAGGTGGTGCGATGTCCGACCGAGGCGGAGCCGACGTACGGAGGGAGTCCAGCGAGGCCGAATGCCCGATGGTCACAGCTGACGTCGAGGGTGGAAGGAGCGCAGGCGTAGGAGTCAGGGCGTCGGGTCGAAGTGGAGTGGAACGCGCAGAGGCCGGAGGCGGAGCCACGGGCTCCCGAAGCCCAGGAAGAGGTGACTCCCAACAGTCCAGCGGTGTAACCGCACCACTGAGAGGAGGCTGAGGTGGAACAGAGGGGCTGATGGGAGATAGCGATGACTGGGTGTTAGAAATGGTTGGGGACTGGAGAGGATCTTGAAGGGTAATACAAAAACCAACAAGAAATAAAACCGCAATAGTATTTGGGAGAGGTGGTGGGAGAGGGAGGTTGGGAGGGAACAGAGAATTAGGGATATGACTGACAGATTCTGATGATGGGTCAAAGAGTTCATTTTCTCCAAAATGATAGTTCACCAATGTAGAAACCAGAAACTCACTCTCAGCGGTGGGAGGGTGGCCAGGGCTCACTTCCATGCCCTTGATATCCACTAGAACTCCCTCGGTGATAGACGGCGCACACCTGGTCAGACACGTGTTGCTCAGGCTCCAGTGCGTTGTTCAGCTCGGTCGCTCCCAAAGGCGCTGGCTTGAACATCGCGGCGGAGCCACTCACGTGGCCTGTGGTGGGCTCATGCTGCCAATCCTCGTCATCTGGGTGGTTTAGGTTGTGCACTGGGTTATGAGTGGGGCCGGCGTCATCGTCGACAGGTCCGACGGTGAGCGGCGATCCACAGGACACCAGCACCCACTCCACGAATTCCATGAGGCTCCCCCGAGGACCCTTCCCGGATAACTGCGCTCTTGTGGAGGTGTTGAGTCTGGCGATCAGGAACGAGCATAAGCAGTCATCCGGGAAGGTTGTTTGATGGGCCAGGTTCAGATAATCCTCTAAAAATATCTCGAGGGAGCGATCTCCCTGTTCAAGGCACATGAGGCGGACAGCAGGGAGGTCCATGGTGAAGGGGGAAAAAACAAAAAGTCCCAAAAAACACGTACAAAAAACAAAACACGCCGCAAATCACTTTTAGGTCAGGTATTCTGTCACACTCGCTGTGTCAAAGATCAGATAAAAACACAATGATGAGGAGAGAATGCAGTCTTTAATAAATCCAAAGGTAAATACCCTACAATGGTGAACCGAAACAAGGGAACTTAAATACATGTGCAAACGAGGTGATTAATGACACACAGCTGACAGTGATGACTCAAATCAAAAACCTAGTGGCGGGAAATGGTGCAAGCAGGAAAACAAAGTCCAAACTGAGTGAAACTGTGACCATAATCCTTTCAAATATACAGTAATTTGATGACATGTTTTACTGATATCCAGTATTCTACACATTGTGTAGGTAACTATAAAGTTTACTCTAATCTTAGAATATTGTAGGTACAAAATGAAGTAGTTGTCTTTTGGCCTAGGCGAATCGTACAGATCTATTTTTCCAAAATTTTGCAAAATATAAATTTTTAGCCTTCTGTTAAAATGACTTTTACTGATAGACTGAACTTAGTGTAAGCTAGGTAATGGAGGACATTATTTTTATTTGGGGGTTAGTTTGTGGGGTTAGTACCCCACAACCACCTCCATAAGTGGTGCCCCTTCAAAAAAAATTATGGATACCCTGGTTCTTAAATGAAAATGGCAGAGAACAAATTATAAAAAGAAATCTGTTTGGTATTTAGCTGTTTAGCCTATTTTAAAGCTTGTTTTGTCTAATTTTAAATCATTTTAATGCATTTTACAGCCCCCTTCGAAGTGTGCTAAGGCCCCCTAGTGTGTCCCAGCCCCCTGTTTGAGAACCACTTTTGTAGAGATATCTAGTATTACAAAAAAGCTTTTATTGTCACTCAAACAAAACGAGAAAACACAATCAATAGGCTACTTTTCCAGACGTTTTAACTGCTTTTTAATCTATGCTGATTTTAATTCAATAAAATGATTGTATAACAAAAAAAAATACAACACATAATTTTGGGATGATTTATGATCTAAACAGATTTCATGAGATTCATGTCGGTTAATTAATCAAAGTATACCACACCCCAACACTTTTAGGATAATAGACAGTCTGCTGATGTGTCCCCAGGGCTCTGTGCATGTTATCAGCTGAGCGTGTTTGCTTCAAGCAGTAAGGATGGGACTGTACGAATCTGGGATATGGAAAATCGCCTTCTTAGGTCAGGACAGGTGCTACTTTTTAGTTGTGTCTATTATGTAAAATAAAAATTCAAACTTTGATTATCTGTGCATCTGTGCTTTTCTGGTGTTTGTTTCAGAATTCTTGAGCTGAACGCAGAGCCAGAGTGTTTGGCATACTGTGAGGGTGGAGACCTGCTATTAGGCATCACAGGAGACCTCTACAGAATCCCACACACACAGCTACTTCCTCCCAACTGCTGGACACAAGTACAACTTACCCTATGTTATCAGACAGCAATCAGCTTTTTTTAAATCATTTTTTCAAACCTTCTTGAAGAGTTGTCAGATTCTTGATGTCTTTGCAAACACTAATTTTAAAAACAGTCCAGAATAATGGTTGAGTGAAAATACTTTACTCTAGGTTTACTCTAGAACAGAGGAGGTATAGTCTGTTCAAACAAAATTAATCATTCATTTTTAATGTATTCACTTTATCACCTACTGAGAAATGTGATCCTGAATTACCCAAATCCTGGATCCAAATCATGAGCCACAAATGCAGGTAACTTTCTACTCAAATAAGTACACATACCTAAATACACATCAATATTTTTACTCTTTACTTTTAACACCTATCTCTAGGACAGAGAGTTGCCATGTTGCTAAGAAGGATGGTCCTGAAAGGCTCGAAAAGATAAAAGATTCAGTAAGTATCAAATATATGAAAGAATGTGTTTGAGTGTCAGAGCTCATCCATATATTTATCTTAAAGGATTTTGGGGCACTCATGGCAAGACATAAAGATCTGGAATCCTTGCGAAAAGGAGAGGTTGAGTGCAGAAGGAGAAAACCAGCCACCATACAAACCAAACAAGAGGCTTTCAATAATTACCTGCGTCTGATTTACAGGCAACCCCCTGATATGAGAGTACGTTCATCAAAACCATTCACTTGTACTGTCTTTTCAGTCAATATTTTCCAAATAAATAATCAAAAACCAAAATAGAAAATATATGTCTTTATCAGGTTTTGAACAACTTAAAATTCTGGTTTTTTGTGCGAATGCACAGTGTATAATTCAATAACAGTTGAATAATTGTGTGGGGTTTTTTTTTTTTCCCATGAGCAGATCGAACTAGATGAAGTGCAACTCTTGTATACTAAAGAGGAGGATAAGAAGGGGAGGGAAGAGGCTGATATTCATCTTATAACCATCATAGAGACTCCATCTACAAAGAAGAGCCCTCTTCCACCCACACCAACAGCAAAGAAACTCATAGAAAAAGTATACCCTGTTAGGATGTTTTTGTGTTTTTTATTCTAGTTTTTTATTCTAAAATAACAAAACTCATATAGTGATTGTGTGTAAGAGATTACTGCTGCTGACTTTTTTGTCTAGAAGTGTGGTTACATCAGCAAAATTTTGCAGGCGAATAAGACATTGTCCATTGTCAATAGCATAGCAATGTATGAAGCAAAACTCACAAAGAAGTCACTTTCAAACCAAGCAGCTTTCTGTGGTGAGCATAGCGAATTTGTGTGACCAACTTCAACATGAGTGAAATCTGCATGGGGAACATTTCGTTTCATTTAAAATATCCAGTTGTGTGGATTCCAATTGAAATGACTGGATTTCGCCTGCAAAATTTTGCTGTGCAATGCCAAATGTAACCGCACTAAGAAAGATATGGAATGATGTCACATAACCACTTAATCGTTTTCTCTTTTTTAAAATTTGCTCTCTCACGCTCACTCTTCACAGCCACCAAAGCCCCTTCCACCAACAGACCGTCCTACACCCCCTCTGACTCCACCCTCTGAGTCTGCACCACCTTCACCACCCCTTGTCCCACCTTTACTCACCCCTGTACCACCCTCACCCATCATAGAGACTCCATCTACACAGAAGAGCCCTCTTCCACCCACACCAACAGCAGAGAAACACATATACCCTGTTAGAATGTTTTTGTGTTTTTTATAATAATTCTAGTCACACAATTTTTGAGTAAAATAACAAAACTCATATAGTGATTTATTGTGTGTAGAGTTTACTGCTGCTGGCTGTTTTGCATAAAAGTCTGGTTACATCAGCAAAATTTTGCAGGCAAATAAGATATTGTCCATTGTCATTAGCATAGCTATTGAGGCAAAACTCACAAAGAAGCAAAACTCACACTTTCAAACCATGCAGCTTTCTGTTGGTGAGCATGGTAAATTCCAGTTGAAATGATATTTTGCCCCAAAATTTTGCTGTGCAATGGTAAATATAACTGCACTTTAAGAAATGTATGGAATGATGTCACATAACCACTTAATTGTTTTCCCTTTTTTAATTTATGCTCACTCTTCACAGCCACCAAAGACCCTTCCACCAATAAAGTGTCCTACACCCCCACCGACTCCACCCTCCGAGTCTGCACCACCTTCACCGCCCCCTGCCCCACCCTTTCCACCTAAACAACCCACATCCTTGCCTCCTCCACTCTCGTCATCATATCTGCCAGAGTTCCTCCTGCAGTTTGTGGATGAGCAGTGGTTTCAAAAGATGTTCCCTGATCTGAGTGTAAGAACAATTACAGACACAATAAGACAGCAAAAGAACTCTTTCATTAATATGTACACAGTGAATATATACACTGATATCAGTTTCCTTCTAGTTTGAGTTAATTTCTGCATCATTCTATGTTAATTTTGTGTTTTCAGTGTGTTTCAAGTTCTTTAGGCCCCAAGGAATTCTGCATGCATCTATTGGACTTCATGATGTCTCGCAGCATGGCTCAGAAGAATAGTATTGTCAATGCGTTACTCATGTTAATTCAGCAGGAGGTGTTAGACAAAGAATCTCTCAGCAAAGGACTGCTGGTTTGCCTGCAAAATTGCATTAACAAAAACATGGTGAATCAAATTGTGATAGTAGATTAAATACATAGAGACATGACTGAAATACATTTTGGTAACAACGTCTAAAGTTTAATTTTATTTTCATGTATGAATACAGATCACGTAAGATGTATGAATTCTTCATGAACACTACAGATAAGTATTTAATATAAAAATATGTATTAATATGTGAATATGTGTTCTGCAGACAAGGGAGGAACAGCATTTTGCCGGTGAGCTGCTAAATTTGATGGTGTATCTGAGTCCTGACAGTTTTGACACCATTGTGGAGCTACTCGCCATGTTGGCAGATAAACAAGTTGATCTTAAGTAAGGAATAATGCATGTTTAACACAATACAAAATATAATGTAGTTTTATATTCCATTACATAGGCACTTTCAACACTTTTTTCCCCCATGTCCCACATTAATACTTTATGAAATAGTTTGTGACAGGGATGTATCAACTGCAGAACATCCAATTATTGAGCAGGAGTTTTCATGTTTGTGTTTTAGGGTGACCTAAAACGGTTCCCACCACTTTCTAAAACAAAGTGGCAGGTTCAGTTGCCATTGGACCTCGTGTATCAATGTAAAATATACAAAATTAAAATAAATAATTTGTGGGAATTAACCATTCTTTCATTATATCTCTGGCAGGGCTTTAGTTCTGCGTGTATTGCAAAGGTTGGGTGTGGAGGAGGCTGAGCTGTGGTTATGTCCAGAATTAGATTCCTGGGACTCTCTGACGGAGCATCAGCCTAACCAGCACTGCATTCTTCGAGATATGGCCAGCCACTGGCTGCTTACCTGGACCAGAAAGTACAGGGTAACGAGAAGATATCAAATTGGTAGAGATATTGAGGAAAGCGAAAGGTGCATTTCTATTGTACTTCACAGGTGCACAAAGGGTCTGTGTTCCTGCGTAGTGAAGGAGTACAGAGTGTGTTCGCTCCTGTGGAGGTGCTCCGATATTTCTGCTCCATGCAAAGAGGCAAACAGCCCCGGCCACCTCCACCAGAGGGCAGGAAAGACGCTATCATTGTGCCTTCAGGCTTGGCTAGGTATGTCATACTGATACAGGAACACCCTCTATCATTTGGTTTAGTCTGTTGTATATTTTCAGTCAGCTTATCTACATTTAAAATGTACCTCAAATTTATCTAAAAAAAAAAAAAAAAAAATCTTACATTTAAATCCAAACTTTTTCTATAGTCTTTAGAATTAAAGATTTTTTTTTTTTTTTTTTTTTTTTTAAAAAACAAGACGTAATATAAGCCTCAGGTGTCCCTAGAATGAATCTGTGAAGTTTCAGCTCAAATTACTCCAAAGATCATTTTGTCACGTAACGGTATGTTTAGTAAGTCGCACGACAAGGGCGAATTCCAAAAACACTGTATTTAATAAATCCACAGGAGAAAGGCAAATCCAGACATTAACATAAACGCAATACATAGACGCATACATGGACGAGATCGGACAACGAATGTGGGAGAACACAGGGACTAAATACATGAGGCAAACAAAGGTAATTAACAGGACACAGGTGAAGGAAATGACTAATTAGACAGCTCAGGAAAACTAGGTCAAACTAAGAAACACAACATAGCAGACATGTGACAGTTCGCCCCTTTAGCTCCGTCTGGCTGGGTGTAAGTTGACTGGGCGCTGGGTTAGGTGGAGGGGTGCTGATAGGCTCTGCTGGGCCGATGGTGAATGCCAAGTTGTTGTTTATCAGCACCCACTCCACACATGCGGCGAAATCGCCGTGAGGACCGCTCCCTGGGAGGCATGCCCGGGACCGCTCACTGAGGCTGGACATGTAGAACACACAAAGCGATCGGTCAGGATAGCGCGGGAGGCACGCCAACTCCAAAATATCCATGGTGTGTGACTCCAGAGAGCGGTCCTTCTTCTCCAGGCAAAGCAGGGCAACAGCGGGTATGTCCATGGTGATGAAAAGACATAAACAAAAGAAAACACCACATAAATGAACTGTATTGGTCCGATCTTCTGTCACGTAACGGTATGTTTAGTAAGTCACGCGACAAGGGAGAATTCCAAAAACACCATATTTAATAAATCCACAGGAGAAAGGCAAATCCAGACATTAAACGTAATACATAGACGCATACATTGACAAGATCGGACAAACAATGAAGGAGAACACAGGGACTAAATACATGAGGCAAACAAAGAAATAACAAGGTAATTAACAGGACACAGGCGGCCTAAAACTATAAATCATTATAAATGTTATGCATGTTTAATTCATACTGGAAGCCGGAGGGCGCCCTCGCGCAAAAAAGTCCAAATGTGCTTCACAGAAGTGAAATAACATGCCGTTCGAGGATATCCATAATACAACTATCGCTGTAGCTGAATAAAAAATAGATAGAAACGCTTTGACTTATTAAATATGAAGACAATAAACACAATCTTCGGTTTATCTGTGTTCTTCGGGCCATCTTGGATATTTTCATAAGAATAATGTATATTTATGATGCAACTCTAATCGGCAATGCATTAATTTATATAGAATACTATACTGTATTTATACAAAATAATATACTGTCTGCCTCATTCTGTGATAAGAAGCAACTTCAGATAACAAATGAAAATTATTTCAAACACTTATGACGTTATGAAGTGAGAGTGTTTTGCTTTTCAAATGCACATGCACATCGTAAGTGTTTAAACACTGTCTAAACATTCTGACATGTTACAGTTTATATAACAATAACACGATAACTAAGTGGGAATAAATTACTTACATCCGCTGGATATGAATCGTTTTTCTTCTGAGGTAAATTTAAGGTGAACTCAGCGCGTCTTTCAAGCTCGATGAAAAGCAGAGGAATCATGATGAAGCTGATGCTTTGTTTTGAAGTGATAGGGATGTTTACAGGTTAGCGTGCCTCGCACATGGACGATTTGTTTGTCAAAGGCTGCGCGTGTGTAACGTGCTGCTTGCGCAGGAACACACAACGAAGAAGACAATTTTTAAACAAGTCTTTACTTAGTAATCCAACGGGAGATAATACAGGAACAGGTATACACATGGAACATACGAGACCGGACGCTGTGGTGAGGATGGTGACTGCTTATGAAGGGAGTGCTGATGAGTGGTAATGATGGTGATGGTCTTCAGGTGCGGGTGATTGATGATCGTGTGCAGGTGATGAACAGGAGGGATCAAGTTCAAGTTCACATTTATTTATAAAGCACATTTAAAAACAACGTGTGTTGTACCAAAGTGCTATACAATTTTACACAAAAGATGAAAGATAATAAACTAATACATAAGATAAAATATAAAGCATGCAAGATAGGCCATCTCTGGGAAATACTGGGAAACATAGTGCCGGTGCTCGCGCCATAATGGAACATCCAAAGCGGAGGGCCGGAGGAGGTTCTGGAGGTGGACGGAGTTTTGAGATGGAGGATGATGCTGGAGGTGGCTCAGGAGGGGGACGGTCGAGCTGGAGGATGAGCCAGGTGGCGGCCCAGTCCCCAGCCAGGATGGTGGACCACGGTGGCGGCGCTGGAGGGAGGAGCCATGGTGGTGACGGCTTCAGCGCCACCTTGGGGACGAGCGAGGGCGACAGCGATGACGGAGGAGGAACCCATGGCGCAGATGGAGGGCTGATGGAGTGGATTGGATCGACGCCGACGACCGCGACGGAGCCGCAGCGACGACCCCCCGAGATGGATGCAGGGATCCGGAGGGCTGAGGTGTAGCTGGAGCGACCGAGGATGGAGGCGGAGCCTGAGGGAGGGTGGAGCTAGCCGGAGCTGTAGGGGTGGAGGGCCAGAGAGCAACGGGTGGCCCTCAAGTCCATGGCGCAGGTGACGTGACGTCCGACCCGGGTGAAGCCGACGGTCCGAGGAAGCTCCGCGAAGCCAAAAGCTCGAAGGTCCCAGCAGACGTCGAGGGAGAGAGAAGCGCAGGTGGAGGAGTCAGGGCGTCGGGTCGAGGTGGAGTGACACGGACAGACGCTGGAGGAAGAGCCACGGGATCCTCACGCCCAGATGGAGCTGGCTCACAGTAGGCCCGCGATGTAACCACGTCACTGAGAGGAGACAACGGTGGTACAGCGGGACTGATGGGGGACAGCTCGGGCAGGACAGCAGACGTGGCTGGGATGACGAGCTGACCAAAACATTTAGGAGAGGAGGTGGGAGAGGGAGGCTGGGTGGGACCAGTGAGTCCAGTATAGAATGGTTAGGCAGATGAAGGGTTGAGTCGATGTTGGTGTTCTGAGGCTCACTCTCAGTGACGGGCGGGGCTTCTGACCAGCCCATAGACTCCAACATCTACTCCCTCGGCGCAGGATGGGACTGCCGTCTCGGACCTCTCCTCAGATGGATACCCCTCAAGCTCCGGAGTGATGTCGTGCTCGGTCGCTCCTCCTCGCACAGGCTTTGACATCGCGGTGGAGTTGTACACTCCATCTGCGGTGGGTCTCTGACTGGGCACTGGGCTTGGCAGAGTTCTGGATAATAAAGGAACAGGTATACAAATGGAACATACAAGACCGGACACTGTGGTGAGGATGGTGACTGCTTATGAAGGGAGTGCTGATGAGTGGTAATGATGGTGATGGTCTTCAGGTGCGGATGATTGATGATCATGTGCAGGTGATGAACAGGAGGGATGCTGGGAAACATAGTGCTGGTGACTGTGACAGCGTGGGTGTCACATTATCTGTCACATTACAGATAATGAAGCCAGGCAGAGAAGATTGTACCTCTCGTTGGTTTCATACGGATTACATAAACAGAGAATATTTGTTTTTTTTTAAAGTAGACACTTCAAGCTTTCTAAAGACATATCTTTCATGTCTGTATGATAAATATTAGCTGAGTTTCAGTTCATTATTCAAACGTTTCAGAAAGTTTCTTGCGGAGACAGAGACAGCTGAAAGCGCACCGTTTATTTCCTTCATTTTACAAAAACACAAGGTTTTGTTGTTATTGTGAGTGTACACAAATAAAAGTAGACCCTTTATATTTTATAATGATATCTTACACTAATCTGTATGGCCAAAAATGACGGAGTATTTTAAGTTGTTTCCGCTGTCATGAGGAGAAAATCCAGCAGAAAGTGCCAGAGTGTTCACCGGGCTCAGAGAGTTAAATGCTTTAGAGGAGATAAACATGGCGGACAGCTGATTCCGTTGCAAGTCGTCTGTTTCGTTGTGACGTCACAATGGATGAAGTCCTGAACGGCCTAGGTCCTAGGTCAAGCTCCACCCAATACATCCAGAGGGGGGGGGCTGGACATCATTTGGCTCTGCAGTGAGACAAATTTTGAGACACTGTTTCTGATTTATGGGGAAAATAACAAACGAGTGGATGGATTTTTACCATAATAGGGTGGTTGTGTACACACACTGTGGACACATAATTATGTTAAAAAAAAAAAAAACAATGTAAAAGTGAATTTTGCATAATAGGTCCCCTTTAAGATTGACAAATATCTAAAGAAAAACAAGTTTTTTGGGGGGGGGGGGATCAATGTCCCAGTTTAACAAAAAAAATATAATTAAAATACTTGATACATCTGTGTTGTAATAGTTTGCATAACCAAGAAATGCTCTTTAAAAGAGGTGTTGTCTGGGTTTACAATGATCAGAAATTTCTGTATTTGTATTTAGACTGAAGCCTATTCAGCGCCTGGGAGAGACATACAGTATGTCTAGGATACGGGAGCCTCAAGGTTAGTATATATTGTAGAATTTCAGAATTCATTTGTTGCATATAAAATAACTTATATCAATCCATTATGTCTATGGCAATAAAAGATGTGCAGTTCAAGTGGGAATCTTACCTATACAAAAAGCAGCCTCAAATAAGAAATATGGAAATGATTCTTTCACTCTGCAGTTTTGAAGTCTGTACTATACTGTAAGTGTACTAGTGTACTGTATTGTATCAAAGGTTTTGGTTTATAACATCTTCGTTATAAACCAACAGGATGCCTGCTGCCACCATTGCCATATCGACCTGTGTTGATGGGTTTCACTCGGTTCCTCTCTCTACCAATGGCCCATGTCACATTATCTCCATTCCCCTTTTCCCTGGATTTTCAGAACTTCAAACGCCCTTCAACACACAGATACTTCTTCCTGGAACGCTCCTATGTAGAGTATTACAGATAGGACCCAATTATTACCAAAAGCATGGCATGAAATCTTTAAAAGACTACTTTACCTGACTCTCTCTATGATGCATTAATGACACAAAATAAATCTAAAAGTATTATAATCAACTTTGTTTCTCCAATATACAGAAACAAATCCTTTATCATCTTGAAAACTTGCAGTATACAACTGACAGTTGAATGTGTGAAACATAAGTCTTGTGTTAATGTGGAAGGATACGGAGTGAATGCTAGTGCTTTGAAAAGCAGTCAGTTAATTGAGACACTGAGAAGTGTGAACACATTTCAGTGTCCTATATTGCATATTGTGACATTGTAAGTGCTTTTGCAACTTGAGCATTCCCTGGAATTTAAAAACAATGTAAACCATGGTTCCAGAAATCACAAATCTATAATGAATAATTCATATGAATAATTAGAACCTAAATTAAGTTATGACTGGGTTAAACAACATAGTAGGGGTGTGACAAGAAAGATCTCATGCCACAAGATGTCACGATATTAAAACATGAGGTAAAAAGTCAAGGTGAAAGCTGCCTCGTGATGTCAGCATGACAGAGTTGAGTTTGTGGCAAAACCTTTTACAGTGCTTGTTTTTTGTTCTATTCAGTTATTGTTCTGTCTTTTACCGCATATAATAATTCATACTCAGAATACAGAACTGAAGTGACAGTCATTACAAGATGATCAAAACATTTCAAAATGCACCTGCATTGACTTAGTCAAATAAAATACTATTTTTCATATATTTCATCATTGAAGATTTCTTTAAAAAAATAGTGTTAAAATATTGTCTCGTTCTCGTGAGGCCAATATCGTGTATTGTCTTGTCTCATGAGTTAAGTAGGCTATATCACCACACCCCTACAAGATACATTTTTAAACAACTTTAAAATTAAATTAAAGGTGCAATATGTAAGAATTTTACAGTAAAATATCCAAAAACCACTAGGCCAGTGTTATATATTTTGTTCACTTGAGTACTTACAATATCCCAAATGTTTGCAACTATTTGTAAATCGTGCGAAAATTGCAATTTTAACCAAGGCTCCAGGATGTGTGAGGAGTCGCCTGTCAATTGCGTCATACCCGCTGTCACGGAGTCACAGCCAACACCAACGCATCGTCACCAGATCTTCACGCTCCACCCAGTCGTTCACAGTCTCCCGAGTACTAATCACCTGCACATCATCATCTAGGACACTATAAAGACACTCACTCCCTTCACATCATTGTCTGGTCTCATCTCACGTACCTGGACTCCTTACCCGCTACTTACCTGAGTTACCCGTGCCTTCATCCAGTTGTCTTCCGTCTCCTGTTCTCCGCTCCAAGTTGATTTCTCCGCTCCGAGTTGATTCCTCCACCTGCAAAGACAAACCTGTTATCCTTCAGCTAAGTGACTGTTCTGAAAGTGCTTATTCATTGACTCACCTGCATCCACCGTTTACCTGTGTTCGTGCCTCTGTTCAATAAACATCTGTGTTCACTTACCCCTCTGCCTCCGTCTGTGTCCTGACACCTGCGTTACCCTCAGTTTCCGGTTTTATTTTGTAGAAACCATGGAAACACCAAAGACGCTTTAATATTTACATGTTTTAATAGGCAAGGGAACAACTGTTTTGATATATTTATAGACAGAAAACTAATTATTGTTATAGCTCAACACGTTTAGTCTTAATGTTTAAATCTAATTTTCTTGATTTTTTTTTTTTTGCGAGTATCATGCTTTACCATGCCTTAGAGAAAAACACTATTTTGTGAAGTAGGTAACAGCATAATCAGATGCAGCTTTATTTTTAGTAACAGTAATACAGAATTTTCTCCATCATACAATACGTTTTAAAATTAATTGCATGCCATTTATCAACACAAGCCATCCAGCATTTAATATGATATTCTAAAATCGATCTAGCTTACTGCAGTGTGCAACAAGTGTCTCACAGCAGCCGCCGAGCGAACGCACAGAGTAACGTTATAACATTTCCAACACACCCAAATGTTTCTAATATAATAAACAGCGCCGCGTTACCTCATACTCATGACCGGAAAAGCGGAAGCGGCGCCGGCGACTGTGGCATAATAAAAGTTCCACTGCTCGCGGCGTGTGTTGCGCAATCGCTCCAGCGGCCTCGTTCAGCTCCCACATCACTCGGTCCTGCTCTGCTTCATACTACAGTAACGTTAATAATCGCATCCATGAACATGATTTCTTCCCGAGTCCTATCCCAATTCTTTTCCTCCGGCCGTTGAGGTGAAGACCACATGTCACAAGATTCCGCGCTCAAACTGGGCGTCATCAAGCTACGCCTTTGTTTTGAATAAGTCTCTAGCGACCTCTAGTGGACAGAAAATATTACATATTGCACCTTTAAGTACACAATTATTTTAAAAGCACAAACGGGGGGGATTCATTTGATGAAAAAAAAAAGAAAAGGTTTTTAGTAATATTTTTATCAATTGTTTGTTAAAATCTCTTAAAGAGTTTTTGGGTTCTGGTGTACTTTTATCAATGTAGTGAAAATGCTTTATAATGACATTAACTCTTCAGTTCTGGTTGGTTTGCAGACTACTAAATGTTTTAATTGTGAGTATGCCAAAGTTGCACCATTTCCCCGTTTTTTAGCTGTAGAACTATTATCAACAAAATCCCAGTTTAAAAGGTATTTCTATATTTGGCAAAGAATTTAAAATTTCTCAACTAGCCGATAGGCTACTATATTTCTTAAAGACCAAAGTCAAATTCCCTTCCTTGAGTATCGATATTATTAAATATTTCTCTGAAGCCTCAGGCTTATATATGGCTTATATATATGCTCAAGAATCATCTATGCATAATATACCTGTGAAAGACTGTGTCAAGTACTTGGGGATTTTCCTTAGCAAAGATAGACTGATGCACCTGCAACTTAATTTTTCACCTAAAATAATAAAAACTAGAACTATTTTTAATTGTTGGCTACAACAAGACCTGTCAATCTATGGCAGAGTTCTTAGCCTCATTTATAAAGCGTACGCACAGATTTGATCTTAGAGTGTGCGTACGCTTAATTAAGATGTTCATCAGTGATTGTATATCAAGAGCAGGGACATGTTTATGTGCATTTTGTTTTGTGATTTCACCGGAACGAATAGAGAGTCTCCGATAGATGGAAGCGCTTGTCCGTGTGAAGACTGCGCAGTGTGCACGAGCGCCAAGAAAACACAACGGCAACGAGCACTCAAAGATGATTTCAAAAACACATCCCAGTGCCAGATCGCCTATTATTTAATACAGACGAACGAATTGCTAATCAACTAAAGATGTTTCTTTTGTATTAGATACATCCGTGCCGTGAGATGTTTAAAAAAGTGGTGGAGACAGTATCGACCCTGGCAAAAAGTGACAAATTACGCCTATAACTACGTATGTTTATTTATTTTATTTAATATAAAACTAGGGGCTCTATTCATGCTGTTTAAAACTGCATGAACTATCTATTCAAAAATCAGCTAACAAAGAACATTTTACTGCAACACAAGATCACACTGTTTTGCAGAAATCAGTTAAAAGACTGAAGATAATTTTATATATGTATGTGTGTGTGTGTGTATATATATATATATATAACAAAATATTCACAGATTAACTCAGGACATCACAAAAAGCTACTAAAAGACAGAACAAAAACCACAGCAAAAAAAATAAGAGCAAATAGTTCGAATCAAAGAAAATAATAGGACAATTCAGCTGCATAATTTATTCATGCTGTGATGCCTGCTGGGAGTTTTGTACTGTTGTTCCCAGCATCCAATGCATCATGACACTTCTGATTATCACCTTTGTTGAGATTCAAGTGTTGGTTTTTGATGTCTTTATGTGTCATTTTAGAATAATTTTTGTGGGTTTTTTTTTTAAATCTTCTGATCAGTTTTGTTCCATTATAACATTTATAACGGTCGGTTTTGTTCAGTTGCGAGATCTCAGTCGGTTTTATTTTGCGATGAGATTTCAATGACGGTCACTTTGTTCCTCACAACGGTGACAAGCAAAATATTCTGATAAACAGATTATCTCTGAACATTAGAAAACTAGCTACTAATAAGTCACATAAAAATGGCAAAAAAATAAAATAGTGAGAATAAAGGAAATTAGACAGTTAAGCTCAATTTATTCATGCAGCAATGCATGATAGGAGCCATGGATGAATTTTGATTGGTGGCACCCAGAATGCACTGCAACATGCTTTTTGATGGTCACCACTGTTGAGATTCACAGGCTGATTCTTGAGGTCTGTGTGTCTAAATGAAAGAGGTTTTTTTTTTGTTTTTGTTTTTTTTATTTATTTATTTTTGTTTATTTATTTATTTTTTTTATTTATTATAAATCAGAACAACTTTTAGAAAATCCTTTGGATATAGAATAGCATAACGTCTATCATATCGCCAAAAAGTCTTTAGTTTTATCATATTTGTAAAAGATACAGGTGCTGGTCATATAATTAGAATATCATCAAAAAGTTGATTTATTTCACTAATTCCATTCAAAAAGTGAAACTTGTATATTATATTCATTCATTACACACAGACTGATATATTTCAAATGTTTATTTCTTTTAATTTTGATGATTATAACTGACAACTAAGGAAAATCCCAAATTCAGTATCTCAGAAAATTAGAATATTACTTAAGACCAATACAAAGAAAGGATTTTTAGAAATCTTGGCCAACTGAAAAGTATGAACATGAAAAGTATGAACATGTACAGCACTCAATACTTAGTTGGGGGCCTTTTGCCTGAATTACTGCAGCAATGCGGCGTGGCATGGAGTCGATCAGTCTGTGGCACTGCTCAGGTGTTATAAGAGCCCAGGTTGCTCTGATAGTGGCCTTCAGCTCTTCTGCATTGTTGGGTCTGGCATATCGCATCTTCCTCTTCACAATACCCCATAGATTTTCTATGGGGTTTAGGTCAGTAGTTTTTGCTGGCCAATTAAGAACAGGGATACCATGGTCCTTAAACCAGGTACTGGTAGCTTTGGCACTGTGTGCAGGTGCCAAGTCCTGTTGGAAAATGAAATCTGCATCTCCATAAAGTTGGTCAGCAGCAGGAAGCATGAAGTGCTCTAAAACTTCCTGGTATACGGCTGCGTTGACCTTGGACCTCAGAAAACACAGTGGACCAACACCAGCAGATGACATGACACCCCAAACCATCACTGACTGTGGAAACTTTACACTGGACCTCAAGCAACGTGGATTGTGTGCCTCTCCTCTCTTCCTCCAGACTCTGGGACCCTGATTTCCAAAGGAAATGCAAAATTTACTTTCATCAGAGAACATAACTTTGGACCACTCAGCAGCAGTCCAGTCCTTTTTGTCTTTAGCCCAGGCGAGACGCTTCTGACGCTGTCTGTTGTTCAAGAGTGGCTTGACACAAGGAATGCGACAGCTGAAACCCATGTCTTGCATACGTCTGTGCGTAGTGGTTCTTGAAGCACTGACTCCAGCTGCAGTCCACTCTTTGTGAATCTCCACCACATTTTTGAATGGGTTTTGTTTCACAATCCTCTCCAGGGTGCGGTTATCCCTATTGCTTGTACACTTTTTTTCTACCACATCTTTTCCTTCCCTTCGCCTCTCTATTAATGTGCTTGGACACAGAGCTCTGTGAACAGCCAGCCTCTTTTGCAATGACCTTTTGTGTCTTGCCCTCCTTGTGCAAGGTGTCAATGGTCGTCTTTTGGACAACTGTCAAGTCAGCAGTCTTCCCCATGATTGTGTAGCCTACAGAACTAGACTGAGAGACCATTTAAAGGCCTTTGCAGGTGTTTTGCGTTAATTAGCTGATTAGAGTGTGGCACCAGGTGTCTTCAATATTGAACCTTTTCACAATATTCTAATTTTCTGAGATACTGAATTTGGGAATTTCCTTAGTTGTCAGTTATAATCATCAAAATGAAAAGAAATAAACATTTGAAATATATCAGTCTGTGTGTAATGAATTAATATAATATACAAGTTTCACTTTTTGAATGGAATTAGTGAAATAAATCAACTTTTTGATGATATTCTAATTATATGACCAGCACCTGTACATACATTGTACCAAGTCTTTCCGAAAACAGCCGAGTGCCTGGAGGCATGTCGTGTGAGCGGAGCTAAAGAGTGACAAGCACGTGCAGTTTTTGTGTAGTGATCGTCTGCAAGCTATCAATTGTCAGCTAAACAAATGTATTTAAACACACATAATACACCATCGCATTATCCATGGATAACTTTTGAATCACTATAATGAATATAGCGTATAGTGAATGATGAATAATGAATTTATGAATTCACTATGTTCATGTTGTTTACATTATATGCACTTAGGCGCCTATTGCCAACAAAACAGACATTTGATGCAGTTTTACTCACCACCTGCAGTTCCGACTCATGACCAGGATCATTACCACTGTGACCGCTCCATCTTTCAGTTTCAAACGATCTGTAAATCCAGCGTAGAACTGGGCCTTGTTTAAGAAACCATAAGCGCCGATCCTGAGGGCTCGAGCAGCCATGGAAAAACACAAGATATTCTCCATTTATTTTAACCAATAAAAAAGTGATTGCATCTATCAGTTTCTGTGGTTATTTTAATAACAAATATTGAGAGCGCATCAGTGTAATGTGTGAGCACAAATCTCTCAGCTCCACTGAACACTGGGTTCTTTGGGAAGCAAGGTTATCTTTCCCTCACAACCAAAAACACACTTCTTTGGTGACAATGTTGATTTCATGGTCTAAAAACAAAGTGACAAATCTTCCTCGAGCAAGTCCTGTGCAGCGCTGCCAATGGCTTCCGTAAACCCGAACGAAGCACGTTGATGGGCGTGCTCTTGCTCTCCTGCTCTGGTCGACGTGTGCGTACGCGCTTTTCCGGGAGAAGTGCCAGTATGAGGAATTCCAACCTTTCTGATGTGTCACAGGCACATACTCGAAAAAAAGATCCCGAAATTTAAGAGGATTTGGAAGAGTATTTTTGGCACAGAAATACTCCGTCATACGTCCAACTCGTGTTTTGAAACTTTGGCCATGTTAACATGAGAATCCAATTCTTTAACTTAAATAAGTCAGAATGCATGAAATAACATTATACCTTAAAAAAAAGCTGGATCATATGCTATAGAATCATAAGGCTGCTGTAACCAATAAGGTAAATCTAACTCAGAGACTGGGCTGTAAATGAGTTTGGTGATTCAGGTCAAATAATGATTATGTGAAAACATAACCAATACCACATGATCACCTTTTCTCTTTGCTTGTCTGGTTGTTACAACTCAATTACAGCAGACAAACAAAATCTAATATTAAAAAGTCAAGGGTCAAGAGCCCAACTAAAACAAAAACTGATCTCCATGATGGTGACTTAGAAATTGTGATTTTCTCCTTTGGTGATTCTGCTTGTTAACATCAGATGTCTTCAATAACGGTCAATCATCACTCAATTAATCACTTAATTATCTCATTACTGTTAACACTGCTTCGAGTGTTCATTTAACACTCTTATTTTAACACTTTAACTCTTGAGTATGGTCTCACATATACTCCCAGCAGAGTTAAATTAACACTGGAGTTTTTGCTGTGTATTAATGTAAAAGCAGGATTTATCAACCTCTCCTCCATTTTGCTTGGGAACTAATGTTTGGTCAGAACCAAAGTTTACATGACTGCGTTATCTGCAATCCTCTCAAGTGGAGGACCTCTACATTCTGATTGGTTGTCGCCGAACCCTGTCATAAGTCATTACCATAAAGTTGACCTGACTTTAACTCTCCTTGACGCCCACACCGTCCAAGACGTGCAGCGCCGCTGTTCGCCGGAGCTCGCCACCGGCTCACATTGAAAATTAATGACTTCCTGTCACTTTGACGCTCTCACCGGCAGCGATGTGAACACACACAAGATTTCAAAGACAGTCAGTTTTGTTTCGTTATGAGATCTCAATGACAGTCAGTTTTGCTCCTTTATGAGATTTCAATGACGGTTGGTTATGTTCCTTTACAAGATTTCAGTAACGGTCGGTTTTGTTCCTTTGTGAGATTTAAATGGCGGTCGGTTTTGTTCCTTTATGAGATTTCAATGACGGTCAGTTTTGTTTTGTTACAAGAGTTCAGTTATGGTCGGTTTTGTTTCTCTATGAGATCTCAATGACTGTCGTTTTTGTTCCTTTACGAGATTTCAAAGATGGTCAGTTTTGTTTCATTGTGAAATTTCAATGATGGTTGGTTTTGTTCCTTAACGAGATCTCAGTGGTTGCCTGTTTTGTTTTGTTTTGTTATGAGATTTCAATGACGGTTGGTTCTTATCCACTTTGAGATTTCAATGACGGTTGGTTTTGTTTTTTATGAGATTTCAATGATGGTCGGTTTCATTTCATTACAAGATTTCAGTAATAGTCGGTTTTGTTCCTATGTGATTTCAATGACAGTTGAGTTCGAAACGATTTGAAACGTTGTTTTGTTCCATTAAGAGATCTCAATGATGGTCAGTTTTATTCCGTTATTAGATTTCAATGACAGTTGAGTTCGAAACGATTCAAACTGTTTTGCTTTGTGATGAGATTTCAATGACGGTCGGTTTTCAGTGTCAGTTTTGTTCCATTACGAGATTTTAATGATGGTTGGTTCTGTTCCACTTCTAGATTTCAATGACGGTCAGTTTTGTTCCTTTATGAGATTTATGTTCCCTAATAAGGTTTTAATGATGGTCAGTTTTCAGTGTCAGTTTTCTTCCATTACGAGATTTCAACGACGGTATGTTTTGTTCCTTTACAAGATTGCAATGACAGGTGGTTTTTGTTCGGTTATGAGATCTCAATGACGGTCAGTTTTCATTGTCAGTCAGTTTTGTTCAGTTACGAGATCTCAATACAGTATGTTTTGATCTTTTACGAGATTTCAATGATGGTCGGTTTTGTTCCGTTACAACATTTCAATGACGGTCAGTTTAATCGATTATGAGATTTCAGTGACGGTTGGTTTTGTTGGGTTATGAGATTGCAATGACGGTCAGTTTAGCAGTTCCTTTATGAGATCGCAATGACTGTCAGTTTTGTTTCATTACAAGATTTCAGTGACTGTCGGTTTTGTTCCTTTGCGAGATCTCAATGACAGTTGGTTTTGTTCCTTTATAAGATTTCAATGACGGTCGGTTTTGTTCCTTTACAAGATCTCAATCACTGTTGGTTTTGTTGCTTTACAAGATTTCAATGACTGTCAGTTTTCAATGACGGACGGTTTTCTTCTGTTACGAGATTTCAAAGACAGTTTTATTTCATTATGAGATTTCAAACTGTTGATTTTGTTTTGTGACGAGATTTCAATGACAGTTGGTTTTCAGTGTCAGTTTTGTTCCATTACGAGATTTCAATAACGGTCTGTTTTGTTCGAATATGAGACTTTAATTACGGTTGGTTTTGTTTCTTTGTTCTTTTATGAGATTTCAAAGACAGTCGGTTTTGTTCCTTTACGAGATTTCAGTGACGGTCGGTTTTGTCCAGTTTCGAGATTTCAGTGACTGTCAGTTTTCAATGACGGCCGTTTTTCTTCTGTTGGGAGACTTCAAAGACCATTTGTTCCATTACAACATTTCAGTGATGGTCGATTTTGTTTCGATACAAGATTTTAATGACTGTTGGTTTTCAGTGTCGGTTTTATTTGGTTACAAGATTTCATTGACAGTTCATTTTTTCCATTATAAGATTTAAATGATGGTCGGTTTTGTTTCATTACGAGGTTTCAATGAAGTTCGGTTTTGTACTGTTACGAGATTTCAATGACGATCGGTTTTATTCAGTTATGAGATTTCAGTGACAGCCGATTTTGTTCATTTATGAGATCTCAATAACGGTCAGTTTTGTTCCTTTACGAGATTTCAATGACAGTCGGTTTTTATTGTCAGTCAGTTTTGTTCAGTTACAAAATCTCAATACTGTATGTTTTGCTCTTTTACGAGGTTTTAATGACAGTTGGTTTTGTTTCATTACGAGAGTTTAACGATTGTCGGTTTTGTTTCATTGTGAAATTACAATGACGGTTGGTTTTGTTGCTTTACTAAATTTCAAAGACAGTCGGTTTTGTTTTGTTACCAGGTTTCAATGAGGTTTGGTTTTGGACCGTTACGAGATCTCAATGACAGTCAGTTTTGTTCCTTTACGAGATTTCAATGAAGACAATGAAGATGAGATTTAGAAGACAAAGGCGGTCGGTTTTGTTCCGTCACGACATTTCACTGATGGCTGGTTTTGTTAGGTTACGCAATCTCAGCGGTGATGGGATTTTGTTCTGTCATGAGCATTCAAAAGACGGCCGCTTTTGTTCCTTTGCTCTCTTACGAGATTTTGAAGACAAAGACTGTCGGTTGTGTTCGGTTACAAGATTTCAGTGGCGGTCGGCTTTGTTCTGTCTTGAGCTTTCAAAAGACGGCTTTTTTTGTTCCTTCACTCTCTCAGGAGATTTCGAAGACAAAGGCGGTCGGTTTTGTTCCGTCACGAGATTTCATTGATGGCTGGTTCTGTTAGGTTACGCAATCTCAGTGGCGGTGGGATTATGTTCTGTCATGAGCATTCAAAAGACGGCCGCTTTTGTTCCTTCGCTTTCTTACAAGATTTCGAAGACAAAGGCCATTGGTTGTGTTCGGTTACAAGATCTCAGTGGCGGTCGGCTTGTTTCTGTCATAAGCTTTCAAGAGACGGCCGGTATTGTTCCTTCGCTTTCTTACGAGATTTCGAAGACAAAGACAGCCGGTTTTGTTCCTTCGCTCTCTCACGAGATTTCGAAGATAAAGGCGGTCGGCTTTGTTACGTCACAAGATTTCACTGATGGCTGGTTTTGTTAGGTTATGCAATCTCAGTGGCAGTGGGATTTTGTTCTGTCATGACCATTCAAATGACGGCCGCTTTTGTTCCTTCGCTTACGAGATTTCGAAGACAAAGGCCATCGGTTGTGATCGGTTACAAGATCTCAGAGGCGGTTGGATTGTTTCTGTCATGAGCTTTCAAAAGACGGCCGGTTTTGAGCCTTCGCTTTCTTACGAGATTTCAAAGACAAAGATGGCCGGTTTTGAGTCTTCGCTCCCTTATGAGATTTCGAAGACAAGGACGGATGGTTTTGTTGCTTTGCTCTCTCACGAGATTTCAAAGACAAAGGCGGACGGTTTTGTTCGGTCACAAGATTTCACTGACGACTGGTTTTGTTCGGTTACGCTATCTCAGTGGCGGTCGGCTTTATTCTGTCATGAGCTTTCAAAAGATGGCCGGTTTTCTTCCTTCGCTCTCTTACGAGATTTTGAAGATGAAGGCGGTCGTTTTTTTTCCATCATGAGATTTCACTGATGGCTGGTTTTGTTAAGTTACGCAATCTCAGTGGCCGTCGGACTTTATGTCATGAGCTTTCAAAAGACAGTCGGTTTTGTTCCTTCGCTCTTTAACGAGATTTCGAAGACAATGACGCCCGATTTTGTTCCTTCGCTCTCTTACTAGATTTTGAAGACAAAGACGGCCAGTTTTGTTCCTTTGCTCTCTTACGAAATTTCGAAGACAAAGGCAGTCGGTTTTGTTCCGTCACGAGATTTCACTGGTGGCTGGTTTTGTTAGGTTACGCGATCTCAGTGGCGGTTGGCTTTGTTCTGTCATGAGCTTTCAACAGACGGCCGATTTTGCTCATTCGCTCTCTTACGAGATTTCGAAGACAAAGGCGGACGGTTGTGTTCGGTTACGAGATCTCAGTGGCAGTCGGCTTTGTTCTGTCAGGAGCTTTCAGAAGAATGCCGCTTTTGTACCTTCGCTCTCTTACAAGATTTCGAAAAACAAAGGCCGTCAGTTGTGGTCGGCTTTGTTCTGTCATGAGCTTTCAAAAGATGGCCGGTTTTCTTCCTTCGTTCTCTTACGAGATTTTGAAGATGAAGGCGGTCGATTTTTTTCCATCATGAGATTTCATTGATGGCTGGTTTTGTTAGGTTACGCAATCTCAGTGGCCGTCGGATTTTATGTCATGAGCTTTCAAAAGACAGTCGGTTTTGTTCCTTCACTCTTTAACGAGATTTCGAAGACAATGACGGCCGATTTTGTTCCTTCGCTCTTTTACTAGATTTCGAAGACAAAGACGGCCAGTTTTGTTCCTTTGCTCTCATATGAAATTTCGAAGACAAAGGCAGTCGGTTTTGTTCCGTCACGAGATTTCACTGGTGGCTGGTTTTGTTAGGTTACGCGATCTCAGTGGCGGTTGACTTTATTCTGTCATGAGCTTTCAAAAGATGACCGGTTTTGTTCCTTCGCTCTCTTATGAGATTTTGAAGACAAAAACGGCTGGTTTTGTTCTGTCACGAGATTTCACTGATGGTTGGTTTTGTTAGGTTACGCAATCTCAGTGGCCGTCGGATTTTATGTCATGAGCTTTCAAAAGACAGTCGGTTTTGTTCCTTCGCTCTTTAACGAGATTTCGAAGACAATGACGGCCGATTTTGTTCCTTCGCTCTTTTACTAGATTTCGAAGACAAAGACGGCCAGTTTTGTTCCTTTGCTCTCATATGAAATTTCGAAGACAAAGGCAGTCGGTTTTGTTCCGTCACGAGATTTCACTGGTGGCTGGTTTTGTTAGGTTACACGATCTCAGTGGCGGTCGGCTTTGTTCTGTCATGAGCATTCAAAAGACGGCCGCTTTTGTTCCTTTGCTCTCTTACGAGATTTTAAAGACAAAGACTATCAGTTGTGTTAGGTTACGCGATCTCAGTGGCGGTCGGCTTTGTTCTGTCATGAGCTTTCAAAAGACGGCCGCTTTTGTTCCTTCGCTCTCTTACGAGATTTAGAAGACAAAGGCGGTCGGTTTTGTTAGGTTACACAATCTCAATGGTGGTGGGAGTTTGTTCTGTCATGAGCATTCAAAAGACGGCTGCTTTTGTTCCTTCGCTCTCTTACGAGATTTAGAAAACAAAGGCGGTCGGTTTTGTTAGGTTACACAATCTCAATGGTGGTGGGATTTTGTTCTGTCATTAGCATTCAAAAGACGGACGCTTTTGTTCTTTCGCTCTCTTACGAGATTTCGAAGACAAAGACGGCCGGTTTTGTTGCTTCGCTCTCTCACGAGATTTCAAAGACAAAGATGGTCGGTTTTGTTCCATCACGAGATTTCACTGATGGCTGTGGTTTTGTTAGGTTACGCAATCTCAGTGGTGGTGGGATTTTGTTCTGTCATAAGCATTCTAAAGAAGGCCGGTTTTGTTCCTTCGCTCTCTTTTACGAGATTTCGAAGACAAAGGCGGACGGTTTTGTTACGTCATGAGATTTCACTGACGGCCGGTTTTTGTACGGTTACACGATCTCAGTGGCATTCGGCTTTATTCTGTCATGAGTATTCAAAAGACGGCGGCTTTTGTTCCTTCGCTCTCTTACGAGATTTCGAAGACAAAGACGGATGGCTTTGTTACGTCATGAGATTTCACTGACGGCCGATTTTTGTACGGTTACACGATCTCAGTGGCATTCGGCTTTAATCTGTTGTGAGCTTTCAAAACACGGCCGCTTTTGTTCCTTCGCTCTCTTACGAGATTTCGAAGACAAGGACGGACGGTTTTGTTGCTTCGCTCTCTCACGAGATTTTGAAGACAAAGGTGGTCGGTTTTGTTCCATCATGAGATTTCACTGATGGCTGGTTTTGTTAGGTTACGCGATCTCAGTGGCGGTCGGCTTTGTTCTGTCATGAGCTGTCAAAAGACGGCCGCTTTTGTTTCTTCGCTCTCTTACGATATTTAGAAGACAAAGGCGGTCGGTTTTGTTAGGTTACACAATCTCAATGGTGGTGGGATTTTGTTCTGTCATGAGCATTCAAAAGACGGCCGCTTTTGTTTGCTCTCTTACGATATTTCGAAGACAAAGATGGCCGGTTTTCTTCCTTCGCTCTCTTATGAGATTTTGAAGATGAAGGCGGTCGTTTTTTTTCCATCATGAGAATTCACTGATGGCTGGTTTTGTTAGGTTACGCAATCTCAGTGGCCGTCGGATTTTGTTATGTCATGAGCTTTCAAAAGACAGTCGGTTTTGTTCCTTCGCTCTTTAACGAGATTTCGAAGACAACGACGGTCGGTTTTGTTCCTTCGCTCTCTTACTAGATTTCGAAGACAAAGACGGCAGGTTTTGTTCCTTCGCTCCCTTACGAGATTTCGAAGAAAACACGGCTGGTTTTGTTCCTTCGCTCCCTTACGAGATTTTGAAGACAAGGGCGGTCGGTTTTGTTCCGTCACAAGATTTCACTGATGGCTGGTTTTGTTAGGTTACGCAATCTCAGTGGTGGTGGGATTTTGTTCTGTCATGAACATTCTAAAGAAGGCCGTTTTGTTCCTTCGCTCTCTTATGAGACTTCGAAGAAAACACGGCTGGTTTTGTTCCTTCGCCTCCTTACGAGATTTTGAAGACAAGGGCGGTCGGTTTTGTTCCGTCACAAGATTTCACTTGTTAGGTTTTGTTAGGTTACGCAATCTCAGTGGTGGTGGGATTTTGTTCTGTCATGAGCATTCTAAAGACGGCCGGCTTTGTTCCTTCGCTCTCGTATGAGATTTCAAAGACAAAGGCGGATGGTTTTGTTCTGTCACAAGATTTCACTGACAGCTGGTTTTGTTCTGTTACGCTATCTCAGTGGTGGTGGGATTTTGTTCTGTCATGAGCATTCAAAAGACGGCCGCTTTTGTTTGCTCTCTTACGAGATTTCGAAGACAAAAATGGCCGGTTTTGTTGCTTCACTCTCTCACGAGATTTCAAAGACAAAGGTGGTTGGTTTTGTTCCATCACGAGATTTCACTGATGGCTGGTTTTATTAGGTTACGCAATCTCAGTGGTGGTGGGATTTTGTTCCGTCATGAGCATTCTAAAGACGGCCGGCTTTGTTCCTTCGCTCTCGTACGAGATTTCAAAGACAAAGGCGGTCGGCTTTGTTCAATCATGACCTTTCAATAGACGGCCGATTTTTTACGAGATTTAGAAGACAAAGGCGGTCGGTTTTGTTAGGTTACACAATCTCAATGGTGGTGGGATTTTGTTCTGTCATGAGCATTCAAAAGACGGCCGCTTTTGTTTGCACTCTTACGAGATTTCGAAGACAAAGACGGCCGGTTTTGATGCTTCGCTCTCTCACGAGATTTCAAAGACAAAGGTGGTCAGTTTTGTTCCATCACGAGATTTCACTGATGGCAGGTTTTGTTAGGTTACGCAATCTCAGTGGTTTTGTTAGGTTACCCAATCTCAGTGGTGGTGGGATTTTGTGCCGTCATGAGCATTCTAAAGACGGCCGGCTTTGTTCCTTTGCTCTCGTTTACGGTTACGTTATCTCAGTGGCGGTCGGCTTTGTTCTGTCATGACCTTTCAATTGACGGCCGATTTTTTACGAGATTTCGAAGACAAAGACAGCCGGTTTTGTTCCTTCTCAAGATTTCACTGATGGCTGGTTTTGTTAGGTTACGCAATCTCAGGGGCGGTGGGATTTTGTTCTGTCATGAGCATTCTAAAGACGGCCGGTTTTGAGCCTTCGCTCTTGTTACGTCATGAGATTTCGAAGACAAGACGGCCGGTTTTTGTACGGTTACACGATCTCAGTGGCATTCGGCTTTAATCTGTTGTGAGCTTTCAAAACACGGCCGCTTTTGTTCCTTCGCTCTCTTACGAGATTTCGAAGACAAGGACGGACGGTTTTGTTGCTTCGCTCTCTCACGAGATTTTGAAGACAAAGGTGGTCGGTTTTGTTCCATCATGAGATTTCACTGATGGCTGGTTTTGTTAGGTTACGCGATCTCAGTGGCGGTCGGCTTTGTTCTGTCATGAGCTGTCAAAAGACGGCCGCTTTTGTTTCTTCGCTCTCTTACAATATTTAGAAGACAAAGGCGGTCGGTTTTGTTAGGTTACACAATCTCAATGGTGGTGGGATTTTGTTCTGTCATGAGCATTCAAAAGACGGCCGCTTTTGTTTGCTCTCTTACGATATTTCGAAGACAAAGATGGCCGGTTTTCTTCCTTCGCTCTCTTATGAGATTTTGAAGACGAAGGCGGTCGTTTTTTTTCCATCATGAGATTTCACTGATGGCTGGTTTTGTTAGGTTACGCAATCTCAGTGGCCGTCGGATTTTGTTATGTCATGAGCTTTCAAAAGACAGTCGGTTTTGTTCCTTCGCTCTTTAACGAGATTTCGAAGACAACGACGGCCGGTTTTGTTCCTTCGCTCCCTTAACATACTTCGAAGAAAACACGGCTGGTTTTGTTCCTTCGCTCCCTTACGAGATTTTGAAGACAAGGGCGGTCGGTTTTGTTCCGTCACAAGACTTCACTGATGGCTGGTTTTGTTAGGTTACGCTATCTCAGTGGTGGTGGGATTTTGTTCTGTCATGAACATTCTAAAGAAGGCCAATTTTGTTCCTTCGCTCTCTTACGAGATTTCAAAGACAACGACAGCCAGTTTTGTTGCTTCGCTCTCTCACTAGATTTCTAAGATAAAGGTGGTCGGTTTTGTTCCATCACGAGATTTCACTGATGGCTGGTTTTGTTAGGTTACGCAATCTCAGTGGTGGTGGGATTTTGTTCTGTCATGAGCTTTCAAAAGACAGTCGGTTTTGTTCCTTCGCTCTTTAGCGAGATTTCGAAGACAACGACGGCCGGTTTTGTTCCTTCGCTCTCTTACTAGATTTCGAAGACAAAGACGGCAGGTTTTGTTCCTTCGCTCCCTTACGAGATTTCGAAGAAAACACGGCTGGTTTTGTTCCTTCGCTCCCTTACGAGATTTTGAAGACAAGGGCGGTCGGTTTTGTTCCGTCACAAGATTTCACTGATGGCTGGTTTTGTTAGGTTACGCAATCTCAGTGGTGGTGGGATTTTGTTCTGTCATGAACATTCTAAAGAAGGCCGTTTTGTTCCTTCGCTCTCTTATGAGATTTCGAAGAAAACACGGCTGGTTTTGTTCCTTCGCTCCCTTACGAAATTTTGAAGACAAGGGCGGTCGGTTTTGTTCCGTCACAAGATTTCACTTGTTAGGTTTTGTTAGGTTACGCAATCTCAGTGGTGGTGGGATTTTGTTCTGTCATGAGCATTCAAAAGACGGCCGCTTTTGTTTGCACTCTTACGAGATTTCGAAGACAAAGACGGCAGGTTTTGATGCTTCGCTCTCTCACGAGATTTCAAAGACAAAGGTGGTCAGTTTTGTTCCATCACGAGATTTCACTGATGGCAGGTTTTGTTAGGTTACGCAATCTCAGTGGTTTTGTTAGGTTACCCAATCTCAGTGGTGGTGGGATTTTGTTCCGTCATGAGCATTCTAAAGACGGCCGGCTTTGTTCCTTCGCTCTCGTTTACGGTTACGTTATCTCAGTGGCGGTCGGCTTTGTTCTGTCATGACCTTTCAATTGACGGCCGATTTTTTACGAGATTTCGAAGACAAAGACGGCCGGTTTTGTTCCTTCTCAAGATTTCACTGATGGCTGGTTTTGTTAGGTTACGCAATCTCAGGGGCGGTGGGATTTTGTTCTGTCATGAGCATTCTAAAGACGGCCGGTTTTGAGCCTTCGCTCTCTTACGAGATTTCGAAGTGAAAGACGGCCGGTTTTGAGCTTTCGCTCCCTCATGAGATTTCGAAGATAAAGACGGCCGGTTTTGTTCCGTTGCTCTCTTACGGGATTTCGAAGAAAACACTGCTGGTTTTGTTCCTTTGCTCCTTTACGAGATTTTAAAGGAAGGGCGGTTGGTTTTGTTCCGTCACAAGATTTCACTGATGGCTGGTTTTGTTAGGTTACGCAATCTCAGTGGTGGTGGGATTTTGTTCAGTCATGAGCATTCTAAAGATGGCCGGCTTTGTTCCTTCGCTCTCGTACGAGATTTCAAAGACAAAGGCGGGCGGTTTTGTTCCATCACGAGATTTCACTGATGGCTGGTTTTGTTAGGTTACACAATCTCAATGGTGGTGGGATTTTGTTCTGTCATTAGCATTCAAAAGACGGCCGCTTTTGTTCTTTCGCTCTCTTACGAGATTTCGAAGACAAAGGCGGACGGTTGTGTTCGGTTACGAGATCTCAGTGGCAGTCGGCTTTGTTCTGTCATGAGCTTTCAAAAGATGGCCGGTTTTCTTCCTTCGCTCTCTTACGAGATTTTGAAGACGAAGGCGGTCGTTTTTTTTCCATCATGAGATTTCACTGATGGCTGGTTTTGTTAGGTTACGCGATCTCAGTGGCGGTCAGCTTTGTTCTGTCATGAGCTTTCAAAAGACGGCCGCTTTTGTTTCTTCGCTCTCTTACGATATTTAGAAGACAAAGGCGGTCGGTTTTGTTAGGTTACACAATCTCAATGGTGGTGGGATTTTGTTCTGTCATGAGCATTCAAAAGACGGCCGCTTTTGTTTGCTCTCACGAGATTTCGAAGACAAAGATGGCTGGTTTTGTTGCTTCGCTCTCTCACGAGATTTCAAAGACAAAGTTGGTCGGTTTTGTTCCATCACGAGATTTCACTGATGGCTGGTTTTGTTAGGTTACGCAATCTCAGTGGCGGTGGGATTTTGTTCTGTCATGAACATTCTAAAGAAGTCCGGTTTTGTTCCTTCGCTCTCTTACATGATTTCGAAGACAACGACAGCCGGTTTTGTTGCGTCGCTCTCTTTTACAAGATTTCGAAGACAAAGGCGGACGGTTTTGTTACGTCATGAGATTTCACTGACAGCCGGTTTTTGTATGGTTACACGATCTCAGTGGCATTCGGCTTTATTCTGTCATGAGTATTCAAAAGACGGCGGCTTTTGTTCCTTCGCTCTCTTACGAGATTTCGAAGACAAAGACGGATGGCTTTGTTACGTCATGAGATTTCACTGACGGACGGTTTTTGTACGGTTACACGATCTCAGTGGCATTCGGCTTTAATCTGTTGTGAGCTTTCAAAACACGGCCGCTTTTGTTGCTTCGCTCTCTCACGAGATTTTGAGGACAAAGGTGGTCGGTTTTGTTCCATCATGAGATTTCACTGATGGCTGGTTTTGTTAGGTTACGCGATCTCAGTGGCGGTCGGCTTTGTTCTGTCATGAGCTGTCAAAAGACGGCCGCTTTTGTTTCTTCGCTCTCTTACGATATTTAGAAGACAAAGGCGGTCGGTTTTGTTAGGTTACACAATCTCAATGGTGGTGGGATTTTGTTCTGTCATGAGCATTCAAAAGACGGCCGCTTTTGTTTGCTCTCTTACGATATTTCGAAGACAAAGATGGCCGGTTTTCTTCCTTCGCTCTCTTACGAGATTTTGAAGACGAAGGCGGTCGTTTTTTTTCCATCATGAGATTTCACTGATGGCTGGTTTTGTTAGGTTACGCAATCTCAGTGGCCGTCGGATTTTGTTATGTCATGAGCTTTCAAAAGACAGTCGGTTTTGTTCCTTCGCTCTTTAACGAGATTTCGAAGACAACGACGGCCGGTTTTGTTCCTTCGCTCCCTTAACAGACTTCGAAGAAAACACGGCTGGTTTTGTTCCTTCGCTCCCTTACGAGATTTTGAAGACAAGGGCGGTCGGTTTTGTTCCGTCACAAGATTTCACTGATGGCTGGTTTTGTTAGGTTACGCTATCTCAGTGGTGGTGGGATTTTGTTCTGTCATGAACATTCTAAAGAAGGCCAATTTTGTTCCTTCGCTCTCTTACGAGATTTCGAAGACAACGACAGCCAGTTTTGTTGCTTCGCTCTCTCACTAGATTTCTAAGATAAAGGTGGTCGGTTTTGTTCCATCACGAGATTTCACTGATGGCTGGTTTTGTTAGGTTACGCAATCTCAGTGGTGGTGGGATTTTGTTCTGTCATGAGCTTTCAAAAGACAGTCGGTTTTGTTCCTTCGCTCTTTAGCGAGATTTCGAAGACAACGACGGCCGGTTTTGTTCCTTCGCTCTCTTACTAGATTTCTAAGATAAAGGTGGTCGGTTTTGTTCCATCACGAGATTTCACTGATGGCTGGTTTTGTTAGGTTACGCAATCTCAGTGGTGGTGGGATTTTGTTCTGTCATAACCATTCTAAAGAAGGCCGGTTTTGTTCCTTCGCCCTCTTCTACGAGATTTCCAAGACAAAGGTGGACGGTTTTGTTACGTCATGAGATTTCACTGACGGCCGGTTTTTGTACGGTTACACGATCTCAGTGGGATTCGGCTTTATTCTGTCATGAGTTTTCAAAAGACGGCGGCTTTTGTTCCTTCGCTCTCTTACGAGATTTCGAAGACAAAGACGGATGGCTTTGTTACGTCATGAGATTTCACTGACGGCCGGTTTTTGTACGGTTACACGATCTCAGTGGCATTCGGCTTTAATCTGTCATGAGCTTTCAAAACACGGCCGCTTTTGTTCCTTCGCTCTCTTACGAGATTTCGAAGACAAGGACGGACGGTTTTGTTGCTTCGCTCTCTCACGAGATTTTGAAGCCAAAGGTGGTCGGTTTTGTTCCATCACGAGATTTCACTGATGGCTGGTTTTGTTAGGTTATGCAATTTCACTGGTGGTGGGATTTTGTTCTGTCATGAGCATTCTAAAGACGGCTGGTTTTGAGCCTTCGCTCTCTTACGAGATTTCGAAAACAAAGACGGCCGGTTTTGTTCCTTTGCTCTCTTACAAGATTTCAAAGAAAACACGGCTGGTTTTGTTCCTTCGCTCCCTTACGAGATTTTGAAAAAAGGATGGTCGGTTTTGTTCCGTCACAAGATTTCACTGATGGCTGGTTTTGTTAGGTTACGCAATCTCAGTGGTGGTGGGATTTTGTTCCGTCATGAGCATTCTAAAGACGGCCGGCTTTGTTCCTTCGCTCTCGTACGAGATTTCAAAGACAAAGGCGGTCGGCTTTGTTCTATCATGACCTTTCAATAGACGGCCGATTTTTTACGAGATTTAGAAGACAAAGGCGGTCGGTTTTGTTAGGTTACACAATCTCAATGGTGGTGGGATTTTGTTCTGTCATGAGCATTCAAAAGACGGCCGCTTTTGTTTGCACTCTTACGAGATTTCGAAGACAAAGACGGCCGGTTTTGATGCTTCGCTCTCTCACGAGATTTCAAAGACAAAGGTGGTCGGTTTTGTTCCATCACGAGATTTCACTGATGGCTGGTTTTGTTAGGTTACGCAATTTCACTGGTGGTGGGATTTTGTTCTGTCATGAGCATTCTAAAGACGGCTGGTTTTGAGCCTTCGCTCTCTTACGAGATTTCAAAGAAAACACAGCTGGTTTTGTTCCTTCGCTCCCTTACGAGATTTTGAAAAAAGGATGGTCGGTTTTGTTCCGTCACAAGATTTCACTGATGGCTGGTTTTGTTAGGTTACGCAATCTCAGTGGTGGTGGGATTTTGTTCCGTCATGAGCATTCTAAAGACGGCCGGCTTTGTTCCTTCGCTCTCGTACGAGATTTCAAAGACAAAGGCGGTCGGCTTTGTTCTATCATGACTTTTCAATAGACGGCCGATTTTTTACGAGATTTAGAAGACAAAGGCGGTCGGTTTTGTTAGGTTACACAATCTCAATGGTGGTGGGATTTTGTTCTGTCAGGAGCATTCAAAAGACGGCCGCTTTTGTTTGCACTCTTACGAGATTTCGAAGACAAAGACGGCCGGTTTTGATGCTTCGCTCTCTCACGAGATTTCAAAGACAAAGGTGGTCAGTTTTGTTCCATCACGAGATTTCACTGATGGCAGGTTTTGTTAGGTTACGCAATCTCAGTGGTTTTGTTAGGTTACCCAATCTCAGTGGTGGTGGGATTTTGTTCCATCATGAGCATTCTAAAGACGGCCGGCTTTGTTCCTTCGCTCTCGTTTACGGTTACGTTATCTCAGTGGCGGTCGGCTTTGTTCTGTCATGACCTTTCAATTGACGGCCGATTTTTTACGAGATTTCGAAGACAAAGACGGCCAGTTTTGTTCCTTCTCAAGATTTCACTGATGGCTGGTTTTGTTAGGTTACGCAATCTCAGTGGCGGTGGGATTTTGTTCTGTCATGAGCATTCTAAAGACGGCCGGTTTTGAGCCTTCGCTCTCTTACGAGATTTCGAAGACAAAGACGGCCGGTTTTGAGCTTTCGCTCCCTTATGAGATTTCGAAGATAAAGACGGCCGGTTTTGTTCCGTTGCTCTCTTACGGGATTTCGAAGAAAACACTGCTGGTTTTGTTCCTTTGCTCCTTTACGAGATTTTAAAGGAAGGGCGGTTGGTTTTGTTCCGTCACAAGATTTCACTGATGGCTGGTTTTGTTAGGTTACGCAATCTCAGTGGTGGTGGGATTTTGTTCAGTCATGAGCATTCTAAAGATGGCCGGCTTTGTTCCTTCGCTCTCGTACGAGATTTCAAAGACAAAGGCGGACGGTTTTGTTCGGTCACAAGAATATCACTGACAGCTGGTTTTGGTCGGTTACGCTATCTCAGTGGCGGTCGGCTTTGTTCTGTCATGACCTTTCAATAGACGGCCGATTTTTTACAAGATTTAGAAGACAAAGGCGGGCGGTTTTGTTAGGTTACACAGTCTCAATGGTGGTGGGATTTTGTTCTGTCATGAGCATTCAAAAGACGGCCGCTTTTGTTTGTTCTCTTACGAGATTTCGAAGACAAAGACGGCCGGTTTTTTTGCTTCGCTCTCTCACGAGATTTCAAAGACAAAGGTGGTCGGTTTTGTTCCATCACGAGATTTCACTGATGGCTGGTTTTGTTAGGTTACACAATCTCAATGGTGGTGGGATTTTGTTCTGTCATTAGCATTCAAAAGACGGCCGCTTTTGTTCTTTCGCTCTCTTACGAGATTTCGAAGACAAAGGCGGACGGTTGTGTTCGGTTACGAGATCTCAGTGGCAGTCGGCTTTGTTCTGTCATGAGCTTTCAAAAGATGGCCGGTTTTCTTCCTTCGCTCTCTTACGAGATTTTGAAGACGAAGGCGGTCGTTTTTTTTCCATCATGAGATTTCACTGATGGCTGGTTTTGTTAGGTTACGCGATCTCAGTGGCGGTCAGCTTTGTTCTGTCATGAGCTTTCAAAAGACGGCCGCTTTTGTTTCTTCGCTCTCTTACGATATTTAGAAGACAAAGGCGGTCGGTTTTGTTAGGTTACACAATCTCAATGGTGGTGGGATTTTGTTCTGTCATGAGCATTCAAAAGACGGCCGCTTTTGTTTGCTCTCACGAGATTTCGAAGACAAAGATGGCCGGTTTTGTTGCTTCGCTCTCTCACGAGATTTCAAAGACAAAGGTGGTCGGTTTTGTTCCATCACGAGATTTCACTGATGGCTGGTTTTGTTAGGTTACGCAATCTCAGTGGTGGTGGGATTTTGTTCTGTCATGAACATTCTAAAGAAGTCCGGTTTTGTTCCTTCGCTCTCTTACAAGATTTCGAAGACAACGACAGCCGGTTTTGTTGCTTCGCTCTCTTTTACAAGATTTCGAAGACAAAGGCGGACGGTTTTGTTACGTCATGAGATTTCACTGACAGCCGGTTTTTGTATGGTTACACGATCTCAGTGGCATTCGGCTTTATTCTGTCATGAGTATTCAAAAGACGGCGGCTTTTGTTCCTTCGCTCTCTTACGAGATTTCGAAGACAAGGACGGATGGCTTTGTTACGTCATGAGATTTCACTGACGGCCGGTTTTTGTACGGTTACACGATCTCAGTGGCATTCGGCTTTAATCTGTTGTGAGCTTTCAAAACACGGCCGCTTTTGTTCCTTCGCTCTCTTACGAGATTTCGAAGACAAGGACGGACGGTTTTGTTGCTTCGCTCTCTCACGAGATTTTGAAGACAAAGGTGGTCGGTTTTGTTCCATCATGAGATTTCACTGATGGCTGGTTTTGTTAGGTTACGCGATCTCAGTGGCGGTCGGCTTTGTTCTGTCATGAGCTGTCAAAAGACGGCCGCTTTTGTTTCTTCGCTCTCTTACGATATTTAGAAGACAAAGGCGGTCGGTTTTGTTAGGTTACACAATCTCAATGGTGGTGGGATTTTGTTCTGTCATGAGCATTCAAAAGACGGCCGCTTTTGTTTGCTCTCTTACGATATTTCGAAGACAAAGATGGCCGGTTTTCTTCCTTCGCTCTCTTACGAGATTTTGAAGACGAAGGCGGTCGTTTTTTTTCCATCATGAGATTTCACTGATGGCTGGTTTTGTTAGGTTACGCAATCTCAGTGGCCGTCGGATTTTGTTATGTCATGAGCTTTCAAAAGACAGTCGGTTTTGTTCCTTCGCTCTTTAACGAGATTTCGAAGACAACGACGGCCGGTTTTGTTCCTTCGCTCCCTTAACAGACTTCGAAGAAAACACGGCTGGTTTTGTTCCTTCGCTCCCTTACGAGATTTTGAAGACAAGGGCGGTCGGTTTTGTTCCGTCACAAGATTTCACTGATGGCTGGTTTTGTTAGGTTACGCTATCTCAGTGGTGGTGGGATTTTGTTCTGTCATGAACATTCTAAAGAAGGCCAATTTTGTTCCTTCGCTCTCTTACGAGATTTCGAAGACAACGACAGCCAGTTTTGTTGCTTCGCTCTCTCACTAGATTTCTAAGATAAAGGTGGTCGGTTTTGTTCCGTCACAAGATTTCACTGATGGCTGGTTTTGTTAGGTTACGCAATGTCAGTGGCGGTGGGATTTTGTTATGTCATGAGCTTTCAAAAGACAGTCGGTTTTGTTCCTTCACTCTTTAACGAGATTTCGAAGACAAAGACGGCCGGTTTTGTTGCTTCTCTCTCTCACAAGATTTCAAAGACAAAGATGGTCGGTTTTGTTCCATCACGAGATTTCACTGATGGCTGGTTTTCTTAGGTTACGCAATCTCAGTGGTGGTGGGATTTTGTTGTGTCATAACCATTCTAAAGAAGGCCGGTTTTGTTCCTTCGCCCTCTTCTACGAGATTTCCAAGACAAAGGTGGACGGTTTTGTTACGTCATGAGATTTCACTGACGGCCGGTTTTTGTACGGTTACACGATCTCAGTGGGATTCGGCTTTATTCTGTCATGAGTTTTCAAAAGACGGCGGCTTTTGTTCCTTCGCTCTCTTACGAGATTTCGAAGACAAAGACGGATGGCTTTGTTACGTCATGAGATTTCACTGACGGCCGGTTTTTGTACGGTTACACGATCTCAGTGGCATTCGGCTTTAATCTGTCATGAGCTTTCAAAACACGGCCGCTTTTGTTCCTTCGCTCTCTTACGAGATTTCGAAGACAAGGACGGACGGTTTTGTTGCTTCGCTCTCTCACGAGATTTTGAAGCCAAAGGTGGTCGGTTTTGTTCCATCACGAGATTTCACTGATGGCTGGTTTTGTTAGGTTATGCAATTTCACTGGTGGTGGGATTTTGTTCTGTCATGAGCATTCTAAAGACGGCTGGTTTTGAGCCTTCGCTCTCTTACGAGATTTCGAAAACAAAGACGGCCGGTTTTGTTCCTTTGCTCTCTTACAAGATTTCAAAGAAAACACAGCTGGTTTTGTTCCTTCGCTCCCTTACGAGATTTTGAAGAAAGGATGGTCGGTTTTGTTCCGTCACAAGATTTCACTGATGGCTGGTTTTGTTAGGTTACGCAATCTCAGTGGTGGTGGGATTTTGTTCCGTCATGAGCATTCTAAAGACGGCCGGCTTTGTTCCTTCGCTCTCGTACGAGATTTCAAAGACAAAGGCGGTCGGCTTTGTTCTATCATGACCTTTCAATAGACGGCCGATTTTTTACGAGATTTAGAAGACAAAGGCGGTCGGTTTTGTTAGGTTACACAATCTCAATGGTGGTGGGATTTTGTTCTGTCATGAGCATTCAAAAGACGGCCGCTTTTGTTTGCACTCTTACGAGATTTCGAAGACAAAGACGGCCGGTTTTGTTGCTTCGCTCTCTCACGAGATTTCAAAGACAAAGATGGTCGGTTTTGTTCCATCACGAGATTTCACTGATGGCTGGTTTTGTTAGGTTACGCAATCTCACTGGTGGTGGGATTTTGTTCTGTCATGAGCATTCTAAAGACGGCTGGTTTTGAGCCTTCGCTCTCTTACGAGATTTCGAAAACAAAGACGGCTGGTTTTGTTCCTTCGCTCCCTTACGAGATTTTGAAGAAAGGATGGTCGGTTTTGTTCCGTCACAAGATTTCACTGATGGCTGGTTTTGTTAGGTTACGCAATCTCAGTGGTGGTGGGATTTTGTTCCGTCATGAGCATTCTAAAGACGGCCGGCTTTGTTCCTTCGCTCTCGTACGAGATTTCAAAGACAAAGGCGGTTGGCTTTGTTCTATCATGACCTTTCAATAGACGGCCGATTTTTTACGAGATTTAGAAGACAAAGGCGGTCGGTTTTGTTAGGTTACACAATCTCAATGGTGGTGGGATTTTGTTCTGTCATGAGCATTCAAAAGACGGCCGCTTTTGTTTGCACTCTTACGAGATTTCGAAGACAAAGACGGCCGGTTTTGATGCTTCGCTCTCTCACGAGATTTCAAAGACAAAGGTGGTCAGTTTTGTTCCATCACGAGATTTCACTGATGGCAGGTTTTGTTAGGTTACGCAATCTCAGTGGTTTTGTTAGGTTACCCAATCTCAGTGGTGGTGGGATTTTGTTCCGTCATGAGCATTCTAAAGACGGCCGGCTTTGTTCCTTCGCTCTCGTTTACGGTTACGTTATCTCAGTGGCGGTCGGCTTTGTTCTGTCATGACCTTTCAATTGACGGCCGATTTTTTACGAGATTTCGAAGACAAAGACGGCCGGTTTTGTTCCTTCTCAAGATTTCACTGATGGCTGGTTTTGTTAGGTTACGCAATCTCAGTGGCGGTGGGATTTTGTTCTGTCATGAGCATTCTAAAGACGGCCGGTTTTGAGCCTTCGCTCTCTTAGGAGATTTCGAAGACAAAGACGGCCGGTTTTGAGCTTTCGCTCCCTTATGAGATTTCGAAGATAAAGACGGCCGGTTTTGTTCCGTTGCTCTCTTACGGGATTTCGAAGAAAACACTGCTGGTTTAGTTCCTTTGCTCCTTTACGAGATTTTAAAGGAAGGGCGGTTGGTTTTGTTCCGTCACAAGATTTCACTGATGGCTGGTTTTGTTAGGTTACGCAATCTCAGTGGTGGTGGGATTTTGTTCAGTCATGAGCATTCTAAAGATGGCCGGCTTTGTTCCTTCGCTCTCGTACGAGATTTCAAAGACAAAGGCGGACGGTTTTGTTCGGTCACAAGAATATCACTGACAGCTGGTTTTGGTCGGTTACGCTATCTCAGTGGCGGTCGGCTTTGTTCTGTCATGACCTTTCAATAGACGGCCGATTTTTTACAAGATTTAGAAGACAAAGGCGGGCGGTTTTGTTAGGTTACACAGTCTCAATGGTGGTGGGATTTTGTTCTGTCATGAGCATTCAAAAGACGGCCGCTTTTGTTTGTTCTCTTACGAGATTTCGAAGACAAAGACGGCCGGTTTTTTTGCTTCGCTCTCTCACGAGATTTCAAAGACAAAGGTGGTCGGTTTTGTTCCATCACGAGATTTCACTGATGGCTGGTTTTGTTAGGTTACGCAATCTCAGGGGCGGTGGGATTTTGTTCTGTCATGAGCATTCTAAAGACGGCCGGTTTTGAGCCTTCGCTCTCTTACGAGATTTCGAAGTGAAAGACGGCCGGTTTTGAGCTTTCGCTCCCTCATGAGATTTCAGATGGCAGTCGGCTTTGTTCGTTGCTCATCTTAGCGGGATTTCGAAGAAAACACTGCTGGTTTTCTTCCTTCGCTCTCTTACGAGATTTTGAAGACGAAGGCGGTCGTTTTTTTTCCATCATGAGATTTCACTGATGGCTGGTTTTGTTAGGTTACGCGATCTCAGTGGCGGTCAGCTTTGTTCTGTCATGAGCTTTCAAAAGACGGCCGCTTTTGTTTCTTCGCTCTCTTACGATATTTAGAAGACAAAGGCGGTCGGTTTTGTTAGGTTACACTATCTCAGTGGTGGTGGGATTTTGTTCTGTCATGAGCATTCAAAAGACGGCCGCTTTTGTTTGCTCTCACGAGATTTCGAAGACAAAGATGGCCGGTTTTGTTGCTTCGCTCTCTCACGAGATTTCAAAGACAAAGGTGGTCGGTTTTGTTCCATCACGAGATTTCACTGATGGCTGGTTTTGTTAGGTTACGCAATCTCAGTGGCGGTGGGATTTTGTTCTGTCATGAACATTCTAAAGACGGCCGGTTTTGTTCCTTCGCTCTCTTACGAGATTTCGAAGACAAAGACGGATGGCTTTGTTACGTCATGAGATTTCACTGACGGCCGGTTTTTGTACGGTTACACGATCTCAGTGGCATTCGGCTTTAATCTGTTGTGAGCTTTCAAAACACGGCCGCTTTTGTTCCTTCGCTCTCTTACGAGATTTCGAAGACAAAGACGGATGGCTTTGTTACGTCATGAGATTTCACTGACGGCCGGTTTTTGTACGGTTACACGATCTCAGTGGCATTCGGCTTTAATCTGTTGTGAGCTTTCAAAACACGGCCGCTTTTGTTCCTTCGCTCTCTTACGAGATTTCGAAGACAAGGACGGACGGTTTTGTTGCTTCGCTCTCTCACGAGATTTTGAAGACAAAGGTGGTCGGTTTTGTTCCATCATGAGATTTCACTGATGGCTGGTTTTGTTAGGTTACGCGATCTCAGTGGCGGTCGGCTTTGTTCTGTCATGAGCTGTCAAAAGACGGCCGCTTTTGTTTCTTCGCTCTCTTACAATATTTAGAAGACAAAGGCGGTCGGTTTTGTTAGGTTACACAATCTCAATGGTGGTGGGATTTTGTTCTGTCATGAGCATTCAAAAGACGGCCGCTTTTGTTTGCTCTCTTACGATATTTCGAAGACAAAGATGGCCGGTTTTCTTCCTTCGCTCTCTTACGAGATTTTGAAGACGAAGGCGGTCGTTTTTTTTCCATCATGAGATTTCACTGATGGCTGGTTTTGTTAGGTTACGCAATCTCAGTGGCCGTCGGATTTTGTTATGTCATGAGCTTTCAAAAGACAGTCGGTTTTGTTCCTTCGCTCTTTAACGAGATTTCGAAGACAACGACGGCCGGTTTTGTTCCTTCGCTCCCTTACGAGATTTTGAAGACAAGGGCGGTCGGTTTTGTTCCGTCACAAGATTTCACTGATGGCTGGTTTTGTTAGGTTACGCTATCTCAGTGGTGGTGGGATTTTGTTCTGTCATGAACATTCTAAAGAAGGCCAATTTTGTTCCTTCGCTCTCTTACGAGATTTCGAAGACAACGACAACCAGTTTTGTTGCTTCGCTCTCTCACTAGATTTCTAAGATAAAGGTGGTCGGTTTTGTTCCATCACGAGATTTCACTGATGGCTGGTTTTGTTAGGTTACGCAATCTCAGTGGTGGTGGGATTTTGTTCTGTCATGAGCTTTCAAAAGACAGTCGGTTTTGTTCCTTCGCTCTTTAGCGAGATTTCGAAGACAACGACGGCCGGTTTTGTTCCTTCGCTCTCTTACTAGATTTCGAAGACAAAGACGGCAGGTTTTGTTCCTTCGCTCCCTTACGAGATTTCGAAGACAAAGACGGCCGGTTTTGTTCCTTCGCTCTCGTACAAGATTTCAAAGACAAAGGCGGACGGTTTTGTTCGGTCACAAGATTTCACTGACGTCTGGTTTTGTTAGGTTACGCAATCTCACTGGTGGTGGGATTTTGTTCTGTCATGAACATTCTAAAGAAGTCCGGTTTTGTTCCTTCGCTCTCTTACTAGATTTCGAAGACAAAGACGGCAGGTTTTGTTCCTTCGCTCCCTTACGAGATTTTGAAGACAAGGGCGGTCGGTTTTGTTCCGTCACAAGATTTCACTGACAGCTGGTTTTGTTCGGTTACGCTATCTCAGTGGTGGTGGGATTTTGTTCTGTCATGAGCATTCAAAAGACGGCCGCTTTTGTTTGCTCTCTTACGAGATTTCGAAGACAAAAATGGCCGGTTTTGTTGCTTCGCTCTCTCACGAGATTTCAAAGACAAAGGTGGTCGGTTTTGTTCCATCACGAGATTTCACTGATGGCTGGTTTTGTTAGGTTACGCAATCTCAGTGGTGGTGGGATTTTGTTCTGTCATGAGCATTCTAAAGACGGCCGGCTTTGTTCCTTCGCTCTCGTATGAGATTTCAAAGAGAAAGGCGGATGGTTTTGTTCTGTCACAAGATTTTACTGACAGCTGGTTTTGTTCGGTTACGCTATCTCAGTGGTGGTGGGATTTTGTTCTGTCATGAACATTCTAAAGAAGGCCGATTTTGTTCCTTCGCTCTCTTACAAGATTTCGAAGACAAAGACGGCAGGTTTTGTTCCTTCGCTCCCTTACGAGATTTCGAAGAAAACACGGCTGGTTTTGTTCCTTCGCTCCCTTATGAGATTTTGAAGACAAGGGTGGTCGGTTTTGTTCCGTCACAAGATTTCACTGATGGTTGGTTTTGTTAGGTTACGCAATCTCAGTGGTGGTGGGATTTTGTTCTGTCATGAACATTCTAAAGAAGGCCGTTTTGTTCCTTCGCTCTCTTACGAGATTTCGAAAACAACGACAGCCGGTTTTGTTGCTTCGCTCTCTCACTAGATTTCAAAGATAAAGGTGGTCGGTTTTGTTCCATCACGAGATTTCACTGATGGCTGGTTTTGTTAGGTTACGCAATCTCAGTGGTGGTGGGATTTTGTTGTGTCATAACCATTCTAAAGAAGGCCGGTTTTGTTCCTTCGCCCTCTTCTACGAGATTTCCAAGACAAAGGTGGACGGTTTTGTTACGTCATGAGATTTCACTGACGGCCGGTTTTTGTACGGTTACACGATCTCAGTGGGATTCGGCTTTATTCTGTCATGAGTTTTCAAAAGACGGCGGCTTTTGTTCCTTCGCTCTCTTACGAGATTTCGAAGACAAAGACGGATGGCTTTGTTACGTCATGAGATTTCACTGACGGCCGGTTTTTGTACGGTTACACGATCTCAGTGGCATTCGGCTTTAATCTGTCATGAGCTTTCAAAACACGGCCGCTTTTGTTCCTTCGCTCTCTTACGAGATTTCGAAGACAAGGACGGACGGTTTTGTTGCTTCGCTCTCTTACGAGATTTCGAAGACAAAGATGGTCGGTTTTGTTCCATCACGAGATTTCACTGATGGCTGGTTTTCTTAGGTTACGCAATCTCAGTGGTGGTGGGCTTTTGTTCCGTCATGAGCATTCTAAAGATGGCCGGCTTTGTTCCTTCGCTCTCGTACGAGATTTCAAAGACAAAGGCGGACGGTTTTGTTCGGTCACAAGAATATCACTGACAGCTGGTTTTGGTCGGTTACGCTATCTCAGTGGCGGTCGGCTTTGTTCTGTCATGACCTTTCAATAGACGGCCGATTTTTTACGAGATTTAGAAGACAAAGGCGGTCGGTTTTGTTAGGTTACACAATCTCAATGGTGGTGGGATTTTGTTCTGTCATGAGCATTCAAAAGACGGCCGCTTTTGTTTGTTCTCTTACGAGATTTCGAAGACAAAGACGGCCGGTTTTTTTGCTTCACTCTCTCACGAGATTTCAAAGACAAAGGTGGTCGGTTTTGTTCCATCAAGAGATTTCACTGATGGCTGGTTTTGTTAGGTTACACAATCTCAATGGTGGTGGGATTTTGTTCTGTCATTAGCATTCAAAAGACGGCCGCTTTTGTTCTTTCGCTCTCTTACGAGATTTCGAAGACAAAGACGGCCGGTTTTGAGCTTTCGCTCCCTTATGAGATTTCGAAGATAAAGACGGCCGGTTTTGTTCCGTTGCTCTCTTACGGGATTTCGAAGAAAACACTGCTGGTTTTGTTCCTTTGCTCTCTTACGAGATTTTGAAGACGAAGGCGGTCGTTTTTTTTCCATCATGAGATTTCACTGATGGCTGGTTTTGTTAGGTTACGCGATCTCAGTGGCGGTCAGCTTTGTTCTGTCATGAGCTTTCAAAAGACGGCCGCTTTTGTTTCTTCGCTCTCTTACGATATTTAGAAGACAAAGGCGGTCGGTTTTGTTAGGTTACACAATCTCAATGGTGGTGGGATTTTGTTCTGTCATGAGCATTCAAAAGACGGCCGCTTTTGTTTGCTCTCACGAGATTTCGAAGACAAAGATGGCCGGTTTTGTTGCTTCGCTCTCTCACGAGATTTCAAAGACAAAGGTGGTCGGTTTTGTTCCATCACGAGATTTCACTGATGGCTGGTTTTGTTAGGTTACGCAATCTCAGTAGTGGTGGGATTTTGTTCTGTCATGAACATTCTAAAGAAGTCCGGTTTTGTTCCTTCGCTCTTTTACGAGATTTCGAAGACAAAGACGGATGGCTTTGTTACGTCATGAGATTTCACTGACGGCCGGTTTTTGTACGGTTACACGATCTCAGTGGCATTCGGCTTTATTCTGTCATGAGTATTCAAAAGACGGCGGCTTTTGTTCCTTCGCTCTCTTACGAGATTTCGAAGACAAAGACGGATGGCTTTGTTACGTCATGAGATTTCACTGACGGCCGGTTTTTGTACGGTTACACGATCTCAGTGGCATTCGGCTTTAATCTGTTGTGAGCTTTCAAAACACGGCCGCTTTTGTTCCTTCGCTCTCTTACGAGATTTCGAAGACAAGGACGGACGGTTTTGTTGCTTCGCTCTCTCACGAGATTTTGAAGACAAAGGTGGTCGGTTTTGTTCCATCATGAGATTTCACTGATGGCTGGTTTTGTTAGGTTACGCGATCTCAGTGGCGGTCGGCTTTGTTCTGTCATGAGCTGTCAAAAGACGGCCGCTTTTGTTTCTTCGCTCTCTTACAATATTTAGAAGACAAAGGCGGTCGGTTTTGTTAGGTTACACAATCTCAATGGTGGTGGGATTTTGTTCTGTCATGAGCATTCAAAAGACGGCCGCTTTTGTTTGCTCTCTTACGATATTTCGAAGACAAAGATGGCCGGTTTTCTTCCTTCGCTCTCTTACGAGATTTTGAAGACGAAGGCGGTCGTTTTTTTCCATCATGAGATTTCACTGATGGCTGGTTTTGTTAGGTTACGCAATCTCAGTGGCCGTCGGATTTTGTTATGTCATGAGCTTTCAAAAGACAGTCGGTTTTGTTCCTTCGCTCTTTAACGAGATTTCGAAGACAACGACGGCCGGTTTTGTTCCTTCGCTCCCTTACGAGATTTTGAAGACAAGGGCGGTCGGTTTTGTTCCGTCACAAGATTTCACTGATGGCTGGTTTTGTTAGGTTACGCTATCTCAGTGGTGGTGGGATTTTGTTCTGTCATGAACATTCTAAAGAAGGCCAATTTTGTTCCTTCGCTCTCTTACGAGATTTCGAAGACAACGACAACCAGTTTTGTTGCTTCGCTCTCTCACTAGATTTCTAAGATAAAGGTGGTCGGTTTTGTTCCATCACGAGATTTCACTGATGGCTGGTTTTGTTAGGTTACGCAATCTCAGTGGTGGTGGGATTTTGTTCTGTCATGAGCTTTCAAAAGACAGTCGGTTTTGTTCCTTCGCTCTTTAGCGAGATTTCGAAGACAACGACGGCCGGTTTTGTTCCTTCGCTCTCTTACTAGATTTCGAAGACAAAGACGGCAGGTTTTGTTCCTTCGCTCCCTTACGAGATTTCGAAGAAAACACGGCTGGTTTTGTTCCTTCGCTCCCTTACGAGATTTTGAAGACAAGGGCGGTCGGTTTTGTTCCGTCACAAGATTTCACTGATGGCTGGTTTTGTTAGGTTACGCAATCTCAGTGGTGGTGGGATTTTGTTCTGTCATGAACATTCTAAAGAAGGCCGTTTTGTTCCTTCGCTCTCTTACGAGATTTCGAAGAAAACACGGCTGGTTTTGTTCCTTCGCTCCCTTACGAGATTTTGAAGACAAGGGTGGTCGGTTTTGTTCCGTCACAAGATTTTACTTGTTAGGTTTTGTTAGGTTACGCAATCTCAGTGGTGGTGGGATTTTGTTCTGTCATGAGCATTCAAAAGACGGCCGCTTTTGTTTGCTCTCTTACGAGATTTCGAAGACAAAAATGGCCGGTTTTGTTGCTTCGCTCTCTCACGAGATTTCAAAGACAAAGGTGGTCGGTTTTGTTCCATCACGAGATTTCACTGATGGCTGGTTTTGTTAGGTTACGCAATCTCAGTGGTGGTGGGATTTTGTTCTGTCATGAACATTCTAAAGAAGGCCGTTTTGTTCCTTCGCTCTCTTACGAGATTTCACAGACAAAGGCGGATGGTTTTGTTCTGTCACAAGATTTCACTGACAGCTGGTTTTGTTCGGTTACGCTATCTCAGTGGTGGTGGGATTTTGTTCTGTCATGAGCATTCAAAAGACGGCCGCTTTTGTTTGCTTTCTTACAAGGTTTCGAAGACAAAGACGGCAGGTTTTGTTCCTTCGCTCCCTTACGAGATTTCGAAGAAAACACGGCTGGTTTTGTTCCTTCGCTCCCTTACGAGATTTTGAAGCCAAAGGTGGTCGGTTTTGTTCCATCACGAGATTTCACTGATGGCTGGTTTTGTTAGGTTATGCAATTTCACTGGTGGTGGGATTTTGTTCTGTCATGAACATTCTAAAGAAGGCCGTTTTGTTCCTTCGCTCTCTTACGAGATTTCGAAAACAACGACAGCCGGTTTTGTTGCTTCGCTCTCTCACTAGATTTCAAAGATAAAGGTGGTCGGTTTTGTTCCATCACGAGATTTCACTGATGGCTGGTTTTGTTAGGTTACGCAATCTCAGTGGTGGTGGGATTTTGTTCTGTCATAACCATTCTAAAGAAGGCCGGTTTGTTCCTTCGCCCTCTTCTACGAGATTTCCAAGACAAAGGTGGACGGTTTTGTTACGTCATGAGATTTCACTGACGGCCGGTTTTTGTACGGTTACACGATCTCAGTGGGATTCGGCTTTATTCTGTCATGAGTTTTCAAAAGACGGCGGCTTTTGTTCCTTCGCTCTCTTACGAGATTTCGAAGACAAAGACGGATGGCTTTGTTACGTCATGAGATTTCACTGACGGCCGGTTTTTGTACGGTTACACGATCTCAGTGGCATTCGGCTTTAATCTGTCATGAGCTTTCAAAACACGGCCGCTTTTGTTCCTTCGCTCTCTTACGAGATTTCGAAGACAAGGACGGACGGTTTTGTTGCTTCGCTCTCTCACGAGATTTTGAAAACAAAGGTGGTCGGTTTTGTTCCATCACGAGATTTCACTGATGGCTGGTTTTGTTAGGTTACGCAATTTCACTGGTGGTGGGATTTTGTTCTGTCATGAACATTCTAAAGACGGCCGGTTTTGAGCCTTTGCTCTCTTACAAGATTTCAAAGAAAACACAGCTGGTTTTGTTCCTTCGCTCCCTTACGAGATTTTGAAGAAAGGATGGTCGGTTTTGTTCCGTCACAAGATTTCACTGATGGCTGGTTTTGTTAGGTTACGCAATCTCAGTGGTGGTGGGATTTTGTTCCGTCATGAGCATTCTAAAGACGGCCGGCTTTGTTCCTTCGCTCTCGTACGAGATTTCAAAGACAAAGGCGGTTGGCTTTGTTCTATCATGACCTTTCAATAGACGGCCGATTTTTTACGAGATTTAGAAGACAAAGGCGGTCGGTTTTGTTAGGTTACACAATCTCAATGGTGGTGGGATTTTGTTCTGTCATGAGCATTCAAAAGACGGCCGCTTTTGTTTGCACTCTTACGAGATTTCGAAGACAAAGACGGCCGCTTTTGTTCCTTCGCTCTCTTACGAGATTTCGAAGACAAAGGTGGTCGGTTTTGTTCCATCACGAGATTTCACTGATGGCTGGTTTTGTTAGGTTACGCAATCTCACTGGTGGTGGGATTTTGTTCTGTCATGAGCATTCTAAAGACGGCCGGCTTTGTTCCTTCGCTCTCGTACAAGATTTCAAAGACAAAGGCGGCCGGTTTTGTTCGGTCACAAGATTTCACTGACGGCTGGTTTTGTTCGGTTACGCTATCTCAGTGGTAGTCGGCTTTGTTCTATCATGACCTTTCAATAGACGGCCGATATTGTTCCTCTGCTCTTTTACGAGATTTCGAAGTCAAAGATGGACGGTTTTGTTACGTCATGAGATTTCACTGACGGCCGGTTTTGTACGGTTATGCAATCTCAGTGGTGGTGGGCTTTTGTTCCGTCATGAGCATTCTAAAGATGGCCGGCTTTGTTCTTTCGCTCTCGTACGAGATTTCAAAGACAAAGGCGGACAGTTTTGTTCGGTCACAAGATTTCACTGACGGCTGGTTTTGTTCGGTTACGCTATCTCAGTGGCGGTCGGCTTTGTTCTGTCATGACCTTTCAATAGACGGCCGATTTTTTACGAGATTTAGAAGACAAAGGCGGTCGGTTTTGTTAGGTTACACAATCTCAATGGTGGTGGGATTTTGTTCTGTCATGAGTATTCAAATGACGGCCGCTTTTGTTTGCTCTCTTACGAGATTTCGAAAACAAAGACGGCCGGTTTTGTTGCTTCGCTCTCTCACGAGATTTCAAAGACAAAGGTGGTCGGTTTTGTTCCATCACGAGATTTCACTGATGGCTGGTTTTGTTAGGTTACACAATCTCAATGGTGGTGGGATTTTGTTCTGTCATTAGCATTCAAAAGACGGCTGCTTTTGTTCTTTCGCTCTCTTACGAGATTTCGAAGACAAAGACGGCCGGTTTTGTTGCTTCGCTCTCTCACGAGATTTCAAAGACAAAGATGGTCGGTTTTGTTCCATCACGAGATTTCACTGATGGCTGGTTTTGTTAGGTTACGCAATCTCAGTGGTAGTCGGCTTTGTTCTATCATGACCTTTCAATAGACGGCCGATATTGCTCCTCTGCTCTTTTACGAGATTTTGAAGTCAAAGGCGGATGGTTTTGTTCCATCACAAGATTTCACTGATGGCTGGTTTTGTTAGGTTACGCAATCTCAATGGTGGTGGGATTTTGTCCTGTCATGAGCATTCAAAAGATGGCTGCTTTTGTTCCTTTGCTGTCTTACGAGATTTCGAAGACAAAGGCGGCCGGTTTTGTTCCATAACGAGATTTCACTGATAGCATTCTAAAGACAGCCGGCTTTGTTCCTTCGCTCTCGTATGAGATTTCAAAGACAAAGGCGGATGGTTTTGTTCTGTCACAAGAATTCACTGACAGTTGGTTTTGTTCGGTTACGCTATCTCAGTAATGGTGGGATTTTGTTCTGTCATGAACATTCTAAAGAATGCTGATTTTGTTCCTTCGCTCTCTTACGAGATTTCGAAGACAACGACAGCCGGTTTTGTTGCTTTGCTCTCTCACTAGATTTCAAAGATAAAGGTGGTCGGTTTTGTTCCATCACGAGATTTCACTGATGGCTGGTTTTGTTAGGTTACGCAATCTCAGTGGTGGTGGGATTTTGTTCTGTCATAAGCATTCTAAAGAAGGCCGGTTTTGTTCCTTCGCTCTCTTACGAGATTTCGAAGACAAAGACGGATGGCTTTGTTACGTCATGAGATTTCACTGACGGCCGGTTTTTGTACGGTTACACGATCTCAGTGGCATTCGGCTTTATTCTGTCATGAGTTTTCAAAAGACGGCGGCTTTTGTTCCTTCGCTCTCTTACGAGATTTCGAAGACAAAGACGGATGGCTTTGTTACGTCATGAGATTTCACTGACGGCCGGTTTTTGTACGGTTACACGATCTCAGTGGCATTCGGCTTTAATCTGTCATGAGCTTTCAAAACACGGCCGCTTTTGTTCCTTCGCTCTCTTACGAGATTTCGAAGACAAGGACGGACGGTTTTGCTGCTTCGCTCTCTCACGAGATTTTGAAGACAAAGGTGGTCGGTTTTGTTCCATCATGAGATTTCACTGATGGCTGGTTTTGTAAGGTTACGCGATCTCAGTGGCGGTCGGTTTTGTTCTATCATGAGCTTTCAAAAGACGGCCGCTTTTGTTTTTTCGCTCTCTTACGATATTTAGAAGACAAAGGCGGTCGGTTTTGTTCCATCACGAGATTTCACTGATGGCTGGTTTTGTTAGGTTACGCAATCTCAGTGGTGGTGGGAATTTGTTCTGTCATGAGCATTCAAAAGACGGCCGGTTTTGTTCCTCCGTTCTCTTTCGAGATTTCGAAGACAAAGGCGGACGGTTGTGTTCGGTTACGAGATCTCAGTGGCAGTCGGCTTTGTTCTGTCATGAGCTTTCATAAGATGTCCGGTTTTCTTCCTTCGCTCTCTTACGAGATTTTGAAGATGAAGGCGGTCGAGATTTTTCCATCATGAGATTTCACTGATGGCTGGTTTTGTTAGGTTACGCAATCTTAGTGGCCGTCGGATTTTGTTATGTCATGAGCTTTCAAAAGACAGTCGGTTTTGTTCCTTCGCTCTTTCACGAGATTTCGAAGACAACGACGGCCGGTTTTGTTCCTTCACTCCCTTACGAAATTTCGAAAACAAAGACGGCCAGTTTTGTTCCTTTTCTCTCTTACGAAATTTCGAAGACAAAGGCAGTCGGTTTTGTTCCGTCACAAGATTTCACTGATGGTTGGTTTTGTTAGGTTACGCAATCTCAGTGGTGGTGGGATTTTGTTTTGTCATGAGCATTCTAAAGACGGCCGGCTTTGTTCCTTCGCTCTCGTACGAGATTTCAAAGACAAAGGAGGACGGTTTTGTTCGGTCACAAGATTTCACTGACGGCTGGTTTTGTTCGGTTACGCTATCTCAGTGGCGGTCGGTTTTGTTCTGTCATGACCTTTCAATAGACGGCCGATTTTGTTCCTCTGCTCTTTTACGAGATTTCGAAGTCAAAGATGGACGGTTTTGTTACGTCATGAGATTTCACTGACGGCCGGTTTTGTACGGTTACGCAATCTCAGTGGCGGTCGGCTTTGTTCTGTCATGAGCTTTCAAAAGATGACCGGTTTTGTTCCTTCGCTCTCTTATGAGATTTCGAAGACAAAGACAGCTGGTTTTGTTCTGTCACGAGATTTCACTGATGGCTGGTTTTGTTAGGTTACGCGATCTCAGTGGCGGTCGGCTTTGATTTGTCATGTGCTTTCAAAAGACGGCCGCTTTTGTTCCTTCGCTCTCTTACGATATTTAGAAGACAAAGGCGGTCGGTTTTGTTAGATTACACAACCTCAATGGTTGTGGGATTTCGTTCTGTCATGAGCATTCAAAAGACGGTTGCTTTTGTTCCTTCGCTCTCTTACGAGATTTAGAAAACAAAGGCGGTTGGTTTTGTTAGGTTACACAATCTCAATGGTGGTGGGATTTTGTTCTGTCATTAGCATTCAAAAGACGGCCGCTTTTGTGCTTTCGCTCTCTTACGAGATTTCGAAGACAAAGATGGTTGGTTTTGTTCCATCACAAGATTTCACTGATGGCTGGTTTTGTTAGGTTACGCAATCTCACTGGTGGTGGGATTTTGTTCTGTCATGAGCATTCTAAAGAAGGCCGGTTTTGAACCTTCTCTCTCTTACGAGATTTCAAAGACAAAGACGGCCGGTTTTGAGGCTTCGCTCCCTTATGAGATTTCGAAGACAAAGACGGCCGGTTTTGTTCCTTTGCTCTCTTACGAGATTTCGAGGAAAACACGGCTGGTTTTGTTCCTTCTCTCTCTTACGAGATTTTGAAGAAAGGGCGGTCGGTTTTGTTCCGTCACAAGATTTCACTGATGGCTGGTTTTGTTAGGTTACGCAATCTCAGTGGTGGTGGGATTTTGTTCCGTCATGAGCATTCTAAAGACGGCCGGATTTGTTCCTTCGCTCTTATACAAGATTTCAAAGACAAAGGCGGACGGTTGTGTTCAGTTACGAGATCTCAGTGGCAGTCGGCTTTGTTCTGTCAGGAGCTTTCAGAAGAATGCCGCTTTTGTACCTTCGCTCTCTTACAAGATTTCGAAAAACAAAGGCTGTCAGTTGCGGTCGGCTTTGTTGTGTCATGAGCTTTCAAAAGATGGCCGGTTTTCTTCCTTTGCTCTGTTACGAGATTTTGAAGACGAAGGCGGTCGTTTTTTTTCCATCATGAGATTTTACTGATGGCTAGTTTTGATAGGTTACGCAATCTCAGTAGCGGTGGGATTTTGTTATGTCATGAGCTTTCAAAAGACAGTCGGTTTTGTTCCTTCGCTCTTTAACGAGATTTCGAAGACAACGACGGCTGGTTTTGAGCCTTCGCTCTCTTACGAGATTTCGAAAACAAAGACGGTCGGTGACGGTCAGCTTTGTTTTGTCATGAGCTTTCAAAAAATGGCCGGTTTTCTTCCTTTGCTCTTCTACAAGATTTTGAAGACAAAGACGGCCGGTTTTGTTCTGTCACGAGATTTCATTGATGGCTGATTTTGTTAGGTTATGCAACCTCAGTGGCGGTGGGATTTTGTTCTGTCAAGAGCTTTCAAAAGACGGCCCGATTTTGTTACTTCGTTCTCTTACGAGATTTCGAAAACAAACACAGATGGTCTTGTTTCTTTGCTTTCTTACGAGATTTCAAAAACAAGCACTGTTGATTTTGTTGTTTCGCTGTTCTATGAGATTTCTAAGACAAAGGCATTGGTTTTGTTCAGTCACGAGATTGCTAATGGAGATCACTAATGGCTGGTTTGGTTAGGTTGCGTGATCTCAGTGGCGGTGGGATTTTGTTCTGTCATGAGCTTTCAAAAGACGGGTGCTTTTGTTCCTTCGCTCTCTGACGAGATTTCGAAGAGAAAAATGGCCGGTTTTGTTCCTTCGCTCTCTGACGAGATTTCGAAGACAAAGACGGCCGGTTTTGTTCCTTCGCTCTCTTACGAGATGTCGAAGACAAAGGCGGTAGGTTTTGTTCTGTCATGAGCTTTCAAAAGCTTTGCAATCTCATGAAGGAACAAAACCAGCAGCCTTTGCAATCTCATAAAGAGAACCAAGGACCAAGACCTACCGTTTTTGAAATCTCATGACAGAACAAAGCCGACTGCCACTAAGATCTCTTAACCGACCACAACCGACGGCCATTGTCTTTGAAATCTCATAAAAGTTTTTAGGAACAAAAGCAGCCTTCTTTTGAAAGCTTGTGACAGAACAATATCCCACCGCCACTGAGATCGTGTAAACTGAAAAAAAAACAGCCATCAGTGAATTCTCATAACAGAAAAAAGCTGACCGCCTTTGTCTTCGAAAGCTCGTAAAAGAGTGCAGGATCAAAATCGGCCGTGTTTGTCTTTGAAATCTCATAAGAGAGCGAAGGAACAAAATTGGCTGTGTTTTGAAAGCTCATAACAGAACAAAGCCAACTGCCACTGTGATCTTGTAACTGAACACAACCGACTACCTTTGTCTTCAAAATCTCGTAAGAGAGCGAAGGAACAAAACCGGCCGTCTTTGTTATTAAAATCTCATAAGAGAGCGAAGGAACAAAACCGGCCATCTTTTGAAAGCTTATTACAGAGCAAAGCCAACTGCCACTGTGATCCTGTAACTGAACACAACCGACGGTCTATGTGTTCAAAATCTTGTAAGAGAGTGAAGGAACAAAAGCGACCTTCTCTGTCTTTGAAATCTTGTAAGAAAGCGAAGGAACAAAACCGGCCGTCTTTTGAAAGCTCACGACAGAACAAAGCCGATTACCACCGACCGGCTGTCAGTGAAATCTTGTAACGGAACAAAACAGTCCGCCTTTGTCTTCGAAATCTCATAGAAGAGCGGAGGAAGAAAACTGGCCGTCTTTTGAAAGCTCATGACAGAACAAAGCCAACCGCCACTGAGATAGTGTAACCGAACAAAAACGGCTGACATTGAAATTCTGTGACGGAACAAAACTGACCGCCTTTGTCTTCGAAATCTCATGACAGAACAGATCCGATAGCCACTGAACGCCGACTGTCTGTAAGATCTCATAATGGAACTAAACCGGCCGTCAGTGAAATCTTGTGACGGAACAAAACTGACCGCCTTTGTCTGTAAAATCTCATGACAAAACAGTACTGAGTACTGAGCCGACAGCCCGTGAGATCTCGTAACCGAACTAAACTGGCCATCAGTGAAATCTCGTGAATAAAACCAAGACCTACCGTCTTTGAAATCTAATGACACAACAGAGCCGACAGCCACTGAATGCCAACCGCCCGTGAGATCTCATAATTGAACTAAACCGTCCGTCAGTGCAATCTTGTGAAAGAACAAAACCGGCCACCATTGCAATCTAGTAAAGAGATCCAAGGACCAAGACCGGCCGTCTTTGAGATCTCATGACAGAACAGACCCGACAGCCACTGAACGCCGACCGTCCATGAGCTCTCATAACCGAACTAAACCGGCTGTCAGTTAAATCTCGTGAAGAAACAAAACCGGCTGCCTTTGCAATCTTGTAAAGAGAACCAAGACCAGCCGTCTTTGAAATCTCATGACAGAACAGAGCCGATAGCCACTGAACGCTGAACGCCCGTGAGATCTTGTAACCGAACTAAACCAGCCGTCATTTAAATCTCGTGAAGGAACAAAACCGGCCACCTTTGCAATCTCGTAAAGAAAACCAAAGACCGGCCGCCTTTGAAATCTCATGACAGAACAGAGCCTATAGCCACTGAACGCCATCCATCCGTAAGATCTCGTAACGGAACTAAACCAGCCGTCAGTGAAATCTTGTGAAGGAACAAAACCGGCCCCCTTTGTAGTCTTGTAAAGAAAACCAAGATTGTTCGTCTTTAAAATCTCATGACAGAACAGAGCCAATAGCCACTGAACGCCGAACGCCCGTGAGATCTCGTAACCGAATTAAACCGGCCGTCAATGAAATCTCGTGAAGGAACAAAATCTGCCGCCTTTGCAATCTCGTAAAGAGAACCAAAACCGGCAGTCTTTGAAATCTCATGACAGAATAGAACCGACAGCCCGTAAGATCTTGTAACCGAACTAAACCGGCCGTCTGTGAAATCTTGTGAAGGAACAAAACCAGCCGCCTTTGCGATCTCGTAAAGACAACCAAGACTTACAGTCTTTGAAATTTAATGAAAGAACAAAGCCAACAGCCACTGAATGCCGACCGCCCGTGAGATCTCGTAACCAAACTAAACCGGCCATCAGTGAAATCTCGTGAAGGAACAAAACCAGCCGCCTTTGCAATCTCGTAAAGAAAACCAAGGACCAAGACCGACCGTCTTTGAAATCTCATGACAGAACAGAGCCGATAGCCACTGAACGCCGACCGTCCGTAAGATCTCGTAACGGAACTAAGCTGGCTCTCAGTGAAATCTCGTGAAGGAACAAAACCGGCCTCCTTTGCAATCTCGTAATGAGAACCAAGGACTAAGACCTACCATCTTTGAGATCTCGTAACCGAATTAAACCGGCCGGCAGTGAAATCTCATGAAGGAACAAAACCGACCGCCTTTGCAATCTCCTATAGAGAACCAACACCTACCGTCTATGAAATCTAATGACACAACAGAGCCGACAGCCACTGAATGACAACCGCCTGTGAGATCTCATAACTGAACTAAACCGGCCGTCAGTGAAATCTCGTGAAGGAACAAATCCGGCCCCCTTTGCAATCTTGTAAAGAGAACCAAGACCGGTCGTCTTTGAAATCTTATGACAGAACAGAGCCGATAGCCACTGAATGCCGAACGCCCGTGAGATCTCGTAACCGAATTAAACTGGCCGTCAATGAAATCTGGTGAAGGAACAAAATCTGCCGCCTTAGCAATCTTGTAAAGTGAACCAAGACTGGCCGTCTTTGAAATCTCATGACAGAACACCGACCGTCCGTAAGATCTCCTAACGGAACTAAATCGGCCGTCAGTGAAATCTCGTGAAGGAACAAAACCGGCTGACTTTGCAATCTTGTAAAGAGAACGAAGACCGGTCGTCTTTGAAATCTCATGACAGAACAGAGCCGATAGCCGCTAAACGCCGAACGCCCGTGAGATCTCGTAACCGAACTAAACCGGCCGTCAGTGAAATCTTGTGAAGGAACAAAACCGGCCACCTTTGCAATCTCGTGAAGGAACAAAACTGGCCGCCTTTGCAATCTCGTGAAGAGATCCAAGACCGGCTGTCAGTGAAATCTCGTGAAGAAACAAAACCGGCCGCCTTTGCAATCTCATAAAGAGAACCAAGGAACAAGACCTACCGTCTTTGAAATCTAATGACAGAACAGAGCCGACAGCCCGTAAGATCTCGTAACCGAACGAAACCAGCCGTCAGTGAAATCTCATGAAGGAACAAAACCGGCTACCTTTGCAATCTCGTAAAGAGAACCAAGGACCAAGACCTACCATCTTTGAAATCTCATGACAGAACAGAGCCGACAGCCACTCAATGTTGACCGCCCATGAAATCCCGTAACCGAATTAAACCGGCCGGCAGTGAAATCTCGTGAAGGAACAAAAACGGCCGTCTTTGCAATCTTGTAAAGAGAACCAAGACCGGCCGTCTTTGAAATCTCATGACAGAAAAGAGCCGATAGCCACTGAACACCGAACGCCCGTGAGATCTTGTAACCTAACTAAACCGGCTGTCAGTGAAATCTCATGAAGGAATAAAACTGTCCGCTTTTGCAATCTCGTTAAGAAAACCAAGACCAGCCATCTTTGAACTCTAATGACAGAACAAAGCCGACAGTCAATGTACGCCGACCGCCCATGAGATGTTGTAACCGAATTAAACGGCCATCATTGAAATCTCGTGAAGGAATAAAACCTGCCGCCTTTGCAATCTCGTAAAGACAACCAAGACCGGCCGTCTTTGAAATCTCATGACAGAACAGAGCTGATAGCCGCCGAACACCCGTGAGATCTCGTAACCGAACTAAACCGGGGTCAGTTAAATCTTGGCAAGGAACAAAACCGGCTGACTTTGCAATCTTGTAAAGCGAACCAAGGACCAAGACCTACCGTCTTTGAAATCTCATGACAGAACAGAGCCGACAGCCACTGAACGCCGACCGCTCATGAGATCTCGTAACCGAATTAAACCGGTCGTCAGTGAAATCTCGTGAAAGAACAAGACCGGCCGACTTTGAAATCTCATGACAGAACAGAGCCGACAGCCCGTAAGATCTTGTAACCAAACTAAAAAGAACTAAACCGGGGTCAGTGAAATCTCGTGAAGGAACAAAACCGGCAACATTTGCAATCTTGTAAAGAGAACCAAGGACCAAGACCTACCATCTTTGAAATCTCATGACAAAACAGAGCCGACAGCCACTGTACGCCAACCGCCCGTGAGATCTCTTAACCGAACTAAACTGGCCGTCAGTGAAATCTCGTGAATGAACAAAAGCAGCCACCTTTGCAATCTCGTGAAGGAACAAAACTGGCCGCCTTTGCAATCTCGTGAAGAGATCCAAGACCGGCTGTCAGTGAAATCTCGTGAAGAAACAAAACCGGCCGCCTTTGCAATCTCATAAAGAGAACCAAGGACCAAGACCTACCGTCTTTGAAATATAATGACAGAACAGAGCCGACAGCCACTGAACGCCGACCGCCCATGAGATGTCGTCAACGAACTGAACCGCCCGTAAATGAAATCTCGTGAAGGAACAAATCCGGCCGCCTTCGCAATCACGTAAAGAGAACCAAGACCAGCCGTCTTTAAAAAATATAATGACAGAACAGAGCCGACAGCCACTGAACGTCGACCGCCCATGAGATGTCGTCAACGAACTAAACCGGCCGTCAGTGAAATCTCGTGAAGGAACAAAACCTGCTGCCTTTGCAATCTCGTAAAGAGAACCAAGACCGGCCGTCGTTGAAATCTCATGACAGAACAGAGCCGAAAACCCGTAAGATCTCGTAACTGAACTAAACCGGCCGTTAGTGAAATCTCGTGAAGGAACAAGACCGGCCGCCTTTGCAATCTCGTAAAGAGAACCGAGGACCAAGACCGGCCGCTGACCGCCCATGAGATCTCGTAACCGAATTAAACCAGTTGTCAGATAAATCTCGTGAAGGAATAAAACCGGCCGCCTTTGCAATTTCGTAAAGAGAACCAAGATCAGCCATCTTTAAAATATCATGACAGAACAGAGCCGACAGCCACTGAATGCCGAATGCCCGTGAGATCTCGTAACCGAACTAAACCGGCCGTCAGTTAAATCTTGTGAAGCAACAAAACTGACCGCCATTGCAATCTCATAAAGAGAACCAAGGAACAAGTTCTACCGTCATTGAAATCTCATGACAGAACAGAGCCAACAGCCACTGAACGCCGAACGCCCGTGAGATCTCGTAACCGACTTACACCGGCCGTCAGTTAAATCTCGTCAAGGAACAAAACCGGCTGCCTTTGCAATCTCGTCAAGAAAACCAAGACTGGCCATCTTTGAAATCTCATGACAGAACAGAGCCGACAGCCCGTAAGATCTTGTAACTGAATTAAACCGGCCGTCAGTAAAATCTTGTGTAGGAACAAAACGGACCGCCATTGCAATCTCGTAAAGAGATACAAGGACCAAGACCGGCCGTTTTTGAAATCTCATGACAGAACAGACGCAACAACCACTGAATGCCGGATGCCTTTGCAGTCTCGTAAAGAAAACCAAGACCTACCATCTTTGAAATCTCATGACAGAACAGAGTTGACAGACACTGAATGCCGACCGCCCGTGAGATCTCGTAACCAAACTAAACTGGCCGTCAGTGAAATCTCGTGAAGGAACAAAACCGGCCGCCTTTGCAATCTTGTGAAGGAACAAAACCGGCCGCCTTTGCAGTCTTGTGAAGAAACAAAACCGGCTGCCTTTGCAATCTTGTAAAGAGAACCAAGACCGGCCTTCTTTAAAATCTAATGACAGAACAGAGCCGATAGTCACTGAACACTGAACACCCGTGAGATCTCGTAACCGAGCAAAACCGGCCATCAGTTAAATCTCGTGAAGGAACAAAACCGACCGCCACTGCAATCTCATAAAGAGAACCCAAGACCAAGACTTAATGTCTTTGAGATCTCATGACAGAACAGACCCGACAACCACTGAAAGCCGACCGCCCATGAGATCTAGTAACTGAATTAAACCGGCCGGCAGTGAAATCTCGTGAAAGAACAAAACTGGCCGCGTTTGCAATCTCGTAAAGAGAACCAAGACCGCCCGTCTTTGAAATCTCATAACAGAACAGAGCTGACAGCCACTGAACGCCGAACGACCATGAGATCTCGTAACCAAACTGAACCGGCTGTCAGTGAAATCTTGTGAATGAACAAAACCGACCACCTTTGCAATCTCGTAAAGAGAACCAAGGACCAAGACCTACCGTCATTGAAATCTCATGACAGAACAGAGCCGGCAGCCACTGAACGCCGAGCGCCCATGAGATCTCGTAACCGAAATAAACCGGCCAGCAGTGAAATCTCGTAAGGGAATAAAACCGCCTGCCTTTGCAATCTCATAAAGAAAACCAAAATCGTCCGTCTTTGAAATCTCATGACAGAACAGAGCTGACAGCCACTGAATGTCCATGGACCATGACCGGCAGTCTTTGAAATCTCATGACAGAACAGAACTGATAGCCACTGAATGCCGACCGTAAGATCTCGTAACGGAACTAAACCAGCCGTCAGTGAAATCTCGTGAAGAAACTAAACCGGCTGCCTTTGCAATCTTGTAAAGAGGACCAAGACGAAGGAACAAAACTGGCCGTCTTTTGAAAGCTCATGACAGAACAAAGCTGACCGCCACTGAGATCTCGTAACTGAGCACAACCAACGGCCTTTGTCTTCGAAATCTCGTAAGAGAGCGAATGAACAAAAGTTGCCGTCTTTTGAAAGCTCATGACAGAAACAGGCCGACCACCACTGAGATTGCGTAACCTAACAAAACCAGCCATCAGTGAATTCTCGTAATTCTCGCCTTTGTCTTTGAAATCTCATAAGAGAGCAAAGGAACAAAAGCAGCTGTCTTTTGAAAACTCATGAAAAAACAAAGCCGACCGCCACTGAGATTGCAAAACTGAATTAAACCGGCCGTCAGTGAAATCTCGTGACGGAACAAAACCAGCTGTTTTTGTCTTCGAAATCTTGTAAGAGAACGAAGGAACAAAAGTGGCCGTCTTTTGAATGCTCATGACAGAACAAAATCCCACCACCACTGAGATTGCGTAATAAAACAAAATCAGCCATCAATGAAATCTCGTGACGGAACAAAACCGACCGCCTTTGTCCTCGAAATCTCGTGAGAGAGCGAAAGAACAAAAGCGGCCATCTTTGTCTTCGAAATCTCGTAAGAGAGCGAAGGAACAAAACTGGCCGTCTTTGTCTTTGAAATCTCTTAAGAGAGCGAAGGAACAAAACCTGCCGTCTTTTGAAAGCTTATGACAGAACAAAGGCGACCGCCACTGAAATCTCGTAATCGAACACAACCCACAGCCTTTGTGTTTGAAATCTCGTAAGAGAGCTAAGGAACAAAAGCGTCTGTCTTTTGAAAGCTCATGACAGAACAAAATCCCACCGCAACTGATATCGCGTAACCTAACACAATCAGCCATCAGTGAAATCTCGTAATGGAACAAAACCGACCGCCTTTGTCTTCGAAATCTCGTAAGAGAGCGAAGGAACAAAACCAGCCATCTTTGTCTTCGAAATCTCATAAGAGGGCGAAGGAACAAAAGCGGCCGTCTTTGTCTTAGAAATCTCGTAAGCGAGCGAAGACCAAAAGTCTTTTGAAGACTGGCCGTCTTTTGAAAGCTCGTGACAGAACAAAATCCCACCACCACTGAGATTGCATAACCGAACAAAACCAGCCATCAGTGAAATCTCGTAACGGAACAAAATCAACGGCTTTTGTCTTCGAAATCTCGTGAGAGAGCGCAAGAACAAATCCAGTTGTCTTTTGAAAACTCATAATAGAAACAAGCTAACTGCCATTGAGATTGTGTAACCAATCAAAACCGGCCGTCAGTGAAATCTTGTGATGGAACAAAACCGACCACCTTTGTCTTTGAAATCTCGTGATTGAGCGAAGGAACAAAATCACCTGTCTTTGTTTTCGAAATCTCGTAAGAGAGCGAAGGAACAAAAGCAGCCATCAAAATCCCTCCCCCACTGAAATCGCATAACCTAACAAAACCAGCCATTACTGAAATCTCGTGACGGAACAAAACCGACCGCATTTGTCTTCGATATCTCGTGAGAGAGCAAAGGAACAAAACCGACTGTCTTTGTCTTCGAAATCTCATAAGAAAGCGAAGGAACAAAACCGGCCGTCTTTTGAAAGCTCATGACAGAAACAAGCCGACCGCCAATGAGATGTTGTGACCGAACACAACCAACGGCCTTTATCTTTGAAATCTTGTAAGAGAACGAAGAAACAAAACCGGCCATCTTTGTCTTTGAAATCTCGTAAGAGAGCGAAGGAACAAAACCGGCCATCTTTGTCTTTGAAATCTCGTAAGAGGGCGAAGGAACAAAACCGACCGCCTTTGTCTTCAAAATCTCGTAAAAGAGCGAAGGAACAAAACCGGCCTTCTTTGTCTTCGAAATCTCATAAGAAAGCGAAAGAACAAAACCGGCCGTCTTTTGAAAGCTCATGACAGAAACAAGCCGACCGCCAATGAGATCTCATGACCGAACACAACCGACGGCCTTTGTCTTTGAAATCTCGTAAGACGTCGAAGGAACAAAACCGGCCATCTTTGTCTTTGAAATCTCGTAAGAGAGCGAAGGAACAAAACCGGCCATCTTTGTCTTCGAAATCTCGTAAGAGGGCGAAGGAACAAAACCGACCACCTTTGTCTTCGAAATCTTGTAAAAGAGCGAAGGAACAAAACCGGCCTTCTTTGTCTTCAAAATCTCGTAAGAAATCGAAGGAACAAATCTGACCATCTTTTGAAAACTCATAATAGAAACAAGCTGACCGCCACTGAGATTGCGTAACCGATCAAAACCGGCCGTCAGTGAAATCTCGTGAAGAAACTAAACCGGCCGCCTTTGCAATCTTGTAAAGAGAACCAAGGACCAAGACGAAGGAACAAAACTGGCCGTCTTTTGAAAGCTCATGACAGAACAAAGTTGACCGCCACTGAGATCTCGTAACCGAGCACAACCAACGGCCTTTGTCTTCGAAATCTCGTAAGAGAGCGAAAGAACAAAAGTTGCCGTCTTTTGAAAGCTCATGACAGAAACAGGCCGAAAACCACTGACATTGCGTAACCTAACAAAACCAGCCATCAGTGAATTCTCGTGACAGAACAAAACCGACCGCCTTTGTCTTTGAAATCTCAGAAGAGAGCGAAGGAACAAAAGCGGCAGTCTTTTGAAAGCTCATAAAAGAACAAAGCCGACCGCCACTGAGACTGCAAAACTGAATTAAACCGGCCGTCAGTGAAATCTCGTGACGGAACAAAACCAGTTGTTTTTGTCTTCGAAATCTTGTAAGAGAACGAAGGAACAAAAGTGGCCGTCTTTTGAATGCTCATGACAGAACAAAATCCCACCATCACTGAGATTGCGTAATAAAACAAAATCAGCCATCAATGAAATCTCATGACGGAACAAAACCGACCGCCTTTGTCTTCGAAATCTCGTGAGAGAGTGAAGGAACAAAACCGGCCGTCTTTGTCTTTGAAATCTCATAAGAGAGCGAAGGAACAAAACCTGCCGTCTTTTGAAAGCTTATGACAGAACAAAGGCGACTGCGACTGAAATCTCGTAATTGAACACAACCCACAGCCTTTGTGTTTGAAATCTCGTAAGAGAGCTAAGAAACAAAAGCGTCCGTCTTTTGAAAGCTCATGACAGAACAAAATCCCACCGCAACTGAGATCGCATAACTTAACAAAACTAGCCATCAGTGAAATCTTGTGATGGAACAAAACCGGCCGCCTTTGTCTACGAAATCTCGTAAGAGAGCGAAGGAACAAAACCAGCCATCTTTGTCTTCGAAATCTCATAAGAAGGCAAAGGAACAAAAGCGGCCGTCTTTGTCTTAGAAATCTCGTAAGCGAGCAAAGACCAAAAGTCTTTTGAACACCGGCCGTCTTTTAAAAAAGCTCGTGACAGAACAAAATCCCACCACCACTGAGATTGCGTAACCGAACAAAACCAGCCATCAGTGAAATCTTGTGACGGAACAAAACCGACGGCTTTTGTCTTCGAAATCTCGTGAGAGAGCGCAAGAACAAATCTGGTCATCTTTTGAAAACTCATAATAGAAACAAGCTAACTGCCATTGAGATTGCGTAACCCCTCAAAACCGGCCGTCAGTGAAATCTTGTGATGGAACAAAACCGCCTACCTTTGTCTTTGAAATCTTGTGATTAAGCGAAGAAACAAAATCATCTGTCTTTGTTTTCGAAATCTTAATAGAGAGCGAAGGAACAAAAGCAGCCATCAAAATCTCTCCCCCACTGAGATCACGTAACCTAACAAAACCAGCCATCACTGAAATCTCGTGACGGAACAAAACCGACCGCATTTGTCTTCGATGTCTCGTGAGAGAGCGAAAGAACAAAACCTACCGTCTTTGTCTTCGAAATCTCATAAGAAAGCAAAGGAACAAAACCGGCCGTCTTTTGAAAGCTAATTACAGAAACAAGCCGACCGCCAATGAGATCTCGTGACCGAACACAACCGACGGCCTTTGTCTTTGAAATCTCGTAAGAGAGCGAAGGTACAAAACAGGCCATCTTTGTCTTCGAAATCTCGTAAGAGGGCGAAGGAACAAAACCGACCGCCTTTGTCTTCGAAATCTCATAAAAGAGCGAAGGAACAAAACCGGCCTTCTTTGTCTTCGAAATCTCGTAAGAAATCGAAGGAACAAATCGGACCGTCTTTTGAAAACTCATAATAGAAACAAGCTGACCGCCACTGAGATTGCGTAACCGATCAAAACCGGCCATCACTGAAATCTCGTGATGGAAGAAAACCGTCCGCCTTTGACTTTGAAATCTCGTAAAAGAGCGGAGGAACAAAACCGGCCGTCTTTTGAAAGCTCATGATAGAACAAAGCTGACCGCCACTGAGATAGCGTAACTGATCAAAACCGGCCATCACTGAAATCTCGTGATGGAAGTAAACCGACGGCCATTGTCTTCGAAGTCTCGTAGGAGAGCGAAAAAACAAAACCGGCCATCTTTGTCTTTGAAATCTCGTAAAAGAGCGAAGGAACAAAACCGGCTGTGTTTTCAAAGCTCATGAAAGAACAAAATCTCACCGCCACTGAGATTACGTTACCTAACAGAACCAGCCATTAGTGAAATCTCATGATAGAACAAAACTGACGTCTTTGCCTTCGAAATCTCGTAAGAGAGCGAAGGAACAAATGAGGCCATCTTTTGAAATGCTCATGACAGAGCAAAATCCTACCGCCAATGAGATTGAGTAATCTAACAAAACCAGCATTCAATGAAATCTCGTGACGGAACAAAACCGACCGCATTTGTCTACGAAATCTCGTAAGAAAGCGAAGGAACAAAACCAGCCGTCTTTGTCTACGAAATCTCGTAAAAAAGCAAAGAAACAAAACCGGCTGTGTTCGTCTTCAAAATCTCGTAAGAGAGCGAAGGAACAAAAGCAGCCGTCTTTTGAAAGCTCATGATAGAAACATGCCGACCGCCACTGAGATTGCGTAACCTAACAAAACCAGCCATCAGTGAAATCTCGTGACGGAACAAAACCAGCCGTCTTTGTCTTCGAAATCTCATAAGAGAGCGAAGGAACAAAAGCAGCCGTCAAAATCCCCCCCCCACTGAGATCACGTAACCTAACAAAACCAGCCATCAGTGAAATCTTGTGACAGAACAAAACCGACTGCCTTTGTCTTCAAAATCTCGTGAGAGAGCGAAGGAACAAAACTGACCGTCTTCGAAATCTCATAAGAAAGCGAAGGAACAAAACCGGCCGTCTTTGTCTTCGCAATCTCGTAAGAGAGCGAAGAAACAAAACAGGCAGTCTTTGTCTTCGAAATCTTATAAAAGAGTGGAGGAACAAAACCGGCCGTCTTTTGAAAGCTCATGACAGAACAAAGCAAACCGCCACTAAGATCGTGTAACTGAATTAAACCGGCCGTCAGTGAAATCTCGTGACGGAAGAAAACCGTCCGCCTTTGACTTCGAAATCTTGTAAAAGAGCGGAGGAACAAAACCGGCCGTCTTTTGAAAGCTCATGATAGAACAAAGCCGACCGCCACTGAGACCTCGTAACCGAACACAACCGACGGCCTTGACTTCGAAATCTCGTAAGCGAGCGAAGGAACAAAACCCGCCATCTTTTGAAAGCTCATGACAGAACAAAGCCGACCGCCACTGAGATAGCGTAACCGAACAAAACCGGCCGTCAGTGAAATCTTGTGATGGAACAAAACTGACCGCCTTTGTTTTTGAAATCTCGTAGGAGAGCGAAGGAACAAAACCGGACGTCTTTTGAAAGCTCATGAAAGAACAAAATCTCACCGCCACTGAGATTGCGTTACCTAACAGAACCAGCCCTTAGTGAAATCTCGTCACGGAACAAAACCGACATCTTTGCCTTTGAAATCTCGTAAAAGAACAGAGAAACAAAAGCGGCTGTCTTTGTCTACGAAATTTCGTGAAAGAGCGAAGAAACAAAACCAGCCGTCTTTGTCTTCGAAATCTCATAAGAGAGCGAAGGAACAAAAGCAGCCGTCTTTTGAAAGCTCATGACAGAAATGTGCCGACTGCCGCTGAGATTGCGTAATCTAACAAAACCAGCCATCAGTAAAATCTCGTGACGGAACAAAACCGACCGCCTTTGTCTTCGAAATCTCTTAAGAGAGCGATGGAACAAAAGCGGCAGTCTTTTGAAAGCTCATGACAGAACAAAATCCCTCCCCCACTGAGATCGCGTAACTTAACAAAACCAGCCATCAGTGAAATCTCGTGACGGAACAAAACCGGCCGTCTTTGTCTTCGAAATCTTGTAAGAGAGCGAAGGAACTAAACCGGCCATCAGTGAAATCTTGTGACGGAACAAAACCAACCACCTTTGTCTTCGAAATCTCGTGATTGAGCGAAGGAACAAAACCGGCTGTCTTTGTCTTCGAAATCTCGTAAAAGAGAGCGAAGGAAAAAAAGTGGCCGTCTTTTGAAAGCTCATGACAGAAACATGCCGACCGCCACTGAGATTGCGTAACCTAACAAAACCAGCCATCAGTGAAATCTTGTGACGGAACAAAACCGACCGCCTTTGTTTTCGAAATCTCGTAAGAAAGCCAAGAAACAATACAGGCAGTCTTTGTCTTCGAAATCTCTTAAGAGAGCGAAGGAACAAAACCGGTCGCCTTTGTCTTCGAAATCTCGAAAGAGGGCGAAGGAACAAAACCGGCCGTCTTTTGAAAGCTCATGACGGAACAAAGCCGACCACCACTGAGATCGCATAACCGAATTAAACCGGCCGTCAGTGAAATCTCGTGACGGAACAAAACCGTCCGCGTTTGACTTAAAAATCTTGTAAAAGAGTGGAGGAACAAAACCAGCCGTCTTTTGAAAGCTCATGATAGAACAAAGCCGACGGCCACTGAGATCTTGTAACCGAACACAACCGACGGCCTTTGTCTTCGAAATCTCATAAGGGAGCGAATGAACAAAAGCGGCCGTCTTTTGAAAGCTCATGATAGAAACAAGCCGACTGCCACTGAGATCTCGTAACAAAGAAGGTCTGTTCTGTTCCTTCGCTCTCTCACGAGATTTCGAAGACAAAGGCCGTCAGTTTTTTTCGGTCACGAGATTTCACTGACAGGCAGTTTTGTTCGGTTACGAGATTTCAGTGGCGGTCAGCTTCGTTCTGTAATGAGTTTTCAAAAGACGGGCCAGTTCAGTTCCTTCGTTCATTTACAAGACTTTAAAGACAAAGAAAGTCTGTTTTGTTCCTTCGCTCTCTCATGAGATTTCGAAGACAAAGGCAGTCAGTTTTGTTCCATCACAAGATTTCACTGATGGCTGGTTTTGTTAGATTACACAATCTCAGTGACGGTGGGATTTTGCTCTGTCATGAGCTTTCAAAAGACAGCCACTTTTGTTTCTTCGCTCTCATATGAGATTTCGAAGACAAAGACGACCAATTTTGTTCAAACACGAAATTTCACTGCCGGCCGGTTTAGTTCGGTTACGCAATCTCAGTGACGGTGGGATTTTGATCTGTCATGAGCTTTCAAAATACGGCCGCTTTTGTTCCTTTGCTCTTTTACGAGATTTCGAAGACGAAGACTGCCGGTTTTGTTGCTTTGCTCTTTTACGAGATTACGAAGACAAAGGCAGTCGGTTTTGAGATTTCACTGATTGCTGGTTTTGTTAGGTTACACGATCTCAGTGGGATTTTGTTCTATCATGAGTTTTCAAAAGGTGGCCGCTTTTGTTCTTTCGCTCTCTTACGAGATTTCAAAGACGAACGCAGTCGGTTGTGGTTTTACAAGATCTCAGTGGCAGTCGGCTTTGTTCTATCATGAGCTTTCAAATGACAGCCGGTTTTGTTTTTCTGCTCTTTTATGAGATTTCAGAGACAAAGACGGCCATTTTTTTTCCTTTGGTCTCTCATGAGATTTTGAAGACAAAGGCAGTCAGTTGTGTTCCATTACGAGATTTCACTGATGGCTGGTTTTGTTAGGTTACGCAATCTCAGTGACGGTGGGATTTTGTTCTGTCATGAGCTTTCAAAAGATGGCCGCTTTGTCTTCGAAATCTCATAAGAGAGCGAAGAAACAAAAGACGATCGATTTTGTTCCTTCGCTATCTTACGAGATTTCGAAGATAAAGACGGTCGGTTTTGTTCCGTCACGAGATTTCATTGACGGTCGGTTTTGTTCCGTCACGAGATTTCATTGAAGGTCAGTTTTGTTCGATTTACAAGATTTCACTGATGGCCGGTTTTGTTCGGTTACGAGATCTCACTGGCAGTCGGCTTTGTTCTGTCACGAGATCTCACTGGCGGTCGGCTTTGTTCTGTCATGAGCTTTCAAAAGACGGACGATTTTGTTCCTTGCTCTCTTACGAGATTTCGAAGACAAAGGCGGTCGGTTTTGTTTCGTCATGAGACTTCACTGACGGCTGGTTTTGTTTGGTTACGAGATCTCAGTGGCGGTCGGCTTTGTTCTGTCATGAGCTTTCAAAAGATGGCGGGTTTTGTTCATTTGCTCTTTTACGAGATTTCGAAGACAAATGCGGTCAGTTTTGTTCGGTTACGCAATCTCAATGGTGGTCGGCTTTGTTCTGTCATGAGCTTTCAAAAGACGGCCTCTTTTGTTCCTTCGCTCTCTTACGAGATTTCGAAGACAAAGACGGCCGGTTTTGTTCCTTCCCTCTTTTACGAGATTTCGAAGACAAAGGCGGTCGGCTTTGTTTTGTCATGAGCTTTCAAAAGACGGCCGGTTTTGTTCCTTCGCTCTCTTACGAGATTTAAAAGACAAAGGCGGCCGGTTTTGTTCCGTCACGAGATTTCATTGACGGTCGGTTTTGTTCGGTTTACGAGATCTAAGTGGTGGTGGGCTTTCAGTGGCGGTCGGCTTTGTTCTGTCATGAGCTTTCAAAAGACGGGTGGGTTTGTTCCTTGCTCTCTTACGAGATTTCGAAGACAAAGACGGTTTTGTTTCGTCACGAGATTTCATTGATGGCTTGTTTTGTTCGGTTACGAGATCTCAGTGGCGGTCGGCTTTTTTTTCTTCATTATTATACCATGTTCCACCAAGATGTCGCGACAAAGAACATTTTCTGACAGCCAGTCCACTGTGTTCCTGCGCAAAAGTTCTATGATGTCAGATCTAGAAGTTTGCCAGTACTGGTAGAAGGTGACACTGTACCTATGATGATGTATTTGATAAAGAGGCACCCGAACAGTCTGTTCCAGTGACTACAAATTCTGTCAAAGACACCTGTACCTGAAGAAAATCTGGAACAAACTCAATAAACAACTTTGCCAAGCATCAGTGATGAATCAACAATATGCACAAGAAGTGGAAGAACTGTCAGACCTCCAGTAATATTTAAAGACTATACCACATAGAGAATGACATTAACTGATGATTTATGTATTTTAAACTTGTTTGATTATGATTGTCATCCTGTTGAAGGGCTACTCTTTATGCTATTCTGATTGTATTTATGACAGTGTTTGTGACGGTATATCTTGATTCATGATTGTGGTTATTAATGTTTGTTGATTTGGTGATGTAATTTTCTTTATAATTTAAGAAAGGAGGATGTAATATACATGTGAAACTCATTACACACAGCATCATATGACCACATGGTTGTCTTAAAAGAGGTGTGGTTTGAAAATAAAGGACACACAATAAGCATGAAGCATGGTGTGGCTGTGAGTCTGTCTGCAGTAAAAGAAAACCTGCATAAACAACAAAGACAGAAAACTACAACATGCTAATACTAATGTTGTATACTATTCAGGAAGGATAATTGGGATGCAGCACAAGTCTTTTTCTTGCCCTATCATCCATCCTAGCACTGACACACATCCAGGTTACTGGGCTACTCAGAACTGTTTTCACAACATTTGTAAGCCTTCTTCCCAAGGCTTGGTCCGCATGGGTTCGGCCAGTTTCGTTCCAGCAGACCACTCTGCTTCTTGAGAACTGGGGAAGTTGTGTCGTGCAGTCATAAAGCAAGGCTGTCAATGTCCTTTGCTCAGACCACAATATGTATATGTTAGGCCCACATGACACGCATTGGCTGGCCCAAGAGTGGACAAAAATTCAAACTCTCTAGAGCCTTTTCTGCATCATGGGGGTGTATAAAGGTGACAAAATTATACCTAGAGAGGTTTGTTATTTTGTTTCTGCAAACTCAAAATAGATGGGTCAGAATAAGTGGAATGCAGCATGAAACGGGTGTTTGGTCACATTTGGGTGCAAATAACAAACAAATAATGAATAAAATGCAGAAACGCATTGATTGATGAAATGTGAAGACGATGAACACACGATTGCGACAAGATATGGTTTATGTGTGTTTTTCAAGCCATCTCAAGGTATTTATCGACAGTAAAGCATATGAATAATGCAGTGCTAATTGACAACCTTTTTAATGTTTTTGAAATAAGTCTTTTATGCTCGCCAAGGCTGCAGTTATTTAATAAAAAATACAGTAAAAACAGCTATTTTAATTTGTAATAATATTTCACAATATTACTGTTTTCTATATTAATATTTAGTAAAATGTAATTTTGTGTTGAAAGCAGAAAAAGATTTGTTGTGGAAACCATCATATGTTTAATTTTTCTGGATTCTTTGATAAATAGAAAGTTCAACTAACAGCATTTATTTGTATTTATGGACACTGTCACTTTTGATAAATTGAATGCATCCTTAATGAATAAAAGTATTAATTTCTTTCTTTTTTTTTTTTTATCTTACCACAAATATTTTAATGGTATCATGGTTTCCACAAAAATATTAAGCAGCACAACTGTTTTCAACTTTGATAATAATCAGAAATGTTTCTTGAGCATCAAATCAGCATATTAGAATGATTTCTGAAGGATCATGTGACACTGAAGACTGGAGTAATGATGCTGAAAATTCAGCTTTGACCACATATATTGTACATTTTACAATATATTCACATCCCTGACAGCAACATAGTGTCGGCCCAGATCCGGCCCACATTTGGTCCGCGTGTAATCCACATGTACCAGATGTGGGCCGGATCTGGCCCACACTATGTTGCTGTCTGGGATAGAAAACAGTTATTTGTATAAATTGTAATCCTATTTCACAATATTATTGTTTTTACTGCATTTTTTTTTTTTTTTATTAAATAAATCCAACCTTGGTGAGCAGAAGAGACATATTTCAATTGTACAATTACAGTTGTAATGTTTCCAAACTTTTGATAGGTACTGTATTTTCTGCATTATTCTGTGATCTTATTTATTTATTTATTTATTTATTTTTTACATTGTATAAAATCCACGAGGACTTAATGCACAAGTGTTTGTAGTACATTAACCAATATCTAATATTTTTTCCCTATATTTTATGAACAATTTTATGATTGGTTTTTGTTCAGCAGTGTATTTGATTTCTTATTAAAAGCAAGAGATGAGCTAAAAAAAATAAAATCTATCAAATAGACAAAGGTCAGATAAAAACTGGTATTACACCCAACATTTCTGTCCCCCTCACTTCTGAAATGATGGCTACGCCCCTGTTGTTGATTGATATCCTCTCTTGAAGACCAAATGTAGAATGCTGACATTTTGATTGTTTCTTTTCATAAAGCTCCTTGTACCAGCCACAAGTGTTGTGTGGAACTCACAGCAATTGCTGTATCTGGGAAATTATGCCTTAGAAAGCAATCACTTCATATGATCTGTTCATCTGACTTTCCTCATTTTATAGTCTCCGAGCGGTCAACGTCACAAACATCGTGACGTCACAACATGACATTCCATTCTATGCGTGTGTGGCAGTCTGGGAGAGAGGAGCTGCATATTTAGTAGTTATACGGAGACTGTGCGCTGTGTGAGAGAAACAGAAATACTCTCTAGCGCTTCAAACTTCTCGCTGAGCATTATTTTATCATATTGTATCATTTTACATGTAAATATTAGCCGAAATCACAGTACAGCCGTTGTATTTAACCTGTGTATGATAATTCGTCAGACAACGTCGCGGTTTTAAATTAGGATTTTAGCAGTTTAGAACAGCTGCTTGGAAATGGCTTAATAGTGACTGCTGTTAGTCTTGTAGTCTTAATGGGTCGCGTTTTAGTCACTATTTTATACTCGTTCAATTGTCTAGCTAATACCAACACAGAAAAACGTGTATTGTATTAATTCTGTATTGGAAATTCTGCTTAACGTTAAAGTGTTACCCATTTGTCTAAAGTGACCGAACATTAACTAATAACTTATGAGTGACATAACTTAATCATGTTTTGTAAACGATTAGTTCATCATTATTCATAAATGATTAATGAGGGATATGTTAACATTTTATGAATGTTTTATTAATTCAGTTTCAAGTCTTTAAGTTATTAGTTAATGATGAATGAATCATTTACAAAACATTAATCATTTATGAACGTAGTCATAAGTGGTATGCTAACGATTTACAAATGTGTTGTAAATTATCTTAAAAAAATGTGTAAATCATGAAATAAATCAAACAGATAATTAGAAGATGGTTGAAAGTGCTGTAAAATGGTTCGGGTCCTTTAATAGCAGTTTTGCTTTTGAGAGTGAAGTGAGAGAGGGAGAGAGAGTCGAACGTGTTGTCGCGACCGGAGCACTGTTATGTGGATGTAGGCTACTGTTAATCACCGTTCAACTATTGTAAACAATAAATCTTCGGACCAAATCAAGTTGTAATTTGTTTACTCACTAGCTGCTGAACGAAGGGAAAGGGAGTTAACCCCGAAAGTTTAAATAGAAAGCTACTTCGGCCCTGGAGCAGTGAAAAGTCTCACCTGTCGTCTCCGACCACGGTCAGGGACAGAGCAGGAACGGTTAACAAAAGTTATTAGTTGATACATTATAAATAATTGAAGTATTAATGATACTAAAACAATGTTGACATAATCTCAATAAACAATTCATGAACAAATGATGAACAAACCATCAATAAATCATAGACCAGCTTACAACTTCATTAGTAAATGATCAGCATGTGTTCATATGCACAAACATGCAGGCATGCTAAAGCACTATTTTTAAGAAGAGTAATTTATTTGTTTTGAAGTGGATAAACATTTATAAATGCCTTAGTCAGGTGATTCCAGTGGGTTATGTTAAATCCTTCCACTCATCAGCACAGACTTGTGTTCTGTGTGGAGTGTGTGGGATCTAGTGATAAAGTGAACCTCTGAACCGGTTTTACCTTCCACTGAAGCTCACATCAGGTGCACAGAGTTAAAGACTCCATGTGTGTCAGAGAAGACAGCTGTCTATACCTTCACCAGTCAGCACTTACACTGCAGTACACACTACAAAGTGTTCAACACCTGTTATAAATGATGTGAATGATCATGATGAGCCAGTAGGGTTTTTAGAACAGAGTTTAAGATGACAAAGATTAATCTTTATCAAAGTGGGAAAGCAAAAGTGTGGAGAAAAAAGAAACTGCAAATGATCCGCCATACAACCTCATCTAGAAAACATGGTGGATGTAGTATCATGTCTGCCTCTGGAACAGGCTCACTCATCTTTATTGATGATTTATTCAATGATGGCAGCAGAAAAATGAATTCAGAAGTGTACAAAAAATCTTGCCTACCAGTGTTCAAGAAAATCCCACCAGACTCACTGGGAAGTGCTTCATATGGCAACAGGACAATTACCCAAAACACTAGTACTGCCAACTCAATCAAGGAGATTATCATGGTAAAGAAATTGTGGGTCTTAGGTTTTAAATCTGGAGACTGATTTGGCCAATCTAAGCATTTCACCAGCTGAGGAAGAGACTAAAGGCAGAAACTCCCCAAATCAAGCAACCGTTGAAAATGGCCAAGACCAAGAGTCTGGTGATGTCTATGGGACACAGACTTGCTCCTGTGATTGCTTGCAAGGGATTTACAACTAAATATTAGCATTTACACTTTTACATTTGCTTTAAGTTAAACCGTGCCAATACTTATGCTCACATTAGGCAGAGGGATGAAACTCAAAATGTTTTACCAACTAAGTACAGCACTTTTAGTGTTGAAACTGCCAATAATAAAATGTGACATTCTGTACTTCTGCCTCACATTAATCTTTTAATCATATTTATAGATGTCTTGACACCACAGCTAAAAGAGCAATTTTGTCTTTACTGTCCCAATACTTATAGTTTTTGTTCAGCGTCATGTTTAGGGGTGTGAAAGTCAATGTCCCTAACAGACCAGTGTGCACCAATAAATAAAATTGGATCACTAGGGATTCCTTTTATGTGCTGGCAAAGGGTCAGCCAGGCTTGGAAAATAATAGAACTCTTCCCATATCCCATCAGGCAAACAAGTTAAAATATTTTTCAAAGAGACTATGCAGTGAACTTTATATTCATTTGTAGATCCAATGCCTTATGCATCAGATGTTCAGCTAATGGTCCTTCGCTGTGACATCTGATGATGAGACTATAACTCAAACTCCATCCTTTCCCTGGTGCACACTTTGAAAACAATAGTATTTTTATATTATACTTTCTATTTTATTTTTCATTATAGATTTGTAATTATTTAAGCACTTAAGTCATTCAATAAAATTGGTTACAAAGATTCCAAGTTTTCCAGATTTTCCAGAAATCGTAAGCACCCTGTAATTGTCTTTAATTACTATGATGTTCAATTAATATTCAAAGAATAATTAACTTAAAAACATTTTTTTTTTTTTTTTTTTGAATGTTTTGTATGAAGCCATAAAACCATACATTTTTGGAAAAAAATGTTTTTCATTTATGGGTAAACTAACCCATTGACATTAATGTTGAATTAGCAGAGACAGAGCAGAGAATATCAAACCTGAACATTTTCAATATTCAAACAAAAATAAAACTGATTTTTTTTCTGGGCTTTGCCATATAACTTGGATGGATGGATGGATGGAAGGAAAATGTAGATAAAAATCAGCCTTACAGCCCTGTGAGAAAATTAAGAAGTCAAAAAGTTTGTCCCTTGAGAAGATTAAGAAGAAATTAAAAAGTCAACAACTTTTAAGAGGTGTCTTAGTTCGTTCCATCAGTGCAGGCCATAAACATGATATAAGGCAGTAAAACCATATGTAATGCATAGCAAAACAAACAATTCAAAATCCTTTTATATGTGATGCTGCAAACAATATAATACTATGGTTTATTTTTACAAGACTGTGCGTCTAAGCTAAGGTTTGCTTTTCATGAAGAAGCTTGGCAACCACAAGTAAATTCCCAATGAGTGGTTAAAACATACGCTGAGAGTACTAGTTTAAGCATAGTTTTGATTGTCAAGTGTCATCCACAGTCAAGTCTGGGCTATAGTTCAGAAGGTCAGAGGTCACAAGAAGGTCCCGGGAGCGCCCTTTCAAGTTCAGAACCTCATCCAGCAACCTCAGCGTCAAGTCCCTGCCCTCAGGCTCCTCTAGTAGAGGCCAGTCCAGCAGCTGAGCACTGGAGGGGAGAGCCGGCAGACCAGGCTCATATTCCTCTAGTGGACTGGGATAGAGCAGCAGACGAAGAGAAGGGATACCTGCTGCTGTACGGGCCAGGGAAAGAAGTCCTGTCCTAGATAGCGGGTTTAAGGCTAGTCTTAAGCTACGTAAAGCCCGACAGCAGGACAGGGAGGGGAGAAGAGCTCCCAGGAGAGTGTCTGAGAGGCCACAACCACAAAGTGAAAGCTGGGACATGGAGCTTTCAGCTTGACCTAAGAGACGGCGCAGAGAGGGCAGGGACGATTCATCAAGCCTGTTCTCGCTCAAGTCAAGTTCTCTCAGGAATGAAGCATGAGGACTGCAAGAGAGGTAGGCCAGGTCAGTGGAGGTCAGGCACAGGTATGGCAGCTCCAGCACCTCCAGGGGCTGGGAAAGAGAGCTGCAAACAGGAATTAAATGAGGAATTAAAAACATGCTAATCAAACAAGCTGTGTGTTCATCATTGTATGAAATGCATTTTGAATACTTTTTTTTTTTAAAAAAAAGGGCATCAATGTCATTGAACCTCTGACTAAAATTATGAAAGAGTGTGCGTGTAGTAGGAGTGTATGAGTGCATAATCCCACATGTGTATGTACCTGAGCAGCAAGCGCAAGTGTCCTGGAAGTCGGAGTGCAGTCAGGCATAATCTCTTCAATCTCTTCAGTGAACCCAGTCCTTTAGACATGTCCTGTAGGGCCCCCTGCTGGCCAGGCTGTGTGCGTTGCAAGTCCAAGTTACAGTAATGCAGTCTGAGAGAGTGAAGCTGTGGGAAGGGAGCTAACAGTGGAAGCAGCATAGCCAGGCCAGACACCCCAAGGCTGGAGTAGCGGATGTCCACACCGAGGAGATCCTGCTGAGGCAACAGACCCAATAAGGAAGCTATAGAGGGAGCTGAGAGTTCCTCCACGCGAAGGTAGCGGCAGTGGAGTTGCAATTGGCCCAGTTGACTAAGGGCATCACGGACGCGCTCCCAGGAACGGGAATTGATAAATAAGTCAGCCCTGACATGGACCATAACTACCTCGTCCCAGTCTTGGTCACATAAACTACCGTTATTACTGCTATTGTTTGATTTCACCTCAGATGAAATCTTTCTCCTCTGGATCTCCATCCTCCTTCTCACACCCTTCACTGACTCAACTTCTGGTAGCATTCGTTCATTAGTTCTGCACTCCATCTTCCCTACTACTTCCACTCGGTGTCCTCCCTGACTCCCTTCACCACTATTCCCGCACCCTACACTGCCCCGGTCTCGTTTGATAGCGCCCCGTTCGCGCTCCACTTCCAGCCCTCTTTTTCGCTCTCTTTCACCATCTCTCCTGTGAGCCCTGGAGGCAGCAGCTCGAGCTTGTAGCACCATTGAGCAGAGGGCAACAGTGAGGGACCATCCACCCATTGAGTCTTCAACTCTCACATCCTCACACTGAAGTCCACTGAGATCCAGCACCTGCAGGCAACACCTGGTAAGGGAGGCACATATAGGGCTAGTAAATAATTTTTAAAAAAAAAAAAAAAAAAAAAAAAAAAAAAAGAGAAAAGATATGAAACACTTGATATGAACCAACACAGAATGACAGAAAGATGAAGACAAAATGACAGTGAAATCTATTTGAGAATGCATATATATATATATATATATATATATATATATATATATAAAATGTATAATGTTGAAAACAGTTGTATACAATTTTTTTTCAGGAATCTTTGATGAATAGAAAGTTCAAAAGAACAGCATTTATTTGTAATATAATCTTTTGTAAATGTTTCTTGAGCAGCAAATCAGCATATTAGAATGTTAAAAACTTTTTTTTAAAGATTCTTTGATGAATAGAAAGTTTACAAAATAACAGCATTTATTTGAAATAGTAAAGACATTTATAATACCCTAAAAGATTTCTGTCACATTTGATCTATTTAATGCTTCCTTCCTGAATAAAAGTATACATTTCTTTCAAAAAACAAAACAAAAAAATAGTATGTTGTTTTTGAATGGTAGTGTGTTTTTATTTAAAAAAAAAAAACAAAAAAAACACCATTTCCAATCACTAATTCATATTGATTTGTCATCCACATGTACCTCATTAGCTTGTTTACTGCCAGTGTGATTAAAGGGGGCATCAACGACATTTCTACCTATATTTATCCATGCTGTCAGGTCAGTGACATGTCACATGAGACATGCTGTGAAGATTAAAATAATTTCTATGTATAACATGGCACTGTACTGACCCCGTCTCTTTTATTGCACATTTTGTCATTAAAATGAAAAAGAGTGATTTAGAGATAACACATCCATACCTCTTGTCCGTCAATCCCCTGACCACAGCGAGCAGCAGAGCCTGAACGCAGAGGCGGTTCGGAGGGCAATGGCCCGATTTTCTGCTGCCTCCTATAATCAGTGTTCGCTCAGGCCACCGCTGGACGAGCTCACCGACGGCTAGAGGACGGCAGTGAGAGAAGGCGGCGTCCAGCAGCGCTCGGTAGAGCTCCCTCGGCACACAACTTAACCAGTACGGCGAAGAACTGTGGTCGCTCACTACCTCCCGGGCGCACAGGTTCACCAAAGACAGAACCATCTGAGGATGGCATCCAAGATCATGACTTGACATGCAAATCAAATGACAGACTGCAGCATGTTGATTAATTAAAAAAAAGAATGACCAAACCTTTATCTCTCAAGAACGACCCCAAAAGCACCTCGGTGTTTGCACCTACAAAATTATCTCCCTCATCACACTGTAATCCTGCATAGTAACTATATGCTACATTCAATTAGACTCGTTTAACAGGCATCTGAATGTCGCGAGCGTCTTAAATGTCTAGTAAACCTAAATATAGGATTTAATATGCCTTTGGCGAGTTGTAGATTATTAATGCCTGCTTTATATAAGTGGAACATCAGCAACGGCAAGTAAAATACAACTCCGTGGGATCTGTATGAATTTTACAAATTGTTTAAATCTCTGGAGTGTTTTTCCAAGTCGTTCCGACATCCTGTCCGATATTTACGACTGAGCATAGTCGCCCTTTGATGACGCAAAAAAAAAAAAAAAAAAAAAAACGCATTTATTTGGCGACTACTCCTGGCAAACAACAACAATAATTTGCTAGAACGAAAAAACATCCCATGGGCATGAGAATGATCACACAGATAATACAACCCAAACGAATATATGAATAATGAAATGTAGTTAGTTATAATTTATTATAAATATTTAGATATTAAGAATTAATGCCACAATCAACTAACCTGTTCGACCAGCGAACACTCGGCGTTATGCTGCCTTCACGTGCTCTTGGAATTATAGTAAATACGAGTTTCCTAGCTAAAAATTGCACATGAACGCCCTCCCATTTCGAAACTTGAACGCGCTAAGCTCGTAATCACGACTTCAGAAGTGGGAATTATCAAATTACCGATAGCACGTGAATGCAGCATTAATCCTCATTGAATTAGTTTGGTTTTGCCAACTTGAGTTTTAGTTTGTTCAGCTACTATCATGATGGTATCCCTGTTCTGCATCTGGGTGTTAATTGTCGTTTGGGGGCACTTCATAGACACCTAGTTTGTTTGTTGGGTGAGGTGTCTGGTTGATCATTTATGGAATATATCAAATAATTGTGTTTGATCTGTCTCAGTCACTACACTCTATAGCTGCGTTACCTTTTGATTTTAGTTTTAATAAAGTCTGAAATATTTTGGAAGAGTTATAATAAAACATTTGTTTTAAAACATCCCCATATATTCAAATCAAGCATTATTTCTTAAATGGCATTTTAAATCTGATAACCAAACTGTGTTAAACAAAGCTTCTTGGTAAACTGTAGTTAAAAGTTGCTTTTTGTCATCAGTATCAATTCAGGAATGGTCATAAAGCAGATGATTTCAGGTTTCAAACAACAAAAAAAAACTATAGTTTTATTGTCACAGATGCTCAATCATCCTTAAAATCTAAATCCTAAGGCTACAAGAGACTGATTCCATTCACATTTGTCTTACCATGTCAGCACTGTTATTTTGAAATTTCACATTATGAAAAATGAACAAGATTAAAAAAAAATTAAACAATAATTGGTTTGTATGTTTACCTTTGAACTATGCAAAAGTAACAACAGTTTTCATAGCAAAGCCAACGTTATAGTCAAAAAAAAAAAAAAAAAAAAAAAAAAAAATGGCAGCCTGCAGACATTTAATAAAAAAGAGAGAATCAGTGCAGTCAATGTATACTAAAATAGATGAATTTCAGATAATTAAGCTTACAAAAAATAAAATGCACAAAAAAACCTTTTAAATTTAGCCTTGTATATTTGCTAGAGCATGGTGCTAACAATGCCAGGGTCATGGGTTTAATTCCCAGGAAACCCAGAGGGGAAAAGTACCTGTTAGTTGCTTCAAAACTTACAGTTAACCCCCCGTCCCTCCAGCAAGTTGTGAAAACAGTAGGAGAACCAATAAAACGGAAGGGGTAGAAATGGTGCTCGTGCAGTCTTTATAGTCCAAAGTGTGCACAAAAGAATGTCACATCCCATTTCCACTGTCAAAATGCTGGTGTTTGAATGTGACTATCTTTCATTTCTGGGAGAGCTGGTTTCCACGGGTTTTTACTGTCTCTGCCTCACCAAAGCCTAAATGAGTCCATGTCAAACCTTGTCTAAGCAGCTCTCTTGGGACTCTTCTCAGCCCACAGTCTGTGATCTTCTTTAGAGGCAAATGGGAGGGAGGTATAAATTCCTCTCATATATTTCCCCTCCTCAGTCCACAATGAACAAGTAAGAATTAAGCACACACATTTAAGAAAATCCCCAGAAAATAAAAGTTTGAAAGTTTTTTTGTTTTTTTTCCTTGAAAAAAATAAGAAAGTGGGTGCAAAGTTATCGGCGAGGCCCTTTGGCTGAAGCTCAGGTTGTCATCCCTGAGGAAGCTTTAGACACACAGAGCTCGGGGGACCCTGCAATACAGAGTAAAAGAACCATTTTAAAAGACTTTGGCAAACAATTTTTCACTGAAATACAAGTAATACCTTGACGAAGAACACTGGAACATACTAACATGCTTACTTGTAATTGGTCCTACAAACCATCTCTGATATAAAAAGTATAAAATCAATTGTTTTCTTCTGATTCCTTATGGATTGTGTGGTTGAGCTCACCTGTCTTCCATGAAGCTGTCCACTTCCTCTTCATCATCATCCAGCTCCATGTCCAACTCATTGTCAAGGCCACTGCAACCGTAACTGCTGAGGACACTGAACAGAAGTAGATGATGTTTATAAAAAAAAAAAAATAAATAAATAAAAAAAAAAATAGTAAATTACTTTTCTATAACGCATGTACAGTGAGTGATTACTGACCTGACTGAGCGGCAAGTGAAGAATACAATGCGTTTAAGTTTCTTGTTGTAAAAGAGGTAGTTGAAGGACCACAGGCTGCCTTCCTCACCGAAGGGGTCAGAGTCAAGGTCTGGGTTGTAGCTACAAACAAAATAGCAAGGACTTATTATAATAGATGTACAGAACACATTTAAAGGTTTGAAAATGTTTGTTAGAACTACACCTCCATAACTGAGGGCAGGGGAGAAAATTTCTTCACTTTTCACACACCTATAGATGTCACAGCTCTGCAGGTTTATCTCTTGGTCAATGGCATTCCACAGTTCTGGGCCTAAAGTGTTAAACTGCTCCCCTACAGCAGAATAAAGGCTGCTGTTAACAGAGTCTGCCACCTGGAGGACACAAACAAGAGTGTTAGGAAACAGAGCTAGACACAAAAGAAAAAAGAAAAAAGAAGGAAAAAAAAAAAAATCCTAGTTTCTGAAAATTCAACCATATTGATAATGAATAGATTACACTGTAAAAAAAAAAAAAAAAAAAAAAAAGATTTCAGTTTATGGGACCTTTTAAACTTTTAAATCACAAATAAAGAAATGTGAACTACTTGAAATTACATTAAAAAAAAAAAAGTTAGACCAAGAGAATTCCCCAAGTGTTGTCCTAACTATTCAAACATAGTTGTCTTAACAAAAACTAACTGAAAATTTGCTGAATAAGTAATCTGTGATTGCCTTTACAAACTTACTGATAGAATGAAGACATCTACATTTAGTGAGCAAACAAATTAAAATTGACAAAAAGTAGTTTTGCTTAAGACAATTATTAAGACCATCATTGAGAGAACTTCAAAATCTGAATGCATTATGTTACTTTGAATAATTTTTAACAACTCCATTTTTACTGTGCATCTAAAAACCTTTGTACCTGATATATAATATCATACAGCAATTTATTCTTTACCCAAGCAGTTATCATGATAGAATGGAAACCAGTCATACTAACCCAGTTAGCGCTGGGCTCTCGGCTGAACTCATGGGCACGGGCAGCACTGAAGTCATAATCAGGCCGGAACGACTCGTTCAGGGTGGTGATAAGGTAGAACAAAGTCTTCCTGCAACACTTATCACTTAGTGGGTTCTCTCCATCCTCCCCACTCTTCCCCAATCTAAAAGAAAGCGCACGAGAGAGATTGTGTAGTGAAACCACAATAGCTGAGCTGAAGGTTATGGTTGTGTGTTAAGGCTTACAGGTTAGGGCTCGGAGCGCTGCTGGACTGAGGGGGGGACAGAGCTTCCAGTACGTGTGGCTCCCCCTCCTGACAGAACTGCTTAAACATGTGCTTGTCATCACCAGCCATCTTACACGAGTAACTCTCAATCCTACACATAGGAAAAGAGAAAGGAAAAAAGTAGATTTGATTCTTTGTTCATTCATACAATCATTACACAAAAATATGGCCATTTATAATATATTGCTTGGGTTTTACAGAAGATATCAAACATTTTTATATTGCAGTGTTCGTGACATCGATAAAATTATTTTAATTATTATGACCTTGACTGCTGGGCTTTTTCAAACCTATATTTTTAAGTAAAAATGTTACAAATGTAACCCTAAGGGGGGAGGGCATGGGAATATCGTACGTGTTTATCTTTCTGGCTTATGCAAGAGAGGTTGTGAAACTTCAGACAGTCCCAGTAACGCTCCACAGACATGATTATTTATAAGTGAAGGGCAAAGGCTATATCAGGACAGAGAGGAGAGTCATATGATTCGGGACACTGTAGCCAGCTTCCTTCAAGCAATGTTGAAGCTCCACAAATCAGTGGAAGAAAAAAGAAAACAGTGGAGAACAAAGGTTGAACTGTAACAAACTGTAAAGTGTGTGGTTGCTGCGTGTAAATATCAGTTTGAGAGAAGACACGTCACACCGAACTAGACAGTTTGAAAGTAGGGCAGTAACAAAATACTGATGGTGGTGACTGTTAGCAAAATAAAGAAGATTACGTTACCAAGGCAAATGCATGGGTTACATGTACTTGACAATGCCACTGTGAGCACTATCAAAAGATGTATACTGGTATTGACATCTGTGCTCAGGGACGCCACATTTGATCTCTCAGTCTGAACTGTACTCTGGCATTTAATCATGTTACTGGATTAGTGCAAAAAAGCTGGCAGCTCATATGAAACTCAGCTGTGTTTACATGCACCTCTAAATAACCACACTGGTATGTGTTAGAGGACACTACAATCTGCGTCATGGCAACAACAATCACATCGCTATTCAGGGTATATCATCACCTTGGTAACAGACCCCCTTGCACTTGCATAACACCTTGACAAAGTGAATGAAAATAAATTTCCAGGTTTAAACCCAACACCAAATAGCTTGAAGAAACGTGTTCCAATATTGAAAACCCAAATAAAATTGTTTCAATATCCCTATCCTATGATAGTTTGAAGTTGTTAAAAGTTCAAAACTACTGAAATATTAAGAGACACACAAGTTGCTAAAATGATGCACTTTTGCACCTTTTTTATCGTGGCGAGCTAAGTATTGCTATCATTTGTGGCAATAGTTTTGCAACTTCTGCACAGTGTGTCTATCAGATGCAGGTTTCTCGCCGAGCCCAAACACGCTAATGTTTTCAGAGTAAAAGCTAAAAAGCTGATGCACGTGAAGCTTCATTTGACACTACAATAACCACAGGAAGAACGAAAGCATATGTTTATGTTGATGTGTGACAGGATGTTCACCAGAACAGACAAATGAACTTAAACACAAGAATTAAATTCTAAATCTGTTTCTTTTTGACCAATGAATTTCCATGACTTTTTCTGTTGTTTGTAATTACTGTCTAAGCATTATTAATATTACAGCGACTGCACTCAGAAAGAGCCATTTGTACCCAAATAAATATTTTAGAGCTTGGCTTAACCACAAAAATGTGTATTATAGACATTTACAAGTTTTTAAAAAGGGATAGTTCACAAAAAAAAAAAAAAAAAAAAAAAAAAAAGAAAAGAAAAAAGAAAATTCTGCCTTCGTTTACTCACCTTCATGTTGTTCCAAACTTTCATTCATCTTTGAAACACAAATGAAGTGACCCTCTATTGAAAGTCCATTCTCCACCAAAATGATTCAGAAAGTTCATTATGAGATTGTAAAAGTAATGCATATGAATCGAGCGGTTTAATTTTCTGTCTAATCATCTATCAAGTCTTCTGAAGAGATATGATTGATTTAAATGAACAGATTTAATTATCCTTTTATTCATATCTTTATAATGTTGATCAACGTACATACATGGAGAACACTGATTCATAAGGATTATTGTTACAATCTCTTATGAACTTTTTTTTAAGAGTGAAAGTTTGGGGTGAATGGACTTTCAATGGAGGGACAGAACTAGCGGGTTTCATTAAAAATATCCTAATTTGTGTTTCAAAGAACAACAAACTTCTTATGAGTTCGGAATGACATGAGGGTGAGTAAAAAACTTTTCCCCCTCTCTCCCTCTGATTTTGCAAAGCCTGTAACTCACTTTTATTTCCCCTTGTAAATAAATCGCAATTCTTGGACTTATAATATGTTTAAAGAAAACAGAAACACTCGAGATTATTCTCGAAGTTCATACCTGCCAAGGATGTGAGCGTCTCCAGTTTCAACACACAGCTGGGAGCTCAATGCCTCAAAACGGGAATTCTCTAAAAGCTTCATAACTGGAAAATAAAACACACACACTTAACATATACCAAGTATCTGTATTTCATTGTTTGGGAATAACCTTGAATACAAATAATTTATTAATGCAACTAGTGGTATTGCGTTGCAAATGGAAACAGTTGGGTTCGTCTAGTGTTGCTTATTTGCATACACTGACTCCCGCTTTGTGTGTCATGTAAAAAAATCCATACGGACACATTCACATTACATGAACAACAAAAAAGACTATATAAAATTTTATTATTGCAACAAAAGACGGATTATTTGTTGACTCCACATCAGAAAACGCCCATCTGACTGTCGTCCCCTCCCCCCCAACAACCCACTTCCTACTTTATAAATCGACCTGGGCGTATGGGGTGAAAAAAAATAAATAAATAAAATACATGAAAAAAAAACTCCACAAGATTAAAGTGGGGACATTTTACTGACAAAATAATAGCTAACATGATAACTGTAGATTATAAAAGAGCAAAGGGGTTTAGGTAAGCAATACATTCTATTATTTACATGAAGCAACATCCACTGACCTACGTTTGACGAACTAGGCTGTTAATATTGACCACATTTAATCACAGAGTATCCTTTGTTATGCTTACCTTTTCTGTTGCACTGACACTTGCCGATTTAAAAATCTAGGCGAAAAGAGCAGTGGAATCCGTTCACAGAAAGATCTGTTTACAGAGTTGTTGCCCAACTCAAAACACAATACAAGCTAAAACGACCTGGTGTCTACGCGCGGTGCGGGGCAGCAATAAAATACGTTGCACAGTGCAAATTTAGTATATTTGAAAATGACTCGGTCGAGACTGACATATTCTGCAGGCGTTTTCTCTTATCGCAAAGCTTCTTATTTCGACTAAACGCAACATAAAATTCAGCGATTGTGTTGAGCTCCAAGACAGCAACTGTAGCAGCATCCCCTTATTTGACCTAGAACAAATTTATCTTCTGAAAACGAGATAAGCGTCGCTTTAAATGACGCGACTTAATCAAACGATGCTTATATTAGCACTTGTAGCCTATCGTTAACGATTATGCCTCCTGATTCTTGTATTATGTCCGTAAAAATCTCGAAAACATCTAACGACAGTCTCTTTATCCGAAAACAGTGTACAAAGCCACGCCTCTTAGCAGTCCGAGTCATTTCCGGTGATAATGACCACACCCACTTAAGGGTTTAGTAAAATAATATGAACACTTCTATTGGCTACTTAGTCTGTCAATTAAATTTACTAGTCATTCTATTGGTGAAATATTCACATAATTTAAATCCAAAGAATGACAGGCCTTTTCTGAATTCTTTGTAAAGCGTTATTTTTTTGTCGAGCGAAAAAAGTTATATGTTAAAAAAAAAAAAAAAAAATCAAAAACAGATTATTTAAGCATTGTATGCATAGATAGAAGCTGTTATGATGTTTTGAGAAGGTGTTTACAGGTGTTTGCTGAGTGGTAACTCAATCCTCCACTAGTGTTAAATGGTTAAAGTGCCTAAATAAAGCAGAAGATTTCTTACTAATACTATTATTTATTTTAATGTGTTTTAAACAACACAGAATATTTTATCGGATTATCAAAATGAATAAACAATACATTCCAAACTGTAAATGCAAAGATCTATTTGTAATTAAATCAAGTAACTGTTTTGTAGCCTTAGTTCTCACTATGTTAAAGGATTAGTTCACTTCAGAATTAAAATTTCCTGATAATTTACTCACCCCCACATCATCCAAGATGTTCATGTCTTTCTTTCTTCAGTCAAAAAGAAATTAAAGCCACAATATGTAAAATTTTTGGATTAAAATATCCAAAAACCACTAGAACAGTGTTATATATTTTGTTGACCTGTGTACTTACATTATCCCAAATATTTCCAAGAATGTTTAAATCCAGAGAAATAAGCAATTTTAACCAGGACACGGAGCGTGTCTGTGCGTCGCCTATCAATGACATCATAGCCACATTACCCTCGGTTTCTGGTTTTATTTTGTAGAAACCATGGAAACACCAAACATGCTTTAATATATTATGTGTTTTATTAGACAGGCAAGCAACTGTTTGGATGGATGTATTCATCAACAGAAAACTAATCATGTTATATAGCTCAACATGGTAACTCTTACTGTTTAAATCCTGCCGAGCGAACACAGAGTAGCATTATAACAACTTTCAACACACAAATGTATCTAATATGATAAAACAGTACTGCTTTACCCCAAATACGAATGACCAGAAGAAGCGGAAGCGGCGACTGTGGCATAATAAAAGCTCTGCTGCTCTCGAGCCGTGTGTTGCGCTCGTCTCTCATTAGCAATCGCTCCAGCGGCCTCATTTCTGCTTGCACAGCACTCGGTCCTACTCTGCTTCATACTACAGTAATATTAATAATCTCATCCATGAACATGATTTCTGACCGAGTCCTGACCCGATTCTTTTCCACCGACTGTAGACGTGAAGACAACACATACCATAATTCTGCAAAATCAAGGCGTCATCAAGCTACGCCTTTGTTTTGAATAAGTGACCTCTAACGGCAAAAAAATACATATTGTGGCTTTAAGGTTTTTGAGGAAAACATTCCAGGATTTTTCTCCATATATAGTGTACTTCAATGGGGTGCAACAGGTTGAAGGTCCATTGCAGCTTCAAAGGGCTCTACACGATCCCATCCGCGGAATAAGGGTTTTATCTAGAGAAACGATCGGTCATTTTCTAAAAAAAAAAAAAATACTTATACTTACTTATATACTTTTTAACCACAAATGCTCGTCTTGCATTTAGTCACGACGGAAAGGTCACGCATGACGTAGGCGGAAGTACCGACCCAGTGTTTCCAAAGAGAATGTGCAAAGAATAAGTCAAACGCCCTTTACAAAAAAAGGTAAAACAATGATGTCAGACGATTTTAAAGTTGGAGGAGAAAATGAGATGGAGTTTTTTCACCCTAACCTACCCTACCCTGCTGCTGGGTCAGTACTTAAGCCTATACGTCATGCGTGACCTTTCCAACATAATATACATAATGTGCATTGTAGAGCTAGTGCAAGACAAGCATTTGTGGTTAAAAAGTATATATATATATATATAATTTATTTTTTTAGAAAATGACTGATCGTTTTGCTAGATAAGACCCTTATTCCTTATCTGGGATCGTGTAGAGCCCTTTGAAGTTGCAATGAAACTGCAGTTTGGACCTTCAACCCATTGTACCCCACTGAAGTCCATTATATGGAAAAAAATCCTGGAATGTTTTCCTCAAAAACCTTAATTTCTTTTTGACTGAAGAAAGAAAGACATGAACATCTTGGATGACATGGAGGTGAGTAAATTATCAGTAAATTTTAAATGTGAACTATTAAGACAGTCTTAACATAGTGGCTAAGTTTATGCAACTGGCCACCAGGTAGTAGTAGACATGGCTGGTTTTTTACTACAGTAGTGATAGTTTAACTGTTTTATTTTAAAAGCCATAGTAAAACAATCCAAAATATTTACCATGGTTTTACTACAGTAATAATGGTTTAACTGTGGTATTTGTAGTATTTGTACCATAAAATAAGCTCATGAAAGCATAATAAACCACGGCTTAATCACAGCTAAAACCGTATTTGTGTGCAACCACGTCACTGTAATCACCACAGTTGCATTACAGTTAAGTTTCATGAGATGAAATTTAAGCCTGACATGGAAAATTGGGATATCCCCTAGATGAGAAAGCAGTGTGTTTGAATGTGTGTTTTCAACAGGAGGCGCAGCGTCTCAGTGTAAAATGTCTGTCGCTGCTTGAGCCGTGTTTCTTCCTGCTCTGACGCTGGACTGCCCTCCATCTGAAACTAAAACAAAGATGACAAGGCCGCTACTTCTGTGTAAGTGTCCGCATAACAGAGTTGTAGGATATCTCCTAGCATCATATTAGCGAACAAAACCTGGCTGGTACTGGGGTGTCAACACGATATATCCCCGCCTGAAGTCGTCAGTCGGCGGCATGTCGCTGAGCTCAGGCGGGTGGACTCACACACCTCCGCCGGCCCAGTCTTCATCGTCTCATCTCGGCCATGAGGCCTCGCAGTCGGCCTGCAGCACTGTTTTGATGTCAGTGAAGGTGTCAGTATGCCACTCTGGTATACGACCTCTTTGTCTCCCGGGCGCCGGAGACGAATCTCTCCGTCTTCAGCTGAGCATGGACCCGGGGAAGGCAGGGGAATTCCGCCTTGCGTTACGGGACATCAGCGGAACAACGGCTGGACGCAGTGTGGTGAGGAAATGTCCAACTTGCCTTAAGTATCAGTCTGCTGTGCTTTGATCACTGGTTAAAAGTTTAGAAAAGAACGCAACATCGATAGTAATATTTTCATTCCAGAAGTATCTGCGCCGTCATTATATAGCGCTGCCCTCTGGCTGATAAAGAGTACACACGAGTGAATCACATGTTGTTTTGCTAGTCTTTGTTGTTGAAATTCTCCCTCCACCCCCTAATTCTGTTATTTTGCTGAGTTGTGAGTCATAAATAAACTTTACGCTCTTCACGTTACCTATCCATGTTTGTGGTTAGTAGGTTCAGGTTCACGCATTAATACTTGTGTAATCACTTTCATTTGCTGTAATGGACTTATAGATAGAGAAATTGAAACTGTCCCTCATGTGAATCTGTAGATATGGACTTAGTTATTGTTTCGGGTCCCAGAGGCCCCGGTAAATATACATTAATGTGAAATAATAATAATATAACATATTTTAAACCTATTATTTCCCTTCAAAATACGTGTAATGTAGTGTTTAATTTTTTATCCCTCTGTTTTACAACAATGCAGGCATTCTCTTTCAGAGAAGTATTTGTTATCCAGGATTGTATTATTTGGTAGCTCCTAATATTGTGGAGGTGGTGGTGGGGGGAAATAAAACTGGCTAATTTTGAAGTTTTAAATAGGCTAGGTCATTTATTTGCTTGTGTGAGAGATAGGTATTTCCAGGACTATATCATTTCAGTAGTCAAATCACTGAGTTTTGTTAAAGTAAATCAAGTCCATCATATTTTGTGGCTCTCTGTTTATTTTCATTCAGTCCATTGCTGAGTTTGACCTCAAGACTGTTCGCTATGAAGTCAAGTCCCCACAGTGCCATGAACTGAGTTTGGCAACACCCCCACACGACCGTATCACTTTCAACTTCCGCTGTGAGCAGGAAGCACAGGAGTGGGCCACTGTAGTGATGTCATCAATCCGTGAAGCGCATAGAGGTTTGCCTTCCTTCTACTTTCTTCCAACTGTTTATTGTCAGTTTTGTTCGTTTATTCATTTTCTTTCGTTTTATATAATGACTTTGACTTTTACTGTTGCTTCTGTGCTTTTAAACCACTTTGTCTCTTGCTCTTTATTTTAGTGGCGATTAATTCATCCACTGAAGAAGGAAAGCTACCTCCCCAGCCTTTGGATTCACAGAGCAATGCACCCATGCCATGTACAGGTAGTCATTTGTTTTCTTGTTTTAATTTTCTGCTCACGATCAGCTTCACCCTGTTGCCAAACAATAAACAATGTGTCAATTGTCTGTTATGTTGACAACTGCTTCCATTTCCGATTCTACCCTCCATCCCACTCCTTTCCCATCCAACTTTCTCATTCTTGTCCTTATTCATTTTCTTCCTTTCTTCTTTTTTCTCTAGAGGAGATATGTGCGGAGCTGGTTAACGCAATAGAGGCAGGTGATGTTCGGGCGGCATCTGTCTGTGCATCATCTTTAGCTAAACAGAGAGCTGCTCTGAGCATTCAGCCCTCTAAACATAATGACACTGACACTGAAATTAGGTAAAATACATGTTTACAGACATTGACCCATTTTTTTTTTTTTTTTTTTTATTATCAGTTTAACAATGTGTCCTAACCAGATGCATAGCGGCAAGCAGTAAAAGATGTCTGTTTCTTGTTAATCAGTGCTTCTGTCCAGCTGCTGTTGCTAAAAGTGGCATTACATTTTGTCAGGCACTTGTTTTCGATTTTTGTAATGGTAGCCCTGATCCACAGCAGTTGTACTTCGGGTGACCTGAGTTCGAATGCCAACTTGAGGTCCTTTCTGATACCACCCAATGCCCTCTCCCACTTTCCTATCTAAGTAAAGGCAAAAAAAAAAATCAAAGGAGATACTGATGGTAAAAGTTTCAAATTGAAAACTACATGTCAAATACCCCAAGTTCTTCCTGAAAAACCATAAAAACATTCCTTCTGGTAAAGTATCATATAAGTGCAGAAAGTGCAGGCAAACAGAGAAAGGCTGTTTTGATTGGCTCTATTTTGTAATTGAATGTGTCACGTCATGCCCTGTTTTTGCCTTCAGAGTGGACAGACACATTTCTTGTTGCTGAAATTTTGTTACATCGCAACTGGTTAGGACACAGTTTGAGAGTATATTTCATAAATCTGTATTTTAGTATTTTATCAGTAACATTTAAAGGGATAGTTCACTCAAAAATAAAAAATTCCTTCATCATTTACTCATCCTCATCCCGTTCCAAACCTGTTGACTGTGACTTTCCTTCTTTTGTGGAACACAAATAAGATATTTTGAAAAAAGGACGTAAAAACACTTAGACACTTCTCAAAATATCTTCTTTTATGTTCTACAGAAGAAAGTAAGTCACACAGGTTTGGAACAACATGAGGGTGAGTAAACAAGGGTGAACTATCCCTTTAATTTACACCAACTCATTTGGTAATCCACCCAACCACACACATTTTTACATGTACAGACATATGTTATGTTTCCAAGCCATTCTGATCTCAGCTGATGCATTGATTTATCATGCAGCCTGGCTGTGGTGGTAGAGGATGCATCCTCTTCCTGTTGTGTCACAGTGAACGTCTTCCCCCACTCCACAATTGGTGCTCTCAAACAGCAGGTGGGTGCAGATTAACATTAACCAAATAAACATTACTAACCATCAACCAAATAAACATTCATCAATCATTCTTTCATTGCCATGTGATTCTCAGAATTACTTTAGTTACCATTTAGGTTTGTTAATGACACACAGTTTTTGCCCTCTAAGGTCTTCACAGACTATGGTTTTCATCCGCGTGTGCAGCGCTGGGTCATCGGCCAGTCTTTGTGCTCTGATCATCGCTCTCTGGCTTCTTATGGAGTTCAGCGAGATGGCGACACTGCGTTCCTTTATCTCGTTTCTGCCCGTCAGGCTCGACTCAGTCGAGGGCTGTACCAACAAGATCAGGAAAGTGCTTTACTCATGCCAGCTTTGGCGCCAACGTCTAATCAGGCTCACCAAGAAGCGGTACCCAATGGGCCAGCAGCTCTGAACACAGCCTCAAGGCCATACAGCACCCTGCCTACGAGACTTCATAGCAGCCATAATACTCTGAGTGTGTATGCGCAGACACTAATACACATCATGACCACAAAAGGCCACCAATCAAAGTCATAACATGCATTTACACACAGACCAATTTTTTTGTTGATAAATGGGAATCTCAATATTTCTGCTAAGAAATTACTAAACTAATCATTTCATTCTCAATTCTTTTGTGTATGAAGTCTTGCACAATTGACAGTTTTGGTGTATAACTCTCAGGCAACAGTGCTGGAGGGACAGAGAGGTTGGGTTTGAGTGATATCCGTGACCTGATCAACCTTGAGCTGCCGCAGTTGAATGAAGCCCTGGCGCCCAACAGAACAAGCACACAGGTACATGCTGTTCAAAATAATGTAAACACACAGAACAGGTTTTTCTACAAGATAAATCCCATACATTTTATACTATTGAGCCTTTAATAATATTTAAAACACCTCTGAGAAATGCATGAACAGAAAATACATATCATTAAAACAACAAATATTTTATAAATACATAGATGCACTTGTATGATGAGATTATGGTGCTTATTTGAATCATTGTTTTTGTGGGTATGTAGCTGGGATGGGCCTGCCCAACCTGTACATATATTAATAAACCGACACGTCCCGGCTGTGAAATGTGTAGCGCAGACAGACCTGAAAGCTACACTGTTCCCGGCAACTACAGACCAGATGCTCTGGAGCTACGACGCATTCAGAAGGAGAAAGAAGCAATAAGACAGTACCAACAGGTGAGGCTCGCAAAATATGCACATAATTGCCCAGACTAAGAGCTGATAGTAGTTTAAATTGAGAAAAGCATGAACACATTTTACACATTACTTATGCCTGCTTCCACCAGAATATTATACTGTTTTAATGCTTTGTGGAAATCAATGAGAACAGATGAGACTGGCATGTTTCTTTTGCTGTTGGATTATATAGCTCATGCACACCAACCATTTTACATCTTCACTCACACCCAGGTTTAGGACAAAATCCTCAGGTCAGCATAGTAATTTTGTTTGTATTCATATAAATTAAATGAAAAGGAATGGTAGACCTGTATATATGAATATTTTTCTGAGAGTATAAGAATATCAGTGCTGTGTCAGTGCAGTGTTGAGATGAAACAGTAGTAGCGAGAGATCTTTCGTATTGTGATGTAGATCCAAGTGCAACGGTTGTGAAAATGTGAAGTGAAAATGGATGCAGATGAACGTTAGCTTGCAGGGTCAGGGTTTAAGTGGACTAAATGATTGGAGAAGTCCCAGTTATAATATTTTGACTAAAAATTACGAGGTCAAAAAAGAAACATACATGGATGAATCGTTTAGAAGTTGAGATCTATAATGTGCCTCTAGAAAATAGATGGGTGAATCTTCATTTCATGCCGACTTTATTATAGTAAAATACACAAAAGCAATATCATTTCAGCAATGTTTTGCATTTCATTTGTTATCCTTAAGATGTTTTTTTTGTATTATTATCTTTTGAATTATTTTTATTATATTGCCCATTGGCAATCCAGATCTTTAGAAATTGTCATCAATCATTGAAAAACCCATATCGGTTAACCACTATTCAGGAGTTGTACTTTTACTGCTCTCTTAGAGTTTGTGAGCTCTGATTGACTCCTCGGTCTGAATCTCTTCTCTTTTGTCTCTATTTCTTTTTAAGGAGAAAGGGAGAAGAGAGGAGCTGAGGGGCAACAACTCACTACTGCACAACCTCGACCAGGACTACTGACTCGTGCACACACACACACACACACACACACAGTGTATAGTTTCGACTAGCAAACCAGGCACACTCATACCGCAAATGCAACTACAGCACCAACACCCTCCATTATACTGCACAACTTGTATATGCCTGAACAGTTTATTGCTAATGAATTTGATCCATGTCAAGCTCATCTATTCAAATGGCGCCTTTTCAGACCACTTACAAAAGCTAAACATTTTGACCCATTTTAAAAACATCTTTGTAATTAAACACTGCAGTCAATCCATGTTGCAGGAAGTCATACAGGAAGTCATTTTTATAATATTATGGCAAATAAATGTATGATGCTGTTATTTCACTTGGTCTAATAAGACGCTCCCCTCCAATAGTTGAGCTGTGTCTCAACTAAAATAAAGTTTACAACTTTATTCAGGTACAGACTATTTTAATGGACAGATGCCTCAAGCATCAGATGATGTATTGTATATTTTTGTAAGTAGATGTAAGAAATGACTGCACAGCTCTTGCGCAGTCTAATATTGTTTGACAGTTTCTTGTAAAGTAGTTTGACATACCCATATATTCAGGAACTGAATTATTTCTGGTCTTGGAATTTTTGAAATGAGTTTTCAGTTCAGATATTACAGAAAACTGTTTTTAACTGTTCCAGCATAATTTTTTCCGTGCAGAATGACTTTAGTTCTGTGATGGATTATCCAACAATGCACTATTTTGCTTGCTAAACATTAAACATTTTTGCATACCACGTCCACAGAAATAACTTATCCTACATCACTTCAAGATTGCAAAATTAAAACTAACATGAAATGAAGAAGAGAAATAGTTTAGGTGAATCTGAGCCTATGTGAACAGTGTCTGACATGCCAAACCTATGCCATAGAACAGCACTGCAAAAACCTTTGACTCTGTAAATGCATGCATGCTAAGAAAACATATCTGATACAGGTTTTCTGCTACAGAATTTTGCTCTTGAGCATAAAGACATAACTTTGTGAAAATGTTGTAGGTAGAGAGAATTTTTTGCTCATGCTGTTAGAAACATACTAATATATTTATTTAGATTACAAAAATATGAGAAAGCATATGGTAATTCCCCCCAAGTTACTCTATGAGTACTGGCAGTTAATGCGTTTTGGATAAAACACATCTGCTAAATGAGTAGGCCTACCTAGTGTGAAAGAGAAAGAACCAGAGGAAGACATGTTTTCATTGGTTGACTTAGGGCTGTAATGTAGCATAACTTGTTTGTCTGTATGACTGTGGGCTTGATTCTTTCCTGTTTAGTCATGTAAAATAGCCTTGAAATTAAGAAAGACAGATGGCTATGCAAACAAAGTATGTGACAAAAACTCAAATAAAGTTCTTTTAATAGATGCATACCATTCACATCTGTTTTTTTTTTTTTTCTATTTACAGTTCTGGTATGTTTTAGAGCCTTGTGTTGTTACTTTACACCGATCAGGCATAACATTATGACCACCTTCCTAATATTGTGTTGGTCCCCCTTTTGCTGCCAAAACAGCCCTGACCCGTCAAGGCATGGACTACACTAGACCCCTGAAGGTGTGCTGTGGTATCTGGCACCAAGATGTTTGCAGTAGATCCTTTAAGTCCTGTAAGTTGAGAGGTGGGGCCTCCATAGATCGGACTTGTTTGTTCAGCACATTCCACAGATACTCAACTGGATTGAGATCTGGGGAATTTGGAGACCAAGTCAACACCTCAAACTCATTGTTGTGCTCCTCAAACCATTCCTGAACCATTTTTGCTTTGTGGCAGGGCGCATTATCCTGCTGATAGAGACCACAGCCACCAGGGAATACCGTTTCCATGAAAGGGTGTATATGGTCTGCAACAATGCTTAGGTAGGTGGTACATGTCAAAGTAACATCCACATGGATGGCAGGACCCAAGGTTTCCCAGCCCAAAGCATCACACTGCCTCCGCCGGCTTGCCTTCTTCCCATAGTGCATCCTGGTGCCATGTGTTTCCCAGGTAAGCGACACACACACACTCGGGCCATCCACGTGATGTAAAAGAAAATGCGATTCATCAGACCAGGCCACCTTCTACCATTGCTCCATGGTCCAGTTCTGATTCTCACGTGCCCACTGTTGGTGCTTTCGGCAGTGGACAGGGGTCAGCGTGGGCACCCTGACTGGTCTGCAGCTATGCAGCTCCATATGCAACAAACTGTGATGCACTGTGTATTCTGACACCTTTCTATCAGAACCAGCATTAACTTCTTGAGCAATTTGAGCTACAGTAGCTCGTCTGTTGGATCGGACCACACGGACCAGCCTTCGCTGCCCACGTGCATCAGTGAGCCTTGGCTGCCCATGACCCTGTCGCCGGTTCACCACTGTTCCTTCCTTGGACCACTTTTGATAGATACTGACCACTGCAGACCGGGAACACTCCACAAGAGCTGCAGTTTTGGAAATGCTCTGACCCAGTCGCCTAGCAATCACAATTTGGCCCTTGTCAGACTCACTCAAATCCTTACACTTGCCCATTTTTCCTGCTTCTAACACATCAACTTTGAGAAAAAAATGTTCACTTGCTGCCTAATATATCCCACCCACTAACAGGATTAACAGGTGCCATGATGAAGAGATAATCAGTGTTATTCACTTCACCTAATGTTATGCCTGATCGGTGTATATGTATTTGTGTGTGTATGTATGTATGTATGTATATATATATATATATATATATAATCATCTATGGATGCCCATCCATGTGTGCTCTTTCAGTTCTTACCACTTCACTTTCTGTGTCTGTAGGCCAGAGAAGCAGAGCGCAGGGAAAACTTTGCACGTCTGGTGCAGATGGACGGACAGGATCTGATTCCTAACCCAGAGAGAGTGGAGTGCAGGATCTGCTACGTGGAGCTCGAGTCTGGCGAGGGAGTCCTGCTCCGAGAGTGTCTCCACTGCTTCTGCAAGTAAGGAAGAGTCAGAGTGTGCTGCTGTAGCACATATACAGTGACATTTATTGTTCTGTATTGTCATGCAGTATTTAAGAAAACTCTCTGTTTTTCTGTGGGTAGAGAGTGTCTGCGCTCTGTGATTCTGATGTCAGAGGACCCTCAGGTGGCATGTCCATACAGAGACGAGGCCTACGCCTGCGACTGCATCTTGCAAGAAAGAGAAATCAGAGCTGTGAGAACTTTCATTTATATCTTTTAATTTGCCCCTTTGTCTACAAAACTACACTGCTGTCTGGTATTTCTGGCTAGATCCATGTACACTGATTAGAAGTGTCTGTCAGATTGTCGTTCTCTCACTCTGCAGTTGAGACACTGTCCGTGGTGCTGGAGCGCAATTGACAGGAGACCTGGAGCAATGCTGATTTGAAAGGCTTTTAATGACAGTTCTGTTGGCTAAAATGACCAGTGCTGTCAAAATTCACAGCACTGAGTCACATCTATATATCCGTGTGATTTTAGTATCGAGAAACTATTTATAGCTTTTTTTCCTGTTATACAGGAGAAATATATAAAATGATCAAGACTGGCATTATTCGTACAATAATACAGCAACATATTAATGTGGTTACAATGTATGTATGCTATCCATCCTCAATTCAAAATTGTTTCATTTTCCAAGTGTTTTGTATTTTCCCCATTTTTTTAACAACAACTATATACAATATAACATGGGGAGTTAACTTCTTATAACTCTTAAAGGACCTATATTACAGATCATTTACCATTCAATAAACACCTTTTTCCAAATCATATGGGTTTGATGTAATCAGTCCATTTACTCCACTCCAAATGTAAAAAAAAAAAAAATCTTCTCTGGATATTTAAGGAAAAAGAAAGTATTTCCATCACATATATGTATTGTTTAATGTACTGTATCTATCCATTCTGCAACTGTAGGTGGCTCCCGCCATTTTCTTGTAATTACCTTTTTACTATTTGTTACTCAAATATAAAGATTCATAATTAAAAGGAATTGCCACCTCAAAAATGGCTTCCAAATTCCTTTTAATCTCTTGCCAATAATGAACTAGCATTTGACACTCTCAATAAAAAAAAAAAAAATAAATAAAAAAAAATATATATATATATATATATATAATGGTTGGCTAGCCCCACATAATCTCCAACAGGTGGCACGATTACAGTTTTTTTTTTTAATTAATATTTTGAATTAGTTTTATTTTTATATTTTCATTTTAAAGTTTTAGTAATGTTGTAATGTTTTGTCATTTCTAAAAGTTTTTTTTATATGTTTATATAGTTTATTAATTTTTGAAATAAGTTTTTTTTTTTAATAATTTCAACTTGTTAAAGTCAAAGTTTTAAGTTTTTTTTTAATCATTTTATTTTAGTTCAGTAAACGTTTATTTTATTTCAAGTAACGAAAATGTTTCTTTATGGTTTTACTTATAGTTTACTATTCAGTAATAACGTGGCTATACATTTTGGCTGTTCTTTTGCTAATAATGTGCTTATACGGCATCATGCAACATCAGACAAGATTTTAATGAATCTTTTTTAACAAGTAAGCTAACCAATTTATGCTTTGCATTTTTTCCTTCTGCTATCTCTCCCACACAGCTGGTCTCAGTAGACGATTATGAGCGCTGGTTGCAGAGGGGTCTGTCTGTTGCAGAGTCTCGATGTGAGGGCAGTTATCACTGTGCTACTGCAGACTGTCCAGGCTGGTGTGTTTATGAAGATACTGTCAACACTTTCCACTGCCCAGTGTGCAAAAAACACAACTGCCTGCTCTGCAAGGTAAAGTATGTCATTTGCACACTGAAATAATTATATATACAATTTACATCTAGGTTTTTGTTTCTCTGTTAGGTTCTTATTATAATATAAGGTGAATGACTTTGGCATTGTTTTTCCTTCATTTAGGCCATTCATGAAGGGATGAACTGTAAGCAATATCAGGATGATATAGCAGCTCGCGCTATCAATGATTCCGCAGCTCGAAGAACCAGAGACCTGCTCAAGGTCAAACACATACTAATCCAGATCCTTTTTTCATATCAAAGCTCATGGCATGTTCTTAATTCTGAAATATTCAGACACATTTGGTGATTAGCAGATGACATTATTTTAAACCCACTGCATTATCGCAGTTGAAAGTGCTAAATATCTCTCTTTTTATTGTCTTCTCTCCCGTCTCGCACACATGAACAGACTCTTGTTAATTCTGGAGAGGCGATGCATTGCCCCCAGTGCGGCATCATTGTGCAAAAGAAAGAGGGCTGCGATTGGCTCCGCTGTACTGTCTGCCACACCGAGATCTGCTGGGTCACCAGAGGACCACGCTGGGGGCCTAAAGTAAGAGCTGTTTTCTTAAGACTGGGATATACGCTTTACTCTCTGGTTCCATTGGGTATCATCCCTCAGAAAACAAGAGCAAGTAAAAGAACATAGGTTTCATTTCTGAAAACTATGCTCCGACAGTTAAATCATGCCATGATGGGCAGTTAACATTATGATAAAGCGATAAATACCGCAACCTATAGATTTCGAATATGTCATAGTTGGAAACAGAGATTCATCTGTCTTTCTCACTTCAGGGTCCTGGAGACACAAGTGGAGGCTGCCGCTGCAATGTCAACAAACAGAGATGCCACCCAAAATGTCAAAATTGTCACTAAAGGGAAGAGCAGCAGACAGAGAAGGAGGTATGAGAAAGAGAGAGAGAAGTGTATTTCATTATGATAGACATACACTTTTGAGTGTGAACTGACATATACTGTCCACCTGTTAATGCTTTCAGATCAGTTTTCTGATGCTGAAATATAGAAATGTGTAGGTCTGTTGTACAACAAATGTTGCAATGGTGCATTTTATGTGATTAAATAATGAATCAAATGAAGGCACAGAGGAGAATCCGCTTGAAAACAAAGGATGAACAACTGTTGGACAACTACTGTATCAGTCCAGTCAGCATTCTAATATTGTGTAATTATTTCAAAAATCCACAGAAAAGCTTTAAATTCACTCAACTGTATGTTACATAAATATCACCTAAACTATGAAAGCATTTTATTTCGAATCGGTTATTTCAAAAACGTTTCGAGTGTTACCACGCTACAACTATTCAGAGTTATTTAAGACAGAATCGTTACTTTAAGGGTGCCTGAATTAGTAGTTTGGAAATGAATTATTCTTTTTAATGAGTCAGTCAACAGGTTCACTGGTAAATTACTCATGTAAAACTGTGATGTGGGTGGCAGATCGGAACTTTAAGCAACACAGAACTGAATGTTCTACATAACCTAAATTATAAACATTGTGATTAACTAAAAAAAAAAAAAAAAAAAATATATATATATATATATATATTTAATACAAAAAAAATACAAACAATGTCACATGAGAATGTTTTTAAACATTTTTTAATCTGTTAATTGAAAAAAAACAAAAAAAACAAAAAAAAACCTTTTTTTTTTTTTTTACCAATCTGATCAAATCATCCCAGGACAAAAATAAAGTCAAAAATAAAGCGCTGAAGCTGCCGATGAAAATGAAAACAAGGGAATCGTTACAATGCACTTACACAAATACATTTGTATTTGTCTTGTCTTAATCTTAAAGCTATACTACACTGTTAAGACGTGTTACTGAAAGTGCCTTTTCTTGCCTATTTTTGTCTTGTAAGTCATGTAACCACTAACAATAGTAGTCGTTTTGCAGTGTTACATTATTATTATTATTATTATTATTATTATTTTAAATAATGTATGTTACTGTTGTTGTAGATTTGTGATCCAGGATAATTTATGTGTGCAGTGTTTTCCCTTTAAATTTCCTACAACCAAGAGACATTGTATTTTGTGCATACTGTATGTTGCACATTTGTTCAGTAAGTTTAACACATTTCAGTGTACTTCAAGATGTTATTGTTTTTAAGTAGGATGTGGTTAATATGTAGCCCAGTTATTTAGTATTGTTTTAATCTTAAATTGCAATGCTATGCTAATTTGAGTAGCAGTAATGGTCAAGAGCAGGGACCTGAGGCTTGTGTGGGAAGTTCGCAAGCCTGATATAAGCCAAAGGACTGATGTCACTTCCAAAGCTTTGAATCTATGCACTGAAGAAAAAAAAAGTCGGCACCCAAAGCATTTACTTATGCACCTAAATGAACATTTCAAGAATGTTTCCATGAGTCAAAGTCATTATCTGAAACATCAAAAAAGAATTTGTTCACTTTGTTTTTTTTGTTTTTTTTAAATTTCAAAGCATTTATATTGACATTGTAACTGGGATTCCAATGAAATTATGCAGTGTGTTTGTACAATTGCACAACAGTCTTCATTGTTCATCCTTTCTCATAATAATTAGGAACCTCACTATTGTTCAAATATGTGCACTATGAAGTTTGAGTAGAGTGTATCTGCATGTACCACAGAAGAAAAGTGAATGACTGAATATGGAAAGGTCCCTGCACCTGCAGAAATCTTACACTTTAATTCAGTAGAATTATCTGACCTCAGGGTTGCAAGTCTTAAAGAGTGCCTTAAAGATTATAGTACTGAGCACCTGTAGCTACAATATTTAAAACAGAAAAAAGAAATTCTCATTACATATTTGGACTAATTTAACATGCTTCATATTTTGTTCTTAAAAAATAAAAATAATTACCACCCTGCATTGTATTCAACTGTTTCGTACTTTGTTCTTCACTGCTGGAATTAAATGCAAAAATTAATAAAAATAACAAAATAAATGTTGAAGTTATGGTCATGAAAAGAACGCATCAACATCAAAGGTTTTATGCTTCATTCCATAAAAAAAAAACCAAGTACCAGCTTAATGAATAATGTTAAAACTTTATTAAACAGCTCAAACTAACAAAACAAATCTTTACAGTTAGTGTGTTTGTATTCAGACACGCTGATTAAGTGCTTTTCACTTGTTGCAGTGGAGTCAAAACATTTACATTATAAAGGAACAAGAACAAATGAAATTGAACAAAATACAGAATCAGTTCAGCTGTGTCCCTCCACCATGTTTGTCTTAATTTCAGAAAGGATCCTGGTGTGTCTTTAAGAAGTGTCCTTGTTGCTGGAGTGTGCCGTCACTAAAGCTAAACTGATACAGAAACATCTCTAAATATGAGACGTCTCTCCAATACCACTCAAGCTTTTGCTCATTTTCACTTCATGGATGTAAATATAATTGACACACCAGACGCCACTAAATAACTTTTCATACACAGGCTAAAAAAGACAGTTCAGCTTCTGGTGCAATAAGTCCACACTGTTTGCATTGTATAGAAATAAACAGGTTTGTATTATTGATATACATAAGCATAAACTGGTCAGAGTAGAGATGCCATCTTTTTGGTTTATGCTGAGAGAATCTATTGACCCAAGGCTGTCATAAACATCTTCAATGTTTGAATCAATCTTGGAAAAATATAGACTGAGCTGAGCTCCACAACAGAATGTATTAAAGAGACAGTGAACCTGCAAATCATATATTTGGTCAAGACTTCCCGAACTGATTCTCTAGTGTGACGTAAGATACACAAGTGCCTTTTTCAGTCGAAAACGACGTGTTCCCTGAACCCACCTGAACAACACTGTACAAGTCATGAACTGTGATTAGTGCAAGTGAGAGACCCTCATCCATAAACACTAGTGATTCCAACAGCGAGAGTCCGTAAGGAAAAAGACTGTCCATTCAGTCAGACACCTTGATTTAAATAGCTGAACCCTTGAAATGACAAAACAAAATCAGTATGCACACAGACACAGTGCACCACTTCTCACACAGTTCTTTAGTCATGTGAGTGTGAATGTTATAGATATAGATGTGAAATATTAAGAATACCCTTCAGTAAACAACGCTGAATAAAGACAAAGATGTAGAAGTGATCATTTCACGTCCATGTAGAACTCCTGAATTCAAGAAAACCCAGTGCGAGGCATTTGGGAGGAAACAGTGCACATTTTGGTCTATTGAAAGTGTCATATTTAGGAGGGGCTATATACAGCAGGATCTATGTACACTTTGTTATATATACAAGCCAAACGATAGGGAACGTAACCGTGTCCTTCTGCGCCTAATATAGGCTTATACACACACTACACCTGACAGGTAGCACATGCTACGCTGTCAATCATCCTGTGTTGACTCCCTGTCAAGATCCGATGGCTGATGCTTCTGAGGAAATCTAAAGTCCAATAAATAAACAAGCATTTGAATGTAGCTAGTTTTCACAAAGGATTTCAACGATAAACGATGGGATTTGACTTTTTAGGGGATAATGTTTCATTATGCAGTGAAGATGCCTAAGAAGATGAACTATAATCTAAAAGATGAATATTTGGCACTGCAGTTCTTGGAGAAAACAGACAGGAATAGGTCTCCAGGGGAAAACTGACTATTTCCAGAGCCCATCATAGAGACACCCACAAAAACAATGTCCTGGGCCTTGTAAATGTAAGCGTGACCCTGATAATTGGTGCAGGTTTTCCCAAGAACACCAAGAAGGTTCTAGCTGTGCTGATTTGGCAGTAACTGGAAAGGTATTTCATTTTTTGCACCTGCCTTTTAGACATAATTCTAGACATTATTTGCTTGCTAAAAACCATGTTTGTCTGCATTTCTTGGGTAAATGTAATCAATGTTAACGATCATCTTCGGAATTACTAATTGCACCATAGCTCTTAATGATGTATCACTAACAGTTGCAGAATCAGATGAGACACAAAAATTACTTTACTGCATAGCATATCCACGAAACAGGGCAAAATAATATATTTTGTTATTGACTGAAGCAAAAGATGTGTTATTGCATATGAAAAGTGATGGGTTCAACTAAAATTTCTTTAAAAAAAAAGTTTACAATAGAAAGAAAAGAGGGTGACAGAGAATATCTTAAGTGTCCCTTTGGCTATATCTAACAAACATTGCTTCCCCTGAATTAAATGTGTATCATATCCTGCTCTAAGTGCATTGCAGCACATCTGCACGGCCTTCACTCACCTTTCGGTCTAATCTGAGATTTACAGTGACCATGACAACTCAGTGGCCTGAGAGAGTAAAAAAACTATTCAGACCGAAGGAAAAACACAGTGAAAAAGATGGAAAATAAAGCATTTGTCAATGAGTTTCTCCCTGGGCATTAGTAAGTGGGGCTGATTTCATGATCCCGTGATAAGAGCAAATGAGAGAGACGGTGGACATGGGATGAGACAGACTGCAGGGTGCGCACATTAACAGTCAGACAGGAAATGTATGTGAGCGTATGTGGTCATCAGCAGATGGGTACAAAATCCACCTTCTGGAATGAGGGAACGGAGGCTGGAAAAGACAGAGAGAAGACAGAGAGAGAAGGAGGAAGAGAAGGTTTGGTGCAGGTGTGTCTCTGCTCTCTCTTCTGAAGGGTCAGATCTGGAGAGAGGAGGAAGGCATAGTCTATTGTGCTCATCACTGGCACCTTCACATTGGTCATCAGCTGGTCAGGTAACTGTGAAGCTCCCTTGAATTTATGCTCAACACTACCCCAGAGTGGTTGCCTGGCAACAAGAACATCAGAAACAGGTTTTGTAAAGCCAGCAGGTGAAAAAAAAAAATTCTCTCAAGGTTGTTGAACAATGTAACATTGAAGAAATGTAGACATTATAAATAACGTTACCAACAGATTATTTTGGATCATTATAATTTAGTCTTTGGTTTGTATAGATTTTAATCAAGAGTGATGATATGCAGGTCATTTTAAAAAGCATATTTACATAAAAAATAAATAATAAATAATTTTTTTAATGGTGGAATCACATATTTGTTAAATGTTAAATATATATATATATATATATTTATGTTGGGTAAAAGTGATAAAGCTTCTTGACCCAATCAAGAAAAAAAAAGAAAGCAAAAAAGGTTAAATTTCTTAACATTAGTTAATGCATTAAGTATTGTGAATCTTGATTAAATGTTAATTTCTACATATACATAAACAATTCAACATATTAAATACAATATTTTTAAGCTTTAAGTTTAACATTAGTGTATTATGAATGAACATGATAATTTCATATAAATGAACTAACTTAAATGAATAACTGCTTTAAAAGTATAATTAATGATGCCTGATGCATTAACTAATATTAACACACTGAACCTTATTGTGAAATCAAATAATGGCCCCATTTCTGAATTAGTGGTAACTGATGTTAGAGTAGGTGTTTTGGTAGTGACTGATCATAACTTTTCTGGTTAGTAATGACTGGTTAGTTGAGGGTAACTGTGAATTTGCTTCTACCTCCAGCGTTACCTAGTGTCTGCGAGTCAAGGTCGTCATCAATGAACTCCTCGCCTTGAATGATATTCTGCGTGTCCTCACTGTGATTGACAGGGCTGGTCATTTCCTGCTCCTTCTCATTGTGCATCTGGGCGTAGACGTTTCGCCCTGGCAGTTTTCTGAAACGCAGCCAGGGACGCGTTAGGCTGCTCTCCTCTGGCCTCAGCAAGGAACCATGGTTTTTGTAGTTTTTCCTGTCACAGTTTTGTAGTTCATGTTCTGTTATATAAGCTGGCTGTCAATTAGACATGTGGGGACTGTACATGCATTCTTCTGTGATAGGGTATGACAGGACAGTGAATAGCATTATCAAAAGATTAAAGTTTCTCAAAGAAAATGTGTGGTTCCTGCACACACGTCTGTACCATGCAATTCAGTGATGGGCAGCAAGACAAAATGGGTGACAGCTCTGATATGAAGGTATATCAGATGTATTCATTCCATTCATTTGGGAAATAGGTTTTGTTGAGTAAATAAAATGTTTGTCCTAATAACCCACATCAGCAATGACAGGAAAGTCTTCTAAATATTGAAATATTACTTTTTAAAATTGTAGCATTTTAAAATGTAAATGAATTGTATTTTACAAATAGAAAAAAAATGAAGCAAATGACAAACCTTTTAAACTTGAAGAGTATGAATGCCGCAGCAGAGATCAGGCTTATGAGGAGAAAGACAGCGAGAGCCCAAACACCTGGACCTGCTGCACCCAAACGAGAACCTGCAGGAGAGACCAGCTTCTGTCATCAGCAGACAATTATCAAAACTGTTGCTCACATTTGTGATTCATTTCATACAAACTTTGATTTTGCTAAACTCTTTATCATTAGTGCCTGCGATGCCACAGGAATTAAAGGCACAGTTTAAGCTTGGTGAGAGAATTTTCAGGTTTGGGTGAACTATCCCTTTAATCATCACCTGACTCACTTTTTATAAACTTACCAAACACTTAGAAAACAAACAAACAAACCAAACTCAAACCATAACCAAAATCACACAAATCACACACAAATGTACACACCTTGTGTGGATAAAGCCATTTGTGTGGCTGTGATACAGACAACAAACAAAACAAACATTCAAATACCTAAAAAACAAACTAAAAAAAATAAAAACACAACAAATGATCTTTAAAGGAAAGTTATACTCAAACATGCATGTATTGTTCAAACTAAGAAGCACTGTGATTTCGACAGCTCAAAACTCAAACAGAAATGCAAGCCAACAGAAACATACATATGAAGAGTAAATGAAGTCAACTCAACTTAAACACTAGACCAGAAAACAGAACAGAAACAAGACATTTTTACATTATTTTTCCTTTCATTTTATAACTCTCCATTAGCAAGACAATATTCTTAAAGAGTAAAGAGGACACTTCTAAAAGCGAGAGGTAAATGTGACGCACCAGTCTCTGTTGTGCTGGCAGACACGTCACTAGTTATAGGTCCTTAGAAATACATTGGTCATGTTTTAGTAATTAACTGACTCACTGACATACTTTGTAGCTGTACATGTTTGCGTGCGTGTGTCTGTTCTATTTTGCTCACCTGCATCTGAGTCTGCAAGAGTCACCAACACTCGTAACCCTCCTCTCACAATGAAGCTCACATTGTTCTCACTCAGAACCTGCTTTATGGTGGGAATACGCTACAGAAATGAAGAATACACACACAAGAACAAAACAGTTTAATACAAACAAATATCACTTCAATACTCATTACTATTTCTGTAGCATTCAGGATAAATGTGACACTCTTTGCCTTTGAGATAACTGGAAAAAAATCTCCCATTTATCCTGAATTAAACTTATATCATATTTATTCCTGATGCAAATAGTATCTCCAGGCTCTGACACGTTGTTTGTGGATGTCCATTTTAGGCCACTGTATCAACAATTCTATTGCTGGACTAATGTTTTGTTGTATGAGGATGTATCTCTTCTCATTCGAGTGGCTTCATCACCTACCTTATCCACAAACACACTCCTCTTCACTGGTGTGCTGACTGGAGGAAGAACATACAGGTCTGCAGTGGTGGGAAGACCAGGCTTCACCATGGTAACCAAAGAGTCCTGAGGAACCCCTGTGAGCTATTAGACAAAGAGTGCGACATGATGAGTACATTTAAAATGTTTTGCATAAAAAACAATCAGAGCTCTAATGTGTGTGTGTGAGTGAGTGTTCATTATTGAGATGAGAACCTTAGCGAGAATCTTGGTTACGACTTGTCCCACATCTTGTCTCCATTCAGGGATGTTTGGGTTAAAGCGGTCCAAATTACGACTGAAACTCAATGGGATGACCTGGAAATGATCTGAAGAGAGAAGTATTGTGATGGACATATAAAAGTTAATTGTGCAGTTGAAAAAAGGGCTGTGAAAAAAAAATCAGACTGTATAAAGTGAATATAATGTATATAATGAATCATGGCAACTAAAAATGTGCTATCAATCAAAAACAACCGTTTTAATTTAATTTAATTTAATGAACAGGGTTCTGCCATGTTCAAAAACACTATAAAGTGAGCCATTAGATTTATATTATTCTATATTGTAGACAAACATGCATTCTCACAGTCTTTCAGTCAGGCACTCACATACAAAACCTTTTTACAATAACTATAGCAAAGCATATGGGTTTGGAATGACATGAAGGTGTTTAAGTATGATAAATAATGACAGAATTGAAATTTTTGGGTGAATTTTCAACTGACATGAAAAACATTCTGTAAAAAAGACTCACATAACCAATTAAAAAGATGTGATCTCAAAATAAAGCAGTGAAAATCTTACAGCCAATCATTTGTCTACAGAAATTGCAAAGTCATCCAACTTAATTTATTAAATTGACTAAAATAGCTTGAGGACAAACAATATGAACCAGTGAAGTGACACAGTTGTACACAACAGTTCTTCAATCTGCATTCAAGCTGAACATTGTCTCTGAGGAAGACTGTCATTTCTGCTTTCCAAGCATGACCTCATCCTATCACACCACACTCATAAATATTCAATCCAGCCCTGGAATCACATGAATATTTTATTTCTGTTTAACACTGTCATTACAAGAAAGAAATACAGTTAGTCCTCAAGTAAGATTTTAAATTTCATACAAATCAAGAAATTAAACATTATCAGTACATTGATTGTTCTCAATCTGTTTCAAATTCTTAAGTTTCGCAACACACCATACCATAACACACAGCTGGTGTGTTATGGTATGGTGTGTTGCGAAACGGGGACAGAAAGTCCAGGGCCACTTTTTTAGCTCCACTGATGCGTAGAGCTAATACCACTTACTAACATAAAAATACAACACAATAAAGAAACATAAATGCTATTTTGCTTTTTTTGTGCTTTTATCACTTACAGCAATAAACGACTGTCATACTGTAATGCTCTCTTGGCAGGCTTTCCAGCATGCAGTGTCAAATCTCTGCAACTGATCCAGAATGCTGCAGCAAGTGTGGTCTTTAACGAGCCGAAGAGAGCGCATGTCACACCTCTCCTCATAAACTTGCACTGGTTGCCAATTGCCACTCGCATCAAATTTAAGGCACTACTTCAGACCCTCCAGAAGCTTGCGTTCAGCAAGGGAACGGCGCTCTGTGGTGCTCCTTTACTTTGACTGTTCCAAGCTGGTGGAATGACCTGCAGAGCCGCTGAGTCTTTAGCCTCTTTCAAGAAACGGCTAAAAACTTAAAAAATCTTTACCTATTAATACAAACACTTACTGTTCTATAGATCTATTTAAAAAATAAAAAACTTGCTATGTGTACTGTGCTAGACTAACTGGGACTTGTCACAGCACTTGCATATTGTTGCCCTGTTGTTGGTTTGATTGCTTCTATTGCTCTCCTCATTTGTAAGTCGCTTTGGATAAAAGCGTCTGCTAAATGATTAAATGTAAAATGTAAATGTACTTCAAGTTATAATTTGTCTATAGTCTTTCTTGGTGCTACCAGGCAAATGGAATTTAGAAGAATTTTTACACAGCTCAGTTAAGTATAACTCATGATTAACTACAGTTGTGGTTAGAATTATTGGCACCATTGGTAAATATGATCAAAGATGACTATAAAAATAAATCTGCATTGTTTATCCTTTTGATCTTTAATTCATAAAATTAGCAAAAATCTAACCTTTCATTCAAGGAAAAGAATTGAAAGTGGGGGGAAAATCACATTATGAAATAAATGTTTTTCTCCAAAACACGTTGGCCACAATTATTGGCACCCCCAGAATTTTTTATGAGTAAAATATCTCTGAAGTACAGTCCCATTCATATTTAAATTTTTTAGCACACCAAGGTGATCATGAACATGAAATTGTCCAGCCATGACTTCCTGTTCAACAGGAATATAAACATGAGGAAACACAAAGGCCAAATTCCCTTAATCATTCATCACAATGAGTAAAACCAAAGAATATAGTTCTGATATGCAGCAAAAGATTGTTGAGCTTCACAAAATAGAAAGTGGCCGTAAGAAAATAGCTAAAGCATTGAAAATCCCCATTTCCACTATCAGGGCAATAATTAAGAAGTTCCAATCAACTAAAGATGTTACAAATCTGCCTGGAAGAGGACGTGTGTCTAAATCATCCTAATGCGCGGTGAGGAGGAAAGTTTGAGTGGCCAAAGACTCTCCAAGGATCACAGCTGGAGAATTGCAGAGATTAGTTGAGTCTTGAGTCTCAGAAAGCCTAAAAAAAATGATCAAACAGCACCTACATCCCCACAAGTTGTTCGGGAGGGTTTCAAGAAAAATCCTCTGCTCTCATCCAGAAACAATTTCCAGCATATTCAGCTGTCAGACAAGACTGGAACTTCAAACGGGACCGGCTTCTATGGTCAGATGAATCTAAAAAAAGAGCTTTTTGGCAGCAAACTCACCAGATGGATTTAGTGCACACATGGATAAAAAGTACCCCATGTCCACGGTTAAATATACTGCTGGATCTTTAATGTTGTGGGCCTATTTTTCTGCTGGAGGTCCTGGACATCTTGTTCAGATACATGGTATCATGGATTCTATCAAATACCAACAGATAAAAAATCAAAACCTAACCGCTTCTGCTAGAAATCCAATAATGGGCCGTGGTTGGATCTTCCATCAGGACAATGATCCAAAACAAACATCAAAACCAACACAAAAATGTGTCACTGAGCACAAAATGAAGCTTTCGCCATGGCCATCCCAGTCCCCTGACCTGAACCCTAAAGAAAATGAGTGGAGTGAACTGAAGAGAAGAAGCACCAACATGGAGCTGGGAATCTGAAGGATCTGTAGAGATTCTGCATGAAGGAATGGTCTCTGATCTCTTGTCAGGTGTTCTCCAAACTCATCAGGCATTATAGGTGAAGACTCAGAGCTGTTATCTTGGCAAAAGGAGGTTGCAAAAAGTATTGAATAAAAGGGTGCCAATAATTGTGGCCAACGTGTTTTGGAGAAAAACATTTATTTCATAATGTGATTTTCCCCCCACTTTCAATTCTTTTCCTTCAATGAAAGGTTAGATTTTTGCTAATTTTAGGAATTAAAGATCAAAAGGATAAACAATGCAGATTTATTTTTACAGTCATCTTTGATAATATTTATCAAGGGTGCCAATAATTCTGACCACAACTGTATACCATATAATGAGTCCATAAAAGTCATGTGGACATGTGGTTATAGTATTTGTCCTTTTCGGAGCTTGACAGATTTGCTCTCCAATTGTGGAACAGAGTGTAAATATTCTCCTGTTTTTCTTTTATCATAAAATACTTGCATCTACTGTATTGCTGGATTTTACATCATCAATGTTCGGCTGCTTATATATCTTATCTCGCATTCTTTAATCGCACTGTAATTCTTGCTCGGATTCTGTGAACAGTCAACCTTGCCTCCTTAGATTTGATTGGCCATCTCAAACATTTTGACAAGCACTGTTAGACCAATGCATTCTTGAACATGCTAAATAGATATGATTGAATTTAATTGAATAGAATAAAATAATTTTGAGGGATACTGAAATTACAAAATTTGGCCATGTAGGCCAGTCGCCTGGGCTGAAGGGAAGGATACATAACTATCATTCATTCTTTATATATATATATATATATATATATATATATATACACACACACAGTGCTCAGCGTAAATGAGTACACCCCCTTTGAAAAGTAACATTTTAAACAATATCTCAGCGAACACAAAAACAATTGCCAAAATGTTGACAAGACTAAGTTTTATATAACATCTGTTTAACTTATAACATGAAAATAAGGTTAATAATATAACTTAGATTACACATTTTTCAGTTTTACTCAAATTAGGGTGATGCAAAAATGAGTACACCCCACAACAAAAACTACTACATCTAGTACTTTGTATGGCCTCCATGATTTTTAATGACAGTCTTCTAGGCATGGAATGAACAAGTTGGCGACATTTTGCAACATCTATCTTTTTCCATTCTTCAAGAATGACCTCTTTTAGAGACTGGATGCTGGATGGAGAGTGATGCTCAACTTGTCTCTTCTGAATTCCCCATAGGTGTTCGATTGGGTTCAGATCAGGAGCCACTTTCTTCTTCAGAAATCCAACAGTGGCCTTAGATGTGTGTTTAGGATCATTGTCATGTTGGAAAAGTACACGACGACCAAGGGAACGGAGTGATGGTAGCATCTTCTCTTTCAGTATAGAGCAGTACATCTGTGAATTCATGATGTCATCAATGAAATGCAGCTCCCCGACACCAGCAGCACTCATGCAGCCCCACATAAGGACACTGCCACCACCATGTTTCACTGTAGGCACCATGCATTTTTCTTTGTATTCCTCACCTTTGCGATGCCATACTGTTTTGAAGCCATCAGTTCCAAAAACATTTATCTTGGTCTCATCACTCCAGAGTATAGAGTCCCAGTAGTCTTCATCTTTGTCAGCATGGGCCCTGGCAAACTCTAGGCAGGCTTTTTTTGTGCCTGCGCTTTAGGAAAGGCTTCTTTCGTGGATGGCACCCATGCATGTCATTCCTCTGCAGTGTACACCATATTGTGTCACGGGAAATAGTCACCCCAGTTTGGCTTTCTACTTCTTTAGATAACTGCAGTGAACTTGCATGTCGATTTTCTTCAACTCTTCTCATCAGAAGACGCTCCTGTCGAGGTGTTAACTTCCGTGGATGACCTGGACGTCTCTGTGAGATGCTGTTCCATCTTTTTAAAATTTTTGTACCACTTTTGCTACAGTATTCTGACTGATAAGTAAAGCTTTGCTGATCTTCTTGTAGCCTTCACCTTTCTGGTGTAAAGAAATTATTTTCTTTCTCAGGTCTTGTGACATTTCTCTTCCATGTGGTGCCATTGCTGACAGCATGAAATGGGAAGGGGTTTTAACACCCTTTTATAGTCAACTGTCTGCTGGACACCTGTGTAATGAATAATTAGACTCACCTGTGGTTGACTTCTTTATAAATTAGACATTTGTAGTCTAAAATTTAGCTTTGCTCCAGAGACTTTCAGTGGGGTGTACTCATTTTTGCATCACCCTAATTTGAGTAAAACTGAAAATTTTGTTCTCCAAGTTATATTAACCTTACTTTCATGTTATAAGTTAAACAGATGTTATATTAAACTTAGTCTTGTCAACATTTTTGAAATTGTTTTTGTGTTCATTGAGATATTGTTTAAAATATTACTTTTCCAAGGGGGGGTACTCATTTACGCAGAGCACTGTATATATATATATATTTGTGTAGCCCACATTGCCCAGTAGCCCACCAGTCTGCCCCTGATGCTGTACACCTTCATGGGATGTTTTATCTTACCATAAACAATGACAGTCTTGCTGTCCTGCACCATGGAGCGACCATTAGAAGCCTGAACTGTCACAGGAACTTCGCCCTCCTCAGGGAACCTTGCAATCAGGCTGTTCTCCAGGGTCAGCTTTGGCTGTCGAGGGGAAAGACACATCATATATTTGAATGTTTCAACTGTCATACCTCAACCTTCAAGCATAAGCATCTCAAATAAATTGGTCAATTTCTTCAATATTTATACACTACATACATAAAAGGACTCATAAACATTTAGTGTTATTATGAATTTAATAAATACCCTCATTACATGTAATTTTTTCTTCATAAAATGCATGGGTACACAGCTCTTGTTTTTTGTTTTAAAGTCAGCATAATGATTTTAATACTTAATTAAATAAACAAATGCCTAACATAAAACAGAAAAACAGATGGGTCAGAAAATAAGATTCTACAACAGGAAGCATTTAAAGTAGCCCCCTAAAAACCATATTTTATTATGTGTATAGTTTTACATATAATATTATTAATTACCACAGAGTACCTGAAGGTTATCTCCAATCCACCAGTAAAACACGGTAAGGTTCGCCTCAATGGGCAGCACTATAGCTGTGAGATTTACTTCTTGATTTCTGCCAGCGATTGGGACCACCTCCAGATGGACATCCTGTAGAGGAGCTGGAGAAAACAGAGACAAATTGAGAGTTCCAGTTATAAAAAAAAAAAAAGTGTTTCAGTAGTTTTCAAGCCTATATTGAGATAAAATATGGTGTAAGGTATGTGTACAACTTTGTAAATAATGAGCATCCATATTGAAATCAGATTTCAGATTTTTTTACATGGGCCTGATTAATGATTATGATTCAGTAAAACCTTTTCAATCTCACAGTATTACAGATAACTAATCATTTTGTTCCAAAATTTGATGCAATGGCATTTGAATCCAGTTCATTCTCACTCAGATCTGAAGATTTCACTGACCTGTGACCTGAATGTAAAGGGTGGCTTGGTCATGTCCAGCAGAGTTTTCAGCCTTCACATTCACACGGTAAACACCTGGCTTCTCATAACGGTGCTGAATGGGTTCGTCTGTGACAGTCAGGTTTTCATATATAGCCCTGACCCCATCCATTAAATCTACCTGATATCTGGTGTTGGTGGTGTCACCCTGAGGAGGGAAATACAATGAAACAAATCAATGTTAAAGATGCCTAAAATTTTGTCTATAAATCTTTAGCACACTGAATCTATTATTAAATATATTTATATCATTAAAGTTTTTCTGACATTTTAGCAAATTATAAAATTGTAATTAGTGTAAATAATCCATGTACTTAACCTTTTTTTTTTTTTACAAAACAAATTAGCATACAACTTACGTTCAAAGACATCAATGTTAAGAGGGGCTTAGACTTAACTTAGAATACAAAAAAAAAAAAAAAAAAAACCTTCAGTCTTTAAACCATCCATATTAATAAATATGGATTAAACACAGGGGATAAAATAAAAACATTATTATAAATTATATTTATCCAATAAATCTAACAAAATTCTGCTCTTTTAATTTTTGTTTTTGACAAAGTTTTTGAGTATTGTCTCAAATGATTCTTAAATACTGTAAATGGGGGGGGGGGGTTGATTTAAAAAATCTACATTTGTGAATAACATTTTTAGCTAACAAAAGTACAATATTAAATCAAAAAACCTTTTTTACCATCTTCTTCATAGTTTCCATAAACTCTACCACATTTCCCTCTTTTAACCATAATTGCACTTTGTCCCAGAAGACACTAGAATATTTGCACGCAAAAAAAATATGCTCTGTATTATCTGGAGACGAGTTACAAAATTTACATAATATCATTTCAAAATTAAATCTAACCCTTAGAAACTCTCCAGAAGGGTAAATATCATATAAGATTTTAAAGTGAGTTTCTTTAATTTTGGGGTGAACTGGAAATTTTAAATATGAGGTTCTAATATGTTTAAGCATTTGTTTGTCAAAGAAAATATCCAAATTATTTCTTGCAGACCTGTAAGGAAACATTGTTGAAAATTTGTCTAATATAAACGTTTGTACATTTCTTACTTTTCAACTCAGTTGGCCCAAGGTATAGTGATGGTAAAATTGGTGTAAATTGACTATATGATAAATAACCATTCATAATAATTTTAAGTCCAGAGGGGATGGCTGAAATTATTGTGAAAAACTGTTTTGGGTGGCATGCGAAACCATGTTTAATAGTAAACGCATTATAATCCAGCACCTTTCCATCATTTTATATTTTATTAACTTCATAAAGTTATGGGTGTGTGCTAGTTTCCAATATCGCAAAACTTGTTGATGAAATGCAGATAATTTTAGTGGAAGTTTAGAAATATCGAAGTCACATTTAAGTAAGAATTCAATGCCACCAAGTTTCTTAAATAATGATGCCGGAATTTTAAACCAAAAACTCTCAGAATTGTATAAAAATGCTTGCAACCATTTTAACTTCAACATGCCATTCATCTGTTCAAAATCAATTATGTTTAAACCACCCAGGTCATAGGATTTAACTATATCATTTTTCTTAATAAAATGCTAAAGCAATTGTAGGGTAGATGATCCTTGACAGAAACTCTGCTTTAGACAACAATACTCTACCAAAAATAGAAAGGTCTCTTTGTCCATGTACTTAACCTGTTCCTGATGCACTATAAAGGTGATGTCATCACCAGGTGCCACTGCCAACATCTGTCCTTTGATGCCCAGCTGCAGGCCTTTAGGGGGCAGCAGAGGACAGGAATGCTGCTTTGCGCTCTGTTCTTTATTCAAGCCACCCTCACAAACATTAGCGATGACCTTCCGGTAACTTCAACAGACAACACAAAACATGTTAGCCTTGACTTGCTTTTACTTGCCTTAAACTGGAAAATCCATGTAACGTTGTTGCCTGGATTTAAACTCTTGGTTATAATGAAGAGTTGTGGAAAAGATGCATTGCATTCCTAAATAACCATAATAAGAGGTGGATAAAACATCCATATAATGTGTTCAGAAAGGTCTTGGCTCAGAAAACACAGATAAACAATCATCAACCTTTGTGTCAGCTGAGATTTTGCTGAATGAGGTTCTGCTGAATGTCATGCTCTACTTAACACAGCTGATTCTGAAATCTGATTTGGTTTACAAATCTAATCTTTTCGACATTCTGCAAGCAATGAAATCTGATCTGTTTGTTCAATTTAATCAGTCCTGTATACAGTAAATCTGCTTTGGTTGCTATAGTAATAATGTCAGGATTGAGAGTATCTGTCAGTATCAAATAAGAGGATAGAAAACTGAAAATTTTGCTTCTGCTCATGTCCATCACAGTGTTCACAAAGCATGAGACAACATAAGTAATACATTCATGCAAAACCTCTGACTTGTTCATTTATTCACTACATAGTTGTGAACTATCCGGTTGTTAAGTCTGATGTGACATGTAACCATTTCCAGGTCCAACCGCTTTATCACATGAGAAAAATCAAACAAAAGATGGCGCTAATATACACTCACAGTGTGCTATAATACTACCAAAACATCATGATTCTAACCTTTACCTCCATATCGAAATCTCAGTTGGCCAGACAGTGATTCATCTTTCCACAATCTGTAAAACACTGGTGACTGGGATACCATGAGACTGGAGACTGTAGTGTAAACTGTGAGGTTTTTTTTTATTTTTAATAAAAAAAACTTAACTTAAAGGTTTGTTAAAAATAAATAGTGCTCATAAATGGCTGTTGAGTATTATCTCTTGAAACGAAGTAGAGGTTTGGACCCGGAAACAGTTTTTGATATGTCACAAGCATATATGGTGAAAATTGAATGTGGACACAGTTCCTGGTAATATCATCCACTATGACATTTACAAATGTGATGTAAAATTATACTTGAAATCTGATCTGGCCTGATCTGATTTCAAAACATATGTGGACGTGATACTGATATTATCTGCTAGTCTGAATAAAAAAACACAAAAAAAAATGTATTCATCTAAAGTGTCTATGCCATGCATGAGTGGGTGTTTTCTGACATATTCAATAAGTGTGGTGATTTTACCCTGCATTGTCTATTGTTCTTCAGTGTGTGTATGTGTGTGTATTACCCTGTGCTGGACTTATAGCTGTGTCCTAAATGGCAGTTTTCAGGTGGAGCGTCAGGATCATGCCAGAAGTCAGGATAGCAGCGATCCCCCTCTAACCTGAGGCTGGGAGCTCGCTCAAAGCCGTAGTCACTGAGAACGCACAGAGACAAGTAAAACGCTCTATTTTTAGCTCCAGATCTAATTCACAATTCACTGCACTGGGGTTTGAAAGTGAAGTAGAGTGTCTGTTACAACAAAGACGTATGTGTATAATTGCAATTGGCTTGAAATGTGCAAAGGTTATCTCTCTGTTTCGTACCAGGCAAAGTCTTTCTCTGAGCACTGGCAAGGTTTAGCTGTTAGAGCTGATGTATAGCTCTTCCCTTTAATGCACAACGATGACTCTTTCCTCCTCCTGTACATTCGTTCCTGGCCCATGATGCATTTCTCTCCCTTTAGGAGAAAACGTCATGCATTTCCATTTGAAAAGTAGTGGTAACAATTCACAATAAAGTTTTATTGGTTTACATTAGTTAACTACATTAGTTAAAGGGATAGTTCACCCAAAAATGCAAATCCTTTAAAATATCTTCTTTTGTGTTTAACAGAAGAAAGAAACTCATACAGGTTTGGAACAACTTGAGGGTGAATAAATGATAAATGATGGGAACTATCCCTTTAACATGAACTAACAATGAAAAATACTTCTAAAGCATTTATTAATCTTTGTCAACATTTGCTAATACATTATTAGAATCAAATTTGTATCTGTTAATATTATTTAATGAACCTGAGCCAACATGAACTAAAAATGAAAAGCTCTATTTTTTATTATTATTAACTAACTAACATTAACAAAGATGAAATACTGTAACAAATATACTGTTGCTTAATGCTAGTTAATACATTAACTAATGGGACCTTATATAGTAAAATGTTTCCAAAGTGGTAAATGGATTCACAAATAAAAATCTATTTCCATAACAGAAAATTAAAAAAAAAAACATTGCTGTAGATATGGCTTATATTATTATTATTTTCCTTTGTTTAAAAGGAAAAATTGTGGTCCTCATATCTTTTCTTATTTCTTCTCATGAGATTAAATTAGTTGTACAGCACTTTGATTCAACTTCTATTGTCTTTGAACATGCTGTAACTAGAGAAAACAGCCTGATATTACCTGTAGGTCAGTGAGTTTCCATGAGTCATAATCAGCTTCTGTGCACTGTCTGGGAAACGACTGACGGAAATCCACCTTCACCAGCTCCCAATCCGAACGGTAACTTATGTGGCCAAATACCCTGTCCACAACAGTAAATATAAATAAACATAATCCTTTGCCCATTACAAACATAATCCTTCGTCCATTAATCCATCCCTCCATCAATAAACATCCGATTATGCTTCAAACAGCAAATGTTGAAACAAAAGCCATTCATCCCTTTCACTGAAAAGCAAGACTATCGGAGTGTAACTTTGACGTCAAGTCACAACACATTCTCTACCCAATTATGCATCTTGGTAATGGAGCAAACGAATGGACAGACACATGAATTCGCTCATCAGCAGCGTGTTACTAATGAGCAGGGGCCTCTTTAATGAAGCCTTTGAATCTCACATTGCCTTTATCAGAAGGGCAGCCTCTTTATAATATAGAGACCACCTGCTGTTTGGGGTCTATGGGAAGATGCTCTCCACTTAATCTCAAATAAAGCACTGTTCACCACCACAAGGAGGAACCCTGTATCTGTGCTTTTGGAAAATCAGTGCACAAGTGTCAAGAACAATTAAAATTGCATATCTGAGATTGAAAAAAAATCAACATTTTGCTTTACATTTAGTATGGTCTGTGTCCAAATTTATAAATATACTTCCTTCAGTTAAATTAAGTTCTGCAAGGAATATTCAGCTTATGATGGACTAAAGGCCTGACCTTAAGGTCGGGATCATGCTCACTCAGCACAAACAAAATGACAGAAAAAAAAATCTATATTTTGTCCTAAAGGCCATAAAACCAACACAGGATAACAGTCCTAAATGGATAGTTCACCCAAAAATGAAGATCTACTTACCCTCATACTGTTCCAAAACTGTTTGGCTGTTTTTGTCCACACAATTAAAGCCGATGGGATCCAAAACAATACAGGATCCCAAAACATTCCTCAAAATATGTTCTTTTATGTTCCAGAGAAGTCATAGAGGTTTGAAACAACATGAGGGTGAGTAAATGATGACAGAACCTTCAGTTTTGGGTGAACTATCCCTTTAAGGTGGACTAGTAACTGCTGTTTAATTTTCAGAGGACATATTCATACTCACGTCATAACCAGTGTCTCATCTCCAGGTTCACTCAGAAGTCCATCCACAAACACAGAAGTGCTGGTAAAGTTGTGGATGCTCCATGTTTGTCCTTCATCTATGCTGAATCTAAGACAAAAATGTTTGATGTGATGTTGTTTTAGCAGTATACATCACATATAAGGAAGTTGTATTTTATATCATACATCATATGACCTATTGTATAAGTCTCTGCTTTGAGTTGAGACATTTATTAACCAAATATGAAAAAGATCAGTTTCATAAAATCTTCTAAAATTTACTATGCGTGTGAAACATCATTCCTCATTTTATCCCACCATTTCATTCCTTTAGAAACATTGTGAACATCCTGTTATCTAAAAATATCATTCAGTTGCCGTTGATTCTCACAGTGTGGACGTGAGAGTTTGTAGGCTACAAGCCAGCATAAGCACTACAAGCTCTCAGTCTTATCCTGACAGAAGCGGTTGTTTGTACTGCCAAGACTCAACGCCGATGAAAGGCTTCAAGGCGTATGTGAGAGATGGTAATGATTTTCTCTTTGATCTTCATAAGGTTCCTTTTTACTCACATTTGTGAAGTAAGGTGAACTCGATATCTAGTATGTGAATCACTTCATATTATATGGGCAAAGGGTTGGCTTTTACCAACCCTTTGCAGAAGAAGAGATTTAGGCTGCTCAAGAACTCAGGGTGGTCTGAAGAGCCCTCCAAAGCCAAATGAGCCTTTTAAAGCACTCACTCAAAAGATTACCAGCACAGTCAGGTCAGCAAAAGCCAGGGAAGGAAAGTCTTGAATTCTTGTTTTTCAAGAGTCTGACTCTGTTCACAGAGTTTACTACTACTCTTCTTCTCTTTTTAGAAGTTCTTCTGTCAGCCTTTGTCAGTGTTTTGTTTACATTTACAAATGATTACAATATAATTTGTCCAGACACTACATTACAGAAACAAATGATCTTACTTGAGTATTTTTAAAGGGATTGAAGTGTCCTTAATGGCCACAATGACACCGCCATGATCCAGATAGAGAATATGATGCTCTTCCTCAAAAACCTAGAGTGAGCAAATGAAATAACACTTAAAGGCATTTAAAGTTCATCATCATAAATATCATAATCAAGATTCAATGTCGTTAGAGAAAAATACAGTTGAGCAAACGAGAGGCAGCAACAATCCCGAAAATCACTGAAAGGACATTAAGACAGAGAGATGAGTCTGCCACATAATGAGCAGTGAAACAGCAGCAAATGAGAGGGTGTCAAATAAAATTGGGAAGAATGGGAACAAGAGGAACAGAGATCTGAATTCAAAGGGCAAACTGAACCAAGTCTCTTGGAAAAGGTGGGTGTTGCAAAACTAAAGATTCGTGACAAGTCACAGAAGGATCTATGATGAAGCATTTTTTTGACACCAACAGTCATTGTAAAACAACTTTATAGATCATTAGTCTCTTCTCTGTGTTCATTCTCACCTGTCTCCAGGTCTTGCCACAGTCTGAGGTGATGTACATCTCTTCTTTATATTCAACCAGCTGAGACCCAAGGTTACCTGAAAAGAAGATACACAAAGAATGTCTTCAAATGAATACAGAGAGAGAGAGACACTTTAATTTTCTTCTTTTTAACTTGAGGCAAAGCAGCAATTTCCTCACTTTGTATGATTTTAAGAGAGAGGGAGGAGTAAACGTGAGCAAGCTACATATAAAAAGAGTGAATCTGCGAGAAACCTGGAGGCTATTGGGGATCAAAGGCTGAGAACTAGTTAGATCTGAACATTTTACTGAGAGAGTGGCACAATAATAGCAAGAGAAAGCTGGATTTTGATGGAGACTCGGTGCTCAATATCTGCTCTGTATGTACACAACAAGTCTGACTCTGTTCACAGTGTTTACTACTACTCTTCTTCTCTTTTTATAAGTTCTTCTGTCAGTCTCTGTCAGTGTTTAGCCCAAAGTATACTTTACTTTTTACGTGTACGCGAGGGTCAGTGTACAGTGCGCGTGACATGTAATTCGTCATCAGAAGAGTATGTGCGTACTGTATGCGCACTGGCGTATTTTGTAACTTTGTACGCACAGGTCGCACATGAGCATTTAATTTTTTTTGCAATAATTAGTTTATCCACAAGGTGGCAACCGTGCCCTGGGGGCGTTGATTCACAAGGTAGTCGAAGAAAAATGAACAGATCAGAACGCATGCAAGCTACAACAACAATGGAGGCCTACATAGACGAGAGATTGTGCGAAGAGGTTAGAAAGTACCCTCATTTGTACAACTCTAGCATGAAAGAATACAAAGATATTTACATGGGTTGTAACTCGTGGCCAGAGATTGCTCAAAACGACACATGCGTCGAACGCCTGTGTACGTGAACGAGTAAAATGAAGAATACTTTGCAAGGCTGTGCGTTCGACTGTGCGTGCAAGTATACCCAGGGCTTTTTGTTTACGTTTATAAATGATTACAATATAATTACAATATAAATGATTACAATACAACAAATTGCAGCATATGGTGAAAACTAGCTGCAATGTGTTGATAACTCTGTAAACCAGAAGCTGAAGGGCTCTCTAACTACTCATGTTGGTTAGTAAGTAAAATAAGTCAAGAGTGAAGAAGGCAGTGTGACACTGTCTGTGTTTTTGTGTGTGTGTGTGTACATGTCTGTAACCCTGAGGGAATGGACAGACTTTATGACCTTGTGAACTGGCAACAGCTCTAGCCTTGGATTCAAGAACATTAATGTATTGTCTTCTTCAATTCCCCATGAACCTTGTGGCAATAAAGAGGAAATATTTCATATATCTGTGCCTGCCTCCTTTTGTGCCTCAGTGTGGACTCAATGGCTTTGCACAACACTCAGAAATGAGGGGGATGGGGAAGACTCAAAACCAAGGTTCACTTTTTTTCTTTATATGGTACATCACATTCAATTTTCCTTCTAAAAATACTTCTCAGCATTCCCTTCCCTTTTTTTGTGAAGAAATAGTCCGCTTTGTACACACTATCGTCATTTCTCTACACATGCTGCAGTGCAGATTTGGATCTGGACTATAATTATTTCTTATAATTGAAAAGTTGAGGAGTACAGAGCTTCATTTGATTTGAGTTTTTGGGCTCCTCACCACTATGGTGACAATACTAAAGGGTTATAGTTGCCATGGAGACTGACCTGCACCCATTATGAGGCCTGGGGCAGAATCTTTAGTGTGGACGGTTCCAGATACGTACGGGCTGTCAGCCCATCGCAAGTGGAGATGGAGGTGACAGTCAGGCTAGGCAGAGAAGCAGAGGCAAAGAAAAATATTACTCTTTTAGTATCTATACGTATAGGCAATCATGCCAATGTGATTACACAACAGATGCACCACCAATCAGTGTTTTACATAATGTGTGCACTTAGTAGAGAATCTGATTCTGGACTCACTGACAAACACACAAAACCACTTTGCTTTAACACACACAAATAACAGTCTAAGTTCTACAGTAAGGAGCCCATAATTTATAACCACTTCACAAGTCACACTACATAACGTCCGGGATAAAAGATGGATCAAAGCATGAATATAAAGCATATTTCAAGTGTCAAAAACCTCATAAGGGGTTGTAATAAAAAAAAGAAGAAGAAATGGGTAAAAATGGGAGATGAGCAATAAAAATGAGAGAGGACTGTAGAGAGTTTGCAGGAGAGGAGAACAATAGGAAAAAAGACATGTCAAATGGAGGGCTGAGAGATGGGACAGATGTGAGAAGGGTGGCTAGACAGACAGGAAAGGAGAGAGAAGTCGATATATGTCCTTTCAACTCTGCTAGCTTCTGATATGTATCTTGTCTTGTCTTGTCTCATGTTTGCCAGAAACCATATCTGTGTCTTAATTGATGGCCATCTACCAGTCACAGTGTTTAAAATGGACATTTATAATGATACATATCATCTCTGGCTGTGTGTGTGTGTAAAGAGTAAGCCCTGTGGATATGTGTGTAGATTGATGACTCAGATCATTTTTTTTTTTTTTTTTTTGTCAGCAGAACCAGTGCCTGCTCTGCCCACCAACCCACGACCGCAAACAGTGGGAGATGAGTCAGATCCAGGGGTCAGTGACTTCACGTCTGTGTCTGAGACAGTTGCGGTACAATCATCTTGAAGAGGAAAAAAACAGTGTGGGCTGGATATATATCTGTAGCTGTATACTGAAATAAAGTCATGATTTTGTTGGTGACTGAATGAATATGCAATGAATTGATGGGAAAATTACATCTGCACAACTATATTTAAATCAAATGTGGTGTTTGGATTTTAGTTTTTAGTTCATAGGCATGTTATTTATACTAGCATTCAATAGTTTAGGAATGGTAAGATTTTTTAATGTTTTTGAAAAAAGTCTCTTATGCTCAGTTGCTCACCAATGTTGCATTTATTTGAAGAGAAATACTGTGAAATAGTATTACAAAACTATTATAGGTAACCCTATTATAATAACTGATTTCTATTTGAATATATTTTAAAGTGTAATTTATTCCTGTGACAACAAAGCTGAATTTTCAGTCTTCAGTGTCACATGATCCTTCAGAAATCATTCTAACGTGCTGATTTGCTGAAACATTCTTTCACATTTTCAATGTTGAAAACAGTTGTGCTGCTTAATATCTTGGCAGAAACCATGGATTTTTTGATAAATAGAAAGTTTAAAAGAACCGCATTTATTTTAAATAGATATATAATTTCTGTAAAAATCTTTTGTCACTTTTGAACATTTAATGCATCCTTGTTGAATAAAATAATTGATTTCTTAATTTCCAAAGACTGCTGACCCCAAACTTTTGAATTGTAGTATGTTTATAATATCATATGTAAATAATACTTTTGAGAAATCCATTTGACACAAACTGAAAGGTAAAAGAGGCTTATAAACAAAATAAAAAAAACACTGATTATTCTGCTTGACTTTCATTGTATTGAGAAACTCAGTCCTACACAAATAAAATGGATGCTAAGGCTAGATCAAAGTTAATGTAGCACTGATAGATAAACAGAATTGCAACAGACTATTTGAAATGTTGGAACGGAAGCTGGAATGAGGAATGAGTAGATATATTTACCTGCTTGCAACTGACAGGTTTGCCGTTCATATCAGTTGTAGGAGGAGCCAGTGGTTCCCAGTCTCTGCCTTTGTTGTAGGTGATGAGAGTCATCACTTTTCCATCTACTTTTTGATTGGCTAAGAATACGCCCTTGATGCCACGAACCTGAAAAATACACACACATACACAAAAGATGCGGTATTCCTCAGTATCTCTCAGATCCTGTAAAGAAGCTGTAAAATGTTATTATTAAGTCACAACTGTCTAAGAAACTGTGTTAGATCAAACTTGTTTTAGTAGCACAGGGACATCAGCTTCCTAGAATCACTTATTTATTAAAGCACGCTACTGGCTATGAATAATGGGTGAGTGAATATGTCTGAAGGCTTACTAGACATCACAATCACTTTAATATGTGTCAGACCTCCACTTTTATGTGTGTGTGTTTGTAGAGTGTTATAGGTAAAGGTCTCTATCCATTTGAATGCATACAGTCATGTAAACTTTACTACAGCTGAGCTCTTTTAAGTTCATCATGCATAAAGTGGGATGTGAAGCCCACACTGCCTTGTATTACACAGGGACTGTGTGGGGTGAAATGTTGACCTCCAGGATGTCGATGAGGACATTCTCTTCAGGCTGCTTGGTGCTGCGGACGTTCTCCAACACAATGGAGTAATAGACTCCCTGCGGATCTGACTGGTAGAGGTTGTACGTGTCCGTCTGATACCACTCTTGAAGGGCCAGGAATACCTGATTCTCATCTGTACTCACAATTTGCACATTCTGCACAAAAAGAGAGAAAAGCAGAAAGATACCACACAAGGAGATTAGAACATGCAAGGATAAAAATGAAATAAGTTCAATGCAAATCACAGTTTCAGTTTTCTCAGCAGGTACAAATAATTAACAATGCAATTCTTTGCGGTGTGTGTCTTTGTGTGAAGAGAGACAGAAAAACTTGATGCTTTCACTTGAGCTTACATAAAACAACAACACTACAGTGCTGCATATAATTCCATGGTGATTATACTCAGTTGCTTTGAAATTAAAAGTTTATTTTGAGCTTCTGTGAAAAACTGAGTTGGAACATAAACTGTGTGGGGAGAGATTTAGATGAAATGAAAGCATGAACAATTAATAAATCTGTCCTATAATTAGCTCCTCTGGTTTGCCTTAAAATACAGAATCAACACTAAGCTCCTGAGTTTTGGTAGCTTAGCTGCATGCATCCGGGTGCTGTGGCTATGACTAGGTCAGGTCGGGCGAGTTTGCCACCATGTTGTTCATGCCGATAAAGTGAAAGTGGGTCGCATTAATTTAGGCACAAAGATGAAGGGTACAAGCTCATGCCCCCAGCTGAATTCATTCATAAGAACTTAAGTGAAGAGCTAGCAAACTCCCTGAAGCGTTGAGTAGCTTTAATGTGCTTCAGAGACCAAATTCTAAAGCTATTTCTCACTTATGTCCCACTAACAGCAGTTTAGTGGCACTGAGTCCCCTCTGTGAGAGGTCAGTTACACAACACCTGTTTACTGGAAGAATTATAGGGATACGAATAAGAACGATAAGGATAACGTAACAAACTTGAAGAGCAACGATTCCTACTTGTGTGTGTACATGTTCATTTGGACAAACTAACATTATTGTACATTCAGCTTCTACATAAGAAATCATGTTAGGCACAAAAAATTGCAACAGAGGCTTTATGAGTAATAAGTCCACTCTACATATACAGTATAAAAAGTGTATGACTTATATCTGCTGCATTCAAGTCATTCTGGAAATTTCACCTTTGGAAATTTTGGAAATTATAATAATGACATGACGTGTATTCAAGTGATTTATTCAGAATTAAATGGACTTGCCAGACAACATCATATTTAGTCTTATTCACTTCCCAAAAAAGACAGGAAGCTTTTCTAGTGCTAATACAACATAATGATGCACATAGTTTTATAATTCTTTTGGTGCCACAGAGCATGACAGGAAATGTGGTTTGGTCTGTCTTGCCATAACCCAGCTAAATTAGTTGTTTTCTGGCAAGCTTTTTTCTGTCAGAAAATCTTGGCAAAAAAAAAAAAAAAAAAAAAAAAACTTCACGAAAAAGAAAAAAACCCTCTTCCAACTCACCATTATGGAGTCTTCTAATCCTGATTCATCCCTATGTTCTCCTCCTTCCTAAAATATCTTCCTATATCCACACACAAACACTTCCAAAAAAGTACCAATTTTCCCAGAAGACTTTGACTATTCTGATGAAATGAAAGCAAATATTTAATTTCAGAGAAGCTTTTATATAGAGGGGAGTGTAAATGTGTGCATGGCTTTCCAGAAATTATTTCAAATTGAATTTACACTTTTACTGATCCTAGCTGTCATGAGGTTCATGATGACATCTGGAAACAATCAATCACAAATTGTAATAGTCAAGAGATTGAATTTTTTGATCAGATTTGGAGATGGTACTGAACACACCTCTTGTCTAGAACTGCAATGTAAGTCTTGTCTGTTGTTTTGGGGTCAAATACGAACAGCTCATCATCTTTTAGTTAGCTGTGAATTAAAATTTTAACGATGAGGTCATCTTTCAACCAAGGCTTACACAAGACAATGAAGTCATCGCTGCTGAAAGTTCCCCTGGGGAGAGTGGAAGTTTTAAATGTGGATTATTAGATCATCTAAATCAGCACACAAACAGCAACAAGAACAACAGAGTAGTAGGATTAAAACAGAAAGCGCTGTTAAGCACTTTTAGTTTTAAATCTTATATTATAAAACGCTGCATGGATGGATCTGTCCTGTCTTTGTATATCATGCTGTGTGGCAGGACACTCAGGACCCCAGTACTGATAACAGCATTAACAGAACTTAAGACAGCACTATCCATCTGTCTCTGACAGCAGGCACAGGACCCCTATCAGCCATGACACAGCTGCAGGACATTTGTGTCTCTGCCTACAGCCACAATCCCTGAGTGTATTATTGGCAGGCTGACTGAGTGTCTATGTATAAGAAAAAAGGATGGTATGGGTTACAGTACAATAGTCAGATGGACGGAAAGACATGCAAGTCTCTTTGTATTATATATATATATATATATATATATATATATAAAATTTCTCTGTGTCTGGTGGATTCATTGTTTTTCAATAGTGGTGCATTTGAATTCTGGTCATGCTGCCACATTCTTGAAGCGGAGAAACAGGTCTTAATTGGCCAAAATCAATAGTATTGTTTCTATTCACTGCTTCAGAAAGTAAAAGAACACTGGGTCCTTTTTAAGTGATTTTGTGTGGTTGGGGGGATTGCAATTTGACTGCAATACCAACATTTACCTAGGCTAAAACATTTGAAGCAGGCCTGCAACATTACAGAAGCACCATAAAGTTAAATTCTCCAGAATATTGTAGTTTTTCAAGTTCAATTAAAGGGATAGTTCACCCAAAATCAATGCTCTGTCATCATTTACTCACCCTCAAACTGTCTGGTTATCAACATTCTTTAAAATATCTTCTTTTGTGTTTAGCAAAAGTGTTCAGTTCTTGATTGGAGATCAAGAAGATTGAAATAATTTGTTCATTTTACATTTACATGGGCTGAGATCAATGAATGTCATCCTAAAACATAGAGTGCTAAATGTTTTCATCCAGGGATAGTTTATCCAAAAAATAAAAATCTTCATTTACCCATCCTAATTTTGTTCCAAACCTGTATAACTTTCTTTATTCTGTGGATATATATATATATATATATATATATATATATATATATATATATATATATATATATATATATATGTATATATATATATATATATGTATATGTATATATGTATGTATGTGTGTATATATATATATATTTAGGAAATCAATGGTACCCAAAACTGGTCACCAACATTCTTATATATATATATATATATATATATATATATATTCTAAAAAAAAAAAAAAAAAAAAAACACAAATTCTTTTGTGTTCTACAGATGAAAGAAAGTCCTACAATTTTAGAACAACATAAGGGCATAAGAATATAACAACATAAGAATTTTTCCTTCAACTTTTCCCACAAGCTTTTTATAAAAAGCAGCCTAATGACTATCCATTCCCCTAATCTTCAAATCTTAATTCAGATTTAGCAGGCTTTACTTCCTCGCAAATTTAAAAATAAAAAAATAAAAATTATAATAATTGAGACAAGCTTTAAAAGTAGAAAGACAAAGAATAAGAGAAGGAAAAGAGAGGAAGAGCAGAAAGTTTAGTGGCGCTTAGCCATTTAGTGCCCTAGGTGTGTTACAACAAACAAATCATCCAGCTGGAGCCTGGGACCATCATTAATCCATAACGTAAAGAAAGGGACTTCAGACGAGATCTGCGACTGCATACTGGAATTGGGTTTTGCATTTTTCAAAAGGTTTTCAATTATTCACTGTGGAAAATATGGGCACAACACCAGCCAACCCCATTTCTCTCTCACACACTCCTGCTCTCCTCTGGGTTCTTGAACCGGGTGTCTAAAATTTGACCTATCTGCTCAGTCAAGCGACACGCAACTAAAAGAGCAGAGAAAAGAGGGTCTAGAGAGGGGAAAAAACATCAATATTGCTTTAACCCCCAAAATGACACCATGTAAGGGAAATGATAAATATATCCATTCAAAATTTTCACAAAAGCCTTTGCATATGCACTTAAAGGCACTGAGCAAATAAATCTATAGCGTGTTCAACATCTACAGTAATTAAAATTAAAGCTTTTATCCTTTGCCATTAAGGCGAATGCCTGGTAATCTGGAGCATCTTTCTTAGTAATACTCTTTCTCTTACACTTTTCTCTCTCTCTCTCTATCTCTCTCTTTCACTCTGTCACAGTGAATCAGTGGTTGGCATAGTTACAAATGCCATTGACAGCAGCTGCCCTACAGCCTCTCTCCTTTCCCTGCCTTTCTCTCTCTCTGAGGTGAAATATACATGAAGCAGGCCCCCCTGGCCTCCACTCAAATCAATGTTATTCAATTACAGTCAGCCAGCATTTTACTGAAGCACTCCCTTGGGTTAGAGCCACAGACAGCCTGGTCAGTCATCAGCTGTAACCCTTAGCCAGCTGTCTTCTTTCGCCAGCATATTACTGCCATACATCACAGCTCCTCAGTAGGTTAAACCCACATCTGGGTTGTAATGGTGTAGTGTTTCAGTGCTAGACACCAACTGTGCTCTTCAGTTCATACATATTGTCGCAATACGTCATAGTCACTCTATGGCTTTAAAGTGAAATCCTCAACAGCTGCAGTTGATAAAAGAACAATAACCACCTTCAAACAGTAATTCACATTTAGTTCATAGTTCATGACAAAAGCATCAGTAACTTCAAGCACAAAACTATACACGCACATGATACTGCTGCACTATATGTTAGTAAAAATTCAAGAAGCATTTAAATAAATCTTGGGATATTTGACATTTATACAACAGTTTCACGGTTTGTTTCAGTCTGCTTGTCTGTGATTGCTAGTTCTAGATATGCTGTCAGTCTGTGCATTAGTAGTGGATTATTTTTGCAGGTTACATCAGTACACCAGTAGGTGGTGACAAGTGACCATTTTTATGATTGAGTCATTGACTCAAACATCGAACTGAATTTATTTAACTCTCTGATTCATTCAGCAATGAATCAATTGACTGTTTTTATGAGTTAGCCATTGAATCATTTACTCAACCAATTAGAAGATTCAATCAGTAACGAAACACCCCTGTTGTGTGTTATTTGCAGATGCAGCTGTGTCTAAAATATTACTCAAAAGGTACTTAATATTAACTTCTTGTTTATTGAACTGCTGTATAAAAGCAATGTCACACTTGGAATCATGCTGTTGGTGTTAAATCAGAAAAATTATGATGCATTAACTTGAATGAGAATAAATAGTAAAAAGTTCAACAAAATTTTAAACGAACAATTAGGAGACACAAATGCCTAATCACTTTGCATTACATCTGCACAGTATGATCAGCACAAAAAGTGTTTGATAGACTATAATTCTGAAGTCAAATGTTTTTTCTCGTCTTAAACATACGAGAAATATTTTTGTAAAAAATACAACCCAAAACTGCACAAGGGATTTCAGAGTAAATATTGTTTATTTAACAGGCACATTTTTGAGGACTGTACCTTTGGAAGGGCGTATTTAGGGAATCTCATTTGAACAAATTCATTCCTCCGGAATGAGACATAATACTTGGTGCGATTTCCTGTAGTTACCTAAAAAAGAAAAGAAAGACAGTGTGTTTATTTTGTTTACCAATGCAGTTTTTATTTCACTATCCCAATGGTGGAGTCATGTCTTCACCGTCAGCAATTTTGAGACAAATCACTCTTTCTTTTCTATTCATCCTTTTCAGTCTGAATTCACACTGTCGATTTTACCTGGCTGGTATTATCCCAATAGATTCAGTCTCAACTAGCACTAGTCTGTTGGTTTCTTGTACAAACTCTCTATAGTTCAGATGAACTGTGTCCATCTGCATCAGCGTGCCTCTGACCGAACACAAACATTTCACACACTGTAGTCCTGTTTCTCAAGGGCATTATCTGAATTCCTTTTCAACAGCTGCAATCCCTTCAAAAAGCAACTGAATAGGTGAAAGGGGGTGGGGGAGTGAGAGAAATTAATACAAAACAAGAGCAAATGTCCTTGAGTTACTGTCTAATTATAAAAGATCAGAAAAAGTAATTAAATATAGAAAAAAAAAAAGAACAGAAAGGAGATAAAAAGAGGGACAAAAAACAGAAAAGAGGAAAAAGCAATACTGTATGTCAAAATGAAGTATGTGAGACCAAAATTATTGCCAATCTTGTGGACACTGCATATTAGCTTGTCATATACAGGATTAACAATAATTTTGGTATGTGTGTCCTGACAAACAATGTCTAGACAAATCTGATTAATCAATTCTTGAATCACATCTAAACTTAATAGAGTGTATTGTTCACTTCAGCACTCTAATAGTGAGAAATTTTCCTCAAAAGCAAAATGAAAGCCTGAAAAACTCCCAGCAATTGAAATGCTATAGCTGTCGCTGCATTTGCTTTAGAGATGAGAGACTTCATCAGTCTTTACATGTGAAAATAGACTGCTATGCTGTTGAGAAAAAAGCCCAGCTTTGCACTTCTGAAAACATTCACTGAGCCGTGAATTGCCCATGCGGTCTAGCACTTATCAGTTCTCTCAATATCAGCCAAAGGGACAAGGTTAATCAATGGTCATGCTTTTAATGTTGGTTAAACACCAAGAGTCCTGCAGTATATGTATGTATGTATGTATGTATATATATATATATATATATATATATGTCAGATTTTGTATTCTGATTGGTCAATCATGACATACTGCAGTCAGTTATTTTTTTAATAACATTAAAAATAACTAAAATCCATTTATTTATATGGCAAGCAGCTGTGTAATAAGTGGCATAATGTGCATTCAGAAGGTCATTTTCACAAAATAAATCTATTGTAATATAAAACCTTGACCAGGGTTTATTTTGCCTGGCTAAAAGTACATTATCACTTACATGTGTGTTTATAATGTTACAAAAAATATATTACAAATAAAGGATTTTCCTTTGAATTTTGAGTTTATTTAATAAAGAATCCACAATAAATAATTTAACAAAGACATTTAGCATCACAAATTTTTGCAACACTGATAATAAGAAATGCTACTTGAGCAGCATATCAGCATATTAGAATGATTTCTGAAGGATCATGTGACACTGAAGACGAGAGTAATGGCTGCTTTAATACAACTTTGCCATCACAGGAATCAATTACATTTTAGAATATATTCAAATAGAAAACAGATATCTTAAATAGCATCATCATTAACATCAATTTACCTTTACAAATATGTATTCATCTTGCACTGAGAGGGAATTGTGATCAATCTTCCCCAAGAACTGTGCTGTCACCATTTTATCAGAGCAGTTTTGGATGAGACATGTCACATAAAGGTATCCTGGTGAAAGACAGAAACACACACACACACACACACACACACACACACACACACACACACACACACACACACACACACACACACACAAAGGGTTAGAGGAAAGTGAAGGTAAAAATATGACTCTCAAAAGTTTGAAAGGACTTTCATTTCTATGTCTGATCATGTGGCTTTTGTAAGTGAGTTTCTGGATTTCATTCCAGAGGTAAATGGAGCAAAAGATATCTGCAAAAAAGAGCTTTTAACAAAATTAGCTGAAGCCTCACGGTACAGATTGCTTTGCTCCAGAATGGCAGGAAATTAATTATAAGGAAAACAGTGCAGAGGTGCCCTGTTGACGTGGACTTTCTGTTTAGAATCTCACACAATAGCTGGCTCAGCAACCTCTACAAAACACACACACACACACACACACACACACACACACACACGCACATGCACACATGTATCAATTATCTAAACATGCATAAAAAATGACAACCAATTGAGAATACATGCTCCAAAAATCACAGCCAAAGGTTTAAAAAGGCCAAAGGTCAAATTGGGGAACTTAAATACTATTCTCATAATGTTGTTTCCTCTCATTCTCAGTGTTTTTATTTTTTGTTATTATTTTTAGGCAAACAACTGGGCAGACTACTTCAGTGACGAGGACGAATGGTTAATCAAAGCAGTACAGCAGAGAAATTCATTAAAAAGCAATTAGAATGGCTGAACGCTTTTCCTCTGTCTTCTGTCACACAAGGTCAGATGTGTCTACACACACACTACACACACAGAAACACACAGACACACACACGGAGCATCTTATGAGAGGTTGAAAGAGCCACTAAGCTAAAGCAAATACACTTGAGGTCTGCATCTGTCTTTGTGACACAAACCCAACCAATATAAAGAAATGAAAGTTAATTTATCAGGAGAAGGGCTGGATGTATGTGTCCAGTGTGATCTTTTATACTGGTTAAACACAACTCTCACCTCCCTTAGGGTTTGAGTGTATGTGTTTGTAGGTTGCAATGTGGCTGTCAGTGTTTAACCTTCACTGGCTAGAGTGTGATGAAGCTCTGTGCAACAGTTTGCATCTGTACGGCTGGTCTCTTTTAATACACACGAACACACAAGCCTCACAAAACAGCTCAGCCAGGAGGAATTCACTGAAAGAGATTTGTGTGAATGAGGCAAAACTAAAGCCTCAAAACATCCCATCTGCCCTCTTTCGTAGTGGTTTGTTACGGTATGTAGAATTGAATGAAAATGCACTGTTCTATAAACACATGCGCTCCCTTACCACCGCTGATGTCTTGAATCTCCATATGAACCAAATCAGGATCCACATCCACCCCTGTCACAGCCCTTAAACAAAGCATACAGTTAATAACACTCTGAGAGGATCACACAAGACTGATTCACACACAGAAAGACACCTTAAAGGGATAGTTCAGCCCAGAATTTTAATTCTGTCATCATTTACTCACACTCGTGTTGTTCCAGTGACTTAATTTAACACAAAAAGGGAAACGCTGAAAACTTTTTTTCTCACACAAAGACCTCAAATATAGTGCATAACAATTTTTATGGTACTTCATTGTGCTGTTGTGCTTTTTAAAGCTCCCATTCATTGTAATACAAATGTAATACATTGTTTTGTATACAAAACAGTGACCAGTGACAGCCTTCAGAAATTTTCCCTTTTGTGATCCATAGGAGAACAGTCATAAATCATAGTGTGTAAATGATGCCAGGGTGAATGCAATTTTTGGGTGAACTAACCCTCCTCACCCATACAGACACACACACACAAAGTTCTTGGTTTGAAGGAATGCAGACAGCTCACTGTCCTTAGTCCAGCTGTGTTAAAGGGTTAGTTGACCCAAAAATGAAAATTACCCCATGATTTACTCACCCTCAAGCCATCCTAGGTGTATATGACATTCTTCTTTCAGACGAATATAGTCATAGTTATAATAAATAATGTCCAGGGTAATCCATGCTTTATAATGGGAGTGGATGGTGCCCCAAATTCTAAAGACAGAAAAAATGCACTCATCCATTATAAAAGAAGTCCACAAGGCTCCGGGGGGTTAATAAAGGCCTTCTGAAGCAAAGCGATGCGTGTGTGTAAGAAAAATATCCTTATTTAAAACTTTATAAACTGTAATCTCTAACTTCCGCTAGCTGTCATATGCACGTTCACGAGAGAGTGGCGTTCCAGCTTGTGACGTAAGACGCATGCGCAGCGTGAGCTCCGGTGAGAATATGCTAGTCTCGCGAGAACCAAGTTGTGTACAGCAAAGGAAATCCACGTGAAGAAGCGAATTATTTGAGCTATACTCTACATTTTATGTTAAAATGCTGATTTCTTGTGAATATCCGGGTTGCTTCAACAAAGCTAAAGCCTTGAGATTACGTGCGCCGACATCAAAGGGAGATGCAAAGCGCTGTGCGTGACTGGCTGCCGCTTCAAACCTGGATTGTTTGTTTGTATGTTTTGCTGCACTGATCGGATTACTGCTTTGTTTGTATTTCTTTATCACCACCGGATTACTGTGCTTTTCGGATTACTCCAATTCTAACTGTTGGTGCTTTGGACTTGATTGTTGACTGCAATTTTTACTGCCTGCAAGTTTTGCCATCGGGCTGCTGCGAGCTCTCTACCGTTGCGTCTTCCACCACTTTCAGCTCAACAGATGGGTGAGTTACCGCTCTCTCTATCAGTTGCGCGGTTTGTTTACTGCTTGCTATCTGGGTGTGTTGTCTCCCTCTTAGCCTGCTGTTTTTGGTGATGTGGCTTACGGGGTTTGGCTAACGTGATTTTCGCTAGTGATTGGCATTTACTCCGACAATATAAACATGCCTCGGCCAACAGTTTTTCAGTTTGTTTTGCTGCTGCAGCCCCCTCCATCTCCCGGAGTTCCTGGTCAGTATACTCCGGTTCAAACAAATATGGCTGGGCAAAAAACAAAGTCTTCTCTTGGCTTATATTGAAATCCTCCGACATTTTTCTTAACAAATCCTAGTTTTGTACTTTTAATTCGTGACCGGTGTTTTGTTTTGCTCTCTTCCATGTTCATCACCGGAGCTCACACTGCGCATGTGTCCTACGTCATAAGCTGGGACGCCACTCTCTCGTGAACGCGTGTATGACAGTTAGCGGAAGCTAGAGATTACAGTTTATAAAGTTTGAAATATGGATATTTTTCTTACACAAACGCATTGCTTCGCTTCAGAAGGCCTTTATTAACCCCCCGGAGCCGTGTGGACTTCTTTTATAATGGATGAGTGCATTTTTTCTGTCTTTAGAATTTGGGGCACCATCCACTCCCATTATAAAGCATGGATTAGCCTGAACATTATTTAATATAACTCTGATTATATTTGTCTGAAAGAAGAATGTCATATACACCTAGGATGGCTTGAGGGTGAGTAAATCATGGGGTAATTTTCATTTTTGGGTGAACTATCCCTTTAAAGACAATTGTTTGGAGGTTAACTTAAGTGTTTTAACAAGAAGAACAAGCCTTTTAGGAGTGTGTGTGTTAATTTATGATTTTGTTTTACTCTATCCTCTGCACTTCCACGTTCGTCAGTGCGTCATGCTTCGGGTCAGAGGTTATTCTTCCGCCGCAAATCGATGTGTATGGCAGTCTGAAGGAAGCTAGTTATTATAGTTTTAAATATGGATATTTTTCTTACAAAAACCCATTGCTTCACTTCAGAAGGCCTTTATTAATCCACTGGAGCTGATATGGATTATATTTATGATGGATGGATGCATTTTTGGGGGGCTTCAAAGCCCCCCATTCACTGCCATTATAAAGCTTGGGAGAGCCTGGATATTTTTAAATATATCTCCGATTGTGTTCGTCTGAAAGAAAATATACACCTCATATATACACCTAGGATGGCTTGAGGGTGAGTAAATCATGGGGTAATTTTTATGGAAAGATATTCCGGACAATTTTCAAAATTGCAAATTGTATTTGCAATTGCGTTTTACATATGTGGACGAATAAACTGTGACGTAATCCAAACGCAACTGCAAATCTTGCATTACCTTTTGCGTCTTCGCTGTCGCGAACGCACAATGACTACCAAATTTCAAATGGAAAAGCAAAGTCCATTTGCAACTGTTTTTCCCATGTATTTCGGATTATGACCCTGTCATATTTAAATAGCAATCTCAATTACCACGTCTGCTTTTTCGTTTTCTTTGCGTCGTGTATGTAGCCTGCCAAAACTCAAATGCAATCGCAATTCATTTAGCATTTGAATTTCCGATGCCTTACATGGAAACCTGTCAATCAGCGCCAGAGGTGGGACTACACTATGGGGCGTGTTTGTATGGTGATGTCACTTGCAGTCGACTGTCAAGAGGGTAAATGTCATGCCGATGTGTACTCTATACAAAGTTGTATATCATAAATGTCATCTCTGTACTCTTTGCAGTCATAATAATAATAAAGAAATGTCATGCCGAATGCTTTGAACAATGTAGGTAATCTGTGAAATTGTGGAGGAACTTATGATGCTCGCGCAGCAAGTTGACGACGCCGGATTGGAGTAGCTATCTGAGCGAACCATTCGCAGAAGACTAGAACAGCATGGATTAAGGTACATACAATTTTCATAAATGTGTGCTTTATGGAGAGAAAAAAAAGCATTTGGAATGTATGGCACTGTACATATAATGAATATTAATACATACAATATAAAACATATAAATGGCAGCTACCTTTGGCTCTCCAGGCCAAGACTTCCCTTACGAAAATTAACCATGGTTTTATTAAGAAGAAAAAACATGGCTATTGTAGTTATTCAATGGTAACCACAAATTAACCATGTTTTTCTACAAAAATCATACTTTAAGGTATTTGTGTGGTTGTATAAATGGTAATCAATACACACACACACAAAAAAACAAAACAAAAAAAAAATATTATGATAATAAAACCATGGGTAATTTTCGTAAGGGTTGTTTTTAAAAGATTGCTATGATTGTGTTAGGTATTTATGCTTTTATTATTGCCTTATACAAAAATATATATCATCTGACAATCTGTGGTATTAATATTCATTATATGTACAGTGCCATACATTCCAAATGCTTTTTTTCTCCATAAAGCACACATTTATGAAAATTGTATGTACCTTAATCCATGCTGTTCTAGTCTTCTACGAATGGTTCGCTCAGATCCTCCAAGCAGGCGCGCAACCTGGACACATGAGTAACCACACACAACGTAGTACTGAATCATCTCTAGTGGTCTGTCCATCAAAGGACGTCCTGGTCCTTTAGTTGTTCTGTCCCTCACAAAAGCCTATCAGCCACTTCACTCAGGTTGGCGAAGACAACATTACTGATGCTGCTGTTCGTCAAGGAGACAAACTCATTTAACCTGTCCAAAACTAAATGACTTCTGAGTAAGAGGAAATCTGTAGAGAATGAACTGTCGTCAACTTGCTGCTCGAGCATCATAAGTTCTTCCACAATTTCACCGATTACCTCCATTGTTCAAAGCATTCAGCATGACATTTCTTTCTTTCTTTTTTATCAGGTTTATAAACAAGTACACAAAAATATACAACCCTATTAACAACAAAATCACAAAACAAAAAGTAAAATAAAGAACAAACAAAAAATAAACATACAAAAAATATATAAATATAAATTACATTATATAAAGTAAAGGTGTCTCAAAAGGCACTTTTTAACAGCCAGGCAAAAGGTCACAGAGCATACAGTCAACTGTACATTATAGGAAAGAAAGAACCTATATTATAAGATGCACACATTGTTATCGATTTTAAGGCTTTAACATTGCTGGAGGTAGATATTGTATCCAAGTAATAGTTCAAATCTTTACAAAATATAATAAATAGGGGCTTTACAGACCAAAATGTGCACTTATGTATAAAGAAAAATAGCTAGTAAAATAAATAATTTATTAGAAAATATTTGTTCTTTAGATTCTTATCAACATGATAAAAACCAAACAAGACATCCTTGTACAACAAAGAAAAATTGTCTAAGACAGAAGCATTTTTTTCTAATCGGCATGACATTTACCCTCTTGACAGTCGACTGCGAGTGACGTCACTTACCATGCGAACACGCCCCATAGTGTAGTCCCACCTCTGACGCTGATTGACAGGTTTCCATGTAAGGCATCGGAAATTCAAATGCTAAATGAATTGCGATTGCATTTGAGTTCTGGCAGGCTACATAGGCGACGTGGTAGTTGAGATTGCTATTTAAATATGACAGGGTCATGACTCGTAAGACATGGGAAAAACAGTCACAAATGGACTTTGCTTTTCCATTTGAAATTTGGCAGTCACTGTGCGTTCGCGACAGCGAAGACGCAAAAGGTAATGCAAGATTTGCAATTGCATTTAGATTATGTCAAAGTTTATGCGTCCACATATGTAAAACACAATTGCAAATACAATTTGCAATTTCTTTTGAAAATTGTCCGGAATATCCTTCCATAATATGGACATGTGAGGGACATGACCAGTGAAATATTTTCAATTGGTTTGTGCATAAAGGGTTAATTTACACAAAAATTAAAACACCCTCATGTCGTTCCAAACCTGTAAGACTTTCATTCATCTTCGAAACACAAATAAAGATATTTTTAAATTAAATCTGAGAGATTTCTGTCTCTCCATTGATAGTCCGTACTTGCTTGACGAGAACAAACCTCATTGGTTCTTCCGGAAGCTCAAACGTGCTGCGTAAGTTAACACACAAGAATGAACCTCATTGGTTCTCGCACGTCAAGCAAACATGATTGAGCTTCTGTTTACCACAACTGATGTATTAAAGGTTTATATGTGAATAAAAGCCTAAATTCAATCTGTCATATAAAGCGATCAAGTCTCTTTAGACAATTTGGACTAAACCACTCAATTCATATGGATTAGTTTTACAATGTCTTTATGAACTTTTTGAAGCGTCAAAGTGGTAGTTGCGTGGACTGTCAATGGAGGGACAGAAAGCTCTCAGATTTCATTAAAAATATCTTCATTTGTGTTTTATGAACAAAAGTCTTACGGGTTTGGAATGACATTTTGGGTAAACAAACCCTTTAACTGGTTTGGGGGGAAAAAGTCCTGCATGTTAATGTGGATATTCAAAAGTGCTTTTTTCAGCATTACAGATGGAAATTAATGTTCTAAATCCATCTAATATTTCTAATGTGGTAAAGTTTACAACATAAAAATATTTACAGCAGCATAATGTCTACATAATCTTGCTCCACACTGATTTATGGCAGATTACTTGACCATCATGTCTCAACATCACATGATGAGTCACAATGAGCTCAAGACTCTTCTTCTGACCACACGATACGGACCACCCTCCCAGACAGCATCCCTGTCCATTAAAGCCACTCTGATTTATGCCCTCTCCTCTCCAGACCTCCCCTTCTGTTGTTTTATGAGCGAGGCAGCAGACGGGGAGGACAAGAGAGCCACAACCCTCACTATGAACTGATTCTGTCACGTCTTCTGAGGCAATTCTCTAAGATGTTTTAAAGAGGTTTGGAGACAGCAGAGAGGGAAGGGGTACGACCCTTATCAAACCCCCTGCTGCTGAGGAATAGAGTAAAAACAGCTTCAGATTTACAGTGTCATTGTAAAACCTCCAGCCAAATAAAATGTGCTGGATGGGGTTTATTATGGCAGATGCTGACAGGGAGCTGACTTTTTCATCTTTTATCACTATCAACCACACACAAACTATACAGAGCTGTGTAAGTGAATCTGGTAAAGTGCGCTGGGAGGATGACACACAAGCAGGAGAGAGCGAAAGATCAGGAAGGAGAGAACAAAAAAAGAGAAGGAGAGGGTCAGACAGTTGGGGTGGAGAAATAAATCACTTCTGTCCAGGATTTCAATCCCAGCTGTGGTTGCAGTGAACCATAACCAAGGAGTGAAGGAATGGAAAATAAAAAAGGGTTTGAATTGCACTAAGAAGGTGGAAGAAGAGAAAGAGGGAATGGAGGGGGAAAAGATTAAAGAGAAAGTCTTAGAGGGCAAGGTAAAGTGAAGTAAAGTAAACCAGTACTGACACCCAGAAAGACCTTTCTTTCTTCTGTGAAATACACAAGTTATTTATAGCAGAATGTCCAAGCTGCTCTTTTCCGTACAATGAAAGTAAATGGTAAATTCAGTGAATAACAGCTTATATTTTAAACTGTTCCCTATATGGAGTCAGAAGTCATACAGACCATGTTTACAATGTTTTTGTGGTGCTTTTGGAGCTTTACAGCCACTGATCCCCATTGTATGGAAGACATCAGTTCAGACATACTGCTAAACGTCTGATTTGAGGTTCCACAAAATAAAGTTATACAGGTTTGAAACAACAAAAGGTTCTATTTAAGTAGTGTAGAGTGTCTTTTAGAAAAACAAGTCACCAGAAAACTCTGTCTTTAGTAACACGTTCCTGCAGCAGAGTCCATTTGTGACCCAGATCCGTGGAGATATACAGCTGAAAAACAGAGAAAGACAAATAAATCACAAGTTATATCATTGATTTTTAGGCTGGATTAGATTAAAGCACACTTTGCAAATTCTCAGGATCATGATAATTAGATGAGCGATTCATTGTATACTGTACATAACGATCAGGTTGTGGTAAAACTGTCCATATACAGCAATTAAAATCACAAACGTTGAGTGTGTTTGTGTGTGCGAATTTGTTTTCAATTGATCATCTCTATAATGAGAATATATTGATCACCATTTGCATGGAAAATACACACCAAACTGCTCTATAACAACACAAACAGACAAACACACACTCACGGCCAAAACAGCCAAGCCGCCATGTGCTTTTTCATTGTCTTTTCCGTTTAATCTCAGAGATGATAAATGCAGCATGTTGCACACAGCGTCTAGGGGTTTTAGCAATTCATCAACTGCACATAAACACACACACACAGTTCTTGCCTCGTTGCTCACCCAGCCGTTAACAATGTAAACATGCTCTTTAGCGAGAGACAACTATGGCCTGAAGGCCAAGCAGTGCTGCTCATAACTCTAATAATGAGGATGCCAATATGCTGGAGAGCAAAAAGCATTACCATAAACAAAGCTGGGTGAGAAATGTGTTGAGAACAGTTGGTCAAGTCAACCAGCCGAGACCTAAATCATTAATACTGAAACAGCCACAAAGACTAATTCAGGCAGTTAAGCCTGACAAGAAAAGCTACAAACATGCAGCTGGAATTAAAACATATTATGGTCTTGTGAGTGACTGGTTTGAAGCTGCCAAAAAACACTGACTTCAATTGGTGTCATTAATAGTCATTTTCTTTACTGTGTTAATCTGTGCTGGCCAACACTTTCATGACTGACCTTCGCCTCCTTGCTGTAAGCCAACAGTTTGTCTTCCTCAGATGGATGGAAGAGGAGTGTTTCCACGGTAAAGGAGACAGGCTGCCGTTGAAAGGATGCACCCTCATCTGTGCTGATGAAGAGCATCTGGTCACGTTCATTGATGCTGGAGCTCACTAAGATCACCTACAAAAAATACAATGTCTTTAGTGACTGCATGGAACAGATTTGTCTGAATTTTTTATTTTTTTTTTAAAGTATGTGATATTATACTGACACAATGAATTTAACCAAAGTGAGGCCTTTAATCACTTCTTAAAGTGCATTAATGTGTTCCTTTATTTATTTTGCTCAACGCATATAGCCTAAGAAAAAAAAACAGGTAGGCTACAAATAAAAGATAAACAGGAGACACAATATAAGTCAGTCTCTTAGTCAGAAAAACTAGCCTAGCATTTGAAATGATTGCTCCTGAAATAACGCCCCTGAATGACCCAGAGTTGTGTGTATTCACAGAACTGCCTGAACTTTTTTGTATGCTGTAGTTCCTTTAACCACCTTTGAGTGGTGCTGTTGTTCAAACAACTGTGCAGTGAAGCGTCTCTAACAGGAGGCAAGTTCACTACCTGCTACCAGTACAGAAAAACAAGCTGAAGTCCTCATGGGGACTGCCAAACAGAGAGACCCTCAAAGGGATCTCTGTGAAACAAGTTATCCATCCCAAAACAAAGACTGGGGAAAAAAAGAAAAGAATCTCCTCTCTGTAAAACGTCCCTCTTAAAGCAATAACTCGTAGCATTTAGCACAGAGCCTCCTTTGTGGTCTGTGGATAAAAGCCATTAAACAACATCCTGTGCCTGTCCCAGAGGAGTACGATGAGCTGGCAGGGCTGGAAGAGGCTACAGCGGCCGGGTACAATAACATGGGGCAGAATGTGGTGGTCAATAGCACTTTAAAAGTGTAATCACTAGTCTGCAATGATGTCTGACTGACTCTTTGCAATGAGGTTTTAGTTAATGTCTGTAGGTCATGTAATCGGTTACGATATAATCTACTTAAATATCCTCTCAAACAATATTCAAGTTACATAGCGTCATTTAGAATAAAGCTCTGTATGTCCGTTTATGATTGGATGAAAGACTCTGTGGACAGCTTGGAGGATTTACCCGATAAAACAATCGTCCTGCTTGTCTCAACATTGCTCTGAAAGTGCCATGTTCAGATGCTTTACCTACGAAACCATGTGATTGTTTTGACCTAATTACTCATGCTAATGAACAGCAGTAATATTCATCACGTGACAAAGCTCTGAACGAGTCGCTAATTCAAATATTCCTCTGAGTCTTTCCGTGCAGTGGAACTTTGTAAACAGAACAGCCAGCGAAAGGGACAAACATGTCTGTGTGTACATGTGTGTGTAACTGCTTTTACTCAATGCAGCTCGACTAATTTTGCTTTCCACCCAATTTCATATGCAAATTGGTAGTTTTTATATCTAGTCTGTGCTGAGTGGGAAAATGAGAAGCATAGAGAGATGAAGAGGGGGAGAGAGCGAGGTCTGTTCTGTGCACCTGAGCTCAGCCACTGAAACAAAAGACAAACTTGAAGAAAACTGACTGCGGCAACAGCAAATTTTCAATACTCAACCACACAAAGCCGAGGGGAGAATTGTGGAGTGCTGTTTGAATGCTGAAAGCTTCTCCTGAAACAACAAACACTTGCTCAGCTTTGCATTCCAGCTTAGCTGTACCTGATGCACCTCTCAGAGAAAGAAAGTAAGATAGGATTTTCCTAGAAGAGATGGGGTCAAATGTCAGTGGCACAGATTAAAGGAAGATCACAATTCTGTCATCATTTAATCTACCTCAAGTTGTTCTAAACATAAACTTGTATTGTTCTTTATTCATTTACAAATCTGCCTAATGCTCGAGTTTAACTCACTGCCTGAATCAATTCTCAGTGTTTTTTTAAATTAACAGCTCACTGTAATGAATATTAACATAAAGGCTACTGTATACAGGCCACCGGGGAACCATACAGACTTAATATTTTCAAATATTTTCAGATTTTATGTTAGAGTTAGTACTGGCTGCAATTGTTGGTGATTTTAATATCAATGTAGATAATGAAAAAGATGCATTGGGATTGGCATTTATAGACATTTTAAACTTTATTGGAGTTAGACAACACGTGTCAGGATCCACTCATTGTCGTAATCATACTTTACATTTAACATTCACACATGGAATCGACATTGATGACATTGAAATTCTGCAGCATGATGACATCTCTTTGCTTGGCCATCCCTTTGGCCACCCTGCTCACAATTGATGTTTCTCTTTTTTTTTCTTGACAAGAATTGTGTTTATTTAGAAAAAGAACCATCTCTTTAAGACCACAAGCATGAGATTTTTCAGGCGCACACTCCAAATTCACCTCAGTGCCAGGGGCAAGTCAAACGAGCGTGGAAAAGGTACAGGTGCCAAGAGAGCTTCAATAGATCAACAGTGAATGGAGAAATGAAAGCTTTGGCGTAGGTTCTACCAGGAAGACTCTAATGCCACGTCATTCATTCATACTCATAGGTCTGGCCAATCACTGCTTTACACCTGGAGTATATAAGCACTGAACTCTGTTTCATGTTCGCAGTTGATGACCCTGACGTTCCCCTCCATCCTCCCCCACCACCACCAGGTTGGCCCTGTCCATCCATCGGGGGTAGGCTCCGCCCCTGCTTTCATCTTCAGGCAGGATCAGCCGAATCTGCATCCCCCAGGATTCGGAATAAGGACTAGGCCTACGCCAAAACACAACTGAACATGAATCATTATCGCTCACTACCATCTGTTAACACATTATGGAATAAATACCAAGCAAACGTTCACCTGCCCTCTGAGTCTGTCTGGTAGAACAGTAGATATAAAAGGTTGTGAAAGAGTTATTACAGCATGATTAAAGAGGTGATTAAAGCAGCGTTTAAACGTGCATGCACGTATGTATTTGTTACACCCGTTTCACACTGCAAGCTTGAGCGGCACGTGAGCAGCGCGTGAGCATAGCTACATTGTCACTGCAGCTGCAGAGACGCGCAAATATCCACACTGGAAGCGTTTGTACAGCATCGCAGCAGCGACTCCAAGCTACATATAAAGTGAGCATTTCTTTACAAAAACTAAATTTGTTTTTATAAGTTTGTATAAGCTTGATAGTTTTGAAAGTTTGTTAACATGGGGAGTTGTACAACATTCCCATGTAAATGTAAAAAATAAATAAATAAACAAATAAAATCCTCGTGTCATCCATTGCTGCACATGAATGAGGCAAGCATTGTGTTTTACATCATCTGCTGCATGCACATTTAGAAGACGGCAAACTCTGAGAAAAAAAGACAGCAAACTTGGGTTTGATTTGGGTAGTGCAAGAGCCTACCTGTTTGTGTAATAACTAAAAGATTGTTTATTTATTTTCTGGCTAGATTACTGTAGTTTTTTATAATACACCATACTTTCATCCAAACTGAACAATTAAAAACAAGTTTAAATGGGTAAATCTTCTATAAATATTTTTTATTCTTCATATAGTCAAATTCTTGTTAAAACGCACTGGACATGCTTGTTCTGTGCATTTTGAGCACTTTTTGTGTGAAATCATATTTATTTTGTCCATCAGAAGTGTGCTTTCACTTTAATTGAGTGCTTGACGCTCACGAGCTGCTCCTGCTGGTGTGAATGCACCCACTGGTTGACATGCACACCGAAAAAAATATGCGCCGCTCACGCTTGCGAAGTGAAACCGGCGTTATATGCGTCACATTTAAGAACATGCCTCTCAAATGTATAGCAGTAGGCTATGTGATCTTTTTTTGATCTTTTTTTATGTGATCAAATTTGATAAGTATTTTTTTTATTCTGTAATTTATGGCACAATAAATGTGAGCACTGTGCATCTGTACTAGCAAATAGGCACCAATTTTGTGTTATTTGGTAAAGTACAATACAAATTACGAATGATAATGACATTTAAATCCATAAAAGAACTAATTTCACATTCTGGCATTTATGTGCTGCTGGCTTCTGCCCTTGTCATAGTCACATTCTTGCACATAGGAATTCAAAAGAAAACACTTTTTTTTTTTTTTTCCCCCCATTTCAGTTTAGGTATTCGGTTGTTAAGTCTGACTTAACGCTGCAGCGCTTCCGGGTCCAAATGCTCTATCTCATACCACAAGAAAACAACAAATGGTGCTAATATACACACACGATGTGGTGTAATACTTCCAAAAAATTATAATCATAACCTTTATCTCCATACCAAAATCCCAGATGGCCAGACAGTGATTCATCTTTTATAAATCGTTAAAATATTAATGTCTGTGACGCTGTGAGCACGGAGACTGTTGTGTAGACTGTAAGTATTTTAAATGTTTAACTTTAAAATGTTAAATGTTTAATATGAATAAATACGTCACGACTTAACAAGCGGATAGGCTATGGAATCAATTTATTTTGACAACTAATAGAACTAATAGAAAGATCAATCATCATCAATGTTTACTTTTTCAATTGCAAATTTTTGAAATGGACCTTACAGTCTAACCTAGAATTGTTGAAGATTTCATTGATTAGATAAAATCAAAGTCCCTTTAAGACAAGTCATTTCACTCGGCGGCCATCTTTGAAACGCATGCAAGTGCAGCTCCTATCTCTTTGAATGGGGAAACATCAAATTCTCCAAAGCTTTTTGCCAAGCTTTCAATTAAATTTCATATTTGAAATCACCAATGAAATCTGACAACAACTGTCTCATACATTTTGTTTCTAAACGCTCAAATCATGACAAAAAACTGTATTTTCCAGGCTGGATAAAGCGAATGCGCATGTGCAATCCTAAATGAGCGTCTCTTGTGTCTCATTTCGGAGGCGCGCGTCTGATTGTTTCTATAGGAACCGGAGCTTCTAACGGCCGCTGCAGTGACGCGATGACTTTACCAATTGGCGATTGGCTCTTATTTAGAAGACTGGACTTATTCCGCCATATTGCGCATTGCACTTTCTCCCATTCATAATAATACGAGTGACGTGTCTTGTGTTATTCTATAGTCTTTGATAAAATTCAATGAAGGTTGAATAATCTTTGAACTATGTCATCTGCATGTCTTATCCATGAGGATGCAATGATGGGAGAACAAACTATTGGGGGTTTTGAAAACCAGAACCAAGCTGACTTAGCAAGTTGAACTTTAGCTATAGTATGAGCTTCTTTTCTATTTATATGCCTGAAGGTGAGGAAAAACACAAAAATGGTCAAATTCATTCAGTTTTATATGATCTAATTCTTTACTATCTCAATTACATTAAAGTACAAATTAAGTGTATTCAGTTGTGTTGTAGGCACTAAAACAGTCCAGTATTTTATAGTCAAACTTTTAATGTAGAAAAATGAAGATTTCTGGTTGCTGGCCCCTGCCTTAGATCATTATCTAGTCTCGTGTATACCCCATTTAGCCAAGGCTGCAAAACCAACCCCTTGTTACAAATATGGTAGAACTATCAATTCTACCACTAAAGATTGCTTTATAAATAATCTTCCTGATTTGTTTCAATTCCTTAGCATACTAGATAGCTTAGAAGAACTCGATGTTGCAGCAGAAACAATTGACTCTCTCTTTTCTTTCACTTTAGACATGGTTGCTCCTTTGCGCTTAAAAAAGATTAAGGAAAACAGTCCAATGCCGTGTTATAACGAGCACACTCACACCCTCAAGAGAGCAGCTCGGAAAATGGAGTGCAGCTGAAAGAAAACAAAACTAGAGGTATTTTGCACTGTGTGAACAACCCTAGGTATTTATTTGATACAGTGGCTTAATTAACGAGAAATAAAGCTTCAACAAGTTCGGATGTTTCCAAACAGCACAGCAGTAATGACTTTATGAATTTCTTTCTTTGCAGGAGTGATCAGAAGAGAACCTCTTTTTAATATTATTAATTCATCATTGTCATTAGGATATGTCCCAAAAAACTTTCAAGCTGGCTGTTATTACACCTCTCATTAAAAAAAACACGACTTGATCCTTGAGAATTAGTTAACTACAGACCGACCTTGATATCTCTCTTTTCTGTCAAAAATACTAAGGCAGTATCCTCACAACTATGTTTCTTCTTAAAAAGAAATGGTATCTGCAAGGATTTCCAGTCAGGACCGTATCATACTACTGAAACTGCTCTCGGAGTTACAAATGACTTAGTGCTGCATTTGATACTAGTATCGACCACAACATTTTTTTAATAGACTCAAAAATTATGTTGGCATTAGAATTGCACTGGCATGATTCACATCATACTTATCTGACTGTTATTAATTTGTAGCAGTAAATGAAGAGGTATCATATCGATCACAAGTTCAGTGTGGAGTACCGCAAGGCTCAGTACTAGGACTGTTAAATTAAAACAAGTTTTAATTACTGAAGCAAACACCTTTGCACGTAATATCCTAGAACACTCTCTAACACTTGATGGCTGCATCGAGACTTCGTTGTCAGTTAGGAACCTGTGTGTGTTATTTGATAGAAATCTTTTAATTGAAAGCCACATTTCTGCTATTTGTAAAACTGCATTTTCCATCTTAAAAATATATCTAAATTACGATATATGCTCTCAGATGCAAAAAAAGTTAGTCCATGGATTCATGACCTCAAGGCTAGATTACTGTAATGCTTTACTGAAATATTTTGAATGATACCAATCCACAGTCCGACTTCTGACTTGTGATGTAGCCTGGAATTAAATCACACCAAGTTGATTTGTTTGTCACCATTCTGTCACCTGATGGAGTTTGGGTTCCTTGCCACTGTTGCCTCTGGCTTGCTTAGATGGGGACAGTTAATATTCAACAATATTACTGATCTGACTGCACTGACACTATATGATGAGAACTGAACTGAGCTGAACAATGATATCACTGTTTTGTGCAGAGCTACCGTTTGCAAATTAAGCAAAGGGTGAGTGAATAATTTATTTTTTGGTGAACTATCCCTTTAAGAAAGCTCCACTGCCAACAGGAAAGCTTGTGACATCACACAAACATACAGAGACTCTCCCTCTCTTTCTCTCCACATGTGGAATATGGAAATTTTCTCCCACACACATCAAACACTTTGAATAGATATTAAGCATCTATTATGTCTAGGTGATAGATAGTGTGAAGGTGCAGAGGCCAGAGAAGAGACTCCCTTTTCAAGGGAGACAAAGGCAATGTGTGTTTGTCCCTGCTTGTGTGCGTGTGCGTGTGTGATCTTTCAACTGACCCTTCTCTAAATCCAGGTCTCACACAGGTAATTTGTCAGGAGCATGCTTGGGGTGAAAGCACTGTTATTAAGTCCCTCCTGCCTGTCATAATGGCTCAGCTCAGACTAAAGAACAGCCCACACATCAAACACCTACACCAGGGACGAAGACCCATGAAAACACTGAAGACAAAAGGAAAAAGGCATAACAATGCTCGCACTGTGTGCATGATCACAGCTTGTGCTTGAGGCTATATGTAACACACACACACACACACACACACATACATATATATATATATATATATATATATTCTCTCTCTCGGCTACCACTATACCGTTTCCTGCATTGCAGGGTCTTGGCTCTCTGATCATAACCTAACGAAGGTGTAATCTTGTATACCTTGACTATTGGCAGAAAACCCTCATAGGTATGACAGTTAAACTTAAATGTTAAAACTGTTAAGTGGTGTTAATATGTGTATTGCATGTGTGATCAATGGATTGATTTTCTTACACCATGTCCTATCCAGTCACGATGCAACATGTTTCCAGCAACAATCCCTTTGTTCACCCTGAAGAAGAGACTTCTTTGTGACATGACACAATCCCAACCAATCAGAAGATATTTAATGTTCAATGTACTAGGGGTGTAAATTGGATGTTTCATCACGATCTGACATCGATTCTCTTAGCCATCGATACAATATTTGACGATAGGCCTACCTCAAAACATAATGCAATACAATTACGATTTGATTAGATTCAGCGGACGGCGATCGATGTATTAATATTACAGTATTATGTGGCTATTTTCACAACCATTTACATTTTTATTAACACATTGCAAAAAAAAAAAAAAAAAAAATGCAACCAAAATAACTTTTAATAAAAGTTTTCTTTGCTCTCTAAAATGGGCAAATCTAGTATCATCATTAGGACATACACAACAAAACGAGGTACTAACCCTAACAGTTATTGAAAAAATAAATTTATTTAGAAAAATAAATATAAAAAATAAATTTTAAAAAATATGTTGTTAAAACTTATCAAATATTTGATATCTTTGACATTTGAAATCAGTTTGACATCTGTTTATAACAGACTTATAGACTATCTCTTTTGAGAAGTTTTTCTTTAGGACGTGTGCAGATGTGGCTAACATGAGAGTGCCCAAAAGTGCATCTTAAAAATATAAATTCCTATTTTTTATGCTTTGCATCTGAACATCATATTGTTAGTCATTTGATTGATGCATCAATTCATATCAATGCATCATTACACCCCAGTAATATACAGTTATAAGGAGTGGGATTTTAGACTGATGAGTTTTCATAGTGGGTGGAACAATGTAGCGTGACACTGCATAAATAGAAACCATGTGATCAACAAAATGTCCTGTTGCTTGCCTGGCCGTAGACTGGAACTGGTATTAAGGTCAAGTTTGATATGTAGATATGTACATTTAAGGCTGTATACTCTTAACTACAGTACATCAAATTATACCAGTTTCTGAGGGATCAATATCTGAAAGAAAAGTAGGTCTTGGAAAGCACTTCCTGAAAAAAAAAGTGTCTCATCCTAAAGTGTTTTAGATCAAGATAATTCATCATATTTTAACTGTGAGAAGAGTTTGCTGATATGATTATCAATATATATTGATATAGCATAGATAGTCAGCTATACATCATATTGGTTTACTGTGGTGGGAAACAATCCCATTAGGTAGAATTGACGTATTTTAGTCGTAATACGATCTGTAAAATGAAGTTATGTTTAGATGTGTGATACCACAACAGTCTCTTCAAAATAAATCTTCATAACTAATCACTGATGTAGATCAGTGGAGATACTGTAGACAATCTTGGATGAATATAAACTGAACTGCCACATACATGTAGTCCCTGAAAGGAACTTAGATCCCTTCTCTAAAAGCTAGAGAGATAAAGGTGAATTGGGGCATTTTGAAATGGCTGAATTATGTAGGTAGATTAATTAATGCCAATGATATATGCCACTTAGAGTCAACAGTGGGATCAATCATTTCTGTCTCATTAACAAGCAAGAATCCAGAACCTAAATTACACTGGATGATTCAGTGATTCCCCCTTTTAAATGCACAATACTCAAAACAAATACTGATATTGTGGCCATTTAACTATAACAAGGGAAGTAATCAATAAGGAACTTGTGGAAGTGAATTCTTAATTTATGGTCACGATTTCTTGTTTTTTTTTCCTTCCACATGTCATGCGCAGAGCTATGTATTACTCTGTTATTGGGCATTGAAAATATAATAAAATTAAATACTAAAATAGATAATAAAATAGATATGCAACAATATAACAGCTGAGTTCTGTGCACACACGGACTTGTTCATGCCCATGTGGACCTGCAACTTTAAAACTTTCTGTTATTACAAGTAGTGATGAGCAATCAGATAATCTCTATGACCCAATGGACCTATGTCTATCAAATAACAGTAGGAAGGACCCAATGTGGAAATTTCTCCATATGTAGCCACTAATTCCAAACAGTCTGTTTAGGTCAAAACGGCACAGATTCTCCACGGGGAAAGCTTAATCTCACTCCCCGTCTCTGCGGGGACTCTCTGATTCTGACTCCAGCGAGATCTGAGTGAGAAATCACAGCCTACCACTTTAAACATGCAAAAAGCGCCATCTGGGCTTTTGTCTCTGTTATGATAACGACATTACAGCAGCTTTAACTGAAGGATTTTAAAACAGCAGTTCATTTAAAAGCTGCTACTCTAAGCAGTCACTGTTCAAATGTGATATAAAGGTTTAGTCTTTCAATTTTAAATTAATTTTAGAATAATTTTACACATATAACTAACAAATAAATGAATAAATGTAGCAAGAGCCAAATGGAAAAGGGTAAAAAAAAATCCAATGTTTCTTAAAGCCTGAAATAAAAGTCAAAAAGTAATTTCAAGTCCATTATTAGGGATGGGAATTGTAAGGAATTTAATTATCTGGTTATGATTCCTCTTAGGAGTCCAGTTCTTCAATGTTCCATTAAGGATATTTGGAAAAAAATATGCAATTCTGCTGCCCACTGATGGGAGCATTTTGAAAACAATGAACAACAACAAAAAAAATAGTAACATAATTCATTAACTCATTTATTTTTATAAAATACATTAAAGACTTCATTAAGGGAATTAAATTCTTTGAGAAACTGCTCATTAGCATCTGTGATTCACTAAAAAGAACCTGCTCATAAGAGTCCTTCTCTCTGCAACAGGGCTTCACTGATCGCGCTGTTTCGTGCTGAATAAGTAATACAATGAACGCGAAGAATGCATGTGCGAGAATGAAACGTTGTGAAAATCATTCTATTCCGATTAAAAGCTGCTCTTGGTTCCGAGTCCAATGCCATACACACTGAGGGCTCAGTTAGAGATATGTAGGTAGAGATTATGACTTTGCCCTTTAGCAGACGATTTTCATCGTCAGCTACACTAATTACAGCAACAGTACTCCTGTAGCACCATGAGGCTAAGTGTCGTTTGCTCAAGGGCACGACTATAAAAGAACAGGGCTACTTGATCGCAAAAGGTCAACCCTACATGAGACTAGAACCTCTGTGACCATTTACCTACTATCAAAACTACTGCTAAGATTTAAGTTAACATAAAACATTGCAGTGAATGAGGTCAAGTTAACCTCATCCTGTACAACACAATATTCATCATGAAATGTTTTACAACTTTTTCTGTGCTGCGCTGATCTCAAAGGCATTAAGCAAATAGTTTAAGACCAGACTCCGTATGTCTTGGCAGAGAAGCACGCTAGCTAATATTTTTTGGACGGGGTTGTGCATGCTCAAACCTTTCAGCATGTCTGATTGATTATCGTAAATGCAGGACTTCTCTCATCTGAAGGATTGTGGGGATTAAAAAGCAAACACAAACTTTGCCAGTAATATTCCTAGCACTCACCGTGGATGAAATCAAATGGCTGCACATTCACAGGTACATGTCTGAATAGCTGCACTTGTAATGTCATCGTCCATTAAGGATTGTGCTGCATGAGTAATTGTCATTTCAATTTGTTTGTCTGACAAAGATATCCAAAATGGCTTTGGATACAAATGCTTAATTCAGGTCTCAAAGGACAACATATGCATCCACATAATGATGAAATGGCTGCTGTTATTCGACTCTGATGATTCATGGATAAATGTGGCAGTTATTTTGGAGGCCACAGACTTGTGTAGTCACGGTCAATTTGAATCCTGATAGCTGCACACAGAGTATAGGGATAATACTGGAGTGGTAGAGAGTGAGAGAGAGAGAGAGTGAGAGAGAGTGAGAGAGAGAGAGAGAGAGAGAGAGAGAGAGAGAGAGAGAGAGATGAGTAAATAGAAGTTGGGGTAAATGAGTGGATGACCTTTCACTCTCACCAAAATGAAACAGAATGCTGTTTACTTGATGCATCAGCAAATCTCTATTTGGAAAAATGCTTTTCCATTTCATTTAGCTTTTATTGAACCATCATATTAAAACCTGAGAATAGTGAGATTATTTTGCTGTATTCCACTTCCAGACAGGACAATAATGAAAACAGAGAGGTTGAAGAAACATATATTTACTGGGGTGGACAGAGAATGGAGGCAGAAAGCAAGAGAAAATGGGACTTTTTCCTCATGTTGTATTATGTGAGCCAGAACAATGACTTAATAGAACATTCATTCTGTGTCATGGAGAGAAGACGTATAAAAAGTCAGCAAATCTGACCCTAAAACAGAACAGAAATTAAACAGAAATTATTATAATTGCACCTTCCCTGTATAATTACTTTTGCACTTTTTTGGTTCTCATTTTAAGCAGGAGGGTAGAGTTCAGAGCTCCTCTGAAAAAGAAAGCGAGGATGCAATCGAATGATTCACCCTGAGAGAGGAGGAAGCGGCTTCTGTGTTGGACTGCGGGTAGAATAACAGTCCAAGACACATACTCAAAAACAGACAATGCTGAAAGTTAAATTAATGTGAGTGATGTTAACCAAACATGATTTGCAGTTAGAGCGAGTAAGAGGCAATAGAGACCTTAATTTCTGCCCCAAAGGTTCATCCCATTTCCTCTGAAAGCTGATCTAGTGTCAAAGGCCAGGTTACCCTGGTTACCATGTGGTCTCCGTGGAGACAGCTGTCCTCAGGCACACTTCACCAGTCAAGTGAGTGGGAGACGATCCAATTCAAACATTCTTGCTCATTTTCAAGGAGAGGAATAGGTGGAATAATTACCTATTGTGTCAATAATGGGGAATTTAGCTCACGTGGAAGCATCATTTGTCAAACTCTCGCTCCTCTCATTCATTCTCACTTGTCTTATTTATTTTTAACGTAAGTGTCTGTGGAGGGACATTTGGTAGATGTTCTTGTATTTTCACAGCTGTAAATGGATTACCAGATGTCAACAGAAACAAGTGGGTAGAGGAACTTTTGCCAGTGTCTGGAAGAGGTGACCAAGAGGATGAGAGAAGCAGAGTAAGACACACAGGCAGATAGAGAGAAAGAGTCCTAGGAGAGAGGTATTTTTCCACACATGTGGATATAAGGATATTACATGCAATTGCAGAGCACACACATGGTGCTGTTAAGGCAAGTCAGTTACGAAGAATTCTGCTTTCCATTCTTGAATTGTACATAAGAACATTTATTAGTTGTATGAATAACAAAGTGCTGTTATTTCATGACAGTATGGAGTGACCTAGTGAAGAGAAAACATCTAGATGATTTATAAAATAAAAAAGGAGGTGAGGCCAAAATGTGAATATTTAGTAAAATCCAGTGCATTTGTTGATTCACTGAAATAAAGTAACTTAAGTGTAAATTAACCGATTTATTTATATTTTGATTAATTAATTTAAAACATTAAATCTCACAGCGTACATAAGCATCTGCTAAAACATATGAAAATAGTCGTACAAATAAACAAATACATAAGAGAAAAAAGTCAAATGCTCAGATTTGAAAAAGGTGAAATGCACAGATAATTTAGTACAGTATGCTTGTATTATTCCTGATATTTTTTTTGTGCCAAACATTAAATGAATAGTAAAAAAAAAAAAAATCTGTCATTATTTACATGTCGTTCCAAACCTGTATGACTTTCTTTCTTCTGCAGAACATATAAAAAAGATATTCTGAAGAATGTGTTGTTGGTAACCAAACAGTTTTGGATAACATTCGACGAAGAAGAAAAATAAATAAATAAATAAATAAATTAAAATTTCTTCTTTTATATTTTACAGAAGAAAGAAAATCATATAGGTTTGGATTAACATGAGGGTAAGTAAATGACAGAATTTTCAGTTTTTGATGAACTTTAATCCCTATAAGGATCACACATGTGACATGCTCTTTTACAACAACACAATGGTTCGATTGCTCATGACATGATGAAAATGGCCCACAATAGGGTGATAGTTTCTGTCAATAGCCATCATAAGCCATGACAGTAAAAACACCTATTACCCAGCACACCGTGAGCAGACGACCGAGCAAGACTGAAGCAGTTTACTGTCTATTTGACAGAGAAAGATCAGTATATAAATAGGGCCCCTGGGGACACAATATAACAGCATTGCTCAAATACTAAGTGCTAAACCACTAGCAATAATGTAATATGCAATTGGTTTGGCTTCCACCGGAAAAATCTAAATGGAAACTGAGATAAAAATTTGCATGCAGCAACATTTCATTTCTGTTAATGTTGGTGCATGTCATCTTTGGTTTGCTTCACTAATGATATTATGCAGTGAACCACAACACCAACGTACATTTTACAGAAGAGAGCAGGGAATCAATCAGTCAAGGTGATGGTGCTGAGGTCGCGAGTGAAGCTGCTGTATGTTTGCGTTCATCTCATTTAAAGGGCTCTGCACGGAGTATCAATTACAGCATATACTGTATATAACTGAAGCTGATTTCAAGTTGATCACTGCATAAATATTTCACTGCAGAAATATTGCTTAGTTTCTTTAACTCCACTTTCTCAATCTGCTCATGCTGCATTTAAGCTGTCGTAGCCCGTGAATGCAGACCAGAAAATGTTATACAAGTTCAAGCTTTATTCATTCAGATGATTAATTAGGCTGACAGGAGCCTAAAGGCCTGGGTGACCAGATGTCCCGGTTTACTCAGGACAGTCCCGGTTTCATGAGGTGTGTCCGTGTCTTTACAATTTACTAAAAAAATGTAAATATGTCAGCTGTTTGGCAGACTGACTTAAAATTGAGCTTCCTCGATGTCCTTCGATCTTCCAATACTCTCTCTTTCCAGTGAATGAAAGTAATTGCAATTTTGCATGGATTTACAGATATTTTCTAGAATGTCAGCAAATCAGCTTGCAATGTATATGATGCCATAACATAAGATGTTTACTGCTGCTTCCTGTTCTCCTTGCAGCGTGGGCAGCTTCTCGAGTTGGCAAACTAGCTAAAGACGCTTGTTAATGTCAGATTTTTTCCTGTTTAAAATTGCAGCTTGTCAGATTGCACAACGACTAGGACTTTGCTCAGATGGACAGCACTGACTGGGCATTATAGGACACAGTCCACGTCCATTGATTCTGACATCCTCATTTACATGTGAAATTATACTGCACAAACCCAAGCAAGTCTTTTACTTTGCTGGCAATGTTTTGCCTGGAAAAAAAAAAATGATGTGGCTGGGCAACAGAAGTCTTGGACTGCTGCTCATGATTTAGAGCAGATTCAATGTAATGCTGATAGTCCAACTGTAATGTGAATAATGAGATGTTTGTGTAGCATATTATATAAACAAGCTAGTATCAGCATTTTTAACTAAACATCTCTCTTACACACACATTTCGTCCCCTTGGAATTCTAAGGTTCTATCTGACATTTTTGTCAAAATTGAGCTATTCACATATTCTTATTCTGTGACAACTTGTTTACATTATGTGCTGTTTCTTTTTTTTAAGGTGTGTACATTTTGGGACTTTTTTTTTTAGAAAACAAAAAGGTTCTATCTACAAAGTCGAACTCTAACTTGGTTCTATAAGGTTCTATCTGCGAGCCAATCAGCACTTTGAATGCACACACGAGGACCAATCAGGATCAGCTTTCTTTGTCATGTCGCCGGAGTGCTCTGTGACAGCGGAAAAGAGCGCAGAAAACGTGAAATCAGTGAAGACTAAACAATGCCACGGAACTCGATGTTTATTAGAAACCTCATGATCGACTATTTTATTTATGATTTTGTCAATGACAGCAGCCCAAATTCCAGGAAATTTCAGTTTTTGTGTGTGTGTGTGTGTTTTGCTGTAGGTATTGCTGAGGAGTTATTTTCATAGTTAGACACCAAGCTAGCCAGCAGCGCTATTAGGAGGATAGGTTCAGCTTTTGTAATCTATTTGCTTTATTCCAGTCACGTCATTGTCATACGAGGAAATGTTATGTATATATTAGGTTATGTTTTAACCTTGATCCATTTTGTGTATTGAGCTGTATGTAGCTATAAAGCTCTACGCTATGGCATGCTGGATTAAAGTGCATAAACTATGACATTAAGTGAAATGAAATGCTAAATTTTACATTGTTGGTAAAAACTAAGTTGTTGCATAGATAAATATTTTAAATCTGAAATATTTTTTAATTATATTTAGTCAGTGAAACATTTTTCAGTGTTTATTAAACTTTGTTAAACACCTTTGCTGAAGCATTGTCTGTTTTCTTGCAGTTTTTTTAGTCTTAAAATATCTTAAATTTTAAATATTAAGCCTTAAAGGCCAAATATTCAACAATTTAATTGATGGGGTCTTAATTACAACAATAAACTTTAGCATGTTATTTCAGCCATACTGATGTCTAGAGAGAAAGCCATTTACCTGTCCCACTCTCTGTGGAATAAAGTCCTGGTCAGATGCATTACAGTAGCTGCTTTCTGACTAAACAAAAGGAAACAGTTCCTGCAATAATGTGTTAAATTACCCACCATATTCCTACCTAAATTTAAATCTGCACTGGACAAAATATTTAGCACTGCCTTTTATGCTTAACTTGAAAAAGAAAAAGAAAAAAAATCATTCTAAAATATGAAATAAATGTCTTAGAAAGCATTAAATTTAACTTTCTCATGCTTGTCAACACATTGTTACAACACTAATTTTATGTTTTAAAACAAATTCTAAGTAAACTGTTTATGTTTCTTGAAAATTATTGCTTCAATTATGTTTTGCAACATAGAACCTTATAATTCCAAGCGAAAAGTGATTTTTTTTAGAATTAGAAGGTTCTATTTGCATTTGACCCATTCCAAAAATCCCCATTTACAAATTTGAGAGGATTTTGATATTGTACAGTTAGAATACATTTAGGGTCCCAGTCATTTTCATATATGGTAAAAGTTCCAGATCTATTGTTGTTATGAAGTAATCAATTTAAACTATTTGCAAATAATATTTTATTTTAAAATATGCACACATTCACTCTTATTCATATTCTAGTATGTAAAAAATGCAAAACATTTATTTTCATATTTGTCATATTCAGTTATTAATTACATGAAACATAAATAAGTATACTTTCAATTCACGGGATGTTACTGTCAGTCGCTGAACATTTCTATCGTAAAACAGTTGTCAGATATTAAATGCTTAGCTACTTACATCTTACCATGCACTCTTTCACTGCTAAAACTAAAATTGGAATTCGCACTCGTCTTCTGTGAACAGTAAAGCCCTGCCTTCTTTGATTTGATTGGCCATCTCAATCAATTTGACATTGATGAGCGCTGTTATACCGCTGAGACAGACCAGCCTAAAAATGTAACTTTTAAATCTTTTTGTCCTCCTAACATCAAACAGAGCAGTGTGTAATGGAGTGCAGCAGAGCAGCATAAAGAATATCAAATATTTGGGGGGATTTGGCCATTTCTAATTATTGGGGGGGACTGGCCCCTCTCAATATCTATGGTGGTTACGGCCCTGCTTTCGATTGACCTCTATTGTGTTAATACTGAGCTAAATAAAATATATATAGCTCACCCGTAAACACCACCCTCACATAAACATTATGCATTTTTATAGTTTTTCATTAATACATTATTTTGGCTTACCAAAATAATCAGATGTTGGTGAACAATTCACACTAAGTGCTCTAAGACTGACAATTTTGTCCTACACTGAAAGAAATCTTTTATGATTGCAGAAATTTGTCTCATACAGCAAAATTGTGGCCAAAATTATAAAGTGTGCATTTTGCTTAAGCTGGAGAAATGGCCAAATGAAAGTGCATTTCTTTGTGTGGTACTTTTTCCACACACAAACACATTCACGAGTCTACCACTGTGGGAATGAGTTAAGAATAACAACTTGTTATTTGCCATCAGTGATTTTCCACCATGCTTTTCCTATCAGACTCTCTTTCACATGCTCTCTTTGTATCTATCTTTTGCTTTTCTCTTCTGTATTTCTATCCTCTTTTCCTCCATAGCACCAGCAACCCACTGTGAAAATGACAGTACTTGGAGGGGCAGCTGCAGGGGGTGCACATGAAAGTAAACACACACACACACACTTGAATTTGTCTATAAGTATGATGCTTCTTTTTCCACGTTTCAGTGCGATTACTGTTCTGATTTCCGCTTTGACTCTCCCATTGAGAAAATGAGAGGGGCTTATTAAGAGATCAGTAAGATGAGCCCAGAATAGCTCAAGGATATAGGGGAAGGGTCCTCACAGCGAAGAGCGTGTGCGTTTCAACATGCACAAAAAACAAAGAAATGCACGACAGATTGAAGGCAAAACAGGAATTCTGAAGGCACTCAAATAGTAGATATTGTTGAATTATAGACAAAGCTGTTTGAGGTTAATCATAAGTCAGTCACGTCATGTTCAGTGAGTGTGTTTGAATGATGCACTTTCTTTTTCTCTCTTCAGCCAGCCAGTCCTGAAAAGCAGCCCACTGGAGGCCCAGTGTTGTTCTGCTCTTTTTTTGTCATCATAATTGCCTCATTCATCCTTTGTTCATTATTGATTTCCGGAATAGTACAGTGCTGCATTGCCAGAGACCATATTGGGCAATACTACTGGGAAAAATCCTGATTGTGCCACAAAAAACACAGCGAGAACAAATCGTACCAGTCACAAGCAGAGAGAAATGCACAGCACACATAGGCAAACTTGCATGTATACACTTGGTCACTTGAATATGCATTACACACACACACACACACACACACACACACACACAGGCAAAACACCTTGTACACAGCTATCAGTCAGATGGAATTTATTTTACAATGAAAATACTTCAATGTGGGCTTCGGAGATCAAATGTAAAACTAAAAGAGAAAGCAGTCTTATTTATCCTTTCCCTCCAAATTAAGAAAAGACAACTATGAAGTACAAGGGTTACACTGGACTCTTTTAGTTGTCCCCTCCTTCCTCATTTGACACTTTGCTGGCCTAGGGTGTCTGAACAGAACATGTCTCTCTCTCTCTCTCTCTCTCTCTCTCTCTCAGGGTAATGCTGCATTAATGCCTGCTGGTGTTGCACAAATGTTTTGCTGAATTAAATGTGGCTGAAAGTGCCAACATTGCTGTTTATCTGTAAATCTGCCTAATCCCTCGTCCTCACTGTTGCATGTAATCAATTTCTGAAAAAAAGGGAGGGGGAATACAAAGGTTCATTAATAGTTTACACAATGCTCTTGACCTGGCGCTCTTTGTCTTGATATTTGAACAGATTGACATTATTTTATTTTATTTTATTTTTATTTTATTTTAGCAGTATTCCTGATTTTGAAGAATATGCAGCATTTCTTTGGGACAGTAATGTATTCAGATGTTGTGTCTTGCTTTATTTAATAAGTTAATATTCACTGAGTTCATTAAACATTTTAGAAGAAGTAATTTCACAGTAATTTCTTCCCTGTAGCCATAATGTGGCTTATATTGAAAGAAACACTGGTTGAAATCTTCTCAGCTAACGGTAAGCCTGTATGCTTAAGTGAGCTAATGCAAACTACCTCTCCTTTATAACGGACTCTTAATCTTCCAGAGACATTAGCCATTATAAACATTGACTGAAGCCCAATGAGGCATCAAGTAGGTGTTGTGAGAGCTATTTCAGTAATGACCTTCAAGGCATGTAGATCTTTAATGAGGTGAGAAGCTTGAGGGCTAGCAGACCAAACCTCTTAACAAATGGGTCAGACACAGTCAGCAAGTCTATTCTACATATCATCCCATTTCTTCATCTCAAAGAAACACACAAGAAATGAATGTATTGTTCTGGTAAATACTGTAGTGAATGGAGATATTCAACAAACAATACACCTTATGACTGTGATTACGCTTTGATTACTGCACATCCCTCATATCCTTCATGCACACGCACACGTGCACACACACACACACACACACACACACACAGGATCCATTTTGAATCCATATAGCTGACTTTACAGAAGGAGCTTCAATGAAGGGCTCCGTCACGTATTGTATCATCTATCACATATTGTCGTAGTCTGGATTGTGACATATTGAATTTGGTTTTCAGAGAAATATCACATCAGGAATAAGAGGATTGGACGCATAGTGAGAGACACAGAGCTATGCTGCAGTGTGATACTGATATGTGTCAAGTATCACATAAGATTGAGTTTCACTTCTATATGCACGTGTAAGTGCATTTGTGTGTCTTAGTCGCTCGGCTGTTATAGAAGGACTATCTTAACTGAAATATTTAGACTGTTATGGAGGTGATCTTTTAAAGGACCTCAGCACTTTAACACCATCTCCCTTTTTCACCTCCTGCCTTTTCTACAATTTGCTAATGAATTTTAAATGAGCAGGTAAAAAAACACAAGTGAAAGGAAATAGAGGGAAAAATGCAACTTTCATGTTCCTCTGTCTTCAACCATTACAGCCTAAAAATATACCTGTGTGATCAACAGTTCTTCATAGTGAAAATGTACTACTGCTCATAAATACCCAAAACAAGGGTCAAACTAAGAACATCTTGAAGGAGTACAGAGGTATTCAGAGTCACAGTGCTATAATTTTAGCTGAATAACCTACAACAGATCACAGATATTTTAAACTGCATTCAATTGTGATCTTTTTACGTGCATTTAACGATCCCTATACTTGACATCGCACATCCTGCGATGTGACTATCGCGGATGCGCACATCGCGATTTCGATGCTAAAACGATATATCTTGCAGCCCTAGTGTTGGGTGTAATGCATTACAAGTAACACAAGTTACATAATCAGATTATGAGCAGGCGGGCTTCAATTCATAACAAAATATCTGTTACTTTTTCAAATAAGTAACGCAAGTTACTTTGTTTTCCCATGTACTGACTGACACCTCATGTCGAGAGAAATCGGAAGTAAGCCCAGACACGTTGTGTGCGCAATGTAAACATGATGGTTATTGTAGTTCTAGATTAAATGTGAGAAAGCAAATTCAAACCTATTACGCAATATTACGCAAACCTGCAATAATTAAAGATGTTAAATAATACAAATATACTTTATGCATTTAATCTCACTTTATTAGCCAATGTCTGCTGACCTTCAATGATCCAATTCAAACATACTAATAAGCAAAAATGACTTTAGATAAACATTACATTTGTGTGTTCATTATTATTATTATTATTATTATTATTTACTATTCTTCTGCAATCCAGAATGGCAGCACAGCTAAAAGGTTGGTTTGAGCTGCGCCCTCTACTGTACAGACGTGAATTTGCATTTCCTTCAGCCTGAGGATTATTCATTTCACTCTCGGTGTGAAAGGGCCTTTACATTTGCCAAACATAAAACTTTTTTTTGTTGTCGTTAAAAAAACAAGGTGAACAAAAGAAATGCAAAAGTAACGTAACATTACTTTCCATAAAAAGAAACAAAGCAACACAATTACTTACTTCCCTAACACTGGCTAAATATACTTTTTTCAAAGAAAGCAATCTTTATTGGAAAATATAAAATATGTATTTCTGACGCAAAGATACATTGCTAAAATAGAAATGTATTATATTATGGTAGGACACTAAACATGTTTGCAGGACAAGTAAAAATATCAACTACTGGACCAAAGTGGGGGGAAATTCTTATTGTTGAGCCCTGTTTAGTAATTTTTATTTGGAAAAGTGAATGTAAGATTCAGTAGAGAAGAGGAAATAAGATGAAAGAATAATTAGTGGTGACATGGCCTTTACCAGTTGTTTTTCAGGTCAAAGGAGGCTGTCATGCCGTTTGAATAGGCTAATTAAGATGGTGACAAAGGATTGATGAAACATTTAATCTCACTAAAACAGAGTAAAGTCTGGCATAGTGAAACACACCACCATAACACACCACTTTCATAACTATCATAACTATGCAGCATACAGCTCCTTTCTTATTGCTTCTCTGACTACAAATGAAAACACTTAAACTGGAAATGATGCAATATTTTTCATGTTCAGGCTTGACAGGATTATTCTCATGACAATATTTGCTCTCATTAAAGTCAAAACATGACTCAGCTCTCTAGAGGCTTGTTAAACTTGATTGAGTCATGTTCACAACTTGTATGAAAGGAAGGCATGAGAAAAGAACTTTGTAAGTTTTCAGAGAATGTTTTTCATGTGCTTCACAAAGGGAAGATCAGTTGGCTGATCTGGAGCTTCAACTGAGACTCCTCATAATGCACATACAGCAACACGGTATTTCTTTCTTTCACCTTCTACACACACACACACGTATTATGAATTGTATATACATATCCGGTGTTAATTTTTACAGATTTTTTTTTATAGTTTTTGTCTTTTGATGATTATATTTTTTAAATTTAGTCAATATTAAGTCATGTAATTTTATTTTAGTCACTTTTATACTAACTAAAATGTAATCTAAATCAGTTAATGTGCAAAGAAAGTGCACAAAACATACATAAAATATTCAAACATTTTATTACTGTAGACATATGAACATTAAAAAAAATAAATAAATTGCAAAACACTTATGCACATTTTTGTCTCGTTATTGTTGACAAAAAAAAAAAAACAAAAAAAAAAAACAAGAAACACTTTTATCAGCAATATTTTTTGTAATATATTTGTAAAATATCTTTTAGTCCACTTACATGCCAACAACTTGCCTTACTCACAAAAATATCAATTTACCACAATAATTAAAAGAGAAAGTTCACACTTCACTTATCCTGAAAGAGTTAGTGGAATGCTTAATATATGCAGAAACAATTGAAAAGCCCAAACCATCAATCTTCTCACAAAACAAACATGTCTAGCCATTTCTGGTAAGAGATTTGTTACAAATAAATGAGTGTAGATAAGCACTCATCTCTGCTATTAATTTATCTTCTCAGTCTCTCAGCCCATCCTTCACACACCTTCCAAAAATCCCACTTTTCTCCCTCCTGCTTTTCTTTCCCGCTCCAGCAACATCATCCTCCTCTTGTTCATCAGAGGCAAAAGGCACAGCTCTCTCTCTCTCTCTCATACACATGAATACATGTTGAAATGCTGGTTTATGCGCCAGTGCGTAGCATTGTTATGGAAAACATCAACATAGTTGTGTCCAAGCACACGTGTGGTCTGTCTTATTTCGTCTGGTGGGGCGTCTCACGCTGCATACTAATACTCTCTGTTATGCATATTCCCTATGTGTAGTTTGTTGGTCAGTAAGACAGCTGCATATGCATTATGCATGAGAGTCATGTTTTGCCAGACTATGGCAGGTGCGGTGGTATTATGGTGTACAGCAGGAAGGAGGCTATGGCATGTTATGACAGGTCACAGGGTGTCATTGTAGCCTGTACCTCACGCTCAGGTACAGTGAAATAATGACAGTGTAGAGCACAGTATGGGGTGCCGATAGTAATCTGATGCTACAAATATCAAAAACAACATACTGACTAATTTGATTGCCAGATTAATGTTTAAATATAAGAAATATATATATATATATATATATATATATATATATATACACATCCAGTCCAATATGAAATGAGTAATAATTCACCTTGCATGGCGCTCTTGACTCGTCTGGATTTGGAGCTGTTAAAATATTGAACTGGTATAAAGTGTGCTTGGGCGCACAGGAGTCGTGACCGAGTCCACAGCCAGATAAACAATGGTCAAGGTCAGTCTGAGGCTGTTCTCGAGTGTAAGAAAGCCATCAGAATTATCTATATTTAGCACAATATTGGAGAATGACTAGGGATTCTGGTTTTTAAACCTGGGCTGAGAAAATATTTGTGGAAAAATAAAGACCTATACAAATAAGGTGTCATACTGTCATTTGCTGATATTACTGACATTTCTAAATTCCTAAAAAACATTATTATAAATACTTTCAGCTTAGGAGCTTTATATGTACTGCTCAGGAGCAAAGCCTTAAAGAGCCAGAAACAACTAATCTGCAGAAAGATATGTCTAAACCAAGACCTCTTGTCATATATCTTGTTTATATGACATGCTAATATCTGGCTCTCAGGAGACAAGGAACTATGGGAACAAATATATGCAAATGGGAAAACACAAAGTTAATAGTAGACCAAAACTGTTACACTACAACTGGTTTATGCACACTTATGTTACTCCAATAAGGTTAAATAGAATAGCAACATACCAGATACAGTACTTGATTACAGTAAATTATTAATTTTCATTTTTAAATACACTAACATTCAAAAGTTTGGGGTCAATAACAATTATTTATTTATTTATTTAGAAATGAATCAGCAAACTTTTATTCAGCAAAGACAATTGATCAAAAGTGACAGTGAAACGATTTCAACACTGGTAATAAGAAATGTTTCTTGAGCACTAAATCAGCATATTAGAATGATTTCTGAAGGATCATGTGACACTGAAGGCTGGAGTAATGATGCTGAAAATTCAGCTTTGCCATCACAGAAATTAATGACATTTTAAAATATATTCAGATATATATATATATATATATATATATATATATATATATAAAAATGTAATTGTAATAATATTTCACAATATTACTGTTTTTACTGTGTTTTTGATTGACTAAATGCAGCCTTGGTGAGCACAGGAGACTTCTTTCCAAAACATTAAAAAAATCTTACCGACCAGTGGTGTAGTAGAACAGTAGAGTATGTTGTGAACAAAATCAAAGTCTCAGAGTATCATTTATTTATCAAAAATGAAAGAAAGAAACACAGAGTTCAGTACTAACAACGAGAGCACCTGCACTTCTTTTCCTATCACTACAAGCACTGACCCTGGTGCTCTATACACTAGTCAGTCGAGCCTCAGGACAGCAGCGAGTCTAGCTTGATGCTCACTGTGTCTTGTCACTACTGCTGTAAATTCAGCATTAAATCTCTCCTTTGTGGAGACTGATCTTCCCAGAGTGCATCAGGTGTCCTCAAGGTCCAGGTCTGATGCAACATATCTGAAAAATCACAAAGGTACAACCCCCACCTCCCTGGAGCAGCTGACGCCTGCACAGCCTGACCACTTCCACCAACACCCACATCCCTTCATTTATTTCCTACTAATTATATTTTGTATTTGTGTAATTGTGTCTTCACTCACCACAAGGTCGGGACTAAGAGTCTCCTCTAATGTTTGACAACACTTCTTAAACACATTTAAAACTACTACACTCGGAGGAAAGGAAGAACATAATTTTAGTCTGAAACAATCTGCACCATAAGGTCACGGAATAACATTAAGAGCTAATTATTAATAAAATGTGCCATAGGTTACACCAAATGTGAGACATGTCACACTAATCTGAAAATATAATTATTAGGATGAAGCAGGATATATTACTAAGGTAATATTTATAGTCAAATTTCACAGCAAAACAATTTTGTGACCTTTAGAAGTTGAGCAGGATTAAAAAAGACCCCTTGCCATTGGATGGAGCATGGAGACTTTGTTGTCTCCTTGACATAATGTTTCAGACACACACACACACGCGCACACGCAGACAGAGAGAGAGAGAGAGAGAGAGAGAGAGAGAGAGAGAGCGCCGCAGGCTCACTGCAGCATATGCAGAACATCAAAAGATCTTCTGCATGCAATCCAATGATCGTGTTCATATAACATTCATAAGACTCATCTGCGGGTCCAAGAAGTCATTAAATACAGGCATTTCACATGAAGAGGTTTTCAAAACAGGATAAATCCAAATAAATCCCTCCACATATTTGATCAAATACTCAACAGGGAAAACTGATAGCATTCAGATTGAGTGATGAAAAAGATGAACATACTTACTGAATTTCTTTCTTTTCTTTTAAATTTGTCTTAAGTCTGAATCTGGACATCTGAACTAACAGAAATACAAACTCATTATTAACAACAGACATATGAATGCAAGAAACACAGAGGTAAGCTATATGTCTGTGCCTGCCCATGCCTGCGCACTACAACTGACTAGAAGATCTATAATTTAATACAGTGGTTCCCAAACTGGGGTACGTGACGTGACAGGGGGTACGCGAACAAAATTCTGAGTTTTTTCGTTCATTTAATTCTTCCCCATCTTAAAACAACATTAAAACCGAGCATGTATTTCATGGCACAATGCCGAAAATACATGACATCCAATCAAAATACCACATCTTTTGCGTCAAACTGACTAAATCCATTTCCACATAAGCAGCGAGCATTTGGGTGCTTACAGGTTATGTCAGAGTCTGCTGCTTAGCAGATCGCGCTACATTACTACAGTTCTCGACAATGTACCTGTAGATTTAGCACTTACTAGCATGAAAAACAAATAGCCTGGCACAGTAGGTGCATAGAGATCAATTTAAGATTCAAACTCTTGATACAAAACATACCTTTTGTGAGTTCTTGTTTTTAATGTTGATAATATTATACCGTATAAGAGCAAGAATGTAAATCCAAATATCCACACGTTTGCAAATGTGACACTGATTTTATAGAACGGTTCAACAAACAAACGGATAATATTAAGTGATGTTCTTCACAGTATTGTCAGTATTTACTCTATTTTGCAACAAAATAATAGTTCCAACGAAAGCCACAGCAGAACTGCAGCACACAGCGGTGTTTCGTGAACGAATCTGTGGCTTTGAATGAATCGTTTGTGAAAGTCTTGATTCAACGATTCATTCATAAATACAGCCACTTGCTTCATTACTGAATGAACGGATGACTCCGTGACTCACGCATTAAGACTTACCGCCACCTACTGGCAGTTTTAGTATGTAACAGAATCACTTTTCACGTTTTTATCATCATTGCTTATTTTACTATTGAACTTAAAAAAAAAAAACATTAATGTTGTAAAGGTATTTATAAAGATAATAAATGCACTGGAAAGTCAATTTAAGAATACTGTCCCTTAATGGAAAAGGTGCAGTCTAAGTGGAAGAGAGGGGGTACGCAGAAGGATGGTGAATGCCTCAGGGGGTACTCCACTCTAAAAAGTTTGGGAACCACTGATTTAATACTGTAGATATCACATCAAACACAAGCAAATTTCAAGAGAGCAAAACAAACATCTACACTGAATAGTGTAGTTCTCTATACCGTACTTCCAGTTTATTCGTGTTTGTGCATGATTTACATCCAAATCTTTATACTAAATAAACTAGACAAATCCACTCTATGTAGAAACTCAAAACTGTTTTAACTTGCTAGCATAAGAGAGAAACACTCAATGACTAGCAAACAGTGAAGAAAAAGAGTTCTTATAAATGTAAACTTTTCAATTGTGTTTTTATTAAAGCCCTAGGATTTCAGTGGAGCTTTTAAAAAGCAGTATTGGTACTATCAGGATGAACCAAAAAACTTCTTTTTGCTGTCTTGGTGAATACAAAGTTCCTTTTTCAAATTAGCCACTGTTTGACCATTATTAGAATCAAAGGCAGCCTGTGGATCAAGTAGAAAGAATGAAAGAGTTTCACATAATGGCCGCACTGTAGACAGGACATATTTAAAGCTGACGTTTTGGCTCCCTTTATGTCAAAAGGCAGACACCAGTGATAAACATGACAGAAATTGATGCAAATTGAGCTGCAAATGAAGGTAAAGGCAGATATTGTTTATAGCTGCCCTACTGATGAAACAGACACTGTAAGGCTGATTGTGTTTTAAAAATTTAATTTTAAAAGATCATTTATTTCAGTGGTCTCACATTGCCGGCCCGCGGGCCACTTACGGCCCCCCCTCCACCCGGCCCGCAACTGATCTAAAAAATAAAACATAATCCGGGCCACTAAATTATTATTATTATGCTCTAGTTGCTACCTGTCTGATATGCAAAGAAAAGGTCGCCGTTCTAAGGGGCCATTCACATATCGCGTCACATAAGCGGCCGCGCCGCTTTCTCCTTCTCCTTTCTCCGCTTTCTCCTTCTTTCCAAAGCGCTTTTGCTCCTGTGGCGTCTGTCGTTGCTATGCAACCATGAGCCGCGCTCTCCACGATGACTAGGAAACTTCAGCAAAAGAAAAATTGATTTCTAGTCCTTGCATTAGCTCTACTATATATTTATATGGAGATGAGAAATAAAAACCCGGCCTGTACAGCTATGATCAGCTGTTTGGCTGAGCTTTCGGTGTTGTTACGGAAAGGCCGAAGCTCATCGGTTGGTCCTTGTCACATGCGGTGCGCTTGCGGCATTCTAAAAAGTTGATATGTTTTCATGTCGCCACAGCATAGGCGCGCCTGGAAAAACGAGCGCGCCGCACCGCATGCGCGTCGCTTCTATTATGAGCGCGCTTGCCTAAATTACAGTAAAAGCACTCGCGCAAGTCGCGAGCGTCGATTTAGACCACCGAAACTCGTCCGATGCTAAACGTTACCGATGCTCAAACGGCATATTGGACAAATATGGCTCAGCTGTGTGAGCAGAAGCGCTGCCAGGTGTCTGGCAAGAAATAGAATAGTGTACAAATGTATTTAGGGATTGCATTTGTTCAGTACAGTGTTGTTCAGTGCAAGATTTTGATGTTATTTAAGCTAAATAAAGTAAGGGAATATATTTGCACTAATTGTTAAAAACTAATACTGTATGTAACAATGATAGAGACACTGCTGTTTACATTTTTTTTTTTTTTTTTTTTTAAGTATGGCAAAAATATTTTAGTAATGAAATTTGAAGTAAATGAGAAATAATGCAAAGGAAAGTAATTTTTCAGAAATTTTCCGTTTTCTTGTGCTTGAATGTTAAAATGGGCCTCCTATGAGGTGTCAATCACAGCAATGGCCCCCAGCCAATTTGAGTTTGAGACCCCTGATTTATTTGACTATTTGTTTTATTTTGGCTATTATTGTGACTTCTTGAACAAGATGTACAATAGTTTGCTTAACATGTATAAACAAATAAATAGCAGCAATCCAACACACTTTTATGGTAATTTGTAACTACAACCCCAAATCAGAAAAAGGTGGGACATTTAGTAAAACCCAATAAAATCAAGAATCTGTGATTTGTTAATATCTTGAACCTTTATTTAACTGACAAAAGTACAAAGATTTTCAATGTTTTCATTGACCAACATGATTTTGTAAATATAAACAAATGTTGATTTTGATGACTGCAACACACTCCAAAAAAGCTGAGACAGAGGCATGTTTACCACTGTGTCACATCACCTTTCCTTTTAATTACACTTTTTAATCATTTGGGAATTGAGGATACTAATTGTTGCAGTTTTGCAAGTGGAATCTTGCCTGATCCAAGACAATCAACAGTCTGTGGTCATCGTTTTTTGATTTTTCTTTCCATGAGGCACATCCACTCATGTTGTAGAGTGTCTAGAAACCACACTGATGTAGCACATGCAGAATGAGGCCTGGCATTGTTCCTGCTTCCCAGGAAAGATATCATCTTGATGGCAGTATATGTATCAATTCCAATATACAGTACATCTCCATGTCAATGGTACCTTCACACATATGCAAGTCACCCATGCTGTTTGCACTGATGCACCCCCATAACATGACAGATGTTTGCTTTTGCACCCGTCTCTGATGAAAGTCTGGATGGTTCCTTTCGTCTTTAGGACTGAGAACTCGATATCTGTTTTTTCCAGAAACATGCTGAAATGTGGACTCATCTGACCACAGCACACATTTCCACTGTCTTTTAGATCATCTGAGATGAGCTCGGGCCCAGAGAACTTGGCAGCATCTCTGCATAGAATTGATGTATAGATTTCTCCTTCAGTAACAGATTCAAGTTGCATTTCTTGATGCAGCGGCAGACTGTATTAAGTGACAACGGTTTTCCAAAGTACTCCCGAGCCCACGTGGCTATATTTTACACAGCAGCATGACGGTTTCTCATGCAGTGCCATCTGAGGGCTCGAAGGTCACACACATTCAGCAGAAGTTTCCTGCCTTGCCTTACACAGACTGAGATTTCTCTGGATTCCCTGAATCTTTTATTATGTATGACAGATGGCAAAGACCTAAATACTTTGCAATCTTGCATTGAGAAATGTGTTTTTTGAATTGTGACAATTCTCTCATGACTCATATTTGCTTGCAAAGACTAAGAAACTCTTTTACACCTGAACACGATACCCTCACCTATTACCAATTCACCTGCTAATTGTGGACTGCCTCAAAACTGTTTAACCAGGATATTCTGTAATATTTTCATTATTTTGCCTCTGTCCCAACTATTTTGGAGTGTGTTGCAGCCATCAAAATCAAATTTTGTTAATATTTATAAAATACAATTAATTTGGAAACATTTAAATTTTTTCTTTGTACTTTTGTCAGTTAAATAAAGGTTCAAGAGAATTAACAAATCAGATTCTTGATTTTATTGCGCTTTACAAAATGTCCCAACTTTGCTCAATTTGGGGTTGTATTTTATATTTTGGCAAATTGGTGGGTAATTTGCATGAATTTGTACAATACAGTGCTCAGTGTAAATGAGTACACCCCCTTTGAAAAGTAACATTTTAAACAATATCTCAATGAACACAAAAACAATTTCCAAAATGTTGACAAGACTAAGTTTTATAAAACATCTGTTTAACTTATAACATGAAAGTGAGGTTAATAATATAATTTAGAGAACAAAACATTCAGTTTTACTCAAATTAGGGTGATGCAAAAATGAGTACACCCCACTGAAAGTCTCTGAAGCAAAGCTAAATTTTAGACTACAAATGTCTAATTTAACAAGAATTCAACCACAGGTGAGTCTAATTATTCATTACACAGGTGTCCAGCAGACAGTTGACTATAAAAGGGTGTTAAAACCCCTTCCCATTTCATGCTGTCAGCAATGGCACCACATGGAAGAGAAGACCTGAGAAAGAAAATAATTTCTTTACACCAGAAAGGTGAAGGCTACAAGAAGATCAGCAAAGCTTTACTTATCAGTCAGAATACTGTAGCAAAAGTGGTACAAAAATTTAAAAAAGATGGAACTGCAACCATCTCACAGAGACGTCCAGGTCATCCACGGAAGTTAACACCTCGACAGGAGCGTCTTCTGATGAGAAGAGTTGAAGAAAATCGACATGCAAGTTCACTGCAGTTATCTAAAGAAGTAGAAAGCCAAACTGGGGTGACTATTTCCCGTGACACAATATGGCGTACACTGCAGAGAAATGGCATGCATGGGTGCTGTCCACAAAAGAAGCCTTTCCTAAAGCGCAGGCACAAAAAAAGCCTGCCTAGAGTTTGCCAGGGCCCATGCTGACAAAGATGAAGACTACTGGGACTCTATACTCTGGAGTGATGAGACCAAGATAAATGTTTTTGGAACTGATGGCTTCAAAACTGTATGGCGTTGCAAAGGTGAGGAACACAAAGAAAAATGCATGGTGCCTACAGTGAAACATGGTGGTGGCAGTGTCCTTATGTGGGGCTGCATGAGTGCTGCTGGTGTCGGGGAGCTGCATTTCATTGATGGCATCATGAATTCACAGATGTACTGCTCTATACTGAAAGAGAAGATGCTACCATCACTCCGTGCCCTTGGTCGTTGTGTACTTTTCCAACATGACAATGATCCTAAACACACATCTAAGGCCACTGTTGGATTTCTGAAGAAGAAAAGGGTGAAAGTGATTCAGTGGCTCCTGATCTGAACCCAATCGAACACCTATGGGGAATTCAGAAGAGACAAGTTGAGCATCACTCTCCATCCAGCATCCAGTCTCTAAAAGAGGTCATTCTTGAAGAATGGAAAAAGATAGATGTCGCAAAATGTCGCCAACTTGTTCATTCCATGTCTAGAAGACTTGGTGCTGTCATTAAAAATCATGGAGGCCATACAAAGTACTAGATGTAGTAGTTTTTGTTGTGGGGTGTACTCATTTTTGCATCACCCTAATTTGAGTAAAACTGAAAAATGTGTAATCTAAGTTATATTATTAACCTTACGTTCATGTTATAAGTTAAACAGATGTTATATAAAACTTAGTCTTGTCAACATTTTGGAAATTGTTTTTGTGTTCATTGAGATATTGTTTAAAATGTTACTTTTCAAAGGGGGTGTACTCATTTACGCTGAGCACTGTATTGCACATACGTTTTCTTACAATCTGCTTAGAGGGTTAGGTTTAGGAGTGGACCTTCATGCTTAGTTTTTATTTTTTCTTTCTTTCTAAAAAATCTACGAATTCATACAAAATCTCCAATTCGTAAAATAACTATGGTTTCTCATGAGATTGGGCAGAGCAGTCAGAAATGAATCTATTCCGGTATATCTATAGGATTGTCTCCAGTGCTGCAGAAATGTGTTAATGTGTATAGGATTATCCTTGCATGTATGTTAAAAAAAAAACATGCTCAAACAGACATGCTGAAGCTCAGCATGTGACATTTAACAGAGAATAATGAGAGCGCTTGTCAGGAACTAAACCTGCTTTGCTGATTTTCACCTTCTTCCATTGCTCTGCTTCTCTCTCTCCTGCCTCCTACAGCACTTTTCATTAAAAATATATTTTCATTCACCTCCATAACATGGACATGCATAACACGCTTTACTTGTGATAATTTATAAAAGCAACATCACTACATTGTCAAAGCCTCTTTTGATATTAGTTTTCTCTTATTGTTGCATGTGAAACTTGCGATATAAAAAACCGTCTCAGGTTATGCATGTAACCATGGTTCCCTGAGAACAGGGAACGAGACGCTGCGTCAAAGCGCTAGGGGAACGCCTCCGTGGGAACCGGTGTCTGAAACACATATCCAATCTCGGCAATATCATATTGACCGGCGACAGCCCATGACATCATAACAATGCGACCCGCATGTATAAAAGGGGTGCCCGAACAACATGACATCCGCTTATTGTCTGAAGGGACTGTAAGCAGGCGGGCCCCGAGGCATGGCTAAGAGACGCAGCGTCTCGTTCCCTGTTCTCAGGGAACCATGGTTACATGCATAACCTGAGGCGTTCCTTTTCGAAAGGGAGCTCGCGCTGCGTCAAAGCGCTAGGGGAACGATATACCAACGCTGCCATGCTGAGGGGAGTGCATGCCACGCATGGCAGTGACAACTGTCAGAATCCGGCAAATTCAAATGAAATGCCAGACCCACTCACCCTACGGGTCACAAATGAGCTGTCAGTGACAGCGCTCCCAGCAGTCAAAGCCTCAGCTACAGCTTCAAAGCGGTCTCCATATCTCACACATGAAGGCCTGCCAAGGCCGCACAAAGGCCTGGAACCAACCACTTCAAAGGAAAGGGGTCCCTTTAAGGGAGCATGGCTAGGGGACCAGAAGGAACCCCAGCCAGTCACTTCTCAGGGGAACACAGTCAACCCCGAATGCTACCAGGGAGGCTGACCTGGCTTCTAGCTGAACTAGTAACCGTCTGCCAACAACCTGTCTGTTTCCTCAGAAACAGAGTCTCTAGACACAGAAGTCTCACGAAGAGACATCCAGAAAGAGGGACTGCAGAAAGGGCAGTAGACCAACTCAGACCGGATCTTAGAGACGGGCATCCTGGAGAGCAGGACTCAGCGAAGTGCTATCGACCCTTGCAAGCGAGGGGAGTTACTCTGCTCGATCCTAGGATCTACAAAGCACCTATGTTTCAAAAGGCGCTAAGGAGGCCATGCACTCTAAAGGAACCCTCGCGAGGGGAATGCTCACAGCCTAAAAGCTGATATAACTGGGAGGCTTCGAGGGGAGCCTTCAACCACTGACCAGACTTAGGAAGCTAAGTACTCAAGCCCACTCTCAGAGTGAAGAGAATACCAGCTCGACCTATCAGGTCGACCAGGCTGAAAAATAAAAAAAGAGTGAGAATGGTTAGCCAAGCCAGCAACACGCAGAAGCGTGTGGTCTCAGGGAGGCCGGAAGGCCAACCACCTGATAGCAAGCATTACTAATCACAATAGAAAAGGGAACCATCTATTCTGCCTCTACACCAATCTGCACCATGCAGAAGGGGGTGGGCCTTGGCCAAACGACTCTAAAATGAGAGGAGGCCAGCACTAGGGATACAAAAGGGAACCTACACTCACTAATGAGGGGTCAGAGGTGGGAATGTAGAACAGACCGCCTTCACTATCTCTAGTACTATCCTAGGCGAGCTATCAGGGCGGCCCGGGTGAGGGCCAGCCCATAGCACATAGATCTACTTGGCGCTCCTCAGAGCAGCGGCCTCTAAAGAGCAACTCTCAGCTGAGAGGAGGCAAAATCACTCAAAATGACACCGCTAAGGTGGCTAAAGAATACCAAAAAGCCTTAGCTATCCTAAATTAATCTTAGGATGAGTGACACTAACCAGGTAACAATGTCAGGTTGCCCGTGGGCCAACACCAGACATCTATCTGAAGTCAAAGTGCTCGTCTCTTTGCAAAAGCAGCCCTCCAAACCTGAGGAGAGGAGACAAACTACTCTACCCTGAGGTGGCTATCAAGGCGGCCTGAAGAGGGCCAGCCTGCAACAGAGCAGCGGCCTCAAAACCACTCTCAAGTGGGAGGAGGCCAGCTTACTCGCTAATAAAGAGAAAAACAAAGGAGTGTAGTTGTACTAGCCAACCTACAGGGAACTTCAGGGCCCTAATTATTATATTTTTTACAATAGATACAATAAAATAAAACTTCCTTCCTAATTTAGATGAATGCCCAAGCACATCCTACACAGGGAACAGTGGTCTAAAGAAATACCTTAGTATTTCAAATAGATACAAGACCTGGTAACCGTTCCACCTGCGGCCACAGGGTGGCGACCTCCACCATAGAAACATGGTGTCCTCCACCCTTACAAGCCTGAAAGGATCTTCTCACTGTCAAAGCCAAAGGCAGACCAACAGCCACAGGCCTGATGTAAGAAGCGCCTGGGGTTGAAGAACGGAGCCTTCTGGTCCCGTCCACTGCCCTCGGGTCGAGACGGGCGAGGCCCAACCTGTCTGGTTGAGGACTCAGACCTAAGCGGCATGCAAGTCTTGAATGCCGCCAGTCTAAGTCACTCAGCAATTCAGCCTGGTGCGTCTGCCACACCGCCCTCATGTGCAGAGCAGCACCAGCCTGACCCGCTGCCGCGTATGCCCTGTCATCTAAGCGAGATAAGAGTCTTAGATGGCAGAGTCTGAGCTTTCAGTGTCAATGTCCGCTCCCTTAATTATTATTTGCAAGAAAAGTGCTGAATAATAACATTTATTATTATTATTATTATTATTATTATTATTATTATTATCAGCCGGAAGCATTGACACATACCCATATTCCTTCCACAAACCCTACACAGGGAACAGTGGTCTAAAATAAATACTTTAGTATTTAAATAGTAACCAGACCTAAAACAGTTCGACCTGCGGCCACAGGGTGGCGACCTAACACCATGGAATTTTTTTTTTTTTTTTAGGAATTGGGTTCTCCCATACTGCCTCAACCTCAATATGTAGGTCAGGAAGGAATGGAAAGCTCACTTGAGCTGTAGGATTATGGCCAGAGAGAAACCGATCGTCATTCTTTGTGAATGCGTGCAGTCTCTCTCCTAACGCACAGCCATGGCAACTGTAGTCTGCCGGCAGTGCGTTCCATAATTTCTAACAGCTCAGCGTACGCAGGACAGGGTGGCTGAGAGAATTCAGTGAACTCACTCTCTCTATCCTCCTCAGCCATCTCCTGCTCGGCTGGAAGTGCACTCGCAGCTGAAGACAGAAGACAATGCATCCTCTCCCAGCAGCTCACTCTCGCGAGTCGCCGAACAGCGTGAGCGGTCACGCCCTCTCAAACTGTCCGGCGAGCTCCATCTGCGAGCCCCGTGATCTGAGTCTCCGCCCTGAGACGAGAACGGAAAACGAGAACGCTCACAGTTTGCATAGGCAGCTCCCTCGAGAACTTACCATGCGTGCTCTTCCCCAGACAGAGAAAGCACAGCTCGTGTGTGTGATCTAGTGTCAGATAGCGAGGACACAGATCCACACACTTAATAATCCTCTCTGTGCATTTCATTTTGCCAGATAGTGCTTCACACAAGACAGTCCCTGAAGACGATTAGAGGATGTCATGTTGTTTGGGCACCCCTTTTATACATGCGGGTCGCATTGTTATGATGTCATGAGCTGTCGCCGGTCAATATGATATTGCCGAGATTGGATATGTGTTTCAGACACCGGTTCCCGCGGAGGCGTTCCCCTAGTGCTTTGACGCAGCACGAGTTCCCTTTTGAAAGGGAATCCCAATTTAAGCAGACAAGCAATGGCAACCCTACACAAGAACAATCAGTGTAAACATATAAAATCTAACAGATCGAAGCTGTCACATAATTATCTATTTTATAAAATTGTTATATGTGCCATACAACTATTTTGAAGAAAAAAAAGAAAAAACAAAAACAAGAAAAAAAACCTATATTGATATCCTATAGAAACACTGCTTTTTTTTTTCCAATGTTTTCATCCATGAAGAAAGGAATATGGGAGCAGAGAACGCAAGAGAAAGCCAGAGAGAGAAACATGGGGACAGGCACTAAAACAGAGCCTGGAGGCCAACTGAGTGAAAACAGGGTAGAAAGAGAAAGAGGGAGAGAGAGAGAATGATGGTGATGAAAGAGAGGGAAGACGAGTGACGGGAGCAGGGCGGGATCTAGCCTCCCAGACACGCACAATGATTCCAGTTCAGGAACAAATTGGCCAATTTTTCATGGCATGCCCCTTGGCAGCCTCATCTATTTCAGCTTTTTATATTTATTTTCAGATTTCAGACTGTAGCAAGCATTCATCTAGACTGAAGTGACAACTACGCAACTCTTGTTTGGATCTGGCTCATGTTCACACACAACCTGCTCTCAGTCAAATCACTGCTACTTTTCTTGAGAAGATGCGGATGATATTTTGTGGAAAGTGCTTAAATATTCCAGGTCTAAATTAAGCTGATGGTGTTTTGCCAATGCATGATGATTGATGAACAAAGAAAGAGAGGGAGAAAAAGATGAAGACATTACAACAAACACCTTCTAGTGTCCAGTCAAAATGGATATCATGACTGTGGGACAATGTGGAAACTTTGGATTTTTTGGGGTTTTTTTTTTTTTTTTGTGAATCTGGGCAGTGGATATTCAGGGATCTTTTAAATAAATATGAAAATATTATATACTTAAAGGGATAGATCACCCAAAAATGAAAATTCTGTCATTAATTACTCACCCTTATGTCATTCCAAACCCATACGACTTTCGTTCGTCTTTGGAACACAAACGAAAATCTTTTTGATGAAATCTGAGAGCTTTCTGTCCCTCCATAGACAGCTATGACTACCACTTTGACGCTTCAAAAAGTTCATAAAAAGATCGTAAAACTAATCCATATGAATCGAGTGGTTTAGTCCAAATTTTCTGAAGGGACTTGATCACTTTATATGATGAACAGATTTAATTTAGGCTTATATTCACATATAAACCTTTATCAACTCACACATCAGTTGTGTAAACGGAAGTCCAAGCATGTTTGCTTGATGCGTGCGAGAACCAATGAGGTTCATTCTCATGTTACTGTTAATGCAGTAGAAATGTGAAATTGGTGCTAGATAAAACAAAGAAAATGGGCGGTGGTACTCAGGTTTGCCGAAAAGGTAGGAAAACTTCAACACACATAATGCAATGGGCTCTATCTGACTGTCCATGAGCGGGGACGCAACACTGCAGAAATGCGATCTATAATTTTCACAAAAGCTCCAAAGCTGTCAAATGTGTGTTCTGTGTCCTCTGGCAGACTTTTGCAGTATGCATTTTTCATTTACATAAAGGCTACTAACTGACACTGCAACAATACAAAGCTGGTTACTCTTTAAGATCCAAAGTGCACTTCCAAAACCAAACCTATGCTTAGTCATGCCCAGCAAACAGCGTTATAATTGAAAAACCCAAATAATTTGTATCTGATATCAGGGCAATAGCACAATCTGTAGTTCATGTTACAATATTTTGTAGTCTATTCTCTAACAGCTGGATTTTCCTCATCAAAGGGGACCTATTATGCAAAATTCACTTTTGCATGTTTGGACATAAATGTGTGTTGGCAGTGTGTGTACACAACCACCCTATAGTGATAAAAATCCACCTGCTCCTTTTTTTTAATCCCCATAAATCATAAGCAGTGTCTCCCAACGACCTGTTTTCAGCCATGGTGCTAATGTGACATCACATTAGCCACAGGCCTCGCCCACGACTGCTGACTGACCCACGTCCGCCCTCAGCGAGCTGTACGCTGTCCGCCATTTTCTCCGCACTCGAGCAGCTGTAGCGGCAACAATGTCTGGTAAGTAACTGAGATGTTTTGTTGTTGGATGTAAGAGTGAACATAAGTCTTCATTTACCTACATCTGAGCCGCTGAACACAGTGGATTAGTTTTATTTTTGAAGAGAATGTGCCACAGATCTAATATACACATACGATTTCTGTAACGTTGCCTGCTATTTACGTTCACAGACATAACTGACTGTGTTTATGTGAACTGTGTGTTTTTGACAGAACCTTGTGTGTATTTGACAGTTTAAACAAAACAAAAAATGTGAAAGAGAAGTTACTCACGAGACTTGTCGTCTGACAGCCAGCTGTCTGTGTGTGCTTCAGATAAGTGCGCTCAGAAAACAATTCATTAGATGTTTAAACTGATATAGCTTTAAAACGCATGGAAATAATAAACTTTAATGATGAAAGAAAAACTATGCTATCCGTGAGAGTGATCTCGATATAGATGATAATCAAAACCAAGCAGATGTTTTGTTAATATTTGGCAGAGAATCCGATTGAGGCAGGAACTGTGATCTTAGAGAGGGGGCGGGGCGCAGCAGCTCATTTGCATTTAAAGGCACATGCACAAAAAACGGCCTGTTCTTGACTGTAGTCAGAAATGGGTATTTACAACATGGATTTATAAATGATCTGTGAGGTATTTTAAGCTGAAACTTCACAGACACATTCTGGGAACACCTGAGACTTAAATTACATCGTGTAAAAATAGGTCCCCTTTAAAGACAGGGCATACAAAGACAAGGTGCACATACATTATAAAAAGCTGTCTAAACAATAAATAGCAACGGCCATCACATTCATTTCAGATCCAAAACTTTTGTTCTTCCTTCATCTTTCTGGCAGTGTCAGTGCAAGAGAGACCAAGTGTATGTGAGGGAGCTTTTGGAAGATGGATTTGAGGCATTAGTGTTTAGTCGTTTTGTCAAGATACAGTAAGCTGAGCAAGATTCAAGGCCAAACAATTTGTCATGCACACAAACTAAGTTTAAGATATGAATGAGAATGAGAATGTGAAGGACACGTTTGACTGCACAGTGCCCTACAGTATTCGAAGACACTGATGTGTAAATGTGTGCCCTCATATTTATATTTATATACATATACAATTCCATAAGTGCAAATGCATTCATCACAAGAAAGGAACAAGGCACTCATTTGCATTAAACAAACAATTGCACAGAAGTTCATCAAATATTCAACATAACACACACACACACACACACACACACACATAACCACATACAACACAAACAACTGGGTTTGGAGGTCGCAGAGTCTTTCTGATCATCTTCATTATTCTAAAAGCAAAAACTCCGGGGAGACAATGTTTTCCACTCTTCTTTGAATCAGTGATTCCTTATTGACTGAAGGAATAAAGGATATGAGAAATATGAACCAGCTGTCATTGACACACACACACACACACACACACACACACACAGACCACATTAATGAGCATCATCCTGGTTGACAGGCGGTTCTAAAGCTGTAGACAGACTGCCTGCTTCCTCATGACCGGTGAGGATCAACCTTTCACACACACACACCATCATTAACATACTTCTGTGCTTCCATCCCAAGCCAATTTCCCAAGATCAGCTTTCTAGTCCGCTGCTTAATGGTCAAGAATGAGACAGAGTTCGTTTAAGCTGATTCTAAATGTATAACCAGAAAGTACGAGTTTAAAGGGAGACATTAAAATTCCTCAGATGTTCACAAAAGAGGTGCATGTAGGGTAAGGAGACACAGTAATGGGAAAGAGCAACAGGAAGCTACACAAATGACACATGCTTCCACTGAATTTGTGTCTGTGTGTGAGAGAGAGAGACGCAGAGGACAAGTCTCCAACTGAGTCTGTTTGTTCTTTACCTCTGTTCAGACGTGTGTGTGTGTGTGTGTCCAATTAGGGGCAGTAGTGGTCTGGCACTGAGATGCTTAAACACACACAGTATAATACTGTTAAATGAACCTTTTCAGACCAGAATTAAATTCTAGGGACACAAAATAGGGGCATTCTTCATTTCTACTCTAAATGCAGCCATTAATGATAATCAACAGTTATGATAATTTTTTTTTTATGATTTACACACCAAGGCTGCATTTATTTGATTACAAATACAGTATAAACAGTATATGGGCATTAATATTGTGAAATTTATTTACATTTAAAATTTGTTTTCTTTTTATAGCCATTACTCCAGTCTTCAGTGTCACATGATCCTTCAGAAATGATGTGCTGATTATTATTACTATAATGACATGCAATGATAATTATTATTATCATTGGTTGAAAACCATTGTGTTGCTTAATATATATATATATATATATATATTTATTTTTTGGAAAACGTGAAACATTTTTTCAGGATTCTCTGATTATATATATATATATATATGGCCTGGTTTCACAGACAGGGGTCAGATTAAGCCAGGATTAGGCCTGAGTTCAATTGGGACATTTAAGTATCATTTATAAATGTGCCTTAGAAAAAAACATTACTGGTGTGCATCTTAAGACAAAACAATTGCACTGACATATTTTAAGATATGTCAGTGCAAGTTGCTTTCAGTTAAAACAGCTCGAACATGCATTTTAGTCTAGGACTATGGGCTTTGGCCTTGTCTGTGAAAACGGGGGTATAAATGTCTTTACTTTCACTATTGATCAATCTGATGCATCCTTGCTGAATATAAGTATTACTGATACTAACCTTTTGAAGGGTAGTGTATATTACAATGGACATTACAATTCAGAAGAGTCACAAAATAATTATACACATGGATCTGTTCTAAACTGCTTTAAGAAAATATTTAATTATGTTATGCAAAATTATAGCAGTATCATGTAGTTTCATGTTGTTTTTAAGACATGATTTCTTAAAATTTTATATTACTTATAAATGTTAACTTATTTTTCAAAAATTATTTATTTATTTATTAGTTTTTAATATCAATTTTTATTGTTAGAATTAGACATGATTATAACTGTAACAACTAAAACAGCATAAGATTATTAAAATATTCATGGCAAATAGTAACAGCAATTGTTTTGGACAAAATTTGTTTGAGGATTATTACTGAAATCTCATGAAGCAGTTTAGTGTTTAAAGTAGTAGACTGTACCACATATGCTACATAAAGACTCTGTTAATTATTGAACATCTAATGTTAATATCATATTGTGACAGAATTATACTTCAGAAGCCACCGTGCTTCATTCCAAAATAAAAATTTTTGTTGTTGTCCTGATATGTCGCCCATACAGTTGGCTAGTTGACTTTAACTATGCATCATTCAACACAAAAATTCTTTGAAATAACCATTGGAATGAACATACAGCCTGAAAGGGTTAACAGGCAGGCTACAAACATGCTTCAGCACTGCATGTGTGTGTTTCAGTTACATATGGATTTGACCCAAAAATAACATACAATAAAACTTCACGTTGTGTGGAGAGGAACAGATGAAAAAAAAGGCAGGAGAAGAGGAAAGGGGTGGAATAATCAGCGTGTAAACCTGTGGTGCAGGACATGAAAGAACATTCACTGTCACCTTCAGCCAGGAACTTCAACCCAGCAGCTATATAATTACAACAAAAGACATCTAGAAGAATTCAGACCATTGCCCTTTTTTAAACATGTATAGTTATGCTTAAAATGGATAACAGCACCTTAGTTTCTCCACCATGTAATTTAAGTAACCAAAACGCAAGAAAGCCACAGACTTCCATCAGCACACCTGCATTATGTTTGAACTATCCAAACACAGGGATAGAGAGAGAGAGCGCTGAATCTTTCTGATGGAATATGTTGCCGCTGGCAGTCTCACTCTCTTTCATCCTCTCACACAAGCTTTCTGATGAATGTATGAGTGTATGAGACATTCAGAAAAGATAAACCCTCTCTGTCTCTGTCTGACATCATCTGTAAAAATAATAACAGATTGCCAGAAAATATCATTTGCCAAAGATGAGTGCCAGTATGCGCACACGTAGGCACACGTTGCCATCAAGCTGTCATTTTTCAAACATCAACTTGGCAATGAGCAATAACAAGAGAAACAAAAGCAAAAGACGAATGTCATAAATCAGTGTGGGAATGTCAGAGAACAATACAGCAGCACAATCACAAACTGTCAATCAAATGAAAGTGACCTTAATGCACTTTAGCACTAAACCATCTGTCACAGGAAATGAGAGCGAACAACAGAAAGAGGATGCTCAAGCACTCGCAAAACAAATAGCTTGGGGATTCCTCAGTGTCATGACATGCAAAAGAGGAAAATTACCTCTTTGTTAATTCAGCAGAAATGACAAGTATTTGAATAGTCTGCTTTAATGTACAACTGTAAAGTAATTCTATAGCTCATTAGCAGTGATAAATCACGAGATGTCTATTGGGAATTCTTTGTGACTGCAAATCAAATCCACAAACGTTAATGCCAATACAGACAGTGGGGTCCACAAGCCTGAGAGTAATAGTCAAAATGCTTCTACTTTTAGTCTAGTTTTACAATTTATATTATAAAGATCTGAAATATGTCTTGCATGCTCACAAAGAAGGTTGTTAGAAGCTGTTTGTTTGTTTTTTTGGGTCATCTTTTATTTCACAAAGTAAATAAAGCTTCTTTTTTTGACATCTATGATTCAGGAACATCCACAGAACCTTTCCTTCACACAATGATTCTTTATAGAGGAAAAGAGGAAAACATTATTTTTAGTACACCAAGCGAGTCAGTACCGCCACTGGTGCCCCCTCAAAGAAACAGGCTCAGTATTAGTGTTCATGTCACAAAATTGCTTATTTGATTAATTACCTAGAAATAGTACAGAATCAATACTTATTTTTCATTAAAATTCCTTAAACTTTATGATTTAAATATAAAAATTTGATGATTTATGAACTTGAATATATATTGTAATGTGGTCTCAGACTTTTGGACCCCACTGAATATGAATGTGTGTGTGTGTGTCTATGCAAGATGATTAAAACGTCTTTCATCGTCCATCTCCCTTTCACAAGAGACGGTTCAGTTGAACACAGCAGCCAGAATTCCATATCAGCTGAAAGCAGACACAATCAATCCATCTGTAAGCCCTCAAAGACAATCCACGTCATCATGAATTTATCTGTAACCTCCATCACCTCTTTTCAGCTACAATCATTTTATCCTCAAACACTTTGGCCGCCATCCAGGTGTGATTAAACTATTTCAGAGTGCAGTCACAGCCAATCTATCTCAGAAAAAAAAAAAAAAAAAAATCAATCAAATATTATAACTGGCCCTGGGTCCCAATTTGCATACAATCAATCCTATAAAGTATTGAGATTAGAATTAGTATCAAATCATAAAAAGTTCCTGGATGGTCTACTATTTCCAGTGTATGTTCAAAATGTGCATCTTATGTTCAGTTACTGAATGCGTAGACATGGTTATACAGTAACACTGTCAGTTTAACCAATTAGAAATCACTGTCATACACATAAGCACCAACCAGCAGAGGTTGTAAGACTCTGGGTAAAAATATAAAAGATTTACAGAGCAAAAAAGGTTAATGATTAAAGTGAGTTAAGAAATTAGAGAGTATTATATCAAAGTTTGAGTCACTAAAACACTGAGATATAGAACAACACTGAATCAAAGTGTTACATGTTGCTTTTGTGGGTGTTCTTGTGTATCAAACTGACTGTTGTATTGATCTGACGGTCTGAGGTTAGACTACCAGACTACAAAAAATAAATAAAGAGCTCCAGTACAGAGTGTCCTGCACGTGTCCTGTCTTTCCTTTTACTACATGACTCATACTGTTTTGTTTTTTACCTATTTAATTTTACCTGTTTATTTATTGCATTCAGCCTGCAATGCATTTTGAGCTTAATACATTAACACATAAAGATAGATACAGATGCAAAAGGCATAAGTTTGGTTTGTGTTAACTACTGTACACATTATTGCATGCATTATTAAGCAAAAACATCAGCAGACTCTTGGCACGAAAACGCCACTGCTGGCAGATCTTCAAGGACGCACTGCCGTTTATTTTCTCGTCAGTACAGCAGGATAGCATAAATGAAATAAAATGAATCTAAATGAGGAATAATGAATCAAGGGGAGTGAAAATGATAGGATGCACATAAGAGCAGTCATTTAAAACCTCATGCAGACACTTTCTAAATAGTCAAATAGAGTTAGAAGGCCTATATGAAGAAAGAACAGCTGTTTTAAAACTACAGTAACGAACAAACACAATATATATTATATTTAAAATAAAACATTTTGTTCCACACAAGACAAGTTTATGTTTCATAAACTGCATCCAATAAAGCCTCTTCTGCATGCTCTGCAACTCTTCTACAGGCTTGTACTCTGCAGTATGATTTATAAAGGCTCTTGCAAATCAGAGCCACAAAATGAAACTCGAAAGTGTACGCATGACCTTTAAAGTGTTGTGGGTATAATTAACACACATTTATCTAATGTCAACAGATAATTATAGAAAACCAAGCTTAAATAATGACAGACACAAAAAGTGGGTTAATGGGGGGAATACTGATTACATTTTTTAAAGAGTTAAAGTCTGTCTGACCAAAGGAAAGTGTTTAGTCATTATTTTTGCAAATATGTTTAAGTGAGGCTACTGCTACAGAAATGTCACACTTCAGATTTATTTGTATAGAATTTTGTCAAACAGGAATTCTCTCAAAGCAACATTTTAGTCTAATGCCTAGACTGAGAACAAGGGGAAAAAAGATGATGAAGAAAAAATCCCTCAATAAATCAAAGCTGCAATGGAACATGCTTTCTCTTCCATTTGGCATGGAAAGAATCAAGTCTTGGTTATCAGACACTGCAATACAGTGAAGGTACTGAATTTTGTCTTTTATTGACTGGTTATGGTAAATCAGGTCAGACCAATCCATTTGATCTGTCACAAATTCCATGTAATGGCAATGATGACAAGGGGCCAAACTGTGTGTGAAAATGAATCAGCGACATTTATCAGTGTTATCGATCTCTACACAAGGTCAGGATCATAAACAAGGTCACTGTGACATCAAAAACTTCATTACAGGGTCTGATGATATTCTCATGCAACTACTGCAGGATTACTGAAGTGATCAAAGACAATAAATCACATTCAAAATTTCAAGCACTGTGTTTTAGTACAGTCGCATGAAAAAGTATAGGAACCACTTGCAGAATCTGTGAAAATGTTAATAATTTTAACAAAATAGGAGAGATCATACAAAATGCATGTTATTTTTTATTTAGTACTGTCCTGAGTAAGATATTTTACATAAAAGATGTTTACATATAGTCCACAAGACAAAAAAAATAGCTGAATTTATTAAAATAAGCCCATTCAAAAGTTTGGGAACCACTGTGTGTCGTTACCTGGATCTACGACTGTTTTTTTTGTTTTGTGATAGTTATTCATGAGTCCCTTGTTTGTTCTGAGCAGTTAAACTGAGCTCTGTTCTTCAGAAAAATCCTCCAGGTCCTGCAGATTCTTCAGTTTTCAAGGATTTTTTGCATATCTGAACTCTTTCCAGCAGTGACTGTAGGATTTTTAGATATATCTTTTCACACTGAGGACAAGTGAGGAACTCAAACACATTAAAAAAGCTGCAAACATTCACTGATGCTCCAGAGGGAAACACAATGCATTAAGATCCGTGTGAAAAGATGGATCTCAAAATCATACAGTCACTGCTGGAAAGGGTTCAAATATGCAAAAAATCCTTGAAAACTGAAGAATTTGCAGGACCTGGAGGATTTTTCTGAAGAACAGAGCTCAGTTTAACTGCTCAGAACAAACAAGGGACTCATGAACAACCATCACAAAAAAAAACAAAAAACAAAAAACAAAAAAACAGTCGTAGATCATCCAGGTAACCACACACAGTATTAAGAACCAATGGTTCATAAACTTTTGAACGGGGTTATTTTAATAAATTCAGCTATTTTTTGTCTTGTGGACTATATGTAAACATCTTTTATGTAAAATATCTTACACAGGACAGTACTAAATAAAAAATAACATGCATTTTGTATGATATCTCTTATTTTGTTAAAATTATTCACATTTTCACAGATTCTGCAAGTGATTCCCATACTTTTGCATGCAACTGTAGGTCTGAGGTTGTTAGTTTATGGGTGTAAGAAAGTGTTCCTTTAGTGGTGTGAGGGGTGTATGTGTGTGTGCATGTAGGCACACATTACAATGGAGTTTAAAGCTCATTACGAGTTAAAGAGCCCATGACCAAAGAAGCAATTTGTAATACTTATTCTTGGCTAAACTATAGACTACTTACTTGACTCCATAATCTTCTAAAGCTTAAATAAATAAATAAATAAATAAATACATTTTGAAAATGTTTTCAGCATTTAAGGACAATAGGATTAATTTATTAAAAAAAAAAAAAAAAAAAAAAACCTCTGCCGTTTTTAACACATTATATTATTAGTAGTAGTAATAGTATTGTTGATGTTATAAACTAATTAATTCAAGTTAAATCTTACATTTCAAAATATGAATATTGGCATTTCTCCACAATATCAACTATAATTTGCATTCAGTTTGAAAAGGACATTTCGCCAATTATTAAGTACAGACAAATAAACACTCTTTTAAGCCTAGAAAAGAGTGTTTATTTGTCTGTACTTAATAATTGGCGAAATGTCCTTTTCAAACTGAATGCAAATTATAGTTGATATTGTGGAGAAATGCCAATATTCATATTTTGAAATGTAAGATTTAACTTGAATTAATTAGTTTATAACATCAACAATACTATTACTACTACTAATAATATAATAATGTTTTCAAATGATGAGTAAATGGGAATTACCTCTCAACAGTCTTTCGAATAATTATAGTCCAACATTTATTTATCTCTTATAAAACCATTAGCAACAGATCAAGATCCCTCTGCACTTCAAGTACTGCATCACAGTGGGTTAGCATGCCAATTTACAGTGAAGTCTCACAGCCTATGAGCTTTATGTCTGGATAAACCCAGATAGGACAACTAAAAATCCTTTACCAAAGAATGAGAAAATGTGAGAAAAACCTGCTAAATTCTTAAAGATAAAGCAGCTATGGGAAACAAGTGAACATCTCTTGGCTTTTATCTCTCTTCCCTCTTTCCCAGCTCTATGAGAACTTTCACCTAGAGGAACATCATTCCATTAGCCAGTCACGCTCGTGGACGTGGCCTTTCTGCTTTCCCGACTGGAGGGTGTGAACACTAGTTTGCTTCACTCACTTTCCAATGCATGTACTAAACTCCCAAATGTCAGAGATAGCCACTGTCTTTTATATCTGTTTTAGCTCGGTTTCAAGACACTGAGCAAGGAGATTTTAATCTCGGGCCTCATGCTCTGACTACAGCTGCTGAAGTAATGGGAGTTTTTCCAACAGAACGAGTCCCAGAGAATGTGAGAGGACTTCTCTGCTGCAAGCGCTCATAAAACACGCACCACAGTGGCTGAGAATTATATCTGGAAAGACTATGTTACACCATTTAACTGAACACAGAAAACACAACAAAATTTGTTTATGACCTTCAAATCATGGAAGCATCCAGATTGAATGACAGTCAGCAGGAAAATGCAATGAAGACAGGCTTAATAATATTTAATATTTATAGGATATATAAATATGTAAATGCTTCCATCAATGCAGAATCTGAAACAAACCATAAAAGTATAACAACATTGTTTCTCTGATAAAGTAGAAACGTCCTGCTTTCTCATTTTCAAGGCCATTTCCCATTAATGAACTTTCCCCATATCTCTAGTATGGACAAATCACACATTATTTCCTGAATAATTACTTGCTGGAGTTCCAGCAAGAGATAACGTGGGACAAAGGAAGTGAAATTTATGCCGTTTGAAATTAAACTGTTTGCTTAAACTCTTTGTCTGAACAGAGCAAGCTATTAACTAAATGAAGGCGGGCGGCACCGAACTCCACTGAATCCATTACTGCAGAATCAGCTGCTGTTAATTCCACTGCTGAATATTTCTAATTAGAGACTGAGAAAAGATACTGCTCATCTTCGTTAAGGGACTTAGAAATGTGATTTAATGGAGGTCAGATATATTAGAGCCAAGGATAGCTTTATTTGCAACTGCTGTCAGACTTGCTTTTCTGTTTTTCCCTCTGACACTTCTTTCTTTCTGTGTCTCTTGCTTTCATTCATGCTCGGTTGAGCTCAGCGCTGTAGAAATGAGGGGGCCAGACGCTTTGGTTTTGGATCAGTGGCGTTTGATCCTGCTCCTCTACGCTGGGACCCTGTCTAACGCCACACTGATTGACATTGTGTAGTTGTACAGTGACCTGTGGGGTGTAGCAGCGCATTCACTATCACTCTCTCTGTGTCTCACAAACCCAGACAAATATTTTGATTTATAAATACACACCCAGATAGGGATGAGTAATACAGCTTAAGTATAAACACTGTGGTCCTGTTATCAGACATTGCTTTTCTTTGTTTGAGCATCCAGATACAGGAACATTAACACAACCAATGATGTAAGTTTAGAGCATGACTATCTATTTGTCCAACCAACTGCAAGACGGGGAGAAAAGACATTTTCAAAAATACATTTAATAAAAATAAATGTTATAAAAATAAAAAAAGCTATTTTTATTCATAAAAATAACTTTCATAACAATAAAGAGATGAAACAATTATAATAAAATATTTTAATTACATTTATAAAAACATATTTAATAAATATAAAGATAAAAATATTCTTTATAATAAAATATTTTAAAAATATATATAATTTTTTAAAATAATATCTCTTAATGCTCCAATACTCACATGCCAGAATGTCTTTAAGAGACTTAACAGACAAAATAAAATAAACATGATCTGCACAATGTTGATTAATTTTATACTGTTATCAAAATATTGTAAAAATTGTTGTCAATATTCAACATATCTCCCAGCCAACCAAATAATAATAAAAAAGAATTTTATATATAGATGCCTTAGTGAAATAGCACACAACACTGTTTCTGTCTGTATAGATAACATCATCATAATGATATAAAGCTAAGCAGAGCATTGTGAGAAGTGTGTGATTTTGATGAATAGCATATGGCAACCACTGTCCAGCAGCACAAGAATCAATTCTGTGAGTCAGAGTTGAAATGTGTGGCCAGCTAACAGCAAACAGAGGCTTTCCCTGCTGCTCACTCTAAGTGCCCCAGACCGGCAGCGCCATCAATGAGGACACTCAAGTTTTGTTCCTTAGAAGCCTGGAAGTGTCTGTTTTCATAAAAGCCACTTTTTTCCCCAGACACTGCAGAAAGTGCTTGTATTGTCCGGCCCTGTTCAAAACACTCTTTGTGTCGACGGTCAAGGTACGGTCGTCCGAGATTTAAAGATAAAGGGGTCTGACGTGGGAAAGAGGTTCCATCAGGAGTGACTGTGGAGTTACTTTTCCTTTTGTCTCCTGAAGTCAACACTTACAGTAGTTACTTCCTGTGCAATTCACGTCCCAGCCACAAGCATCAAAACACAGCCATGTCCTCAAACCGCATAACATTCTGAGTAACGTATTTTCCTGTTAATTATTAATATTGTGCATTGTGACTAGAGCTAAGGACTGCAGACAAGCTTTGATGTGTCTCTGCTAAATTGCCTATTACAGACAGCTAGCACTTATTCAGCTGTGACGTCTGTGTGTGTTCATGTTTAAGAGGTTGTGAGGAGATTACTAATGAGCAGGAGATCCCTGTAAACTTCATTAGGATGACTTTGACACGCTTGAACATGTCATAGTTGCTCTAGGGTGATCATTACCATCAATCTGCATATCACATGACCTTAAACTCCTCACATTTAATTATACTTGCACACACTCACAGGACATATTTATTAGATGTATTTGAATACATTCTAATATTAAGTGAGAAGAACCATATGGAGCTCTTAAGTACCATTTTGTAAAGTCATGTAAATTCCTGATATGTGCTTAAACATCCACTGTTGCCAATAACTTATTATTGAGTGTTAATTGCAAAGTGTCTGTGCATGATAATTAATTACCATACTCACATATTCATTAACATATATGGTGAAAAAAATTTATATCACAATCATATACACACATCTTGATAATCAAATGGTAGTAAAAGGGGGAAAGCGAGTATACGATTCTTTGTAAAAAAAAATCAACAAAGAATTTGTAGATCTGTGCCTCACCATCTAAACCTTTCAATGAAAGAAAATGGCATGAAAATGAAGATCTGTAAAAGGATTTAGTAAAGTGTTTATGGTCCTCTCACCTTTTTCTTATTGGTGGGACAAATGTAGAAGTTTGTGACTATGATGGTTGTCCCAGGCATCAGGTTGAGCTTGGTGTAGGTTGATCCATAATCACTGGATCTGTATGAAGGAAAGAGCAAGAAAGAGAGAGAAATGTAATCTCCTCAATATCATCACTCTGTTTAATTACTAAGTTACATATGGAAAGATGTGATGGGATATACGCATCTAGATTAAATCACATTCTCATATTATTAAATTTATTCATAGAGCCGAGAGGCAACATAAACATATGACTCACTGTGTGTTGTTGTGTCCATTTCTGACATTCTAACACAGAATATTTTCAGTAAAATAAAATGACATTTTTCCTTACACATCCCTCGTACACTGGAATTGCTTTGAATTGTTTGGTTAAAAGTTAAGATACTGATGGTAAACATTCATAGCGTGTCTTTTCAACCCCAAATCTGTGTTAAGATCCCATAAATATGTAAACACAACATTGGGGTTTGAAATATTCACAGCAAGCACAAAATAAATACATTTGTTTCAGAATGGACTGTTTTTTTTGGCCTCTGATTGCTAAAGTGATCTCATGAGCATGTTGACCTTTTTTTTTTACTGAATTGGAGTCAGCAAAACCAGTCAGCAAAAAAATTTAACTTTTCACAACTCAGCCAAACAGCTGCACTGGGAAAGGTGGTAGTGCAGTTCTGATATTTACAAACTCACAAGGAGAGAAACATGCTTTTTTGAGAAGCCATTCTGAAATGTTCATGCAGTATGCGACGAACATGCAACTAAATGACTGCTATGATATGAGATGACAGAAAGAGACAAACAGATAAACACACTCCAACTAAATTAAAACATTTTTATCAACATTACAAAAATAAATTAACAAGACTGCTTAATTTACTCCCGTTGAAAGTGTAAGCAGATGATGTTTCAAGTGTGGCAGGTAATGTGAGGTAAACTAGTCAGAGATTGATGTTAGCTCATGGAGAAACTATTTGAATTGCAGTAGACATGAGGAATGACAAGGCAGCATCACAGGTGTGGAAATGTATGCAAAAAATCAAACAGGCAGAGAGCTGTGGCCTAAACCAGCCTGACACTGTCAGAACAAATCATTTTCACACAACACGGTTACATGAAATGCGCTTAAGAGCAAGGTCAAGGTCAAAGGGTTACATTTAAAGTGACTATGTCAACTTTCTTTTAACTCAAAATAATACATTCACATACTGTGAATCTCAGTTAGGCTGAGGGGAAGCATACTGCTGCTGGCAGCTGATAGAGTGTGCAAAATGCCTGATCAAAGACTACTCGTCAAAACAAACATAGTGCTAAAGACTTCCCCCATAGAACTAATTAAAAAACAGAAGTGAACAGAACTCCTCTCTGGAGCTCCTGCTGAGCTCACATTTTTGTTCCTTACTTGACAGAACAGAGCAGAACAGAGGTGTTTCAGCTCGAGAGGTTTAAATAAAAGCGGGAGGGAAGGCTGGGTAGGGTGGGGGAGGTGATCATTATGCCAGGCGCCATGTTTCCGAGACATCACACAGAGGTATCATGGCAGGATGAGGAACTAAAGGAAGGTCTGAGGAATAGCATACTAAATATAGTATATCAACTATAAACACAATGATAGTGAACATGACGGGTTGTGCTTTACAAAGAGGACATTTTAAACTATACAAAACATTTTTTTTCCCCTTCATTTTTATAGACAAAGCAGCATGTCAATATGTGAATAATGTGAAATGCTTGTTAACCTGTCCACAATCATGATAAAAGACCATAGAAAAATAAAATAAAATAAAATAAAATAAAATAAAATAAAATAAAAATTTGGTCTGCTGCCCTTAGTGGCCCGCTCGGTTACTCTTCACTGTCAACACTATGATTCGGCTCATATGTTTCCGCAAAAAAGTTTCAAAGTAATCAGTGCGAGGGACTCGAGGATGAAGAAAGCAGTCGGGTAGAGCAGAGAGGGATAGGTCTCCAAGAATAAGCAGCGAAATGTAGCGAAATTACTGACCTGTTTAGGGCTTCAAGTGCAGGTCAGTTTCATCTGTAAACAGGCTACTGTAGTTTTGTCTTTGTTAACTTAGCTAAGCATTAAACTGCTAGCAAATGTTAGCAGTAGTAGCTCATTACCATCATCAGTCAAATACTGTATGCTAAAGGACATCATTATTATCTATTGTAAAGTTACAGTAGTAATTTAGCAGACAGATTATTTTTCTATAAAGATATTGTCATTATTAGCAGTAGTTATTATTAGTAGTAGTTATTATTGTAGCCTACTAATTTTGACATGTAGGCAATTTAGAATTTTTATGAAATATAGTTTTGTTAAATCTTGGGTTATTAAGCCAATATAAAACAAAACGACAACAAAAATATACTTAGAATTTAACTAAAATAAATTTAAATTATGTGCAAACAAATTACAATGTGGTGGTTAATGCAACAAGGTGGAGACAGTTCTATTCATGACAGTAGACGTGCTGATGAAGAAGTGACAGATACAGGAAAAATTGTTTAAAAAAAGTACACACACACACACAAGGGAAAGACAGAGAGATGGGGAAAATGAAAAGGAAAATGGAAGTGAAGGTGCAGTTCAAGAGAACTTTTAATTATTTTGCCTGGGGCTGTGCAAAAAATAGGGTTGTCTATGGTTTCAAAATTTGTTGTGAGTGTATGGGATGGCCTGGATGAGTGGAACATTTCCCAGCCTGAAATTTTGTCCCAGTCCGGCCCTGGTGTTACCACCTGTGTTTGTTATCCAAACTTGTCCTAAAATCAAAACTTATTCTAGAACAAACAAAACAGTTTCCAGTATCACTCTAACATGATAGATGTATAAGCACAGGACAGTGTGTTTTTTATTACTATTGTTGCTCAAAGATAGCTTGATTATTACCAAACGTCCTCATTTTAGCAAAATTTAATTGATTACCAAAAAAGCCATGATTATTTGAAATCTGAATTAAATTCATTAAGCATGCCATTCATTCAGAATAGTCGAGTCTGTTAATTAGAATACGCAATCAGACAATGACGGTGTTCAGCATCTCCAAAGCGGAGTAAAACTCGGCAGAGGTCATCAGCGGAGTTGGTGGAGCGAGCGCCAGAAACAGCTAACTCATTAAGTAAATCCTCTCGTGGAGAGTAAAATGTCAGAGGCCTCAGAGGAACATTATGTCACTAATAAAGCTAATTCAGAGGATTGTGTGGCATGCCGCGCTTCGGTTGCCAAACGTTTCGCTAATGATACTAACTTAATCGGATGGCTCATTTAATGCCACTGATTAGCTGACAGGACTAATGCCGCTGGTGACGAAGGAGTGTGGATAATAAAGAAACATGAAGGGAAGAAAAGGTGAAGAATAAAACGGGGACAATAATCTGCTTTGAACTTCTAAATAAATCTAAATGAATTCCAATCAATGACTTTTTCCACATATACAGTATATACTACCATTCAAAAGTTTGTGGTCAGTAAGATTTTTTTGAAAGACATTTCTTATGCTCACCTAAGGCTGCATTTATTTGATCAAAATACAGTAAAAACAGTCATACTGTGAAATATTATTGCAAATTAAAATAACATTTTTTTAAAAAATATATATTTTAAAATGTAATATATTCCTGTGATGGCAAAGCTGAATTTTCAGGTGATGAACAGAAAGTTATTTGAAATAGAAATCTTTGGTAACATTAAGGGACCCCTGATATGATTGTAAAGTGCTTTGGGTGTACAGTAATACATAAGAAAGTGCTATATAAATGCCTCATTCATTCATTCATATACATGTTTAAAATTATACATTGTCACTTTTGATCAATTTAATGCATCCTTGCTGAATAAAAGTATTTCTTTAAAAAAAAAAATATTTTTTTTTTACTGACCCCAAACTTTTGAACAGTATAGTGTAAATGAACCCCTGAAACACCAGAACTGAAAAATTCAATATATATATATTAACTGAAAAAGAATATGAGGTGCACAATTGAAATATATTGGGAATAACATATCCTGATATCAACAGCATCATCACCTTCAGCCAATCTACTGACAATAGTGTATCCTTCACAGCCCTTGGTTATGTATAAAGCTTGTATAAAGTCAAATTAATCAGTCTAAATCTCAGAATAAATCAAATTCTTGCCACAAAGGAAAGTTTCAAAGTTTGGAAATGAACAGAAAAAATGATTGTGACTTCCTGTATTCATTTGTGATCATGCGTCATACTCCATGCAGACATTCACTGTCACATTGAATCACGGTTCAAGGTATAAGAACAGCCTGTGCATTTGGAGGGAAGCGCTGGAGGAAAACAGTAAGATTGAAAAATGTACAAAAGCATTTGCGTTGAAGAAAACGCACATTATTTTTCTAAGCCTTGAACATGTCCTTGACTGTTCTTTTTTGCTTGTTGATGGATCTCTACTGAAAATAACCCATACTTTGACAGGCGTATTGGATTTCTTTGCTTGTGTTTAAATCCTTCAGACCACCACTAGAGACACGGCATGTTAGCATTACCATCAAACGTAATTTACATGGAGTGGTGTCATAAATATTCTCTGACTGGTCTTCCAAACACTAGATACTGGCCATGACAATCACCTTTAATAGACTCCCTGCATTTTAAACAGGCAATTTGTCTTGTCCTGGTGATCTGACAATGGCATGCTCTTTGTTATTTGTACTACAGATTTTTAAAGTGAATTATTTTTTGTTGCTGTTTAATTTTTCCAAATTGCAAAAAAAGTTTTGAATATTTTTTTTTCCTCCTGTGAAGTCACGACACTGTGAAGACATATTCCCCTCCTCCAGAGATCTGTTGCTAGCATGAAATGTCAGATGAGAAAATGTCTGGTTGTCATTCACTGCAATAGATATGACAAAAACAAAGATCTGATGGTTAACTGCAGCAACAGTAAAGCTTTGTTGTTTTTATGCTTTTAGTCAAGTCATCATGTATGCATGTATGCAAAGACATCTTGATTCAATACGACAAGCTAAATCAATTGAATTGGTTTTGTTTGATCATTCTTTAGCATCATTCACCATCTGCGGTCCCATATTCAGTGTACAAATTATATACAGTATTTCCCCAAATGCATTTGTGAAGTTGGAAATATGAACAAAAGTGTGAAAGCTTGAGAGAATGATTTTCATCTGCACAAATGACTGTTAATGTCCATAACAGAAAGGATCGTTTTAAATTAAAATATCTAACTGCTAGTTAATCATCATCAGTGTAACAGAAAAACTGCACATGAATTCTGCCCACTGGATGGCAAAACTACAATTAATGTGGAATTTCTTGAAAATGAAAACTTGAAACTTCAACATGTTTTTTGAACTATATTACAATACTGTAAATTTACAGGTAATTTCTAACAGTATTATACTGTATTTTCATAAAACAGTAACATGCTGTATATTTTACAGAATGTCTGTAAATATACAGTAGTTTTCTGTTTTCAGCCCGTTTCACTTGTAATACAGTATCAATACTGTAGAGGCATTGCATTATGGGATTGATTTTTTTTTTCCACACTCATTTCAAATTTCTAGGCCAGGCATACATTTTAGCTTCTCTCCCAACGCTTTTAGTGTTTCACGTTGACTCTTCAGGGTTTAATGTTATCATTAAACGATATTTGAGTGAATATAGTGTGCAGTTTTAAGCTTTTGAAGCGTCAGTTTGCCTGAGACGCGGGATGACTGGGCGGCGCTGCTGAGAAGACGGAGATGTTATTTTCCGCCTGATTAATCAAAACGTTTGTGCCTGTCGAGAACATGGATAAACGATTGTTCGGCTGAGAATACGGTAAGTCAGTCTTTTCTGGAGCTTTTCGTTCGCGTTTCTACTTTGTCATGAATGGTTTGATCTTGAAATGTTAAACTTTTGTTTCTCATGAGCAAACGGTTAACCTTACTCTGTTCTCAGCGCTTCACGCAGTAACACTGATGTTTCATGTTATTGACAAACCTTAGCATATGTTATTCTTACAACCTGATTTTTAAACTATTTTGTTTTTTTTGCATTTTTTTTTCTCGTTTCAGGCTGAATCATCTGATGTAGCTCCATTGTTTACGTAAGTGTTGTGCTTATTTTCACGTGTATTAGGTTTATGACAAAGAATTCAGTGAATAAACAATTTTATTTTGTCAATTATTTTAAGCATTATTTTAAGATGCATCTTTTCTGAAGTGTAACAGGACACATTACTGAGATCATATGCTTAGCTGTGAGTCCTTGTGTTCACAAAAATGCTATGGTGAATGAATGCACAATATTCACTTCTCCCTCTTTATCTATCTCTCTCTCTCTCTCTCTCTCTCTCTCTCTCTCTCCCTCTCTCTCTTTGCTTTTCTGCTTTTAGGCTCTTTGACATATACCCTAAACATGGCTCAAGAACCAGGAAGGGGGGAAAATGACCTTCTGTGAAATATGGTTTTGTTAACGTAAGTATTGCACCTAATTTCTCATGTGATGTAATCAGGTTTATGGCAAAGAATGGACTACTTGCACTGAGGCTTGTAACACACTTACGTTTCGAAATAATACAACTTGCCTATTTCCGCTTAGTGATCGATGCTGCAGTGTGTGTGAGACCTGATGAATAAGATCAGAACAAACTGTGGCGAGGGGGGCGTGGTTCAGCGAGGTCTGCAGCGGGAGAAAGAGACAGGTGTTCGTTATTTGCGTTTAACCCACTCACTCACCATGCGTCTCCCGACTCTCTCTCCCGCTGCAGACCTTGCTGAACCACGCCCCCCTCGCCACACAAACCTTCATTTATTTTTATTAAATATTTTAATGCCTATTTTTCATTGACAATCATTTCACTGTATGTAATTCACACAATTCTTAGTATTCAAATTCTTAATATTCAAAGTATATTTGTCAGTCCGCTGTCAGTGCGTTACTGTTTAAAGGGTTAGTTCACCCAAAAATGAAATTTATGTCATTAATTACTCACCCTCATGTCGTTCCACACCCGTAAGACCTTCGCTCATCTTCAGAACACAAATTAAGATATTTTTGATGCGAGAGCTTTCTGTCACATGTCACGGAGACACATGGATTACTTTAACAATGTGTTTCCTACCATTCTTGACCTTGAATGTGTAAGTTGTGCTGCTGCCTATGGAGGAACAGAAAGCTCTCAGATTTCATCAAAAAATATCTCCATTTGTGTTCCAAAGATGAACAAAGGTGTGGAACGACACGAGGGCAAGTAATTAACAACAGAAATGTAATTTTTGGGTAAACTAACACTTAAAGATTAATTTAAATATTTAACATTGCTAAATGTCTTGAGGCAGGTACCACTTATTTATTTAACTATTTTAAAAGACTGGGATAAGAGCACCAACACACACAAGCTTGTACTTATCCTTACTTTATCAAATTAATTTAAAATGTAAATTCAACAGGTATAAAATATGAGAAAAACAGTAAGAGAAAAACAGTTAATGAGAAGACGAGCACTGGATTACAGCAGGTTAGTGGTGTATGTAGGTGAGCTGAATGCTTTTACCAGAAACTCCCGAGATGTAGTACGATGTACAACGCGGAAGCAGTTGTGCATATAGTCCATTCAATGAATGAACGATTTCATTGAATACAATTATAAGCATTATTTTTTAGTTGCATCTTTTCTGAAGTGTTAATTTGACATTTTAACTTACTGCAATCAAATGCTTAGGCTGTTAGTCCTTGTGTTCACAAAAATGCTGTGGTGCATATATATTCACAATATTCATTACTGTTTTCTCTCTCTCCTTTTTTTTCCCTCTTCCTTTTCTGCTTTTTTAGGCACTTTGACATCAACCATGAACACGGCTCAAGAAACAAGAAGGGAAAGTGACTTCCAAGACTGGCAACACTGTGCAAAAAAGGAGCAGTACTGAAAAACCTGTAGGCCTACTATTTGTTTTTACTCCACATTTGGAAAAATGTTTAAAAGTAAATAAGATTGCTGTATTGTTCATTGATAACTGTTGAGTGCATTTAAAATGTTGACCTTTCAACGTTGCAATTTTCTTGCTTTTAAAAATAAAAAAATTAAAAGTTTTAAAACTCAGAGTATGTTGCTTTCCATTTCCTTTGCCATAACGTAATAACAAAAGTATAATTTTAATTATTTAATGACAAATATAAGTGCAGTATGAAAAGCTGTATAAATGCAGTTAATAGCTGTAGATACACAGTATAATACTGTAAAAGTACATAATATTACAGCAGGATACTGTATTTGGTAATTACAGTACTATACTGTAAAAGTTGTTAACAGAAGTAGTCCTGTAAAAATACAGTAAGTGGCTGGCAACCCAGCTGCCAGTATTTTACTGTAAATTTACAGCAAAAAGTTTTACAGTGTACTCATTCAAGAATCCTGAATGAACAAAACATTCAATATTCCAACATGTTTGCTGATTCATCTTTGCATCAGTTTTTAAATAGCCCTCACACAGAATACCATTAAAGTAGGTAGCGAGGAGCCAGATATCACCATTCAAGAGCTCAAGAGGATCTGTAAAGTGTTTACTCCAATGCTACAACAAAAGGGGCTTCTGTGTCACCATTCAAATATCCTCACAATAATCTAATGATGCAGATTTTCTTTTATACTTTGTTTGTTGTGAAAATGAGAGGTATTTTAGTCCTCCAACATTTAAGAAACAAGATGCTCTGGTGCTGGATGTTGGAAATAAAGGTGACACACACAGTGCCTTGTAAATGCATTTAGGCTGAATTCACCCATTTTAATGAAATGCAAGTAACACTGAAATGTAGCTCGCTGTGTTATTTATTCCTAAGCACTAAATCAAACATTAATTATTTTAATATGACATTGCTTTATGATATTCCTAACAAAAAAATGAAAAAGGAAAGTATTCTGTTTGAACAGTCAAACAGAGAAAACAAAACAAAGAAAAACAATTGAAAGTACACAAAAGCCTCACAATTGGCTTCCACGTGTAAATCATTAAAATAATTTTCTGGCTAAAAACCCAACAGTTAAAGCATTCAAAGACTGTGAACACTAAAGAGAATACCAAATTAGGTATAAATAAACACAACAAATGCTGAAATTAGGAAAAAGTCATTTCCAAGTTTGTGAATGTCCCAGTAGGCTCTGTTGGCTCAAATATCAGAAAGTGGAAGCTAAACCAAACCACTCAGTTTAGTAAAGGTCGTCTATCAAAATTCTCTGCACGAACAAGGAGACTTGCGAGAGAAGCCATAGAGCAGCCAAAAAGATCACTTTGAAGGTTCAGTAGCTCAGTAGAGAATGGGAAAGCATGTCTGCATTTTTCCAAAAACATAATAGAGAACTGAATGAAAAACAAAAAGTCAAATGAGATATAGATCTTTTTAGGCAAAATCGCAAATCTAACACTTCATAAACTTCAAAATGCAGCTACTGCTCATGGATGTGTCGTGAACAGAATGTCACAAAATACAAGAAAAAACCTTCTATGAACCTGATGCTACAGAACAAACTGTGGCAGATTAATAAATGCAAGTAATCCTATTACAATGTTTCAATGGAGTGTATTGATATAAACTCAAAGAAATTCCCACACCATTCAGAGATACCTAAAATGCATTTGGTGGTTATTAAGCCACTGCTGATTAATGTACACCCCTCATATTATACAGCCAGGGGCAATTAATTCTCACTAATGCCTTCTCACTTACTATTATGAAAGGCTATCATGTGGTTTTTATTGCACAGAGAGCAGGAAAAGATCATCAGACTCCATAACTCAAATCTGTGACTATTTTAAGGCACTTAATTCCCAGTAAAGGGATTGTTTATCATTTGCCTTTAGGAATCTGTGTGTTCAGATGTGTGGTCAACAGAAAAAATGCTCTGCTTTTTTTTCCTTCTTTTTTTTTTTTAATTTATAGATCACCTAAAATGCTGTCATTATTTAAAAACTGAGCCATTCCACATACCTACACTACACATCTGAGAGTCTTGAGTAGGCCGGAAATGTAGAGTGAGCAAACCAACAGTTTGTGCAATCAGAGGGGGAAGGTTCACCAAAATCAGAGTTTATTTGCAGGGAGCCAGTAGAGGGAGAAAAGGGAAGTCTAGTTGAATCCATGTTCATGAAAGTTACAATGACTCACTACATCTTTCTTGATTAGTTCTGACATCTCTCTCAAACCGCACACCACCATCCACCTTACAATCCTCCCAAAAGGCTTTACCTCACCGTTACCCTGTAAATAGCATAACAACATTCAAGCTAACCAGAACATTCTATTGTTTACAAATAGCTCAAGGGATTCGTGACAACTGTCAGCACTTCACAGTGCAACACATTATTTTGTAACATTTATTTTTGAACCTACACTACCATTCAAAATTTTGGAGACAGTAAGATTTTTAAATATTTTTGAAAGAATCTGCTCATTAATCTATTTTAATATATTGGTAATTTATTCCTGTGATGGCAAAGCTGAATTTTTAGCATCATTACCCCAGTCTTCAGTGTTATTAATCCTTCGGAAATCTTTCTAATATGCTGATTTGCTGCTCAAGAAATATTTCTTATTATTATCAATGTTGAGTAATTTTGTGGAAACCGTGATACATTTTACATTTAAATATGTCATTTTGATTATTAAAGATGAGTTTTAAGGGATAAAATTATTGACTGCAGGGGGACTTTATAAAAAAACAAAAACATTTATTTATGTGAAATAGAAATCTTTTAATGATAATCAGTATAAATCATCAGTTTAAAGCGTTCTCACTGAATAAAAACATTTAAGCAGTAGAAAAGTAAAGTAAAGAAAGAAAAAGTTTTAGTGGTGTGGACAAAGGAGTAAAAATGACAAAGCTGTGTTTTTAACTACAGCTTTTTGTGCTATCCTTATCACACAGGCTATTTTCTCCTAACAGCAGAGCTGAATCAAAGCATGGCTCAACAGTCATGGAAAGCCTTTAGGGATGATCTGTTTGGTTTGATTTTAGAAAAATATGTATCTATAATTTCAAAGACTCAGTGTTGCAAGGGGGCCTGGTCAGCTGCCAGCGTGAGGCTGGGAACACAGAGATAATTCTGACTTGTGCAACTATTAAACAATCTGGTTAGATACAGACACAACCAAAGCAGTCACATAAACATTCTGAAACACAAACCATGCTACACTCCAAAAAAATAATGTTTCCAAAAGGATGTTTTGAGAGAAAAAATAGAAGCATTTTTTCCCCAAAAAAACCTTTCAGTAAAAAGTTCTTTAAAAATATTTTATTTCTAATATATAAAGTACATTATAGAATATTCTTTTAATAATCTTTTTTGCCCTATAAAGAACCTTTTGCACAATGAAAAGGTTCCATGGATGTTAAATGTTCTTCATGGAATTACAGATGCCAATAAAGGCCAATTCACACAGCACAGACAAATTGCAACAAACACATTTGTTGGGTTTTGTCGGATCAGTGTGTTACCCGTCGGCGTCTGTTGGCGTTGGTCAGGGTTTGTTTTCAACATGTTCAATCAGCATTTGTCGGTGTCTGTTGGGGCAGTGTGAACACGACAGTTATTTTTCATAAAACTGTAAATCCAACGGCCAACTTGTTTGTTGGTTTGTTGCTTTATTTGTGTGGTGTGAAGTGGCCTTAAGAAACCTTAATTTTTAAGAATGTAGTATGACGTCAAATATTGTGTAGAAACGCCCTCAGGCACACACACATATACACAAAGGGAAAAACCCTCATTTACACCCTCAGAAACGCAGACAGAGTCTTGTGCCTGTGAGTACTGGGCAGCAGTGCTGTAATTGGGAGCATTTATCTAAATGACACCCCCATGAGGACCACTGGGACCAGGCTGAGAATTCAGCACACCAGTGACATATTTTATTTCTACTCTCCTTCTCTCTCACTTTCTCACTACACTTTTTATTCCTGCATTAGATATAAATATGACAGGAAGTACAAGATTTTTGTGAAAATTCTAGCAACAAAATAAGTCGGTAAAATACTGCATGGTTTAAAGGCCATTATAATTGCATTTTAAATCAGAAACTGTAGTTATTCAATTTTTCATACTTACATAAACTGACTGAACCTGAAGTAATACATTTTTTTACATGTATTTAAGCAGATAGTATTAGAGGTTTTTTTATATATTTATTTTTATGGACAAGTGAAGAAATATATAATATATAGTAATAATAAAATTTATGACCTCACTCTAGGCTTCATCTAAAACAAATCTTTACGAAATCAAATGTAGGCGAATCATTAAAATGACATGATATATTGATTCATGGTCAATAATACATAGGTAAGCTGGAGCGTTTTTTTTTACACTACAGAGATAATGGTCAATAAATCAAATATTTAAAGCCTGCTTCTGTGTATATATTTTACTAGTTAAAAAACATGAACATGAAAATATACAAACTCTCGCAGATGGTTAGATTTTCAGAATTTATGCCACTTCACATTTAACATATTCTCTGCATAAATATTATTAATACATGAAATATTGTTTTTATGTTGTTGTTTTTTTTTTTTACTTTCTTCATAATCACAATTTGAGAAAAAGCATTTCACTGCCATTGTTGTAATTTGCATGTGACAAATGAAAGCTTAATATTACTCTAACCCCCAGTTTCACAGACAAGACTTAAACCCAGTCTAAGGCTAAAATGCATGTTTAACTAAAAGCAACTTGCATATCATAAAATATATCAGTGTCATTGTTTGTCTCAAGATGCACACCAGTAATGGTAATTTTCAGTAATTTTTTTTTTTTTTTTTTTTTTCTAAGGCATGTTCATAAAAGATACATGAGCAATTTACCTTTAATAATAATAATAATAATAATAATAATAAAATGAACAGTTTGATAGTGGAACACTATTTGTTCTCTTTATTCTCTTTATATATTACATTACATCTCCTTAAGATGCTATTGATCTGTCAGGTAAACTCTTGTTCTGTGATACAACATAATTCTTCCATTATCAGCTACCAAATAACCTTTAACATCACCTACTGCACAATCCCTCTCCATTCGACTAAATCTCTGTTTCCCTTATCTTAGAGATGCTACTTGACCTTTGACCGTCGATGGAAGATCTAAAAGACAATTTGTGTGCTACTAGGTTCAAGGGTCATTTCGCTAGGGAAAACTCCCCATCAGGGCATCACTGGACAAGCTAGGAACCAATCGTTCAAATAAAGGAGAAATGACAGGTTCAGCGACAGATGGGAAAGCAGTTAACAGGAAGTCAAAGCTTTCGTGACAAAGAGAGAGTGTTTCAGTTTGATGGATGCTTTGAAAGAAAGATACTTTATACTAACTGTGTGTGTTTGATTGCGTCCTTTGTTTATTTCCCTGGTAATTGTTTACGAGGAAGTACTCTGACACAAATCTCTCTGTTTGCCTGAGGAATCCAAAATGTATCATCCGTAACACTCCTCACAATTTATCTAATCTGAGAGGAAAACACAAACAATAATGGGAACTAAGCTTAAGGAGCTCTGTTTCAAACAAGCTATGATAGAAACAAACAGAGCAAAAAATAAACTGGCTCAAAGAAACGGCTCATAAATATATTATAATCTTAAAGCTTTTTCACTTTTCCAATTGGATCAACATAGAAACATGAATTCACAATACAATACATCTGGTATCTCTCTGCCCTCTTTTCATGGTATCAAAGACATTTTTGGTAACATGACAGGTAACCGTGTAATCATCCATATAACTATTTTATCTCCCCTGTCTCTGACATTTTGATGCTGAATAAATTTGTTGAGTATAAATATTATAAATGTAATGTTGATTGACTGATGAACTGAAATGACATGGTCTTCACATCTGCCCTGTTATATCACCCCATGCGTCCTCTGAACACTCAAGAAATGTGCCCTTTGAAACAGCCCAGCAGCTTCTTGAAGCCGTCCATTAGATACTGCACATTATGGCATCCATTAACATTTAACAGTGCTGCCCATTTTGAAAACAGAGATTGCTGAAAGCATAGTTGGACTGAAAACCTCATTCTGTCACAAGCTTGTCTTTCATAAGTGTGAAATTTATTGGGTGTGATTTAAAAAGGCTGCTCATTTATGTAATTGCATTAAAAGCACACTTGCTTTTATACTGGGCTCATAATGTCTAAATTTGCCAACAGCTGGCGCTTCTGGGCAGTGTATGAGAAAGAGATAAAACAGTTTTTGGCCCATCATCAAACGTGCCATCACTTTATGTGAGCTTATTTTTTTGTGGTAACACCATACACTAACAAAGCAAAGGACAACTGGATATAGGACTGAAAGAATAAAATTAACATTATTACTCCAATAAGACACACTGGTATCAGCGTTGAGAGAGAGAGCAAGAAAGACAGAAACACTTGCTGAGGACTGACTATAATGTAACACATTCATCGTACACAAGGCACAAATACACCCAATTAGGAGCATCTCTGTCTCTCTCTCTCTCTCGCACACACACACACACACACACACACACACACGCACGCACGCACACATCATACAATCCCGAAGACCATAAACAATCCAATTAAGGGCAAATAGGGTGTCTTTACAAGGTCTGTGTGTGTGTTCTTTCTGACAGAGCCCACATGTGACCAGACATTGCACATCATCAACAGGCTGTTAGTTCAGAGACAAGTACATCTGTTCATCCCCTAGGGACTCTTGTCAAAATTTCACATTAGCTAAGCAGGCACACATAAACAAACAAACAAACAAACAAATACACACAAGTTTACTTAGCCACTTAAACGAGGACATACTGTAGACTTCTAATGTTTTATACAGAGGCATTTATATATATACAGTATGTATGCCTGTGTTTTCTTTGCTAGTTTGTCTCTGTGGTGTTTGATTGAGTTTGCACGTGTTCCTAGTTACGTTAATTATCCCTGTATTTATTTAAGCCCTGAGTTTCCTTCATTCTAATGTCCGGTATCATCAGTGTTAAGTGGTTTATTTTCTCCTACAATCTCCTGAGCTTTACTTTGTGGATTTAGTTTTGATACTCCTTTCATTGTGCGCTTTATTACAGCCACACATTTGTGATTATATTATATTATATATATATATATATATATATACATTATATATATATATATATACACACACATTATATATATATATATATATATACACACATACACACACACACTATATAGCAAAATGTTTTGGGATGCCTGCCTTTACATGCACATGAACTTTAATGACATCCCATTCTTAATCCGTAGGGTTTAATATGGAGTTGGCCCACCCTTTGCAGCTATACAGCCTCAACTCTTCTGGGAAGGCTTTCCACAAGGTTTAGGAGTGTGTTTATGGGAATTTTTGACCATTCTTCTAGAAGCGCATTTGTGAGGTCAGGCAGTGATGTTGGCGAGAAGGCCTGGCTCACAGTCTCCGCTCTAATTCATCCCAAAGGTGTTCTATCGGGTTGAGGTCAGGACTCTGTGCAGGCCAGTGAAGTTCCTCCACACCAAACTCGCTCATCCATGTCTTTATGGACCTTGCTTTGTGCACTGGTGCGCAGTCATGTTGGAACAGGAAGGGGCCATCCCCAAACTGTTCCCACAAAGTTGGGAGCATGAAATTGTCCAAAATGTCTTGGTATGCTGAAGCATTAAGAGTTCCTTTCACTGGAACTAAGGGGGCCAAGCCCAACCTCTGAAAAACAACCCCACACCATAATCCCTCCTCCACCAAACTTTACACTTGGCACAATGCAGTCAGGCAAGTACCGTTCTCCTGGCAACCGCCAAACCCAGACTTATCCATCGGATTGCCAGACAGAGAAGCGTGATTCGTCACTCCAGAGAACACGTCTCCACTGCTCTAGAGTCCAGTGGCGGCGTGCTTTACACCACTGCATCCGACGCTTTTCATTGCATTCGGTGATGTAAGGCTTGGATGCAGCTGCTCGGCCATGGAAACCCATTCCATGAAGCTCTCTACGCACTGTTCTTGAGCTAATCTGAAGGCCACACGAAGTTTGGAGGTCTGTAGCTATTGACTCTGCAGAAAGTTGGCGCCTCAGCATGCGCCATATATATATATATATATATATATAAATAAATAATACCAAACATTATATGTATACATGTATAATAGTATAATGTAATAGTTATATATGTATAATATATAATGTAATAGTATTAATTATTATTATATATATATTTGTTTGACATCTGACATCTTTGAATGGGATTTTGTCAGATTTAGGTTAGTTCTGGGGATGAATTTGTAACACACATCAATAGCTGTCTGGTCTGCAAGTGCAATAGTTTATGGCAGCTCTTTGACAAAATGAGATTAATGAATAACAAGGGTGCTGTTTTGCAGCATTGCTCTCTCTCTCTCTCTTTTTCTCATATGGTGCTAAAAAGCAACAAAAATAGGAAGAAAGACACGATTCTAACCATTAATGACATTTAATCCATTACAAATCTGAAGCCTCATTGAGGTAATCAATGTATTTGTGATGGTGGGGGGTTAGCGGGTACAAAGGCACTTGATAACTTGTCTGAAAGGGGCTTTTGAGAACCATTTACAGATCTCCATCTAATTGAACAATTCTCTCTCTCTCTCTCTCTCTCTCAGGGTGAGGTAGCACAAGAGACAGGTAATCTAATCAGCAGTCCACTTAGCATAATTGAAATACATAGTCCTTGACTAGGAGAGAGGAGTGATCTATTTCACTTTCGTCATTATTTGATCCATCCTCAAAAGAACCGTGTTTTATCCTGAAACGCAACACATCAAGAGATTCATGCCTTCTTTGATTCGTACTGATCTGAAACAAAGTAAACACTGAAGGAAAATGGCTTTGACTTGCATCCTGTGCAATGACTACATACCTAGTGTAAGGAGATCTAGTGTTTTGTACAGCTTTGTTTTTGTAATATATTTTAATGTTTTTCTTTTTAACTTAACCAACATTTAAGTTAATTATTGTTAAATACACATAACATAGTAACATTCCTCGCTTCGACTGAAAAAAAGCCTTTGGAAATCAATTGCAGAGTGCAAATATTGGCCCTTAATAAAAAAATAAAAAAAAGTTAATTTCTGACATGGTGGTTCAGTAAGTAGGTCAGTTGTTAATTCAGAAACCGCTGTGATGAATTCAGAGTTCTTGAATCTTTTAGACTGATTCATTAAAAGAAACTGGCTTATAAGAATCAATTTGTGAATCAGAATACACTGTGCTTTATGTTTGTGTCTTTGCTTTATTTTAGCCAACCCTGCCTTTTTAACTCACATTTAACTAATACTGCAAGCTCAGACATAGCTGAAATATGATTTTTCATGCAACAGCACTGGTGACTCATGCTGTATAGAGATATAGGGAATACTGGGTAGGTCATATTAAGTACAAATTAAGATATTAAGTTGATTTCCAGTCAGACACTGATTTAACTGTTGTCTGTACAATGTTTTTGTTCTCCAAAAATGACCTCTAAAATATCCACAAGAGATATCTGTAGACTTCAGCTCCACTTGACCTACAGTACTGCATCTGAGTGTGTATGTATGTGTGTGTGTGTGTGTGTGTGTGTGTGTGTGTGTGTGTGTCTGACTCTGATCCCTGGGGGACTAGCAGTCAAAGCAAAGCAAGGCATCCATTAGAACTCACACACACATTTAAGTGTCAGGTTGGATTAGGTTTAGCCCAGGGGTGACAGGAAGGTGACACACACACACACACACACACACGTTAGTTTCACTATATTAGCGAGATCATCTCATAGATGCAAAGGTTTTTATAGAGGTGATGATACTTGCTAAACCCTAACCCTCTCACAAACCAGTAAATATCAGTAGAAGCATAGTAGACCAGACAGTATCATTATACATAAAGCACATTTCAGTCAGACTGATTGCAAAAGACATAACAGAAGAAAAAAATGTGTTTATCTCACTTCTGTAAGATTACAGATTTTACTAGCTGCTAAAGTTACTTTGTTTATAAGCTTATCATATGGATCCGTTACACAGACTTCTTTTCTCAGTTCTTTTCTTCATACTATTTATCATTTTAGGACAAAGTGAAATAAAACTGCAAAATTTTCAATATTTTCATATGAAAGTAATAGTGTTTCATAGTGTGCATTTGGGTATTTTATTGTACTTTGTTTAGTCAAGTCACCTTTATTTATATAGCGCTTTATACAATACAGATTGTTTCAAAGCAGCTTTACAGTGATAAACAAAAAAAAAAAAAAAATGATTCAATGATGCAAACAGTTCATTTTGGCTGTACAGCAGCTCTAAAAGTAAATAGCATCATTGTTCAGCTGAAGTCAGTTCAATGTTGATTCAGTTCTGTTGTAAAGATCATCAATTATTAAATTTGTTCTTTTCATCTGTAAAGCAGTTCTGCAAAACACAGTGATGTCATCATCCAGCTCAGTTCAGTTCTTATCATATACACCAAGTGCAGAATAATTAGGCAAGTTGATTTTCTGATCATATTTTTTTTTTTCCAAAGCACATTTTACCAATTCCAAACCACAGCAATCTTAATAACTATTATTATGTTTGTATTTAATTATTATACATTATACAGTTATCTTCCAGTATCTGGCAGCAAGTTTTGGGAGTTCATTTTTAGTCCGTTTCCTATCCTGAAAGTCCGTCTTGCAGAGATGGACTAAAAATGATCTTCCACAACTTGCTGCCAGATTCTGGAAGATAAATTCTTCAAACAGTGTACAAGAGGATGTGGTGCTGGATCTTCAAGAGTCACTCTCAATCTAACTGTCTATAAAGCCTATAAAAAAAAAAAATTAAAAAAAAAAAAAATCAGTCTTCATGTATTTCACAACACTTCAGCTTGTGATTCTTATTAAGTGGGGGTCATTTTTTAGGATTCTTTACCTAACCTAAGTCTCTGAGATCCTGACACCTTGCACTTCTGGAGACTCCAGGTAGGTTGCAGTTCTGGAAAATGGTGGCGCTGGAGACTAAAGGGTTCCTGATGGTTTCACACTTAATTCTTCACCTTAATTTTTAATTCTTTTGCAGTTAATGTGTCTTTTCTTCTCCCTGTTTTTGTCTGACTCTGCTGACCCAACGAGTGTTTTACTGTCCATTGGTCATGCCTTAACTTTGCAATTTCTAGTATTGCATTAGTATTGCATTCTTCTCATGTGCATTTAATAATTTTTGACTTTTCAGTCTGAGTTAAATCTCTTTTTTGGCTCTTTTATCTGTAAAAGAAAACATACCTAATAATTATGCACACCTGAATATAAGACGTTTTTCACTTCAAGCCTTCATGAACAATTATATATCACTTATAAATGATTAAATACAAAATCAATAGTAGTTTTTAAGATTGATGTGGTTTGGAATTGGTAAAATGTGCCTTGAAAAAAATATGATCAGAAAATCAACATGCCTAATAATTCTGCACACGGTGTAGTGTCAGTGCAGTCAGATCAATAATATTGTTGAATATTAAGTGTCCCCAACTAAGCAAGCCAGAGGCCACAGTGTCAAGGAACCCAAACTCCATCAGGTTACAGACCGAAGAAAAAAAACTTGGGAGAAAACCAGACTCAGTCGGGGGATCAGTTCTCCTCTGGCCAACAAACAAACATGGTGTAACTATGATAGGCAGCATCACAAGTCAAAATCAGATCGTGGATCTGTAGCATTTAAATATTTAATCAAGTTCCTTTTGCTTGAAGATCGGATTCATCACACCAGTATGGAGATGAGGACTTGTCTGGTTCTCGTGGTCTTTGCTTAGGGTCTGTGCAGATGGCTATCGTGTCGACGAGATCTTCACAGGGGACTGTCTAGTTGACAGGATCTCTGTGTTTTATTCATTGTGTGTACAGCCTTGACAGTTTTCTTAATTATTATTTATTTTGTCATTATCTTATCTTTCTTACAGCTGACTCCAAGAGATTTGCTCAAAAAATTTCTATGCACTTGTACTGTCCGTCCGTGTACAAATGGCAAATAAAACGTCAAAAAAAAAAAAAAAAATCCATCAGTCAATTAATCAGTTGTTCTATTCTATTCTATTCATAAATATATATATATATATATATATATATATATATATATATTGTACTATTGTCATGTTTAGTCCAGATGAAGATGATGAAGATCCAAAAAGGTTTCAAAACAACGGTATTTATTAAATGAAGTTCAGTGTGCGTAGCACAAACAATACCAGACAACTGAAGAGAGAACAAGGGGAAATACACAGTGGTGATGACTATACAATGAACAGGTCTGGTGACTGAATGAACGTCAATGACAACTAATGACTGGCAGGAAAATAGGAACACAGGAAACATGTAATGTAAGAATATACTAAAAGTCCACGAAAACAAAACTAACTTAACATAATTGTGACAACTATCAAGTTCCAATCATGCCTAAGTAATAAAACACAGAGGCACCATTAACAGTAGGTCTTGCAAGACCTGTTGCTTCTAAGGACTTGCCAGTAACTCCAGTAAAATCAATCTGTTGTAAATTGCATTACCGGCAGAAAACATTCCTAAAAGTTGACTTTAATATAAACATAAATATGATGTGTCAAGTCACCCGTTTACACAGCAGAAGTTCATTAAGTGCCCTTTCTGCTGTTCCTGTCCACTTGAGCAGTGTTTTGGAAACATAGCAGATGCTTCTTAAACTGTATGCCACACTGCCCTTGGGAAATCAGGTCAGATTTGATCAATCTCAAAGCACAGCACATGGTGAGCCCGGATCAGAAAGCAGAAAGGGAAGTTCATGTGTGACCTGATTAAATAAAAGTGAACAGAGAACAGACGTCTTCTCTCTCACTCTCTAATTGATGCAACGTGTCCAAGAAAAAGTCAGATTAGCCTGGTTTAAACATTGATAGGAAAAGATTTATGATGGTGCAAATCCCAAAATATTTTTGAATACAAACTATTAAAACGGTCATAATTAAACAGCTTCGTATAGTATATGAAATCAATGAGTTCTGTCATCATTTACTTACTGTCATGCTTTTCTAAACATGTATGACTTTCGTCTTCTGTGGAACATAATTTTTTTTTTTCCCCCTCTCCATACAGTGTAAGACAATGATCATTAAAACTGTTTGGTTGCCAGCATTCTTCAAAATATCTTCTTTTGTGTTCAACAGAAAAGTCATGCAGATTTGGAACAACATAAGAGTGAGTAGATGATTTTTTGGGTGGACTAGGACTAAGTTGAATTGTATTATTGTATATGTTCTCTCTGCAAGCAACCTCAAACTTACTTATATAAATCAGTTTGTGCAGAAGGGATACAGATATGGAAATGTTGTGAATGTTATAGTGGAGATGACCAAAAATTAATCATTTAAAATATTACATTCAGATTCATTACAATTATTGGAATAGCCAAAAAAAATGGTTACACAAATCCATGGTTATGACAAGCTTTGACATTACACATGTGTTTCTGTAAGAGCTGTTCTAATAAATTGTTCAGAAAAAAAGCTGAAAATATTTTCAGGAAATGAGTCAACTGTTTTAAAGGGTATTAGTTTGAAGAACAGAACTTTTACAGAAACCGCTAAACAGACATTGTACAGTCTGAGTCTGTTGATGGGAAGCAGGTCTAGGCAGACTTTCTTGTGTTTCAGTGGAATGGATTTAAACATGGTTATATGTGTTAATCCAAGCTGAAAATACTACACTTATATTGGTAGCTAAAATCATAAATTCAAATTAGTCACAATATTTAATAAACTAACATGCCAAGGCTGGGGGATGTGTACATGTGTGGGTGTTCCTGTTATGGGGAGCGTAGATTCTGTGTGGGCCTGATGGGAAGGAAAGAATAATTACAGAATAATATAAATGAGGATGATGCTTTATTTATCACTGATTCCTGTCAGTCTTGATGGTGATGTTTGTAGATCAGCTGCTGGGTTCTCATGTATTAATATGCCATACAAACAGAGAGTTAGATTGCTGTTTGCCTCGCAGAGATGAAATCTAACAAAACCCCAGGGCCAGATGGCCTGAGGGGTAAATTATGGAAAAGCCCATTAATTTCCTCTCACTGAAACTAAATTCTCCCATAGTTCCCAGTTTCTTAATTTCAGGATGTTGGAGTGTGAGATTTCACTACATTATTCATTGATAGAAAAGAAACGTTTTGCATTTCTGTTTTTGGTTTTGTTTTGTTTTACATTTTTAAATTGATATAAATGTCAAAAGTATGAAAAATGTGTGCACTACTCCAGAAATCAATTGTATCTGCACTTATAACTGAACGCATCATGCCTAATTGATAAATGGTAGAAATCGCAATGTCAATATGGTACTTAAAACAGCCAATCACATTAGCTACAATCTGGCCTGTATTTTCATGTTTTATCATAGATAAACAAATAAAAAAGACAAATAAGTGTCTTGTGGGAATTCCCTAATAGCCTAATGACGTCCATTAAGAAAGACATGTTTACAAAGGCTATATCTTTTTTACGAAGCGATACGAGCTATTGTGCAAAGAGTTTAGAGATGGCCCCCCTCTACCTCTCTAATGACTCTCATCCAAATTTCTTACTGTTTTCATGAAATCCCAATTCAATAACTCCATGGTTTATAAGCAAAAGCTGTAAGCCATATTTCTCACTTTAATATGACACCTCCTACTTAAGCTACCCAAATTTCATATTCCCTACACAGCAGTGGGAGCTCTCATTGGCACATATCCAGTTTCTCGTCTTCAGCTCCTCTCTCTCTCACCCACTGTTTCTCTGATTTAACATGACATATATTGATTTATATTTAACACAATTCATTGTAATTGGCACTTTAAATAATTTCAATTACGTTTTCAACACATTCTCTATGAGTTTTAGGCTTAATGAGAAGTATAAAATGCTGCCAAAGTCAGCAACATTCAGCAAACAGCGGAGAGACAAATTCAATAAGTGGTGGGACAAAATTGGTCTTCATTAGATTTTAGTTTATAAACATTACATCAGTAAAATCTTAAATAAAACCTGCTGTTACAAGTTCTACAATGCAAGATTCATCACCATTACTCCACTCCAGGAAAATTCTGTCATCATTTTCTTAATGGTGTTTTTGTCCATTTTGGAGCTTGATATAGTTTATATGAACTGTCCTTGTATGGAAAAGAGCAGCATGTTTGTTTTGTCCCCCACAAAATTAAGAAACATACAGGTCTGGAACGATGTGAGGGTTATTAAATAATTACATAATTTTCATTTTTAGGCGAACTAATCCTTTCAGTGCTGCAATACAATTCCAAATAAAACAGGGATTACAGAAATTACAGCAAATTACAGAACCGTAAACTGGCCCAGTAAGAACTGGACTCACAGTATACCTGAGCATACACTATGATGGTGAGTAATGCCATCAGTCACACTCTGAGCCAGCAGGTATCAATTACTCAATTAAAACAGCCGGCATCACCCCTCCCCACCGGGACGCAGTGGTCAACAGCAACACGGCGGCCTCGTTCCCCGGCCTCCTCCCAGCACCCAGCAGGACCCAACAAAGCTATCTGCTAAGAGGATTAGCGCTATGGCAGTGTGCGACCTGTTTGCTGAGTGTGCCCATACAGTGTGTCTGGAAATTATGATTAAATATAGAATCACATGGACAGAGGGCTCTTCTTCGGATGATATAAATATTTTCATAATAATAAGAGGATAACACGTTTGATGCTGTGGGTGTAGAACACAGACTGGCCCTGTATGTAATGCATACTGAATATGCTACAGCCATCTGTGAATTGTTAGGTTTATTTATAGTAGTGACGGTAATGTGTACGAAGCAAGGAATAATTGACGATGGGCCATTGAATTATTAGAAAAATAATGCAAACCTGAGATGGTAATGCGGTTAAGATGGGAATTGGAGTGGCCGTTATACCTCGGGTGTGGATTATTTTTCTAATAATTCGTCAACCAATCAAAACAAGCATTCAACATCCCCGTGGAATAACATTAAATTATATTATTGGATAAGAAGAAGAAAATTCGTAATCCTTATTAGGATAGTTCACCAAAATAAATAAATAATAATAATAATAATAATAATAATAATTTACTTAAGATGAAAAAAAAAAAAAGTTTCTACTTTTTTGTCCATTCAATGAAAGTCAGAGGGGTTCAAAACAACATTGGACCCCAACTGACTTTCTTTTTATGGGGAAAAAAAAAAATTCAAAATATCTTCTGTTTCACAGAAGAAAGTCACACCAGGTTTGGAAAGCAGTAGGCTGAGTAAAGGATGACAAAATTTATCCCTTTAAGTAACTAATTAACCAAAGCCTTATTAATTATCTACAATTATCTACATTATTATGAAATGCTACAGTTTTATCTTCATTAGGTAACTGTTTGTTGAAGAAATCTGCAGTATGTCACTGATATTTTTGCACACGTTGCTGTTTTGAAGTACTTGGAGAAAGTTTCAGTGGAGATAAACATAAATGAAGACAAGTGGAGATCTTATACATAAACTGAAATACCTGAAATACTAGAATACCAGAAACCAGAAACCAAAATACCAGAAAAAAAACTCCAAATTTTCTGAAAATGTATGTGTGATTCAAGTTAATTTGATTTTGTCTACAAAGCAGCATTAAGGATATAATGAGCATAAATACCTTACATTAAATTATAATCTCTCAGATCTCATCAATCATGATTATATAAAAATAATCACTTCAAATAACTCAAGTCATTAACAACGCAATCAAACGAGCTTGGGAGTCAGATACAGTCAATCTATTCTCTCCCTCCACATTACAGCTCAGTAAGATTGAATCATCTTACAGTTTAAGGACTAATTAACTTAATGTGCCCACATGTGTTACAACATTAACCACATTATGTGATGGGCCTGTTATGCTGAAGTGGAACCATGATTGTTTTCTGGATGGGTAACTCAGTAATCATGTGGTCTGTCTTCCTCTCAGTTCTCAGGTGCCTAAACTGTTTGTGATGCTGGAATTCAATGCCTGAACCTGTCCATCTGTGAGTTATTCATGATGAAAGTCAAGGTCTCCTTGGGTCTATATTCTTGTCTTCATTGGTTTGCCTTGCCACATACACCCAGACAAGCTGAATCATCAAACAGCACATGATAAGACCAGCTAAAGCAAATATTCCTGAGGTCTAGGGGACATACAACAGGCTGCAGAATTTACAATAAATCTATGAAAATATGTGCCCAGAAATAAAAAATACCAGTTAAAAGTTTTACATGCGATATCTCTTCAGTTTCCTTCTACCTGCATTGTACAATGTGCATCTTCACAAGTCCTCAACAGCATTCAGGAGTAATGAAAGCATTTTAAATGAATGCATGCCTTGTTGGTGTTCATTCATGGTTTGGTCAACCTGATTTCCATGTTAGGCCCCAAACTGACTGTGTTGTTTAGAGTGCCAGCACATTCACAACAACCAGTTAGCGAGAGAGCAGCACACTTGGCTCTCTCCAGGACTTCCTATACTTCAGAACTTCCGCAGGACTGTTCATTCCCCTGCTACCCATGGGATTCCATAGTGTGAAGAGTGTGTGGGATAGTGGGGGTGAAAGGGAATGAGTGAGAGGAGGAGGCCAAGGGCTTGGCAAAGTATGACAGCATCTGTGTTGGCCACTTTTGCTTTAATTATAAGCCTCTTCAATGCTTTCAGTGTGGATTTCTTCCCAAATCTCCATTTCCTTCCCCATCCCTGTCTTTCTCTTAATGCCCTGGGGCTTGGAATGAAATTGTGAAGGATCATGGGAGGTTATCCACACCATTGTTCAAGGGGGAGAAAGTCTTCTTGGGTTCTAAACCAATCAAGTTGTTCACAGAATCAAGCCAGTGCTGTTGTATAAAACAGCAAACTCTCTATAGTATTGCAGTTGAATGATGAGAAAGTGTTTTCTCAGAGAAATATGAATAATTAGCTATTATATAATAATTTCTTTACTATTTTATTCAAACTACAGTATACAGGCTGTGCCTCATTTATTATCTTATTTACTATATCATGCTAAGTTTGCAGTATACTTAGTCAAATTGAGCTCATAACAGAGGCCAAATGATCTCTTTGAAAATATGAACAACATTTCACTCACGATTTCAAATCAATTTGTATTATTTGATTTGTATGAAAACATATGATTTAAAAAAAAAAAAAAAAAAAAAAAAAAATAGGCATGAAGGTCCACCCCTAAACCCTCAGTGGGATGTAAGCAAATCATATGAAAACTTGATGTGATCATAATAATTCATGTGGATTCATCACCAATTTGCCAAAAACTAGTTATGAATTGCCATGACAGTGTGTTGCTAATATCACAATTGCTATATTCAGAATAGCATCTAATAAATTCAGCAAAAAAAAAGAAACATTCTCTCACTTTCAACTGATTTTTTTTTTTTTTTTCATTAAATTTCTTAATGTGTAAATATTTGCATGAGCAAAAAAAAATTTAACAACTGAGACGTGAACTGAACAAATATCAAAAATAGCAGTCAATAATCTGGTGTGGCCAGCAGCTGCTTTAATTTTTACAGATCATCTCATCCTCATTGACTGAGCAAGATTTGCCAGTTCTTGCTGTGAGATGTTACTCCACTCTTCCACCAAGACATCTGCAAGTTCTTGAACACGTCTGTGGGGACATATAGTTGCATATGGTTTGGCACTGCAAGGACAATCACCTGTCCTTCCTGTCTCCCTGCAGCATTGTCTTAGGCGTCTTACATTATAGACATTGCATTACATTACAGTTTATTGCCCTGTTCACATCTGCAGTCCTCATGCCTCCTGCAGCAGGACTATGGCACCAGATGAGCAGGCACCCTGGGCATCTTTCTCCTAATGTATTTTAGATTCAATAGCAGAAAGGTCTTTTTAGTGTTCTAAGCTATTAGAACTGTGACCTTATTTGTTTACCACCTGTAAACTGTTAGTGTCTTGATTGTTCCACAGGTACATGTGCATCAACTGCTTATGGTTCATTGAACTAGCATGAAAAATATTGTGTAAACTTTTTCCAATAAAGATCTGTAAAGCTTTTTTGGATTTTACAAAATTATTTTTAAAATAAATTATTCTGAAAAAGGGACATTTCTCTTTTTTGCTGAGGTTATGTATACAATATGCAATTTTTGAAGATAAAAATTTCCCACATAATTTATACATTTTCCAAAATACGCAACAGAGATTACAGCGTGAAAGACTCTCACAGTCTCACTCTGCAATCTCTGCGATGTGTTCCACTTGATCTTCCATTTCAGAGTGACAAATAAATCAGGTGCAATATCAGCTACAATTTTTAACATTTACCTTACAGGGCAGGTCAACTCATTATGCAACATAGGGAACCACCTAGGGTCTATCTCTTGGGGGTTTTTACCAAGCCAATTTCAGTATGTTCTGAATAAACTGCACCTCATGTGGTACTGGCACCTCCATTAGAGCTGACCCAGAGCATTGATACCTTTGCGGGGGGTGGCAAGGTGAGCACTACGGAAGTCCACGTGGGACTGACACCCCTTAATTAATGCTTGAACCCTAGTAAAAAGCTACAAAAACTCATTAACAATTTCTGCAATTTTCCAACACAAAACAGATGACATACAGACACACAGTCTGCAAAGATTATTGAGATCACAAAAATCAGTCACATTGTAATGCAAGCTTTACAAAGATGCTGTTTTTGAAGGATTGGGGAAGTTATAAATTAAAACAATACAATACAGCAAATCTGTAGCTCATGTGCGAGGGGAGCTGGAGCTTTGAGCCAGAGCTGTATCACATTTAATTTCTGAGGAAAGCATTTACATAGAACTCTTTAAATCTAAGGGTCAAAGAAAGAGTAAAGAATGGCCATGAAAAATTCAATTATGACTGTTGGGGGGGGGGGGGGTGACCATTATAAGGCTTCTGAACATGATGTTTTCTTCATTATTTTCATATCTTTAAAAAACACAGCCGTTCTAGATTAACAGTTAACAGTCTGAATGCTATCAACATGATGACATTGCTACAATCGTAACCATTACTTTTTGTAAATGTTGTTAATTATGAGGAACCTCTGCCGATATACTTTAAATCAGTGTTTCTCAACCAAAAGTGGGTCGCAAAGCTGTTGACTCTTCTCCAAAGACAGAACAAGTTTTTCCATTCCTCTGCACTACTTTTCCATTGTTTTTCTACGTAAACATGCTAGACAGACCTGTTTGACCATCGTGCTCACATCTTTTGCATGTCTCGTACATGATACAGTGTTCTTAAAATGTGGCGCTCAAGTTAAAAGAAGTTAAACTTTATTTATAAAAAAAAAAAAAAAAACATCTCTAGACCTTGCATGGTTTTTTTTTTTTTTTCCATTCCACTGACCTGATTCAGTATCTGCTGTCAGATGAGATGATGTCAGGCTATACTGTATGTTGATGTCGTTATCCTACTTGTTAGGGCCGGTTCACACAGAACACATTTTTGCGGTTAAAATTACGAACATGCAACATCGTAGTTACTGTCAATTACCAAAATTACCAAAAAGTACCAATAAATTATGTACTGATCTTGTAAATCAAGATCAGTGTCCATATGTTTTATTAACATTTCATGTTAGTATTATTGTGCACTTACCATGGTAACTGCAGTTTCCATAACCTTAACCAACCTTAACCAATTCTATATGACTGTGGAAGCTCATACTAACTTACTAACTTTATTGTATTAACAAAAAAAAAAGTTTGGTACTGCTATTTAATAGCCTTACCATATAATACTGTTTATTCATCAGTGGTGATATTCAGTTTATGTGTATGTGTTTATGTGCATTCTTGAGAAATAAATTTGCTTGGTTCAAATTCCTAAAAATTTGGGTCACAGCTTAATGGCCATGGGAAAATGTAGGTCCCATAGCCAAACCAGTTGAGAACCACTGCTTTAAATATTTCAAATAGAGTAATAAATTGTATATTCAGTGGCAACATAAGCCACAATTTTAAATGTCTTTGCAATTATGTAATAAAGATTTATTTATTTATTTATTTATTTATTTTTTAAATAAAGATGGCAACTCATAATTTGTGTAATATATTAGTATGACTTAAATTCCAACTTTTTGGGGCCCCATGTATATACAAATTTCTAACTAACTGTTGCTGTGCTATGCCACATTTAAACACCATGAATTTGCCCTTTCTGCTTGCACTAGCTTCCATCTTGTTGTGTGCACGTGTGTGTAGGTGTTCGCATTAAAGAAAGCAAGAGAAGGAGTGAGAGAACGAGATCATAGTTTCTGCATCTTTGCCTGAAGCTAGGCCGCTGTCCAAGTACGCGGTGTTCGGCAACACAACAAGGTCTCTTCACACTCAGTACCTCTATAAATTTTTTGTTTTTCTTAAATAGTTAGGGTTAGAAAATCTAATTCTATCACATATGTTTGGCTTTGTGTCTCTAGCAACTATGTATTACATTGTCCTTTTTAAACCAAAACCGGTCCGAGACAGCATGTAATTATACAAGAGACCAGCACAGCGCATGCACTGAAGTTAAACCAAGGATTTCTTTTGGTTGACCACCCTGCCGGGCTGAATCAATGAGCTCCAGCAGAGGTGTTTGATAAAAGCCTGGCAAACCCTTTCACAGCATTGATGGGCTTGTCTGCCAAGCACCTTTGCCAAACACACACACGGAGACACACACGCAGCAGGTTGTCTGTTGGAAATGGAGAGAGATGGATAGTCTCTGTGTTGTGTCATGTTGTGTGACTGTATATCCTCAGCGCTCCCCACTGAGCCTACAGCACCATGGTAAACTCGCATCTGAAACGTGCTGAATACTCACTCTTTGACATTAGTGTGTGTCTGTGTGCGAGAGCTTCGATTCAAAGCCAGACCTGTGTGAGACCACTCAAATCAGAGCACAACACAGCCTTAAACTGAACGACAGTAAGTGGTACACTTCATGATAAAGTATGATAACAGTTTTTTTTTTGTTGTTGTTTTTTGTTGTTGTTGTTTTTTTTTAAACCTGTAAATTCACTACAGAAACATGGTCTATGGTGAGATCTGAGTAATCTGGTATGAAATAAATTGTTACGGTCAGTGGTGAGCATGTGTGTGGTCAGACAGCAGGCCAAGGAAATGAAGGAATGTATTATTCATGTTGAGAGGAGAGAGAAGATGAAAAGCAGTGGGGATTGATGAAAAGAAATAAAAGTGTGCGCATATGCATATCTAAGCAGCTGCAGACACATGCTTACACCACATGCTTACACCACAAAGACATGCCTGAAAGATCTTCTCTTAATCACCTGTCAGAAACGTCTTTATGTTCCTGCTTTATAGTACTTAACCTGCACACACCTATAGATCATTTTAGACGCTGCAGGGCGAGAGCCAGAGAACTACAACTCCCGTGTGTCCCGTAATTACTGAGGCTTTGTCAGCACCGTTTAGCCCCTGAGCTGTGAGGTCCGGAACTTCAGCCTCACTTCGGCAACAAAAAGAAAGGGTGAAATCCTGCTGGTGTTGAGCCAAGCGCTTTAACTGGAGAGGGTAAATAGGAAAACTTGAGAGGAAAGAGAAGCGCCATTGTTTTTAAAGCTCTGAAAGCGTTCACAGTTTTCTCAAAAGCAAATGAAGAGCAATTCAGTGGAGACACTTTTTTTACTCTTTCTACTCTACCCTATGCGTTTCTCAGAGCAGCAGCTGTCTGTAATTTAGTTGGAGCCTGTTTTTCGTCACTGAAGGAATGTCCACAGAAATGTGAAACTCTCTCCAGATGGCAACGCGTTTGACTCCATTCAGCAAGTTCGAAAACCATTCACATTCCAGATTTACATGTCTTTTCCTCTCTTTTCTCCTTTTTCACATAGACACACACACAGAGTTGCATTTACTTGGATATCTAAGGAGATCAAACCATAAACTTCTATCATTTTTATATGAAGTGAATTATAATGATTACAGGCTAAATAAAACAACAAAATGCATAATGTACTTTCTTTATGAACTGTTGATTCAGCTCACTTTTAAGGACAATTTTGTCCCTAAACTAAGTGAACCAGCACACATTCATTTATGCACATATTCAAAGCAGTACATTTGCTCACATAATCTTTCAGTTAGACAGTGTTCACACCAGGGTCAAGGCCTAACCAGGGCTCTGGGCAAAAATGCCACTGGAAGTGACAAAAGATCTCTGATTATTCCAAATGTAAAAATGCCTTTAAAAATATATCCAAGGGGGCAAATATTGCCCATTAATTAAAAAGTTAATTTTCACACCTAGACATCTTAACGGGGTTATGACACGAGAAATCAAATTTGGACATATCTTTAGACATACAAGACAAATAAAGACATATAAGAGGTCTTTTTACCATTAAGGCATCCTGCAAGTTTCATAGCTTTAAACGTCCTCCTCATTCTAAAAAAAAAAAAAAAAGGATTTATTTAATCAAGCTCCAAAAATGGCTCGTTTGGATATTGTGGGATTTGTGATGTCACGCGGGGCAAATACATTTGCATATGACTGCCTGCAGACAAATTGTTTTACATAATCTCACGGCAGGCCCCACCCATGGCTGACACTTGCCTACCCTTACAAAAAATAAGTATACTTCAAGTTAATTTTATTAAGTATACCTAAGTAAAGTTCAAGTATATTTTTAAGTATACTTGTAGTAAGTATACTAATATCAACGTACTAGTAGTATACTTGTAAGTGTACTACTCAATACTACTTGGGACTAAATTGGCACACTTTTTAGTATATAAAAGTATACTCTACTTAAATTAAGTTTACTTTAAGTGTAACAGTAGTAAACTTTGGGTACACAACTATTTTACAACTACATTTTTTCTTTGTACTGAAACTACACTAAAAGTGAACTTATAGGTATACTGATATTTTACAAGTTAAATTATGTAGCACATTTTTTTTTTAGTTTATGAAAGTACACTTTGAAGTATACTCTTAGTAAACTACTAATTTAGTAGTTTTAGACTGCAAGTATACAGTACTTGTAAGTTTTCATTAAGTGAAATTAACACTTATAGTTTACTAATTATATATATTTTTTGCATTTTAAGTATACTGCTATGTTCCTATTTGCATATTAATTCTTATACTAGAAATATACTGTACTTTAAGTAGATTTGAAGTAAATTCCTATGTACACTACCAGTGCAAAACAAAAAAATTCACAAACTCAGATTTAAAAACATATGGATGCATCAAAAATTGCATACTTCCCTACAAAATAGTAGGCAAAAAACAGTATGTGACAAAAGAAGTATGTCCGAATTCACAGTACTCATAAAAGAATAGACAAAAAGTACACAGACGACCTACTACTTCTGGCAAGATTGTGATGGACACTTTACTATGAGGCCACGGGAGAGGATTTGTGAATGACAGTGAAGTGACACAACTGATGCTGGTATGTCACATGATAATGACAGCATGGTGAATGTAGTACGACCGATTACATTCATGCTACACACAGTCATACTATTTAGAACATACTTTGGTCGTTAAGTACTTACTTATTCAAAATAAGTACCTACTCAATAGAGTATGCAATTTTGTTTTCTTTATAAATCAATATTTTCACATAATGTAAGTTTATAAGACAGTATGTAAAACTATTTATTTAATAGGCTACTCAATCAAAAGAGTAAACACACCTACAAGCCAAGTATACTTAGAATACTTAATTATACTTTTAAGTACATTTTGATCAAAAGATTGAGTTACAAGTATAGGCCAAATATGACTTTTCTGTCAGTATAAGTCAAGTATACTTAAGTGTAATTTTAAGTATATTTCTAAGAAGTACATAAAAAGTAGACTGAAAGTATACTTTCTTATTTTTAGTTTAAAAGAAGTATACTAATAGCACACTTGAATAAACTTCTTTTTTGTAAGGGTACACCAGGTGCAGGTGTTGTGTCGCATCAAATGCAAATAGAGCCCATTATAATCACTGATGCTGTCTACACTGGATACAGTATACAGATGCCTGTTCACTTTCTGACATTCTCCACACGTTTGAGTCTGTTGACAAGAGGACAAATGGAAGAGCAAATTAAAGTGTACAGGAAGGTTCACTTTGATGTGTCCTGTTTAAACAGCTCATTTGCTCATTTCTGTAGAGACTCTAAAGGATATTTTTAATGGTGTCATGGATCATGTCAATTTCATAATGCTTTGTCTGTAAATGACGAGTTTATATGGATAATGTTTTCAAAGCACTCACTCATGTGCAACAGTGAGTGGGTGTTGATACTGTTTCCTATGCAATGACGTCAGCCAATCATAACAGTGGCTGTTTACTGACAAGCCTTACACCGTGTCTACACCAGAAGAGAGCGGTGCAGCGCAACACAACAAAAACAAATAAAACCCATTATAATCAGTGATGCTGTCTACAGTGGATGCGGCACGGTGCGGCGTGACATGACATATTCCTGAAGCCCCGTTCTATTTCTGACACAAAGAAAAAATGGATTTGCAACGCTTTGTCGTGTCCATTGTAGACAGCCTCAAGCTGTTGCAGCGCGACGCAACGCAACAACTGTCGCATCCGGTGTTAAAGGATCCGCCCCTTAAAAATGGATCATTTCAGACAGAGGGTCAGAATGAAGGTTAAAAATAATTGTTTTTCTGCATATATATTCGTTGTTTTTGTGCAAAAACTTTATTAACATTATAAGTGAACCTCAAGGAACATATTCAAATAATAAAAATTCTATAACATGAACCCTTTAAAACAACATTTTAACTGATATTTCACCTGACCAGTTTTGTCTCAGAGAACAATCTGTGTCTGTCTGTCATGCCTCACACCCTGTAGTTTCCACTGCAACAGAAACAGCAGAGTGGATGAAAGTATTTATGATTCAGCAGCCTTGACAAAGAAGGAAATGCAAAACCACTTGAAAAGTGCAAGAAACCAGCTGGGGACTAAAATTATGTTGAATAACAGTCTTTCCGGTTAGCTGAGTATATCTGTGGAGTGATTTACTCGATACCTCGCTGAACTTAATTCTCTCCATCTTAAGCCTCTCTCAAAACTCAAAGAAGCCTTATAGTCATAATAAACATGGGCATATTGCACAAATCATAGCAAAGATTGTTTATACATGCATACAAATATTCACAACAGAAGTATCGATATAAAATTATATTATTGATAATATACTAACTTTGAATAGCATGTACATGCGCATGAGTATTTTAATCTCTCTGTTTGTCTGTTTCTTTCTAATCATCATCACCATTAGCAGTTCTGAGGTGTTAATAGAGTCACTGTAAATGGCACCATCATCGGCATCTCTTATTACTGCTGCTTTAAGCCCCTATGACACATGCTCACAGCCACAGAGACGTGGGAATGTTAGATAGGATGTGCCAAAAAAGCATGTCAGTTCACTAACATTTAGATTCTTGAGAAAAAAAATAAAATAAATTACGGTGTTTTATCAGTGGAGAACGTCAACCTTCACAATTTGCCTCCATGGACTATTCTCCCCTTTTCCACCAAGGCCTATATTCCAGTCTTCTACATGCCCCCCACCCCCCTTTTTATGTGTGAATGTGCGTGTATGAGAGTGAGAAACAGAGAAAGGCAGAAACACAGGTCTCTCTGGCTTGAGGCCTTTGATTCAGATCCTCAGAGAGTTTTTTTTTAACCCCTTACAGACACAGAACTACAGTTTGTGTTATTCTTCAAGATCTTATTTTTCTTTCAGATTCTGCAGAAACACCAGTCTGGAGCACAGGACCCATAACCATTCAATATACATGCAGGAGAAGAGCCAGAGCATGAATTAACTATTTAACAACTCAGAGTCTGTGGAGACGGAAAAAGAGGAAGATTCTAGCAGAAGAGTATAGAGTTTACAAACTGAAGTAGGCTAGAGAAAATCTTAATCATTGAGAAACACATGACAGAAAGATTTACAGAAGTATAATCTAAAGCAGGGGTTTTAATTATTTTATGCTAATTAAGGACCGCAAGGTGTATAAGCCAAAAGAGAAACATTTTCTGTAGTACTTAAAGCAGCTGGTGGACACACCAGATACTGACTGATAGTTTTGATTATGGCCCTGTTAACACCTGGTATTAAGATGCGTTTTGGTCGATCGGATCACAAGTCTGGCTAGCACACTTCCCATAATGTTTAAGCATTAGTTCAGTAGGTGAAGAGTATGCGGTCTGTTGTGCTGTTCGAACACATTCAACCACATGAGCGTTTACACTACGAAAGCAATCCGGTCGAATGCGTTTTCGACTACCTCTGGAAGTGGTCGAAAGTGGACAACGCCAAATACAGGTGTAAACGGGGTCTAAAACGTTTTGAGTTTGTCCACATTCGAAAACACATTCGACCAGATTGCTTTCGCAGTGTAAACTCTCATGTGGTCAAATACGTTCACCTACTGAGCTAATGCTTAAACATTATGGGAAGTGTGCTAGCCAGACAGGATTTAAACTTCGTCGACTGAAGACCCAAGTTTGGGTTGAAGACGAAATACATACCAAGCAGATCGATGTCCTTTAGATCAAAGATCTGAAAAACCCCATACATTTACCCAACCCTCCCCTTGAAGAAATCAGGACAGAAGTGGTTGAAAGTGGACAGAGAAGAGACGGTAAAGAGGTGTAAATGGGAATGCGTCTCTCGTGATCCAATCGACCAAAACGCATCTTAATACCAGGTGGAAACAGGGCCTAAGACCCCCACCCCCCACCCCCTTTGTTCAGGGACTCGGGGACACCAATGACACACTTATTTAGAGGAGAACTGGGGAATTGTGGTAAAACTCATGGTAAAATTTGTTATTTTGACTTTCCAACACTCTTAGTGATAATCAAAATAGCCTAAATATTTAATAAACAAACATGGAAGAGGCGGGATGATGTGTAGAACTCTTTGTCAGAAATAGAATGACAGACATTCCAATTGTATGGAAATCTGCAGAGCTTTCAGTGCTGATTCTGTGTGGGCTGAGTGATGGGTGACTGGATGAACAAAGATACAGAGAGAAGGGGAGAAGCAGCAGCTGTGATAAATGCAAGTAGAACAAAAGTGGTAATAAAAAAGGGTAAAGTGAAGACATAAACAGCTGGGATATTGAGATACTAAAATCAGTTTTTCAAGTCTCTAAAAAAAGACAGTGCTGACTGGTGGCCCGGGAGGCATTGCCTGAAGTGATTTCATTTCGCTCCCTCTTCCTCCCCCAAGGACCCTTAATTACACTTGTCGGAGGCACAGGGGGTCAGATGGGTGGGGGTTGATGGGATGCTGGAGAATCTCTTCATGTATTATGGAGGAGTGAATCCCCTTGAGAATTTTGTGTGTGTGTGTGTGTGTGTGTGTGTGTGGCATGATGGGGGGGGAATGTCTCTTGGCAATCCTTCTTCAGCAGTTCAAAAGATGTGTGAAGAACACATGAATTATAAATCCCATCTGCACAAGACATGTGTGAGTATGTGTGAGAGAGTGTGAAACACAAAATGCATTTGAAAGGTGTGATTGGAAGCGCTGCTCCGCTTCCAGCGTGTGAATGTGGGTGTACTCCTGCGTCTACATGCACAACAGCTCCCTGTCTGTCCTCAGTGCACACACTCCTGTTATTTGTGGCGCACTCCAGATAAACACATCAGAATGTATTCATGCCGCCTGCGTCTGTGCTCTCAAAACTGCACAATCAGCTTCAGCGCCACTGGGAGTTTGCTAAAGAGACTTTGAGAAGTGGTCATTTGTATACATCAAGAAAAATGCAATCAATAAAGAAAGCTCGACTGATTCTTCTACAAGCCTGATAGAAAGCATATTTATTACCATTCTGAAGTGGTGCATAAAATTCTTATCATCATAAAAGCTACACTAAGCAACAAGGGGTTTTCAAATCATCTTTTCTTCGGTTTAACAGAGCCATGTACAGTCAGTTGAGACTGACAACAGGTGTGACTTCAATTGTGCTGTTCATAAACAACTTACAGGAGTAGTTCAAATATCATCTGTATAGTATATGAACAAATAAAGTCAAACCCAGTTTTTTGTTCTTGCAAAGCCTGTAAATAACCCCTGTAACCATAGTAACAGTGATTGATGTAAACATCAAAGATTTAGACTTCCAGTCCAATCGAGCCTGGGGCTGTGTTCGAAATTGCCCCCTATACCCTGAAGTAGGGCACTATTTGATAGGAACAGCCATTTGTAGTGGTGTCCATCTGGACCATACTGGACGTTATCGAGTGCACTTATTCAATCCCATTATGCATAATGCAATACAACCGATGTACACTCAACGGCTAGAGAATACCCATAATGCACTGTAAAGGTTGCACTGAATGAATTCCCGCATCTCGCCACAAGATGGCACTCGCAGCTGAATCATCCATCCATCCATTTTCCAAAACGCTGGTCCAATATGGGTACAGCGTAATATCATACAGGTATAATTCATTTTTAAATGATTATTAAATTGTTTACTTTAAGTCCTTGAAAAGGCAATTCAGAGATTTGTTTCTAAACACATTATAAATGTTAGAAATGTATTGCTGAAAACATGTTACAAAGACTGTGAGCTATGTAGTAATGAATTGTGGAGTTAGACCATTAAACAGTTTTTCATCATTTTTGTGTTCAGGATTTTTTTTAGTCAGGCCTGAAATCATGGCTCGATGATGCACTGGAGCCACCGAGCATGGCCCCTCCCCTAACACTAAAATAACTAGAGCGCATTAGCATCAGTGGTTTGCCCTCTCAATCGTGAGTTACTTTCATTGCCGTTAGTCACTACAGCCTATAGTTTGCTAGCTTTGCCTTCGTCAAGTAAATGCATATTACCTGGTTGCGATAATTTACAAAACAGCTCGGTCTCCTTATTTATAGTTACTAAAAACGATTATATCAAGAAGAGGTCGATTAATTTTGTGAAGAGCCACCTTGATGGAGAGCTGAGGATCACCACCAACAAAAACCATGATGGCTGTTAGTTGGATCTGTGACTACACATACAAATAATAATAATAATAATAATAATAATAATAATGGCAAAGTGGCACAATATGTTTTGCTCAATGTTATTTATTGATAGCCTAACATTATTTGGCTAAATTAGGTTATGCTAGATACATATTGCTAGTGTTTTGTTTTTGTTTTTTTATCTTTCAAATTTGGCTGGGTGGTTAAAGGATTAGTTCACTTCTGAATGAAAATTTCCTGATAATTTACTCACCCCCATGTCATCCAAGATGTTCATGTCTGTCTTTCTTCAGTCGAAAAGAAATTAAGGTTTTTGAGGAAAACATTCCAGGATTTTTCTCCATATAGTGGACTTCAGTGGGGTTCACTGGGTGGAAGGTCCAAATTGCAGTTTTAGTGCAGCTTCAAGGGGCTCTACGCGATCCCAGACGAGGAATAAGTGTCTTGTCTAGCGAAACAATCGGCCATTTATATAAAAAAAAAAAAAAAAATGCTCGTCTTGCACTGCTCTGCGATGCGCCACGCATTATGTTGAAAGGTCACGCATGACGTAGGCAGAAGTACCGCGGTAGGGCGAAAAACTTCATCTAATTTTCTCCTCCAACTTCAAAATCGTCCGATATCGTTGTTTTACCTTTTTTTGGTAAAGGGCGTTTAGCTTAATCTTTGCAAGTTCATTTTGTAGACACTGGATCGGTACTTCCGCCTACGTCACGCAGTGTTGGGAGTAACTCATTACAAAAGTAATTATATTACAGTTATATATTACTTTTTGCTGTAATGCAGTAATATAACGCTTTACTAATAAAATTTGGGTAATATTATACTCGTTACAATCTCAGTAACGCACATTACAACAACGCATTTTAACCCGAAATTAAGTGTTGTTAGTTTTATTTTTTTACCAACACCTTAAGACATTCCAGCACCAGAGAAAAAATCCGCGGGTAAAATAGTCTATTTCCTGCTGCTGGAATTCGATGGTTGAGATGACTGCAGAGACAGATTCTACATTTGTGAGATGGACATAGCCACTCCCATTATTTTCAGAGAAAAGGACAAGAACGTAATATTCAAGTGCAATATTACAATCTATGTGTGGCACTGAGGGAACTTTCTAGAAATAGCACTTGAAAAAACACCTGGACCGGTGATACTAAGATAACAGAGAGAGCTTCAGGGTCAGAGAAGAGAAAGAATGACAAAGCAACCGATGCAGAAATATCAGTGAGCCGTGAGTGCACATACACGATTTGTTTGCGTATCAATAACAACGGACTCGCGTCTCGCGCATGCCTAATGTACGACTCCTGTAAGTCACTGTAATCGTCATCCATCAAAACTTTATTAGCGACACTGGTTTTCTTTATCCAACTGAGAGATGTAGTTTGTGTATATGTTACTGATGTGGTTGGGTGTTTTGAGCCGCCGTTCAGTCGCGTGAGCTGCTCCGAAACAATCGCAGAATACGCAGAGAGGTGGTGTTTGTTAATATTTAATTTAACGTATTAATAACACAATTACTTAATTATTTTAATATATTTAAATTTTAAGTTATCTCAAAAAATAGTTCTTCAAAAATAGTTCCTCAAAAAAAAAGTTCTTTCCAAGCCCCCCTGGAGGATCACTGGCCTACATAGTCATTATGCTATACCACATCGCCCTCCACTGGATGTATAATGAGCAGCAATAAACTACATTTTAGCATTTTATGCTGTCATACTTCTGTGGTTATTTTGGTGAAAGTAACTTAAAAGTAACGCAAATGTAGTGTAACGCATAAAAATTCAGAGACAGCAATATTGTAATGTAGTTTCAAATGACAGTAACTAGTAATATATAATATATTACATTTTGGAAATAACTTGCCCAACTCTGGTCACGCATGACCTTTGTAACATGATTACGTAATGCGTGCAGATCGCAGGGCTAGTGCATGATGAGAATTTGTGGTTAAAAAGTATATACATTTTTATTTTTATTTATAGAAAATGACCGATCGTTTCACTAGATAAGACCCTTATTCCTCGTCTGGGATCACGTAGAGCGCTTTGAAGCTGCACTGAAACTGCAATTTGGACCTTCCACCCAGTGAACCCCACTGAAGTCCACTAAATGGAGAAAAATCCTGGAATGTTTTCCTCAAAAACCTTAATTTCTTTTCGATTGAAGAATGAACATCTTGGATGACATGGGGGTGAGTAAATTATTAGGACATTTTCATTCAGAAGTGAACTAATCCTTTAATAACAAATTTTCTGTGGTGTGACAAACTCAGTACACATATTTAATATTGCTTTACACAGACTTTAAGGTTTATACATAGTTTCCATGACAGAGTTCAATCTTTTCATTTCTACTGGAACTACCATTGAAACAGCAAGCACAAACTATGCAAAAGCGGCAGCCCTTCCAGTGCACTCAAGTGTCCGAATTCCCTCACTCGTTTTCATTCACTCCTTCAAATAAGACTATACCAATGTAGGGAATAGTGAATGAGGGTATAGGGGGCGATTTTGAACACAGTTGTCCAGTGAACATTTACCCAACTTACCCTCAAAATAAATCTGAGGATGTGTGAACGTAGCCTATGTTCGCAGCCCAAACTGGGTCCCCCAGGGGGCCACAAGGAAGTGCTAAGGGGTCCAAAAAAAGATTTTACAATATGTGTTTTTAGGGCTGTTAAAATTAATGAGATATTAGTGTCAGCCTCAGACGTCACACCCACAGACCGCCCACATTCGCTAAACATCTGATGCAAAGTCAGAAGTCTAAATCTGATTGGCTGACTTCCAGGAAACTGGCTGACTCCACCAGGAAACAAAGTCTGTGACAATGAGCGCTTCACATGAGCAAGTAAAGCACGTTTTCCAAACAGACGTGTACCGGGAGCTTTTAATTTTAAACGGCTGTTGACGAAGTGCACACTGTTGAAATAATCAGTCCTTATTCACTGTAGAAGGATTAAAATTCTGTGATCCAAATTTGCAGACATCTCCAACTAATTTCTTGTGTGTTTTAATGTAGATTGATGTCATTATTTGCAGCAAATAATGCAAATAAATAATGCAAATAATGACAGTAATCTGCAATAAAACACACAAGAAATTAGATGGAGATGTCTGTAAAAAGATTGTTATGCTAAATGGTTAAAATTAGGGAACATAAGTCAGAGCTTGCCAGCCGTGGGCTGCTGGTTGAGAAACGCTTGTTTAGCTGCTGACTCTGCATTATGTCAAGTTCAAAAGAGGGTATTCCCACTTCAGAGTGGGATAATTTAGATATAAATTAATATCACATGCAGAAAGACTGGTGGATAAAAAAGGAATGTTGCAAAAAATACCACATGTACTATATAGAGATCATTACACATTTTTTAAACCGTAAAGAACCTCAGGCGAAGTTCACCGCTGTCATCAACATCTCTTCTGCTCTATAGGGATCATGCTCAATGAAGCCAAGACCTCAGAGGAAACACACACGCATAATCACATATTCATTGATCACTGGGACTTGCTGTGTTCTCTGTCCTCTCTCTACTGACATAAAGGTCAATAACAACAAATAAAGAGCAGTAGTGTAGAAACAAATAGAGTGAGTTAAAAAATGGCTCACGTTAAAGATACTGTAGAGGATTGGAAGCAAAAATAAAATGCTAAGGCAAGACGGCATCAGCAAAATGAAGTGTCACAATGCAATGTGATGTCAGTTTCTCCAGTATCCGTCCTCTACCCCAACCAGCCCTTATGTCCTAGTGCAGTGGTTCCCAAACCTGTCCTGGAGGACCCCCAGCCCTGCACATTTTGTATGTCTCCCTCATCTATCACACCTGATTCAACTCATGAGCTCATTAGTAGAGACTGCAAGACCTGAAATGGGTGTGTCAGATATAGGGAGACATACAAAATGTGCAGGGCTGGGGGTCCTCCAGGACAGGTTTGGGAACCTTAAGAGTACAAATTACAGCATCATACAAACATAAAGTTTTCAGGTTTATAGAGTCTGCAAGTGCTAATGGTAAAGGGGTTTTGACATGAGAAATCAAATTTGTCTTGATCTTTAGACATACTGTATAAGAGGTGTTTTTTACCATTAAAACATCCTGCAAGTTTCAGAGCTTAAAACATCCTCCTCGTTATAAACAAAGCATTTAATCAAGCTCCAAAGATTGTTTTTGTAAATGAGGTACAGTGTAATGGAGAGTTTGCAAAGATACTTTTGTTGACAGATGAAGCAGCAACTGTTTTAGATCTGACAACAGCTACATCACAAATCGTAAGTAAACAATTTCATAATGCTTTATCTGTAAATGACGGTTTTCCACATATATATTTGTTTTTGTTTTTTGTTTGTTTTTTGTTTTTTTTGTGCAATAAACTTTATTAACATTATAAGTGAACCTCAAAGATTATATTAAAATAATAATAATAAAAAAAAAAATCCCTTAACCCCTTTAACTGATAGTGCTGTCATGAATTTTTAAGGTGCCTCTGTAGGTATTTTTGACTTGGCTTTGATGTCTTTCTTTTTATGTACCCCGATGGCCCAGATTCTGCACCTTCATTATATATGTAACAACCACTGTCCTTCTAATGGCCATACACATTCAAGGGACAATCAAGTACATCCAGAAACTAATGCTGTCAATTTAATTTAGAGTGATTGATTATTCAAACATTATAATGTGATAACGAAATATGCAATTAATCATACTCCTGACACATACTGTACATAAAATGTGTGATAGGGGATTTTTCTACCATCTGAGCAATTCAAGCTTGAAGTACCACCTTCATGTTTTTGTAAGTACATACAGGCCGATCATTAAAAAATATCACAGACAGAATACAAGAACAACAAGGATAAAATACAAGAAAGTTTAGCTCAGACAGACCGATAAACTGTGATGTTTAAATGGACAGTTCAGCCAAAAATGAACATTCTGCGATCATTTACTTGTCCTCGTGTCATTCCAAAGAAAAGAAGATATTTTTAGAAGGAAGGTTTGGAATGACATGAGGGTCAGTAAATGATGACAGAATTTACATTTTGGCTACGCTATCCTTTTGTGTTGAATGTTATGAAAATAAATCATATTGACAACTGAAGCCAATTTTTGTAAGGTGATGGTCTATTCAATGATTTTCTGATCTGTCATACTAATGTAACAAATCTTTATTTGGGGGATTTTCTCACAAATATTGTGATTTATTTTTAATAATTTAGTCAAATTTTATTTGATAAACCTCCATCAACAGCCCTGCCAGAAACTCTTTGTTTCATATACTGTCTAAACAACACAGTATACAATAACAATTTTAAAAAGACCCTTCACCTGTAAGCTACTTCTTTACTAAACTACCGAAAAGCTTTCACACACTTTTCTTCCATAACGCAGATAATGTTTGACTTTAACCTGACAAATAAGAAGCCTCATTGCCTGAGTTGAACATAAATCTCCAGTTTAATTCAGTTTATCAGCTCCTTGTATCTTTGAATTCAGACCGCTCCATCATAATGTCAGTGCATAATTTATGAGTTGAACAACAACAATTAAAACATCAACACAGAAGACTCTACATAATTTATTGAATGACTTGAAGAGAAGGACTGGCTGTCTGGTTAATGATGGACTGGACTTTGAAGTCTGGGATTCAGCGGCTCTGAATATCATGAATAAATTATGAGAAAATTTTACTAATTCGATTCATTTATTCTAGAACATTGATTTTTTTTAGGAGAATCATCTGTGTTAATGAAACATTTTCCTGCATGTGAGGCATGAGAGTGGAGAGGCTGTTCTCACCAACTGTTCCGGACAAGCACCATGTGTTAACGTAAGGCAACTCAAGTGTGCCTTTTTCAAGATAAAAACAGCACTCACTAGGTGTGATAAGTAATATGATATCCTTATGACTCAAATAACTGAATGAAAAAGGGTATGAAGATGTACCATTGTGAATTGAAAGGAGGAGGAAACAGTACATGTAATTTTGCCTTCCTGCCATAAAGAAATATCCAGATGGCCACAGAGGTACCCTACCTGCCCAAACACATGTCAAGTACAGTCTTGTGCCTTTTCTTTCAAAATATGCTCTCACTTCACCTCCTCTACTGCACATTTCTGCTGTGTTTGCCTGCTTGTAACATGGGTTGCGTTAAATGCTGAAGCTCTAGCTGGGAAAAAGACAGTGTTTAGCATTCCACCTGGTCATTAGGCAGCTGTGCAACTGATATATTCTGTGCCCCAATGTAAAATTAATGCCAACCTCGTATCAACCTCAGACAGACAGGCTAATGAGAGCATTGGAACAAACATGGCATCAATTATTCCATATGCGGCACTATATTTTTAGCTCCATCTTCTTTTCACACTTCAGTGGCCTCGAATTTTAAACCCCAATATAAAAAACTGAAACAACAACGTTTCTCTCACAATAGACTGGTGATTAAGCCTAACTTTGCCTAACCCAGAAAGATTTACAAAGCCCCAAACAAAGCAAAACAAACAAAGACCTGGCTGGCGGTCATTATACGGTCAGGGTTAGTTGCTAATAAGTGGATGGTGTGAGGCAATTAGCACATGGTCCAGAAATGCCCTCAGCAGTCCTAATTAAGTCATCTCTAAGTTCACTGCAAAGGCAATGGACTCACTTATCAGACCCTAGAGGACTGCAGAAACCAACACAAGAGAGAGATCCAGGCATAAACAATTGTAATTTCTTAATGATGTACTCACTTTGCTCTCTACATGAACTTTTGCTTCTTAGATTGTAAAATTGCATGGTTTAAAATGAACAAAGGAGCTTATTTACATCTTACAACCCTGTTTTCTTTCCAGAAGTTACCTTTTTTAATTTATTTAAAGCTTGCAGAGGTGCTGACAGTCAAAGCCTGTTGGGTGAAATGTTTTACAATGAGGGTCAGCTGTGGTCTGCAGATGGTCAGTTTGAATGTTTTGATCTGTGGTTTAGTGGTCAATGAAAGGATAAAAAAAAGCAATCGCTCACCTACATTCACTCTTTTTTCAGTGGCATCTGCTCTTGCCTTATGCTCTTCCTCTTCACCTGAGCTCTGTCTTCCTGGACAACTGTGTTAAAGGCCATCAGGCCAGACTTCAGCCCCCGCTGGCATCCCTCTTTCTCTCTTCTGAGCTGTTTGCCACTTAGTCCATGTGTCGAAAGCTGCACTCTCTCTCTTTTACTTCCTTCCTCTCTCACTCAGGTAATTTTCCATATGCATCTTTATATCGATAAATCATTCATGCTGTATAACAATTTCATCTAATATGTAACCATTTAAAACAGTACATTTGATCAAACCCATTTTTGATCAAGTACATTTGAGCAGAAACGTTAATTAACCATTTTTTCTTTAAAAACACTTGTACGTCTACTGGCATTATCTAGCAATGTTTATTTCTGTTGTTTGTACAGTGTAAGCAGCAGAAGTGGTCATAGACAAATGCACAGATTTATATAGCTAAAGGAATATTTCTTATTTTAGATCAGATTAAAAACATTCTAAAGATATTTTACAATATTATTATTTTTTTGTTTTGTTTCCTTCATTTAACACATTTTTGATAATGAATGGATACATTTGAAGACAATGAAGATAATTACAGGTGTATAGTTAATCTGAAGTTAAAGGTGAAAAAAAAAAAAAAAAAAAAAAAAAAAAAGCAAACTGTGCATATTGTAAAGTACAGATCTAGCCATTCAATTTAAAACTTTAATTGTTTTGCATTTAGCAGCACAACCTGTAAGATTAACAATATTTTAACAATATTTTATTCCCCCACAAAAATGCACACATGTGGTTGAAGAGTGATAAAGCTTGACTTGATCTGACTAAGGCTATAGCATTTAAAATTTTCCACAAGAAATCTTTAAATTTGGCATAAAATAAATCAATAGAAAAGCTTGAAAAGATTCTCAAGGGAATCCCAAGGGAGAATCATTTGAATTACAAATTGACTGTTGTCATCTTAAATTTTGCCACAAGGGAATTTTCTCCTAACCCATTATCATTTATAAAAAAAAAAAAAAAAAGTCGATGCGACTGAAGTCACTTTTGTCTCTGAGTCTGTAGGTTTTAAGTGTTTTAACCTAAATTTGACCGGAAAGAAAAATCTCCTGTCACTTACCTCCAAAGGGAACTTTCAAGAACTTTGTTGGAGTCTGCATGGTAATATTTAGTGAGAATGAGGATGACCTATGAGGAGGGAAAAAAAAAAAAGTGTCATTAAACATTAAAAGAAAATAATTTTACAATTGTTATCATATATTAAAAATATGGTGCTGTCAAAAAAAAATCACATTAAAAATGTATGTGAGATGGAGCAATTTGAACACAATCAGAACACTCAATCCACCTTTTTCTTGTAGGATCTCATATATACAGCTAACATTGTATCTTAAAAGCCTTTTTAGTCTGGCAAAGACTGTATTTGCAGAGAAAATGTTCTCTAAATACAGCAGAGAGACGTCACTGCATGTGTCTAGTTCTTCAGACATACACAGAAGCATGATGCTAACCTCATTTGACAGATCCATCAAACTGTAACCACTTGCTGGACAACATCTTCCTAACTTAAGCTATTGACTATTGTTTTTGTTTATTTTTTATCTGATAGGACTGACTGCACTGCAAGCAGTTGCTAAAGTATTGATGAACACATCGGCATGATGCCAAGTTCCTTTCTTCAACTGGCAGCAGGGAGTTAGCAGTATAGAACGAGCTGACAGAAGCTGTTGGCATGTGATGCTAGGGTCACAGGTTTAAACATTTAGAAATCAAACAGAGATCTATAACTTAAAGCGACAAACACTAAATTGGAACTGTATCTAAAACAGGTTAGAAATTTTACAACCTGTAACTTCACAACATAAAATAAGTCTTTCATAACTGGTCTGGATTAGAATCATCACTGAAGTGCCAGCTGGTGATGATGAGGATCAGATTAAAATCAGATTTTCTGATGACATCACCACAGTGCATTTTTTAAATAATATTTTCTTCATGAGGTATTCTCATAAAACAACTATAATACAGTTTTATTGAAAATCACAAGTAATATGCAAGTGGAGTGACAACAGTATTAACAAGCAATATATGGCTTTTCTCACTCATCCATACTTATTCATACATCAGTTGCATTTTAGTATGTTTAAATCCAAAAAGGTATGATACACATAGCTGTAATAGATCTGAAAAAGCATATAATGACATATTGATAATTATAATTTATGTTGAAGACTTTCAGAATGTATTTTTATGTGTTGTGGTATTTTAGCAAGAGCAAAGCTTAAAAATACAGCCACCTTGTTGATTAGGCTCTTAGAAATTGCTTCAATTAACACAATATAAATGAAAAAATCTACTGTAGCTCCACCACAAGATTCTTTCTGTAATGTGATTCTACTTGCCTTTAAGTATTTTCACAATTAAACCCACAATTTCTCTACTTACTATGTTTGTGTAATGGATGGAATCTTTATATTTTATATTTTGTGCATTAAGATGGAGAGAGTAAATACCCCACAGATACACACCCATACGCAAACACACACACACAAAAAAAAGCGATGGCTTCTTCTGGTCTATCTGGTTGAGGTATAAAAGCCAGGGTCAGGAGTATCCCTTAAAGTCTATCCTATCTTTTATTCATGTTAGTAGGATGCAGTAACAAATCAGTAGAGTGTGAGTGAAGGGAGATGACTTGTGTCTGTGTGTCTCCTTTATCTTTCTCTGCTGCCTCACACACTGGGTCTCTGACAGCAAAGCCCAATGGAAAAGCATCGCCATGAAAAAGGGTCAGAGAGATTCAGAGCCTTGGCAAGGTGACTGACAAGTCGGTATTGGAATGTGGCAGGAAGCGTGTGGACCGGGCCAGCCTTGGGCTTTGCTCATGGGATCGGCTGAGAGGGTTATTGCCCTGAGCTTGTCCCTCCCTCTGTAGATGACAGAGGCGCTAAAGGTCAGAAGGGTGTAAGCCAAAAGCAAAGGTTTTTTAACAGTATGGAGGTTGTGTGCAAAAAAAGACTATTTTAAGCTTTCAGAGTGATTTATAGGAGGATTCAAACTGAACTGCTATACCCAAAGCCAGTTCATTAAAAATTAAGTTATTCCTGCAGTCACTTCTATATATTTTCAAACGTGCCTTCAATCAAGCCAGAATAATTTTTTTCATTGATATCAAAGATTCAGTATTTAATGCTTACTTACAAAAAAGGTCATTTGAAAATCAGTTTTCTAGGCCAAATATGTGTTTGTTCTAATAAATGATTTATTTAAATTAACTATAGTTTATTATTATATAAGTATAGTTTATCTATAATATAGTAAAAACAGTAATATTGAAATTAAATATTATTACAATTTAAAATGTTTTCTATTTGAATATATTGTCAAGTGTAATTTATTCCTGTGATGTTAAAGCTGAATGTTCAGCATCATTGCTCCAGTCTTCAGTGTCACATGATCCTTCAGAAATAATATGATTTGCTGCTGAAGAAACATTTCTTATTATTATCAATGGTGAAAACAGTTGTGCTGCTTAATACGTTTGATTTTTTTTATGAATCCACTCAGATAAACAAACCAAATCAATAATTTTGTCTTTACTGTAATTGTATAGCGTGTGTGAATCAGCCGTCATGTTTGTTTGGTTTGTTTGTCAATCTGATCATTATCGAAACTGTTAAAACAGAGTCTGCTTCTTGTGTTTTACTATTCCACATATTATGTTCCTTTCCTTTCTCTCTCTGTCTTTCTCTTTGTCTATCATCAACTTCCATCATCGAAACAAATCTGCATCTCAGACATCAGACCCCCAAACAACCTCTTGGCTATTCATACCATAATTTGTCAAGAACATAACTATTTACCAGACATGATCTGTAACTAATTTGAAGAACCTTTCTCTCTGGGAATACTGCAGAAAATGAGACTTACTGTTACTGCAAACACAGCTGTTTTTGGAAGAATAACCAAGTATCTTTTTCCACTTACGATTTTTGAAGGCCTGGAATGAATAAAACATTTATCAAACAGTGGTCTACATTCACCCATCAAGACACAAGACAGTTGGATTTGTGCTTTCCCAAATAAAAAAACCACAGTGTGATCGCCAACAATAGAATTTGCCCTACTCATCAATACAGACACTATTCTGACAATTCCTTTGTACTAATTAAGCTGAAGCTAATCAAAGTTATTAGTTAGCTGCAGAACACTGCAGCTCTTTTGGCTACACAGTCTTCTCAGTCTACCCAGGGGGGCCGAGTGCCCCCGCACAGGCGTCAGATGGTGGCCTTTGGAAAGAGTCTGTCTGCACACAGCTGTCTGCAGCTAACACTAATGAACCACTGGGAGCAAAGCCTTTCACTCACTGACATCATGCAAATATAGTTTGAGGAAAAGAACAACTGATGATCAGCAGCTTAGAGCAAAGCCCACTGAACTCATTACTGGCATCAGCATGCAGAGAATAATCTTCACATCATTTAGTTTGAGTAATAACAAAGCTGACATCAGCTGAGAATGAAGGGAAGTGACGGCTTCCTTAATACCCACAGTCGGTGGCAGCTTCTCAGTTTATCTGTTTACCAAGAGGAAGAGAGGACTACGGTGGCTGAGAGAGCTCAATGCGCTGCAACTGAAAACACATGCAAATAGAAAAAAAAAAAACACCAGCAAATTAAAAAAACATCTTCATCGGTTTGACAACACATGTGCTGCAAATACTCACAATGCAACCAAATACAGAAATGCACAGCAAATACTCACAATGCACATATGATTAGGATATTTATAAAAAAATAAAAAAAACTCACCTTTCAGGTCATTGACAACACCACTGACGAGTAGACATTAAACAATAAGCATGTCTCAGCCAGTTTCATCACTTGTTGGGGTCCCCTTGAAACATTTACGTTGTCTTCTGTGCTATTTAGAGCGTGTTTCTGTATTTGGTTGCATTGTGAACTTTTGCAGCGCATTTATGTATTTGGTTACGTTGTGATTATTTGCTGCACGTTTTGTAATAAACCCTGACCTTCCACAGTTGACTACAAGCTTGCATTTGTTTTTGAGTGCAACAGGGTTTAAATGTACTAAATGACATTTCGATCAAACATTATAAGGTCAACAAAAATGTAAACAATTAAACATACACAGTACATAAATGAAATGTTCAGAATAATACGATTTATAACATGCATTTACAAAAAAGAATCAGTGAATTTTCATTTCATGCCAACTTAAAAATATCTAAATTTGCTCACTAACCAATATAATATCAATACATAATGTATCCTTAATTTATATATTAAATGTAAACTTTCCAGTGAATTAATGAGAGCAGAATTTGCACAAGTTGAAAAAGAAAAAAAGTGTGATCGTAAATACAGTTCTCTTCTATACACAGCACTTGAGATGGTACAATATGCTTAACAGCGCCATGTGCGCTTAAAAAAAAAGATAAAGGAGAGATTGGAGCTTTTTCTCAAACCTCAGCAGAGATCCCTGGGATTTGTCACCATCACTGTCCTGCATAAAAGCAGATAAATGCCTTGAGCATTACACACACAGATTTGGCTTGCCAAGATACGAAAAGTATAAAAGCGCCTCTTGTAGCCTTTCTCAGCTGCGTCTCAGAAGCCTTTATGCTTAAATCATTTATCCACAAGTCAAAAGGGTTTTTTCCTTAGTGATATGAAAAGCTGTCACTAAAGAAAAGGCAAGTCTACAGTTTGTCTCTCCATCTGTTCTGTTGTGAGATGAGGGGTCACAGTTCTTCTGGGGGGAAACGATTTCTGCTGCTGTGAGTAATGGCGATAAAGGCAGGAGGATAGGTAGCCATCAATCAGTCCACCACACGGCAACAGACAGACTCTCTATAAGAGACCTTGGGAGGGAAAGAGCTGTGATCCCAGAGAATTTATACCAACGCACTGGCCCTCATCCCAGAATATCAGCTTGGCAAACTGGTTTTAGATACATCTAAATTTTAGTCTAGAAATATCTGCAGTACATCACATGCTGGGAAAAAAAAAAAAAAAAACGCAATTTGCTTGAAAGACAGCAAGTACAGCGCCTCTACATCAGGCTTCTGCAGGGTGTCTTTTATGAACATAAATCTGGTACTAATTAGAGGATGAGACAGAGTGCATGTGCATAAGACACTGAGAATCATAAATAAATAAATAAAAATATGATATAAATCAGGAAAGCAATATTTGCTGTTGCTGACTACATTTTGAGGATATTAGAGTTCTCAATCGATTCTTTCGATTCATGTGTTGATGTTAATGTTGTTTTTTTATTGTTTTACAGCCACTGAAAAATAGACATGCATCTGAAAAGATTCTAACTAAATAGAGAGTCTTTGAATAAATGGTGTTTCTGTAGGGATGCATTCAATTAGGACACAAGAGGGACCACTAATGAACCGCCTGACTTTTCCATGTCTGTCTGCGGTTGTGTTTTCTCCTCCTACTGGCTATGTTGCATGTTTCATTCTCTCATGCCTGAAGTGCTTCAAAACCCAAAGAAGAAAGAGAGGACAAGGAAATTTACTATTCCAGTCATATTTTCTCAGGCTGCTCCGAAAGCCATCTGTGCATCACTTCAACAATCTTTCGAAAAAGTGTAAGTTTTTCCTGAAATTTGTGAATTTTTCTCTTAAAAAATGCCAAGAAAAAGTTCTCCATTTGTAGCTTTGGGAGAATGACATTTCTCAGCCAGTTGGTGACATTTATTAGGGAAAAGTCAACCAGCCTGTGACGAGCCTTGAATGGACAAACACAATGCCACAAGAGGCACCATTGAAAAAAGCACCATGGCAAACATACCACATGTGAACTGTGACTGCACAGAGCACTGGCTTCAGTTGACTATTCGACATTCCAATGAACTTGGCGTTTCATCGAAGGGCAGTAAATCAAGTGATAGAGGGAAAATAATTCACCAAGTCTGTACTGAAAGTCATTCTAATAAAGCCAGACATGGAATGAATCACTCCACAAGAATGCATGATCTCTCAACTAACACGTCTGATGCAGTGAGACCACACACATACAAAAACATACATAGAACTCACAATTAAAATGACTGCATCTTGTCTCTCAAATTAACGACTGATCGGTTGGAATGGGGTGACCAATGAATGATGAACAAGTCTTATTTATGTTCCTTAGCATTAATTGGAGAGAACCCCAGTTTAAAATGTGACACATGCTAATCCATCCTATGCTGACTGACTAGGTAATCTCAGGAATTTGAGATTATGAGAGAATTAGTGTAAAGATGTGTCTGTAGAAAACGATCTGCTTTAGTCAAGGAGGTTCACTAATCAAAAGCAAGCAGGCAATGTTTAGTAAAGCACTTACAAAAGAAACTGCCAAGAATATTAACATAATGTCACACTTTACATCAGAGTTCATATTAAAGTATAATTAGACATGTAATGTACAATTAAAATGCAATTATTTTTGAGAACAACCTGCAGCTACATATTTTATTCTTTTATTCTTACTGCCATAGCAATTAACTACATCAATTTGCAATACAGCGACTCTGTAATTTAAAAGTACAATGGTTGAACACCAGGGCCCGTATTTATCAAGTTTCTCAAAGTGCCATTTTAGTCTTAAGTGCTGAGAATTAATGAAATTTACTCATACTTTCAAACTTAAGTATAAAAGCAAGTTATCAAATTTCTTAAAGCTAAGAATCACTCTTACTCTCCCAGTTATTTAAGACAGCTTGAGAGGTCTCTAAAGTGGTTAGGAGTTGCCAGTAGGGGCTTGTGATGGCACTGAGGAGACAGAGACGTGTGCAGACGTGTGACAGAGCAGGCATCATCTTTGTCAGCGCTGATTAATGTTGGGCTGAACTTATTCGACTAATTCAGCAAGCAGTTGCGCTTCTTCCTCACACCAGTTCAGTTTTCTTTTGCAATCCATGGTGGCTGATTATATCATAAAATCTAGGCTATATATAGGCAGGTCAGTTAACAGCACACCGGTTTAAAATTTGCAATTAAGACATGGTGGAAAATGTGTTTATCTTTCATTTCCAATGTGTATATCATAATGAATTCTCTTGAAAATTCTTTATTGTCAAATGTGTGTTGAATGTAAACTCTTCTTAGGAATTTCACCATTCAATGTAAATTTATCTGAGAATATTCTTAAATAAGGAATTCTATTCAGTGATTGGTCCATGCCTATGTTGTCATCCAAAATCCCGTTTGTGGCACAGCAAAGTGTCGTGAATCATCTCTAAGACTGACACTTAAGATTTAGTCCTACACTTCACTTAAATTACGACTGAGATGCTTGATAACTAACTTTTAAGCGCAGCTTTGAGCCAAGAAATTCTTTTACTCTTAAGTCAATTCTTAGCAGTGTTCTTGTGAGTAATTCTCAGAGGCTTGATAAATACAGGCCCAGGGGCCTTATTCACAAAACATCTTAAGGCTAAAAGTAGCTCCTAACTTAGCAATTTAGGAGAAACTCTTAAAAATATTGGGTGTGTTGGTCCTACATTTAGGACTCCTACATTTTTGCTCTAAAAGTTTTTCACAAAGCATTTTAGCACTAAAACTAGCTCCTAAATCTGTGAGAAGTTAGGAGTAGTGAAGAGGACTCCTAAGACACTAAGACCAAATCACGAACAATCCTAAAATGGCTGTTGCCAGCTATCCACCTCAGCAATCCGCCGAAAGACACTGTACACCAATAGAGCCTTGGGTGCTAAGCCTTTTCTTCATGAATGCAATAAATATTTTGATTTATAGATTTTAATCTGCAATGACATAACATAAAGGTTCATTTATGTACAGGCAAAATGTGTTGAATGATGGAGAATAAAACAAGTTGAAAATAATATCCTATCGTCTGCGCTGATAGCCAGCTCGGGTGATCCGAGTTCGAGTTCCGACTCGTGGACCTTTCCAGATCACGTCCCCCCTTTCTCTCTTCCACTTCACTGCCTGTCTACTCACTGTCCTATCATGATAAAAAGGCAAAACCACCAAAAAATAAACCTTTGAAAATAAATAAATAAATAAATAAGAAAATAATGTCTGATTACCTGTGGCAGTTGTTTTCACGAGTTCACACTTTCAAATGATCGAATAGAGTAAAAGAATAAAATAAGCATATTTGGCATGCTGTCCGAGGGGATCGAGGGCTCCAAGCTCGGAATTTAGCCCAAACCCAGAGTACTCCCCCATATCCTGGGAATAACCAGCTGAGAGTGAGGAGTCGGGTTGGTGGAGGGATGCAGTTATTGTCGAGATAACTAGGTGAGTCGGCTGTGTATATATACATGCCTCCTCTCAAGCTGATTAGATAGACCATTTGAATGTGTTCCTTCCGATCTTTGTTTATAAAACATAATTTGTCGCTTGAATTCTGCAATCTCTCGAGATGCAGACATGTAAGAGGCTGACAATTAGCTGAACATATACTTGTTTAATTAGTGACACTTGGCCTACATTTTAAAATCTTTATTTGAATATGGAAACATTTTTATTTTAAAATCTTTATTTGAATATGACAACATTTTTTTTTTTAAATCTTTATTTGAATATGGCAACATAATACCTCGTTCTACAATATTTCTCTGATTAAATCACTGACAGAGACTCCGTTCCTATCAGCCAATCACTGTGGGCATAGTTAGTAAGCGTGTTGACATCATCCATAGCAACAAGGTCAACACCACCCTTTCTCTTAGCTTAAGACTTCTCTCTGTTCCTAGTAAAAGTTGGTCTCAGCAGCTTTATGAATAGATTTTAAGAGAAAGCTCTTAGCTAAGAACTATTACTGCTATTTAGGAGAACTTTTAGTAGTAAGATTGAATGTTTTGTGAATACGGCCCCTGATCATTTGAAAACCAGTCTCGCTGGATTTTTTGTATTATTGTTTCTGACACATACAGTACCTTGTATGGCTTTAACACAACATATCTTACATTTCCTAAGTTACTGACTGCCAATAAATGCCCGGCATGTGATTGACACATAAAAACAGCTGATACAGGGAAAGCAGGAAAAGAGCGACCGCAGACCCACTGTCCAGCTGTTGTTTGTTCCAAATTATTTTTTTCCCCATCACTCTCTGGAAATCCAGCCAGACTGTTAAATTTGAGGAAAAATATAAACAAAATTGAAGTGTCTAACTGTGAGTTTTGTGTGCATGAGTTTGAGACATTATTGAATGGCCTGCAGCGGTGCATTGATGAACTAAGAGGAAAAGTAGGCTTATAATGAACTCTGCAGATAGAAGATCTGGCAAGGCCTTCTGGCACGTTGACAGTGGAGGCTTTTCTCAGCCAGACACAGTGAGAGAGGCTCATAGTGGACACAGCTGTTATTACTGGCATAACAGCTGTCACCTTTGCAACACAGTAATCCTTTTCTCTCAATCATCCCTTTATGTTGTGATAATTCCCCCATATCTCTCCATTATTCTGTCTGTATCTACCCTCCCTCACCCACAACTCTTGTTTTGATAGATTATTGTCTCTGCATGGCAATAAATCCTTTTTGACGATACATTTCCATCTATATTTCTTTTTGACATTCTTTAAATTCGACATGATCCCAATATCATTCTTCCACTGAAACTGTCCTGTCTCATTATCAGCATTCAGAGCCTGAAGCTTCTTCCTGACAAGTTTGGCAATGTTATCTGTCTTCACTTATTTGTGTACTTGTGTGGAGTGAACAGAGGACAGATAACTTTTATCTCGGATATAAAAGATGAGTTTCTGAAGCTGTGGGACTAAATCCGGATCGAATTAAAAGGGATTGTAATACCCCCATTATGCATAACTACTAAAGGTTCAGACTCAACAACAAAGCTTTCAATGCTGGTTTGAAAACTGATTGTCTTAAGAAGCAGTGGAATGTGAACTCCATTCTGTCTGAGACCCCTTAAGGCGGACCGCATAAAGCTGCATGCTCCACTGAAGCGATGTGCCATGGTCGCCAGGTTCCAGTCAAACATATTAATTCACAAACAATGACTGGAATGGAACAATTACCACTGAAGGTCAAAGAAACAAAAACCAGAATAAGTAAGACATTAACAAAAGGAAAAAGAAACAAAGAAAGAGACAAAGGATGACAAAAATGTAACAAAATAGATTATTTAAAAAGAACAATATTCACTTATTATTAAAAAGTTATTAACTAAATTATGGCAAACTGTTATATGTTGATAAAGGCTTGACTTTCAATACCTATACTGTAAACTTACACTTTAACACAATAAGTATGTTAATCTGGCGTCACAGTTTTTAAGATTCAATCAGATTTAGATGCAATCAATCTATAAAATGGATGTCAATCTTTGAAAGAGATGATAGTCATTACAGTTATTATACTACTGAGATTTGAAATGTCTTATACAAAAGATACCTGATCCAGATAAGCAACCAGATCCAGACAGCATTAAAATACTTAAATACATAAAATATCTCTTATTTTATCAAATATACAGTAAAAATGTAAAATTGTGAAATATTTTTACAATTTAAAATAATATATTTAATAAATATAAATGTAAAATAATAAAATATATATTTAATAAAATTTAAAATGTGATTTATTCATGTGATGTCAAATCTGAATTTTCAGCAGTCATTACTCTAGTCTTTAGTGTCACATGATCCTTCAGAAATCATTCTAATATGCTGATTTGCTGCTCAAGAAACATTTCTTATTATAATCAATGTTGAAAACAGTTGTGCTGCTTAACATTTTTGGGGAAACTGATTTTGTCAGGATTCTTTGATGAATAGAAATTTCAAAAGAACAGTATTTATTTAAAATAAGAATCTTTTGTGACATTATAAATGTTTTATTGTTACGTTTGATCAATTTAATGCATTGTTCCTGAATAAAAGTTTTCATTTCTTTGGAAAAAAAAAAATACAAACTTTACTTAACCAGGGTGGTGTATAAAATGGTATTAAATGGTAGTGTATAAAAGCACATTTAAATAGAGGCAAAAAAAGAAGAATCAATTGTTTATATAGATCAATTACAATCAAATGATTCAAAATCCTTGGATTTAACACAAGTACTATTGAAACTATATGAAATATGACAGAACAAAAAAAAAAAAAAAAAACTCAGTATGCAGCTATATTTAAAAGAGAAGCCAAAAGCTTCGGATGACATGAGAAAGCACAAATCCTCTGATATAAAAACCCACAAATGTTTGCTTTAACCTCTAATCTTTTCCAAACAAAGCAAAAACAATTGCCTCGTTTAATGGAATCGTCTTTGATGTGGGCTGGTCCTGTCTCAAGAAGTCTAGATTGGCCATGAACATATGAAACTATTACTTCACTGTGAGCCTTTATCTGGATTAAGGGAAATTACACTGACCACTAGAAAGGAATCCATCTGATGAGAGAGTAATTAAGAGAGATATGCTGACCACACAAGGTTTAGAGGAGAGCAATGTAAACATGTTGAGTATAGAGAGATCTCTATAGCTCAGCCTAATGCTCTTATGGCTAATTGAATCAAGTATTTTTTGGCTTCATCCCTCCATTAAACTGTGCACACCAGCCTGTCTGACTCCCAAGAGTAAAGCACCTCACTGCTGTCCTTTCAACCCAAAAACTTTCTTCTCACTTTATTTTTCCTTCAGGGCTCCAGACAAACAACAACAAAAAAAAAAAAAAAAAAATCAATCACGGAGCCATTGGCTCCTATACGGGGAAAAATAGGCGCCAAATTATTTTTTAGATTCCACAAAAGAATAAACGTGTTTTAATTTTGTCATGTGTTATCACGTCTGCCCTCCTTTTACAGCAACAGCATTTTCATCCATCTTGTGGATGTCCTGGGAACTAAGATTCACTTAAAGTGGGAATTGAATTGCTTTTCCAACTTGAGAACTACATACAGTCACAAAGAATTGTTCTTTACACAGTATCTGAACCATTGAGTGTCACAGACCATAATGTCACCATCACTTGGCCAATAAATGTAGTTTGGCCTTCTCCTAATGCATCCTATAAACATTGTTGTATGTCTTGCACACGCCCAATCTATTTTTCTTCATTAGCTAGTAATATCTCAGTGAAAGGCAGCTCTTTACATGCAATTACATGGGCGGTGCTGAATTTCATTTTTAGCTCCTTCCCTTCTTTCTCATGTAGACAACAGGTTAAGTAAAAATATAAGGATTATGATATACTGCATATATTTAGCAAAATGCCCCTTTCAAGTTATTTTTCTAGCTGACTAACAAGTTTATGAGCATTGAATGGCTTTTCTGAGGTAAATTTGATGTTACGTGACATGATTGTTCTCAAGCTGTTTATAAGTCTTAAGCTATTTCCAAGGTCGAAGTGATCTGTCAGGCCACAAAGAGCACCAAAACAACATTTATTGCTTGTATTTCGTGATAGAAATTGACAGAATTTGAAAGCTGAAAGTTTGTTAATTGTTAACTGTTAAATTGAACTAAAATTAACAAACACATTAAAAGTGACATATTAAAGGTGACATTTACAGTATCTCACAGAAGTGAGTACACCCCTCGCATTTTTGTAAATATTTTATTATATCTTTTAATGTGACAACACTGAAGAAATGACACTTTGCTACAATGTAAAGTAGTGAGTGTACAGCTTGTATAACAGTGTAAATTTGCTGTCCTCTCAAAATAACTCAACACACAGCCATTAATGTCTAAACCGCTGGCCACAAAAGTGAGTACACCCCTAAGTGAAAATGTAAAAAATTGGGCCCAATTAGCTATTTTCTCTCCCCGGTGTCATGTGACCCGTTAGTGTTACAAGGTCTCAGGTGTGAATGGGGAGCAGGTGTGTTAAATTTGGTGTTAATCGCTCTCACTCTCTCATACTGGTCACTGGAAGTTCAACATGACACCTCATGGCAAAGAACTCTCTGAAGATCTGAAAAAAATAATTGTTGCTCTACATAAAGATGGCGTAGGCTATAAGAAGATTGCCAAGACCCTGAAACTGAGCTGCAGAACGGTGGCCAAGACCATACAGCGGTTTAACAGGACAGGTTCCACTCAGAACAGGCCTCGCCATGGTCGACCAAAGAAGTTGAGTGAATGTGCTCAGCGTCATATCTAGAGGTTGTGTTTGGGAAATAGACATATGAGTGCTGCCAGCATTGCTGCAGAGGTTGAAGGGGTGGGGGGTCAGCCTGTCAGTGCTCAGACCATACGCCGCACACTGCATCAAATTGGTCTGCATGGTTGTCGTCCCAGAAGGAAGCCTCTTCTAAAGATGATGCACAAGAAAGCCCGCAAACAGTTTGCTGAAGACAAGCAGACTAAGGACATGGATTACTGGAACCATGTCCTGTGGTCTGATGAGACCAAGATAAACTTATTTGGTTCAGAGGGTGAAGCGTGTGTGGCGGCAACCAGGTGAGGAGTACAAAGACAAGTGTGTCTTGCCTACAGTCAAGCATGGTGGTGCTCATTGAGGGAACCATGAATGAGCAGAGTATCATCCCCTCCCTTCGGAGACTGGGCTGCAGGGCAGTATTCCAACATGATAACGACCCCAAACACACCTCCAAGACGACCACTGCCTTGCTAAAGAAGCTGAGGGTAAAGGTGATGGACTGGCCAAGCATGTCTCCAGACCTAAACCCTATTGAGCATCTGTGGGGCATCCTCAAACGGAAGGTGGAGGAGTGCAAGGTCTCTAACATCCACCAGCTCCGTGATGTCATCATGGAGGAGTGGAAGAGGACTCCAGTGGCAACCTGTGAAGCTCTGGTGAACTCCATGCCCAAGAGGGTTAAGGCAGTGCTGGAAAATAATGGTGGCCACACAAAATATTGACACTTTGGGCCCAATTTGAACATTTTCACTTTTGTGGCCAGCGGTTTAGACATTAATGGCTGTGTGTTGAGTTATTTTGAGGGGACAGCAAATTTACACTGTTATACAAGCTGTACACTCACTACTTTACATTGTAGCAAAGTGTCATTTCTTCAGTGTTGTCACATGAAAAGATATAATAAAATATTTACAAAAATGTGAGGGGTGTACTCACTTCTGTAAGATACTGTAAGTACAAATCTTACTGCGATTATGGATGGCTGCGCTACAAATAATGTGAAGTTCAGGCAGTAACAGAAAACAGCAAAGATTAAAAGATATTGAGAATAAGAATCCATATTCATATCCAAAAACGAGAATTGTTAATGATTAGTTCGCGTCCATACAGCTGACGTTTATCTGTTGTAGTTTATCCACATTGCTTGTGTCTCATTTCGAAGGCAGCGTCCTCCAGAGGTTGCATTTGTCTCATGCTGGTGTCAGCATTGTTGCTCAATAGAGATGAGGGCTTTGAGAAAGCCTGATATTTTTCGATTTGACATGCGTTTCTGACATGGAAAGCTGATCCTTGCTTTCACCGTGCATATTTTGGCACTCAAACTCAGTGAGGTAACTTTTTTTTCCCACTGCAACTTTGCTGCGTGTCATCTCATTTTATTACGTCAACACAACAAAAGATGTGATGGGCAACTCATCACAGAACATGCAGGTGAAAATACACTACATGTAAATTTTTATTGTCGCCAGTGGTGATCTCAGCAAAAATATCTCTCGAAAATTAATATTTTTGGTCACAAAAATATTAATTAATATGAATAAGTCTGGAGCCCTGCTTCATATTCTTTTATAGCATCTGCCTGATGGTTCTCTTCAAAATCAGTTCATTAAATTAAATCCATTTAAGACTAATCCACATAAACAAATCATATATTTCTTAAACTTAAAGGGGATTTTTTAAAGCAATAGTTCACCCAAAATAAAAATAAAAAATCGGTTGTTCCAAAACTTTATGACTTTCTTTATTCAGCACGAACATATCCAAATATCATCTTATCATTGAATCATTGTATGGACCAAAAAAAAAAAAACAGAGATTTTTCAAAATATCTTGTTTTGTGTTCCACAGAAAAAGAAAGATACATGATTGAAACAACATGAGGGTGAGTAGATGACCGAATTTTTATTTTTGGTGAACTGTCCCTTTAACTTTCTTCTATTCCTTAAGCAGAGAGATTTGGTTTCCTTAGCTTGTTCACATTATGGCCTTATACAATCTCCTATCATGGCCTCTATAACATATTGAAGGGAATGAAATATGGTGATAGATATTTGTTTTAACTGGCTGGAGAATATCTCCTATGTTTACTGGCAAGCTGTACTTTGTAAATTTGGGACCACCCTGTTTAGTCTGTTTCCAGTATGTTTCAAGGTGGTCAGCATTTGTGAATACAAGACAAATGTTAAAAGAAAAGAGACCAAAACAAAACCAAATACCAGCTTTGACCGATGAAATGTAATGTCCATTTTTTCTGTCTTGCCTTTTTATAGGTACTTTGCTGCTTCCATTTAGTCATGTTTCTATTGTGAAAGAAAATTGTCTCAGGTAAAACAGCTCTCATTTGCTCTCGGGTGAAAATGCTCTCATCAGTTGTCATGTGAATCAGTTCTCTCACCTGCTGAAGAGGCAACAACACTCCACTGCAATCTATTTCAGTGCCATTAGGACACAGAGCCACAGGGATCGTAAGTTCATGGAAAAATGGAAAGACTTTCATAACTGCTTTATATTACTGTTACTGTCTCAGTTACCTGTCTTTTAACAAAGTGGGGAAAAAGTGGTGAGTTCAAAGAGAAAGCAGCACCTATCACTGAGCTCATGCACAACAGCCATCACAAAGACTTTATCCAGAGCTGGACTGTGTTCATCACAAACAGGAGCAATATCCTAACAGAAACAGAGATCATGTTGTTACAGCATGAGGAAGAGAAAAAAAATCGGTTACATCGATCAGTCACATAGACACTCTGCCCATGTCACACGTGGTTGAAATCAAAGTAGAGGATGCAGGATCTAAGTGCAGCAGTACATTTATTAAATAAACTCCAAAACAGACTTAAGAAACAGGCAGGAACAGAACAAAAACAACGACGTATATGCAACAGAAAACTGACAACTGAACTGAACAAACGCAAGGCTTAAATACACTCAACAAACAAAAGAACTAATTAACTAGACACACCTGAACATAACTAACTCAATCAGTAACCATAGAGACCAACAGGGGGAAAACGGAGGAATACAGGACTAATTAACAAAACAAGAAAGCTTAGAACTCAAACAATGAACAAACACATATTCAGAACAAACTCAAAACAAGAACAACAAAACAGAACCAAACACAACTCAAACGTTACAGTCCAGACATCTGACTCAGGTCAAAGCCTAAACCAAACCCTAACCATAACCGTAACTCTGTTAGTATGTAGTTAATTAATATTACTCAGTACTTATTTGAGTAGGTACAATGTAACTACATCACCTCAAAATAAAGTGTTACCAAAAAATCCATTTGAAATAAAATCTTTTAGTTTATTTCAAAAATATTTTTGAGCAAATCTATTGTTAGTATAATTTTAAGGATTTGTCACTTGAGAATGAATGGCTGTCACTCAAATTGATCAAAAGTAATACATGCTGCTCTTTTTAACTTTCTATCCATCAAAGAAATGAATGAAAAACCTGGTTTCAAAAAAATATTAAGCAGAACAACTGTTTTCAACTGTGCTAATAAGAAGAAATGTTTCATGAGCAGGAAATCAGCATATTAGAATGATTTCTGAAGGATCATGTGACACTGAAGACAGGAGTAATGATGCTGAAAATTCAGAGTTGACATCACAGGAATAAATCACATTTTAAATTATATTCAAATAGAAAATAGGGTCCCACTTTATATTAGGTGGCCTTATGTACTTACAGTATCTCACAAAAGTGAGTACACCCCTCACATTTCAGCAACCATTTTAGTATATCTTCTCAAGGGACAATACTATAGAAATGAAACTTGGATATATTTTAGAGTAGTCAATGTGCTGCTTGTATAGCAGTATAGATTTAGGCTACATCCACATGAAGCCAGAGCTTTCCCTATCCGATCTTTTTTTTTTTCCTCGTCTCAAGAAATATCTGCGTACACACGAAACCACTGAAACGACTCAAAATGATGTAGTATACATGCCAGATCAGTATGTGGCGCTGTAATTCTGCAATAGAGATACACTAAAAACAAAGAATAAGACCATGCGCATAAACCTTGCGCGCTGTATATAAACTTTAGTAAGGCTTAGAAATAAAGCTTTATTTTAATAAAGCTTTAGCCTCGGTAGCTTCTGCAGCATGAACACAAGCATGTAGTCCTCTGTTGTTGTTGTTGTTGTTGTTGTTGCTGTTTTGTGCTGTTAACGGTGTCTGACTAGGGTCGACACGTGGGGTGATGACGTCATCGTTTCACAAAATATACGGATTGGCTGTACACACGAAAACGCAAGAGCGTCGTTTTCAGATTTATCCACTCTGGGACCCGGTTTCAAAAAATTTCACCTTCTGAAAACGCCAGATCCGTCTGGACGAAACGCCTATACGATACAAAATTTTTGCGTATACAGCTAAACTCGTCTCCGTGTGGACGGGGCCTTACTGTCCTCTGAAAATAACTCAATATACAGCCATTATTGTCAAAATAGCTGGCAACAAAAGTGAGTACACCCTAAGTGATAAGCTACATGTCCTATTCATCATGTTCATATTTTTGTCTGCTTGATAGGACCATACAAATTTGTGTATCTTGTATTAGAGCAGTTAAAATTTGGTGCTTTGAGTACAATTCTCTCATACTGACCACTAGATGTTCAACATGGCACCTCATGGCAAAGAACTCTCTGAGGATTTGAGAATTAGAATTGTTGCTCTCCACAAAGATGGCCTAGGCTATAAGAAGTTCGGTAACACCCTGAAACTGAGTTACAGCACAGTGGCCAGGGTCATACAGAGGTTTTTCAAGACGGGTTCCTCTCGGAACAGGCCTCGCAAGGGTTGATCAAAGAAGTTGAGTCCTCGTGCTGTGCATCAGGTGCAGAAGCTGGCTTCAAAAAACAGACGCATGAGTGCTGCCAGCATTGCTTTAGAGGTTGCAGAAGCGGGAGGTCAGCTTGTCAGTGCTCAGACCATACGCCGCACACTGCAACAAGTCGGTTTGCATGGCTGTCGTCCCAGAAAGAAGCCTCTTCTGAAGCTGGCTCACAAGAAAGCCCACAAACAGTTTGCTGAAGACAACCTGTCCAAGAGCATGAATTACTGGAACCATGTCCTGTGGTCTGATGAGACTAAGATAAACTTGTTTGGCTCAGATGGTGTCCAGCATGTGTGGCAACGCCCTGGTGAGGAGTACCAAGAAAATTGTGTCTTGCCTACAGTCAAGCATGGTGGTGGTAGCATCATGGTCTGGGGCAGCATGATTGCTGCTGGTACTGGGGAGCTGCGCTTCATTGAGGGGAACATGGATTCCAACATGTACTGTGACATTCTGAAGCAGAACATGATGCCCTCCCTTCAGAAACTGGGCTGAACGGCATGATAATGACCCCAAACACACCGCCAAGATGACAACTGCCTTGCTGAGGAAGCTGAAGGTGAAGGTGATGGAGTGGCCAAGTATGTCTCCAGACCTGAACCCTATTGAGCACCTGTGGGGCATCCTCAAGCGGAAGGTGGAGAAGCGCCATGTGTCTAACATCCAGCAGCTCCGTGATGTCATTATGGAGTGGAAGAGGATCCCAGCAACAACCTGTGCAGCTCTGGTGAATTCCATGCCCAGAAGGATTAAGGCAGTGCTAGATAACAATGGTGCTCACACAAAATATTGACACTTTAGAACAGGTTTGACATGTTCACTTAGGGTGTACTCACTTTTGTTGCCAGTTATTTAGACAATAATGGCTGTATGTTGACTTATTTTTAGAGGACGGTAAATCTATACTGCTATACAAGCTGCACATTGACTACTCTAAAGTATATCCAATTTTCATTTCTATAGTATTGTCCCTTGAGAATATATAATAAAATGATTGCTGAAATGTGAGGGGTGTACACACTTTTGTGAGATACTGTACATTTAAATTAATCATTTAATACAATGCACATATTGTGTAAATACATGTGTTTTTACATTGTATTTACATTTTAAAAAAATACCAACTTGTAATTACATCTGTAATTAATTTCTGTAATTACATTTATAATTACACTGTTGACCCATCCCTTACACCTACCCATATGATCAAACCTGTCCCTAACCTTACCTGTATCCACCTCAATAGCAGCAAGTGTTTTGCAATACAATATGAACACAATAAGTACATTGTACTTATTTTTTGATGCAAGTACACAGTAGGTAAGGCCACCTAATATTAAGTGGGACCGAAAATAGTTATATTTCACAATATTACTGTTTTTACTGTACTTTTGATCAAATAAATGGTGTGGTAAGACCTCTTTTTTTTAACCTGTGAGTACTGTTGTTGGATGCTTTAGAGGCCTAACAAATGGCGCATTTTATCAGTAGATATCCAATTAAAATTGAAGATTTAGGTCAAATATTGGTCAAACAGATTACTGGTCTCTACTCTAAAGTGGTTTAAAGAATAAAGATTGCAGGTAGTTCATAATGCACTGATACGCCTTCATGTTGAGTATGAGCAGTTGGTCTGGGTGGTGCTTTTGAAGTGATGAATTAAGGCGTCTCAAGGAAGAGCACGAACTTAGTATGCATAAAACCACAAAACATCATCATGAAAGGATAAACGATATAATAAAGTAGACATCAAAAGAATTTCTCATAAAAGAAATCCATGTCAGCCAATGCTGAGTAACAGCCAAGTGAATCATACAGTACACCAAAGAAAAGATCATCATCTAAAGATATTTAAACCTCAGATGTAAACTTCACATTTCTTTCAATTTTTCATGGCCAAAATGTTAATACTGTATATAATGTTACAGTATAACCTTCCTGACATGCCACACTTAAAAGATTTTATAAAATATACTCTGACATCATCTGTTAATATATAAGCACATGGACAGGTTCGCTTTACTTCCCCTTGTAACAACACCACATTGAAAATCATCACATTTACCATAAACCGAACCTGGGTCAAACTTTATAGACCACCCTCATAATAAATGGGTTTAACTTAGTTTAATAAACTTCTAAAAAAGACAAACCCTATGCCATCAGATGGTTGCATGACTTGAAGCCAAAACATATTGCTGACATCCACTGGAAGAGCCCCAGAGCCAAGCAGCGCTGACCTTATCAAAAAAGCAACAAACAGAGAAGTGCTGTCAGGGCTTTAAAAAAAAAAAAAAAAAAAAAAAAAAAAAAAAAGAAGCAAAGGTCTGAGGCTCTGAGCCTGACAGTTACCGGTTAGGACTTCAGTGGTAGAGAAACAAGTAATAAAGATATTTTCAAACACACATAAACAACATGCTTGCATATGTGAGTCAGTGGAGGTTTGATAGAGAACGTTTCATATATATATTTATACTTTTATTTAGAAAGGATGCTGATGTTATTATAAAAATTGTATCATGGCTTCCAAAAAAAATACTTAGTAGCACAACTGTTTTCAAAATTGATAATAATAAGAAATGTTTATTGACTAGGAAATCAGCATGAATGATTTCTGAAGGATCATGTGACACTGAAGACTGGAGTAATGATGCTGAAAATTCAGATTTGCCATCACAGGAATAAATTACATTTTAAAATATATTCAAATAGGAAAGATATATATTAAATAGTAACAACAATCTCATAATAGTTCTGTTTTACTGTGCTTTTTGATCAAATAAATGCAGCCTTGGTGAGCATAAGTGATGTCTTTCAAAAGCCTTAAAAAATGTTACCGACCCCAAAATTTAGAACATTAGTGTATTTGACCTGACACAGGACAATTGTGCAGCAACTGTGCAAAATTGATAAAACTTCACAGTTTCTCAATCCATATCCCTCCACTGACCTGCTACAAACTCTCGTAAGTATGTCACAAGCGTCAGTGCTGTGAGAGAGAACACATTACTCCAACAGATGAAATAGTAGAGGACACAAGAGAGACAGAGAGAAAGTGACAGATAGAAAGAAAAAAGAGAAACTCAGCTGGAGTGAGTAAATAAAATGAGCAAGTGAACAAATGAGAAAGAGGGCAGAAAAACAGGCAGAGGGTGAGAGCTTGGCCTTCCAAAGGCCTTACATAATGACTCTCATTTGAAAATCAGAACACATTGCCTTACTCTGTGAACTTTAATGACACAAGAGGGCCCTCTCAGAGAGTATCACACAAACTGATTCACACACAAATATTGCGTGTTTCTCTCAGGCTGAATGCTCATATGGAAAACAACACTGCGTTTATCATGTGGGGGTGAATGAAAAGAGAGCCTCTCGTTTATTCTTTAGCTAAACCTTTTTGACATTCATCTTGCTGAAACTGCATCCTCAAGCACTCTTTCCATCGTCTAAAGAGGACTGATGGCAAATACAGTAAAGACACCAGGTTTACACAGAAATTTGATTAATGGCTGGTTTTATAAATATTCACTGCCAATTGCTTTCAGGGAAAGTAACCAGATTCATGGCTTATTTGATGATGAACTCACATATTTTGTTTTTTTATGATGCAGCATAATGAACTGAGGACATTTTTCAAGTCTATTAACTTAATTCTGTCACCAGATCATGGAAGAAAACAAAACAATGACCTGAAAATCACATGAAATGGTCTGCAGGTTACATAACTAGGAGGCTCTATATTGTGTTTCTTAGCCAGTGTTAACTTTCCACAGATAATGATGATTGATTTTGGGTCAGTGAGGCGAAAGGTTCCCATGGCGATTCATGTCAACACAACCATAATCTGTTATATGACACCAGGGGAGAGAAGACATTATTACAGGGCTTTTACAGAGAGAAACAACCTCAGGGTGAGTCTTAATGGGAGGACGTCCAAACCAGTAGCACTCAGTGGACTGTGTGTGTTGTGTATATCATGCATTACTGTGTACAGTCTATGTCAGAACATTATAAATCAGCCAGATTAAATTTACACAACTACAGCAGCCCATCTTTAAATATGACTTCCTGTAAGATGTACTGTGCATAAACACATTCAACTGGCCTCATGATGAGAGCAGTAGGATGAGGACAAATGGGACAATTATCATCTACAAAATGTCAAATTACAGATACACAAGGAATTACAAGAACAATTAAAGCTGCAAGCAGTGATGAAAGGGCCCTCGCACCCAGGGCCACCGCCACCCGGTGGCCTTAGGAAAACAGTGAACAGTGGGCGACATGCTTTCAAGCGGGTAAATATAGGACAAATATGGCAAAGTAATTTTGATGTGCAACACATCCTGCTGCCAGGAGGTGGTGCTTTGACTATAACTGAATGTTGCCATGTAGATGTCTTCAGGCCAGAACTATTATTTAACTTGTGAACTTTGGGGCAGATCGGACATTGTATGCCTGAGTTACACCAACTTCCTGTGTCATGGCGTTAATCACATACATTAGCACTTAGCCAAGTGTTGCATGATTTAACGTGTTTCTAGTATGTTTGGTACTTCATGGCATATTTAAATGTGTTTCTGGGAGTGAATTACAGTGTAAAGTATGCTATTTCCTTTTGCCAGCAGGTGGCGCTATGACTAACTGAATATTGGCATGTAGATGTCTTTAGGCCAGGACTCTTATCACACATGTGAAGTTTGGGGCAGATCGGACACTGTATGCCTGAGTTACAACAGTTTCCCCTTTAAAGGTGAAACATGACGCCACAGACACGCCCTTCAACAAAAACTCTACATCTTCACAATTTAACATCACTAAGACCTTAAGACTAGACTGACCAAATATGATGTTGATCTGGTTAAATCGCTATGAGGAGTTAATCACATGCCATTTCCTGTTGCCCGCATGTGGTGCTATAACTGTAACTGAATATTGCCATGTAGATGTCTTCAGGCCAGGACTCTAATAAAACATGTGAAGTTTGGGGCAGATCGGACATTGTATGCCCGAGTTACAACAACTTCCTGTTTCATGGCGAAACACTGAACTTTGTCAGGCCACCACGGACACGCCCTTCAGCAAAAACTCAAGATCGTCGCAATTTAACGTCGCAAAGGCCTTAAGATTAGACTGACCAAATAAGATGTTTATCTGATAAAATCTCTAGGAGGAGTTTGTTAAAGTACAACGTCTGGAAATGGCAAAAAAATGCAAAAATTTTGCAGAGAAAATTCAAAATATCTCACTTCCTGTTGGGTTTTCAGATTTTGCACCCTGGGACTTTTTTGTAGGTATTGGGCTGTTAAATGTGTCTACCGAATTTCATACTTGTACATGAAACATAGCACGAAGGGCGCTTAATTGAAATTTTGTAGGTGCCGCTATCAAGCCATTTTGCCACGCCTAATTCTGAAACCCATATCAGACGTAAATTTTCACCACTTCTGATGCGTGTACAAAGTTTCATGAGTTTTCGAGCATGTTTAGACCCTCAAAAATGTGATTCATTTCGGAGAAGAAGAAGAATTGACCGAGCAATTACAATAGGGCCCGAGCACCGATGGTGCGAGGACCCTATAATATATAATAATATATAAATAAATAAAAAATAAACACCCAGGAGAGAAAATGTAATCCATAAATCTAGGTAAGTAATGAAACTGAAGGCTAGCTGGAAATAATATTATATTGGAACAAATCACTGTTGTGCTTTTTCCCTGAAGTGTCTAGCAGTGACACCCAATTTAATAATCTACACTGTATTCTAACAGACTAAACAATGGCTTTTTTCTACATCTGATTAACAGATGTAGACTGAACAGATGTAGACTGAAGAAATAAGTCACAGTGATGTTACCATGGGCCTACAGTGTTTCTCTTTGACCGTCATTAAAGGTCCATGTCCACAAAAGGACACATGATCTTGCATATTGCTTTTATAAAAACATTTGTAACAGCCATTTGATAAAAGACAAATAAATAGTTAAAAATAGTTGATGGGAATAAATTATTCTTTCGCCAAGTAATATAGTTCATATACTATCTGTAGACAGTTTACAGATGCCAAATAATGTAGCAATTGAAATGGAATTAGTGATGCATTTAAATGGAATTTCTTGGCTGGAATCAAAAGTTGTGGAGAAAATTGTGGGCAAAACAAAAAGGAAAATGCTAATTTTAATATGACCTTTGTTTGGAATAACAATGTGATAGATAATGCCTTTTTAATGATCAGTTTTCTCACTATATATGTAATGAGTTTGGCACTCAGTGATCATTTCCCAGATGCTACAGAAACTGTCACCGGTCAAAGCTGTTTGATGTCTTGAAAAGCTTGCCTTGTCCACTAATTCACAGATTATTTAACCTGATCTCTTGTAAACAATATTTTTTTGTATAAACAAATATTTAGCTTGTTTGCAAGTGGAAAAGAGCATACCACAAATGTGCCATTTACAAAGTATTGCCTAATTATCTTGGTTTAACTCTGTGGATCTCTGTGATGGAAGTTATAGCATCCTCGGGGACTGTTGTTGTTTGCCTGAAATTTGATAGTTTCCACAATACTTAATGATTTACAGAGAAGGTCCATATTCTTTATTGGATTCCCTCCATCTGGCTCTCCAGCTACACAAGCCCTTTAAAACGTTGGGTGGATTACTTTACAAAGATCTTATTTCATATACTTGGACCATGTTTTTAGTGGACATTCAGCTTTGATCTACAGCAGGTTTGCTTTTTATTGCAGTTGTTCCCTGAGAGCTTTACTCATTTTATAGCAACTGCAGAATAATCTGAAGTGAGCCATGCAAACTCGCTTTAAACCAGTATCTCAGAGCAGCTTCCAGCACAGGAGACAAAGACTATGGTCAATATTTATCAGCATTTCTATTCAGATGCCATAAAGTGAAAATCTAATCTTTCACTGACTCCAACCAATTTGTTACATAATAGGAAATCACACAATACTGTACTTCCAGGGTGAGAATCCATTTAACAGAGGTCAATAGCAGCTGGAGTTGAGCTGAAGGAACAAGAGTTTTGTCGACACCGGCTGCAATGATAAAAGGTCCTATTGTGTGGATCACAAGCAAGCGGAAACTATTTGTGTGGATTTGTGACAAGAGAGAAACACCACATCGTGTTATATCTGAAAACTGCTATTTGCATATGCTCAAGCTCTGTGGCTTGCAGATATTTATTAGTAGCATCAGTAATACTAAATCTCACACTTACTATAGAGACAGACCCCTAACCCATACAGTAAATATAAAATTTTGGTTATGGAAAAGAATGAAATAAAATAAATCAATTGACTTACATTGAAAAAGGGACCGGAGCCTTATAGGGACCAGAACATCGTAATATAGACTTGAAGGTGAGGGGGGCCAGTTAGTATCCACCTAGTGCTGAGCCGAAAACCATTTCGAACCATGTATGCGCAAACACCACTCAGACTTTTAAAAAATCTAGTTCATTAATGCTACACTTACAGATCCAATTCACAGAGATTTAAATTTCTATGGTTTTTCTCCATCCTAATGCGACTTTCTCCATTACTATTTATATATTTATAAATATGATACTCATATATATATATATATATATATATATATATATGGCATGCTTTCTTAAAAATACAAGAAACTAAAGTTACAAGGAACAAACAAAACGAATAGCTACAATACAAAGCATCTAGCCCTAAAACATGCAGTATCACAGTATAAAGGCCCCGATATACTTCAAACGAAGAACAAACTGATGTGATGTAACTTCGAACAAAATCAGGCCAAAGCGAAGTTCGTTTTGTGAGTTCGAAATGGCTTGCCAAAGCAAACTCTCAGGAAAAGTTCCCTCCAGCTGCAAAACACGTTCGTACTACCAACGGTTCATGACGATAACGTAATAGGAGGTGTGCGCTGAGGCTCCGCCTTCTTTCACGTGGAACTCTGAATCATTTCATCTGTTGAGTTCGTTGAGGTAAGATCTCCAGGGGTGAAAACATGAACACACTGGATAGCTGCTTTATAGTACAAAATGAAGTTGTGCTTCTGATGAAATGAGGCACTGACACTGTTTTTCATGTTTGATACTGTAAAGCTGCTTGCTTTTAAGCAATTTATTGAGTAAAATGCCAAATAAATAAACGTGACGTGACTTTTCTGGAGTGCTAATTTGCAGAGCTCGTGCTAACACACCCATGATATTATGGTCAGGTGCTTTTCTTATGCTTTCTATAAAAAAATGCTGTTTTGTTGTGTTTATTTTGTTACTGAGAGGAAAGCGCGCAGCACGTATTTACATATTCATCTAAATGCTGCTCTCAGCAGTATGGCGGTGTCAGATGTTCGATAACGGCATATCACTGGTCACGTATTTCGAACTTCGTTTTACCCCTAAACGAAGAACGAAAAAGAACTTTGCCGTAAGTATATCGGGGCCTTAAAGAAACGCTACACACATGAAAAGAAAACAGTCAACCAAATAGATACATAAAATAGATCAAATAAAATATACAGAGGTAGAGAACTGCAGAGATGAAGGTGAAATGGGAAAGGCAGGGAAACAAATTGGTTTAAGAGCAATGCTGAAGGAGGACAAATGAAAATGAAAGTATAAAGAAGTGTGAAAAATGTGTGAAAAGAATTTAATCAAATAAGAACTGAAAAGGTGGAATGGCAGATTTAAAATGAAATAAAGTTTTCTCAGAGAGATAGAAAGTCAGAAATGTGTAAATATATGACATTTTTAGAGGAAGAAAGAGAGAGAGAGTGACCCTCAATCATTTTATGCCAGACAGAATCTGCAGCTGTTACAACTGATCACTGTAGGTGGAAGAGAAAAAGAGAGAAATCATAAGAGTTGATAGCTACACCCAGATGAAGTGTCTGCAAAAAAAAACATGCAGGTGTAATCACAAAAAAAAAAAAAAAAACACACTTGAATCCTTCCAAGTAATCAGAAGCACGTTTACTTTCTTTGGAAGTTGGGGAAGCTTAATTTTTCCAGTAATGGAGAAATTAAAGTCTCTGACACACAAATTCATGCATTTTGTCTGATCGGCACATTCAGAGCGCTTGCAGAAAACTCTTGTACTCTGTAATTCACATGGGTACCTGCTATTTTTTGACATCCTTTAAGTTTAAAAGAAGGCCTTCCTAATATGAATGTAGCCAGGGAAAGTAATTATGAATGTCAAAGAGCTCCTTTCTCTAGGGATTTTCTTTCTGCTTATGTTACTGTTAAATAAGACTGAGACTAGACTTGCATTAAGCCAAACAATTATTTTCTTTAATTAATTTGAAGACAAAACAGCCCATGCAAGATATCTAACTCTAATAAACAAAAGATTCAGACACTCCCTCACTGTGGAAAAGATAAGGCTATAGATGATAAAGAGCAAAAAAGATGTCAAGAGATTGGAATAAACCAAGATTAAGTGAGCTAGAAAAGATGAAATGAGAGAGAGATTTAATTAGATGAGCGTGCATAATTCATCAGCTTCATCAAGATTGTGATTGCATACTGTCAAATGCATAATTGATTAAAAAAGAACCTGCATAGTCTTTTACACAAAGAACAAAGATTTCATTGAAGATCTGCTGAAAGCCATTAATAAGTGCATTTTACTGTTGTGGAGCAGAAGGAACTATAATAAAACACAGAAAGAAAAGATAACGTAAAAAATAAATACATTATCCTGTAGAGGGAAAAGAGGTGTGTAGTACAAGAGGAGGTGAAATGAGACACAAAGGAGGTGAAGGAGAAGTTAAAAATGGATAAAACCACTGCATTTCAGCACTAATCTTTCACTGTCAGAGAGGTCAGAGGTCGCTGGACACTGTGGACAGTTAACCCAATGTGACCCTAATAATCATAGCTGCTGACATGACAATACTGTAAATTCTCTATGTACTCTGCAAGGAAGCTGTTGGAATCTAAGGATTTCAGCATTTCTACAAAACGAAATAATTATTTTCACAATACAACTTTTGGAGTAACGCTTTAGATTACATCCCGCAAAGTACTGTGTAATTAAAATTAATTTATAGCGTAAATTTTGGTAATTATAGTGTACCTATAAATTACTTGCATGCAAGTATAAGGGAACAATATGTAAAGTTTTGGAAATAAAGGGTAACAACCAGGAAAATTGACAAATTATTTATACTATATTATTTATAAGTATTTTAGAATTAAGGGGTACTTATTCTACTATTATGACAGGCAACAATCTTACATTTGGAGCAATTTAGCGAGAACATACACTGCATACATTTTTGTAATAATAGTGTTCCAATACATTTAGGCTTTTTAAAAATTATGGGGTACATATCTGTGCATTTATGCAGTATTTATTTATTTATTTATGATAAATACATTTCCAAAAGTGCAGCTGTTGGGCTTACATGTTACAAGGCATGTAAAACTAAAACTATTGCATTTTTTTTTTAAATACTGGGGAAATATACTCTTGTTGCATGTAGTAACAGGGTAAGTGTAATTTAAAGCCCGATGTCACACTTACCCTGTAACTACATGGAACAGGAGGGTAACAAGCAAGTGGTAACAAGCAAGTACCCTGTAACTACATGGAGAAATAGTAGGCTTATATTTCCCCAGTATTTAAACAAAGTTGCAATAGTTTTTGTTTTACTTGCCTTAAAATACGGAAGAACAAACTTAATCAGTGCACTTTTGTTAACAAAAAAAATTACTGTATAAATGCACAGATATGTACCCCGTAATTTTTAAAAAGCCTATATGTATTGGTACACTATTATTACAAAAGGTACGCATGCTCCAAAATGTAAGATTGCTGCTTACCATAATAGCAGAATAAGTACCCCTTAGTTCTAAAATACTTACAGTATAAATAATGGTAACACTTTAGTATAGGGAACACACATTCACTATTAACTACGACTTTACCCTTAATTAACTCCTAATTTACTGCTTATTAATAGTTAGTAAGGTAGTTGTTAAGTTTAGGTATTGGGTAGGATTAAGAATGTAGAATAAAGTCAGATTAAGGCATTAATATGTGCTTAACAAGTACTAATAAACAGCCAGTATTCTAGTAATATGCAAGCTAATAAGCAACTAGTTAAAAGACCCTGAAATAAAGTGTTACCTAAATAATTTGATAATTTTCCTGGTTGTTACCCCTTTTATTCCTAAAACTTTACATATTGTTCCCTTATACTTACACGCAAGTACTTTATAGGTACACTATAAAGTTACGCTGTAAATTTGTTTTAATTACGCAGTACTTTGCGGGCTGTAATCTAAAGTGTTACCACTTTTGTTCATTCTGTTATTAACACACGAACACTGCAAATTATTCACAGGGTTGTTTACATACTTCAACTTCAGTATTCAGGATTTTGTAACTGAAAACAACAAACACACCTTACTAATAGAGGTCTTCAATGTTAAAGATAAAAGGCATTCTCCACAAAAATAAAATAAATAAATAGGACCTGCAACAAATGGACTGTGAAATGAGGAGTTTAACCTTCAGAAAATGCTGATCATCATCCTCAGGAGGTCAAACTAAATTTATATGAGCTGTTTTATTTGCTATTCTTTTTCTGTGAGATTCACAACCTTAAAAACAAAGCTTTCTGCAACCCTGTTATCAAAATATGACAGACAGACAGACAGACAGATAGACAGACACACAGACAGACAGACAGACAGATAGATCTTTCTTCCAGAACATCCTCCAGCAAACCATTTACAGAAGACATTTACACTGTGATGGTTTATGTGGCACTTCTGTGACAAATGAGGTCAAACCCCATCTTTTACCTATAGTAGCAGACATGCATCAAAATGCTTTATGAAGCCTGGCTGTCTGTAGACCCTGCAGAAAGCTCTGCATGCAGATCATTACAGAAAATACTAATCTAAACAAGTCTCGCAAAACAGGCCAATATATGAAGCTCAAAGCAATATTTTATTATTGTAGGATTACAATGATCGCATCCCAGTTCAGCTGATTACAATGCTTTATGTGGTATGGAGAGGGTCAAACTAAAGCACAGGCTTACATGAGCCTTAACCACTACCCCCAACGCTGAGAGAGGGCCCCAGTGGAGGCATATCAACATTAATCATAATCACAGCAATATACATGTGTTGGCTGCAGTAGCAGATCCTGGCTTACGCACAGAAGCACACTCCACCTCTCATTGGCCAAAATTGGAGAGGGATGAATGACAAAAGCACTTTACAGTATAGGTAAAGTTACTCAAACTCCTAAGATATATCCACTAAGATTCAGTTTTAATTTTACTTTTATTTAAAAAAAAAAAAGTAATAATAGTAATAATAATTCAGCCCTGGATGCACTGTTACTGTTTTATGAGCTTCACATTGATTAGCTATCAAAATATGTCACAGGGAATAACTGAGAAATGTTTCAGGCAGCCAATTAATTGATCCCACGTCTTCCATGTTTAATCAGTTAGTGTGGAAGACCCACAAGTGGGTGGCAAGATTTCATCAACAGCAGCAGGTCGGGACTGTTAGTGCTGCTGTAATCTCTTCACGAAAATGGGCCTTAAAGGGATAATTCACCAAAAAATGTAAATTATCCCATGATTTACTCACCCTCAAGCCATCCTAGGTGTACATGACTATCTTCTTTCAGACAAACACAGTCGGAGATATATTTAAAAATATCCTGGCTCTTCCAAGCTTTATAATGGTAATCCATTATAAAAAAAATAATCCACTCCAGGGGGTTCATAAAGGCCTTTTGAAGCAAAGCAGTGCGTTTTTGTAAGAAAAATATCCATATTAAAAATGTTATAAATTCAAATAACTAGCTTCTGGTGGACTCCATGTTCGTCTGAAAGAAGACAATCATATACACCTAGGATGGTTTGAGGGTGAGTAAATGATGGGAAAATTTAAATTTTTGGGTGAACTAACCCTTTAAACAGGAATGACACAATTCATACTTTCTCTGCCACCACATGTACATCTAGGCTAGAAGAAGACCCCCCTTTTATTACCTCCAGAGGCCTATGTAGTGGGTGTCTCTATCCCTGTTCCTGACAGCCTAATTAAAAGCAAGTGTGTAGCCCTTAATTGATTTCCTCATGGTGCAAGAGCTCAGAGATGCTCGTTTTGGCCTTAATTAATGATCTCCTCATTAGTGTCTGTTAAAGGGGGGCGCATGGGGGCTTCAGGTGTGAGACAGTGGTGTGCTGGGGGTTTCCCTCTGGTAATTATGGAGTCTGAGGTGGGCTGTCAATACCATGAGCAAAGAGCCTGGCTGTTTTATACTATAACTGTGGCTTTACGCATTTGCAATGTTCATAATGTTCTTATTTATAATGTCTATTAATGATCATTGTTGTTATTGTTACCTAAAACTAAAACTGTCAGGGTTCTGTCACTTCGGTCTGGTTTATTCTTAGTTTGGTGACAGAGCCCTGACACTCCTACTGTCTTGTCATTGCAGTTTAGAATTCGCTTGGGTCGTACGCTCTTTGGTCCACGTTATACGTTGTACGTGCGGAGCATGGTGTTCAGATCCCGACACTTCTGTCTAGTTTGTTTTCAGTTCAGTGTCGGGGTTCGGACATACATGCTCCACGTTTTGTCACTTGTTGAGAGCACACGGGTTGAGTTCATTGACTCGCTGTGTGGACAAAAACAAAACATTGCAACAGTTGAAGTCCCCATGAAATCAAAATTGAAGTTTTTTGCCTTTTAGTATGAATATGTTAGCCTTACTGTTATCTATAAGCTAATGTGCTCTAAAACAATGACAAAATTTGCATTTAGAAGATAAAAGAATTCAAAACTTACAGTCTCTCACTTCTGCCAATATGGATCAATGATTTTGATGACATTACGCTGCACTTAAGCTTCTCATCAGATTTTCTGTCCAATCAAATGCAGACCACAAAACGCATGACCCATATGAATTCTACACAGAATGCTATATTTTAAAGCGATACAGAGAGTAGGGATTAGGGAAACGGTTAGGGATTAGGAGGAAACTGCGGCATTACCAAGCTCAACGGCTCTAGCCGAGCTGTGATATAAACAAAACACTATTGTTTTTTGTTTTTTTTAAAAAGGAAGGAGATGCTCAATATGTCCCGCCCTGTCTTCCTGTTTCAGTGGAAATTATGTCAACACATTGAATAATGCTGCGCATTTTAAGGCACTTCAGTGGTCCTTTTAAAGTTAATAGTCAAGTCGGCGCCGATGGCCTCATGGGCAGCGTGCCGACATGTAGCACCAATGCGCTTCGGGCGACCCAAGTTCGAGTCCCGGCTCGTGGTCCTTTCCCGATCCCGTTCCCCTCTCTCTCTCCCACTTCGCTTCCTGTCTAATCACTGTCCTGTCATAATAAAGGCAAAAACGCCAAAAATAAATCTTTAAAAAAAAAAAAAAAAAAGTTAATAGTCAAGTTCCTGGTAGGGGACTTTTCCACAAAAAATTGTTACAATTTTGCTATATGTACCTCAACCTTTTGCTATATGTACCTCACTGAAACGTTATGCTTGAAAAATAAAAATGAATCAATCAAGAAATGCTTTAAAAATATAAAATAGTATTAAAAAAAAAAAAAAAAAACTAAAAAAAAAAAACTTCAACTAGAGCTATAAAACATGCAAATAGTCATTAGTCTCCCTCTGGAAAACATAAAACATACAGGACTAAGATCAGTAAAGTTTGTGTCAAGTAAAATGTGTCAAGTCTCCGTAAATGTTTCCTGTGTGTAAGTGTGTGAGCAGGAGAGCGAGACAGATGAATCTGTCAGCAGCTCTTTTGAAGGTCAAATGCAGGCATTCATGTGTGCTCATTAAAGTGAAAACAGTCAAAATCTCAGACACACATGCACATCATTTGCACATACTCTTCATCATGACAGGGCAGACATATACTGGCTCGTGGAAGCCACAGTGTCTATTAATGGTAAAATAAACGCATCTTTTGACAGGTAGATTAGTCACACACACTTAGACCTCACACGACAACTGCAGCTCATGACAAACTGTCAATCAAAATGCAGACTTAAATATGAGAGATTGCTCACTCTCTTCCTTTGTTGTCTAACACAAACATGCATACAATGAATAATTAATTATGAAAATGAATGCATCTGTCTGTACTGTCTGTCTTTAAAGTGAAATCATTAAAAAATATATATTTTAATTAATTGGTTAACAAATATAATAATATTTTAATTAAACCATGTTGAACACTAGATAAAATCTCATAGAATCAGATGAGACAACATACTACCTTTCAAACAGGGCTGCAACTAACGATTATTTTGATAATCGATTGGTTGGCCGATTATTTCTTCGATTAATGGGATAAAAACCTAAATTTTCTTTTTTATTTTATTGACAAAACACACTATTAGACATCTTACCCAATGCTGCCCTTCAAACAAACGTGCCAACTGAATGCTATGAAAACATATAGTGAATATATCTATATCTATGCTGTATTCAAAAGAACTATAAAGCAAAATGACAGTTTAAATCCCTACATTAAAATGAAGATAATAATAAAGATAATAAAGAAAAATAAAAACACAACCAGTGTAACAGATAAGAGGAATGTTCTGCAGGAACACACACATTCACTCTGGACACAGTAACCTGTTACTGTCATTTCTTTAATCTGTACATTTACATTTACATTCAATTACACGCTGTTTTCCCTTTACAATTACCACTCTCATAAAATACTTCAATTACATGTTGACTTTTAAACCTAAATTTAACGTCCAACAACAGATAGTTTAACTAAATGAATATTTTTGAATATTAACTGTCTCCCGTCAGTTTGACGCGCATGCGCACACCGGCGCTCATTCTTGAAGAATCTGAAGTTTAACACAGACTGTCAGGACGAGCGATACTCGAGTGAATTTGTAATACTTACGGTTAAGGATATAACCGTAAAATGAAAGTTTTGCGATGAGGAAACATATCACACATTAAACAGCACACGCATCTGTCAAGGCCAAGCCATGTTGCTAATGCATTAGCTTGAAGCTTAAAATAAAGAATTCTCATGTTTTGGGCAGCTTGGGATCACGTCCCTTTCCCGTAGCAGCTCACTCTGTTTCCTCCACTATTTTTAGATGCATTTTGTCCACAGAAATGCATTATTCCATGCTGTAATTTGGTGCAACTGGCGGAAGTTTTCCGTGCACAGTGGGCAGATGCGACTAATCGATAATGACATTCGTTGTCGATGATTTACATTATCGATTATTATCGATTTTATCGATTAGTTGTTGCAGCCCTAATTTCAAACACTTGAGGTCAGTAAGATTTTTTTTTTTTTTTGGAGAGTGATTATTAATACTTTTATACAGCAAGGACACACTAAATTGACTAAAAAGTGACAGAAAAGACTTCAATTTCAAATAAATGCTGTTCTTTTAAACTTTCCATTCAACAAAGAATCCTGAAAAAAAAAAAAAAAAAAAAAAAAAAAAACGAAATCAGTATGTTAATCAGCATATTAGAATTATTTCTGAAGGATCATGTGACACTAAAGACTGGAATAATGACTGCTTTTCATTTTTATCAGCTTTGCCAGCACATGAATAAATGAAATATATTAAAACAGATGTACTTTTTTTACAGTTAAATTGTAATAATATTTCACAATATTACCGTTTTTACTGTACTTTTGATCAAATACATGTAGCCTTGGTGAGCATAAGAGACTTCTTTCAAAAACATTTAAAAATTTTACCAGCTTTTAAAAAGTAGTCTAAAAGCTGGGTTCTAAGTGTGTTGAGCCTGAAATTATTCTTAAATTAAAAAAAAAAAAAAAAAAACATTGGTATCACCATAATAGAGAGAGACTCATCATCATTACTCCAGTCTTCATCAACATGCACTATATACTCAGCATGCTATAGGGACACTAATGGCAGCCTTATAGGATTGTGGCACTATGATCCGCAGGGGAAGATATCTTTGAAAAATGGGAGATGGCTTTGGAAAAGCAAACCTGAGTGTGGGAGGGATGTAAGTGAAAGCATGGAATTTCTGACTGCAGCACAGCCTGTATTTCTATACTACTCTAAAGGCTAAAGGGAAAATGAAGGTTCTGGAAAGAAGAATGATCTTATTTATAAAAAATAAATAAATAAATAAAAAACCTGATTAAAGGTTGACACAAGCTGCTCAGATTGTTGGCTGCAAGTTTGGAGAAATATTTCAATGCTGAATCACACATAATAAAATACTATAGGCTACATATGACAGTAGACCGTTTTTCCTTGAGAGTTCTTCAAAAGAATGGAGTCTGCAGATGCTTCCTCTGTAAAAATTCTATTCTATTCTATTCTATTCTATTTTATATGACAATTCTATAGTGTTGAGATTTTTTGAGCTGTGGTCCATCTGCTAGTCAATAGATGGATTACAATCCAATTAAAATATGACTTTATCAAATCAGTTGGCAGTAAAAGAGAAATTATACTGTAGCATCATGTACTGTAGCATCTGATCTTAAAAGATCAATGAGGGAGAAGAATGAAGAATAACAGTTTGTCATCAGTAAAGAAAAATGATGCTCTTGTTTAAATCTCACTTGTCACTTTCCCAGTTATTTGACACACATACCCAACAAGTCTTGGCCAGGGCTAGTGAGATCTGATTTGACTTTCAGGCTTGAAGACTCTCCTCCTGTGAACAATTTACAGAAAATAGCTTAAATTGGTTATGACTTGTCCAATAGCATCAATAAAAATGAACTCAAAAGCTATACTAATTTACATGCTATTAATATTACTGATTATCTTCATGGGTGAACTGATTTAAAATAATTTTTATTTGCATTGTATGCATCACATAGCTTCATTCACATATATTATTAAGAGAGCTGTGTGGGAGCATAATCATATTTGATTACAAATTAACAAATCAAATAAAAATGGTAATTATTGGCCGATTATAAAACTTACAGCAGGACTGTTGAACACTGCACAGTTATGAAGTAATTTTGTTTTTTAAGAGGTTATCTATGGAAAGCACAGAATTTTTTGTAGCTGTGAGAATGTTAAATAAGGCAACTGTCCAGTCATACTGTAATAATATGAGTCATAATCTTTATGTAAGGCTCAGAGTCAAATGCTCTCTCACACAGACCGTTGTTGCCAGTGCTGATGCTCTACTTGATCAATAATATAGTTTTGCTTCTGAAAAGCTACCTTACCTTAAACAGTGACACTATAATCTCAAGAGATCAATATAGTTAAACTAACAGCTTCACTATTTTGCGGGGCTACTGATCAACACTGCTGAGAGCCGCGACTGAGACATAATAACACACACACACACACACACACACACACACACACACACACACACACTCCATCTCTTTCTCGCTCGCTCAGATTGGAGGAGTTTTATTAGAACAGTAAAAAGTACACTGCCAAAGCATAAGTAAAATATATACACATCCACACACATTTACATATCTATACAAATACCTAGAATAAGATCAAATAAAATGAAACAAAATAAAATTCTTATCACTTTCAATCCGTCTCTGTCAAACACACAAACACAACCTTATTTTATTATTTCAGTAACTGTTTAAAAATAGACCAAGCCGCTTTTCAAGAGTCTAAGACAGATGATGAACACAGTAAGGATGAAAATTATTAGTTATTACAGTAAATTGAGAATTACTTTTAAATGAGAATCTCAGCGGGATTCAAACAGTGTTTAAAAGTTTGTCCAAGGATATCAAGGATTTTCCTTGTCAAGCAGGAAAATATATCTAATATAAACAATTATGTCAAAATGGTAAAAAAAAAAAAAAAAAAAAGCAGAGAGATTGCTAGAGTCAGACTGCAGAGTCACCATGTCTCTCTATGACCCTCTTCTCATTGCTCTCTGTCAAAGATGACATTCATAGCACTAATCAACAGTTGCCTTATCTACCATAGCCAGATGCCACATGGCCACACGTGTGTGTGTGTGTGTGTGTGTGTGTGTGTGTGTGTGTGTGTTTTAATCCCCCATCAAATGAGAAGATAGCCAGAAAGAGAGAGAGAGAGAACGTCTTTGTGTAGCAGATTTCAGCAGTAGATTAACAGCAGGAAGTTCCAACAGTCTCCGTGTGTGAAGGTGAAGTTTAGTCCCCTCTGCAACTCACTCATGAGATTGCCTGTCCATTACCTTTAGCACTAAACACACTAATCCATGGTGCAAGGCCACATATTCACACATAAACAGGTGTCAAAACGTTAAAAATGATCAGGAAACAGATTCCAATTGCAGCTTTGTTTGGATTATTAAAAAAAAAAAAATCTTTATGCAGGCAGAGATTGAACCTGGATAGCCCACACTTCTTATGGCTGATCATATCACTATGCCAACAAGCCATCTGGAGAAAATAGAGCTACATTAATATTATTTTATCCTTTTTTTTTTTTTTTTTTTTTTTGCTTTCTAGAAAATTTATTTATAACTAAAAACAAATGGGTTTCTATATATAATACTGTTCAAAAGTTTGAAACTGGTAAGATTGTTAAACATTTCTCGTGCTCACCAAGGCTGCATTTACGTAATCAAAATAAATAGAAATATTGTGAAATATTATTACAATATAAAACAACTGTTTTTAATTTTACAATGTATTTTTTTTCTGTGATTATTATTATTATCATCATCAATGTTGACAACAATGTTGCTTAATATTTTTGTGGAAACTGTGATGCATTTCTTCCAGGATTCTCTGATGAACAGAAAATTCTAAATTTAATGCATCCTTGCTAAATAGCCTCCCATTCCAACCTCCATCGCACCCCAGAAACTCCCATTCCCCAAGGAGCATTTCAACCAACATTACCGTTCAAAAATTAGGGGTCAGTAAGACTCCTTGTATATATGGGAATGGGAGGTTCTGGGGCGCAGTGGAGGTTATAGGTGCTCCTCTGCAACTTCAAGGTGCACCGTTTTCATCCTAAGCAAACTAATTACAGTCTGTTAATTAGCTCCACGCACCTGATTGTATGGCCCGCTAAGGGCAGTAAGTAATTAAAGCTCAAGTGACAGTAATGAAGTGTGTTATTGGCCCTTAATAGCTCAGTGACACAGAGGAAAGACCCTAATACAACTAAAACTTGCTTGATCAGAACTGCCACACAGACACCTGTCTTGAAGGCTAAGGTAACCAAACAAAGAAAATACTTGTGTCAAAACACACACACACACACAAAACACATGTAAAAGCACAAATGAGACACTTGACGTAACATACCATGTATTTACACTTGGTCAATTTAGGCGTTATGATCAACTGGATCTAATTAGGTACACACATTCCACTCACACCTGGCCACACAAAAGTGTCTCCGCAAATAAATCTTGGTCTTTTCATGAACAGATCTGATCAATCAAGTGTAAACACCCCCTTGCTGAAAAGCTTCTGATCCAGTTGCTTGAGCTTTTCAATTACAGCACATCTCAGTGCGAGAGAGTTGCATTTAGTGGAGTTTTACCATCAGGAAGATGGATGCTTTCTTTAATGGCTATTATCATATTCATTCAATTTCCACAATGACAGGTCATTCTCAGCTCTAAGGACGCAGCATAGCAATTTGCATTCTAGAGACTTTTTTCCTTGGTCTCTATCTGTTTCTCATTCCCCATATCAAAGTTGTGTACAATTTTTACCTGTCCTTTTTATGGCAAACTGTGGATGACTAACCACTTACCCATTGATATGCATGGGATAATATGCATTCACATCTGTAGACTCCACAGGTATTCACATGACCATGCAATCACAATGACAACCAATCAGAGTCTGAACGCCCAGCCTGCACCACAGGCTCTGAGTGAGCAGAATTTCTATGTCTTTCTAATGTCTAGTGCTCATCATGCCACTGAGCTTATAAATTGAAATACACACACACAATGTTTAACTATCCTAAAGCACTGCAAATATGGACAGTCAAGAAGAAGAGGTTCTTCCACATTAGGTTCATTGCAGAATCATTATTTAAATGGCATTCACATTGCTTTCTGACTCTAATATCAAAAATAAAAAAAAAATAAAAAAAGTTTTGGTAACACTATTTTAGGGTCTTTTAACTTGTTGCTTACTAGAATGCATATTACTAGAATACTGGCTATTTATTAGTACTTATTAAGCACATATTAATGCCTTATTCTGCATGACCTTATTCTACATTCTTAATCCTACCTAATACCTAAACTTAACAACTACCTTACTAACTATTAATAAGCAGTAAATTGGGAGTTTATTGAGGGAGAAGTCGTAGTTAATAGTGAATATGTGTTCCCTATACTAAAGTGTTACCAAAGTTTTTTTTTGTTGTTGTTGTTTTTAACTGATTTAAGAGCAGTAAATCCCTGTCCTAGAAAGATTATCACATTTATTTTTTGTTAGCCATACACTACCATTCAAATGTTTGGAGTCAGTAAAAAAATGTTATTATAATGAAATTACTTTCATTCAGCAAAGACAAATTAAATTGATCAAAAATTACAGTAAAGCATTTGTAAGGTTAGAAAAATTCTATTTCAAATAAATGCTTATTTTGAACTTTCTATTAATTATTCTAAAAAATGTGTCATGGTTTACACTAAAAAAGCAGCACAACGGTTTTCAATATTGATAAAAAGAAATGTTTCTTGGAGCCTGTTCTCATTAGAAAAACGTACCTGTAGGAACGTTTTCGCGAGTTGCAAAATACGTACCTACATATCACTGCAGTTTCAATGTGATATGTCCACTGAGTGGCGCTAAAAGCTATTCATTTTTTTGCCGGAACAGATAAACGTGAACATGGCATGTTTTTATGATGTTGGATTTTATACTAATCACCGCAGTTCTGATTTGAACTTTTGTCCGGAAGTCATAACATAATATTGTGCAAGGAGACGTAAAAACAAGTCTTTATTAATCCATAATCTGACCCTGTAATCGTAACTGTATGAAAACGATTAAAAGCGCTTGCTGTTTTACTGCCTCTAGTGTTCATTTCTGTTGGAAACTGCAGTGATATGTACGTATAGGTATGTATTTTTGCGACTCGCGAAAACGTTCCCACAGGTATGTCTTTCCATGAGACCAGATTGGTTTCTTGAGCACCAAATTGGCATGTTAGAATCTGAAGGATCATGTGACACTGAAGACTGGAGTAATGATGCTGAAAATTCAGCTTTGCCAACACAGTAATAAATTACATGTTAAAAATAGAAATAGAAAACAGTTATTTAAATTGTAATGATATTTCACAGTATTACTGTTTTTACTGTATTTTTGATCAAATAGATGCAGCCTTGTTAAGTATAAGAGACTTCTTTCAAAAGCATTAAAAAAAGCTTACCGACCCCAAATGTTTGAACAGATTTGTTATATATCTTTATTATTTTTTGCAACAGGAAAATATATCCACCTACATGCCCCTTGCTCTTCACATCCTCAATCCATGCCAGAAATAGAAAGTCACTGTAAAGATTGGATGAGTAAACTTCTCAAAAGCACTTTCTGACTTTTATTGTTTATCCATTTCTACATGAAGTCGTGTTTGACGTCAAACACTCAGCTATTCTTAGTCGGAGAGGTGCCTGGCATTTCACACTCTTTTCAAAGCCAAATGGAAATGCTTTGTATTCTGAAAGTTTCCCTTCATAGGCATAGTGACAAAAACAAGAGATACCCAGTATCTCTAGTGGTGGAGAAGTGTCTAATCCCTGATTTATTTGTGAGCTCAAAATCTTTATTAGCTTTTGTTTAATGGTAAATTCCACCTTACTAAACACCACCAAAAATGTTAATAAATTAAAAAAAAACTAGTGTTTGAACTCCATGAGCATCCTAACATCACACTGGCCTCATTACATTACAGAAATTCCTGAATTCACTATAGATGGAAGAGGGCAGGGTGCATTAGGCGATGTGCCAAAGGTGCTGCCACAGAAAGGAATTATGTCCCCTAAAAGGGGCATTTAGTGTTCATTTGGCAAGACTAGATCAAAATTCCTGCTCTAACAGCCCTGGCAAACCACACTGACCCTTAATATGAGTGCCCAGGAAAACGCTCGCAATCCATCCCCCTCTCTCATCAAGCGCAATGCTCGATGAAAGCTGAAAGGGTGCTGATGGAGTGTCCTTAGTTACCTGCCCAGGTGCTATCAACACAGGCCTGCTTCTGGTGACCCTAGGGTCAGCCACACTAATTACAGTGCTGCTGGGTTAGGAGATCCTACAAAGGAAGTCATCGTAAAAAAGTTCAATGTTTTGAACCATCTCTGTTTAACAAACTATGGCATATTTTGTTGACTCCTTACTAATGAGCTTCCAGACCGCTTTTTGATGGTGACAGCTGCAGTCAAAACATTAAATCAGTTGTAAATCACATGTAAGGGTCTTCAACTGGGGGTCTGCCAATTAACTTTTTATTTTATTATTTATATATTATTTATAAAACATGGGTAAAAAAAAAAAAAACATCACAAGGTCGAATTTAAATATAATATTTGGGTTTAAAAAGATAATTACATTACAGCTTAATAAAAAAAAATAAAAAAAAACATGCATCCATCTGCTGCATGTGCAGTCACATGGATGTACAATACCATCAATGTGATGTGATTGTTAATGAAGACTATGAGTGCTATAACTTGAAAACGCTACTTGCTAATAATTTATACAATTTAGCTTGACAGAATGGATCGCTTTGTAATATATACACCTCCATCACGTAATTCTTCCACCACTTTAAAAATTGGTGCCAATCCAGATGTGCAGGCTACAAAACCTGCCCAGACCTGGCTCTATGGAGGAACAAAAGCAAGAGCACCCTCAGTTGATACCGTTATAATATCATACTGGCAAAACAGATTTGGAAAACGCTCCAGTGAGTATTTGTGTTTGTGCTCTGGAGAACATTAATTGTTTCTATTTACAACATGTAGTTGTGAGCAATGTAGCTAATCACAGACAAGTTTGTTGATCTCTTGAACGCAATGGCCAATCAGAGGTGTTTAAGTTAGAATCCACTCATCACTTAAAACTAGGGGTGGGAATCTTTAGGCACCTCACGATCCGATCCGATTCTGATTCTGGGATTCCAAAACGATTCTTGATCCACTTTTTTTCTTATTAATTAATTAGTTTCGTAACCTTATTTTTTTATTATTTAATACATAGTCTATGTAATTATAAGTAATTTTTAAATAATTACTAGTTTAAAAAAAATAATAAATAAAATTGTATGTTAAGATTTTTAAATATAGGCTATAAACAGCTTCAAAACATAAAAGCAAGTAGTCTAATAAATAATAATAAAGAGGAACAACGAAACATTACAAGCAATAAACAAAGAGTGCTTTCAGTATTTAAGAGTATCTGAACGTTTTCCATTCAAAAGCTGTGAGGGATTTTTCTCTTTCTCAGCTTTATGTTTGTTTGATTATTACTGATGTCATCATAGATAGCGGAAGAATAAGCTGCGTTCACAATAATGCACAGATCTCTTTTGAACTATAAGATGTTTTTGTCCTGTCTGTTTAATCCCTAAAGACATCTAACTGACTGTTTACATTAATTTCGCGTCATAAAAGCATTTTGAGATGGCCCGGCGCCACGAGGGGGCATTGCCCCCTCAGATCTGATTTGTGCCCCCTCAGTTTCAATTTGTCCCCCCTTTACCCCCGAAATGCGATCGATTTTAACCTTTTAACGCGTACGATCACACATTAAACGTTCAGTGCGTCACTGATAAATTCAAACCTGCTTTCGCGCTGCTGGCGCTGAGCCAGAGATGGACGTGCTCAGTGCTTTTCATATTTCACAACTATTCAGAGATTTTAACCACATAATGTTTATCTGAGGTTTCAGACATTTAAATAGGCATTTAAATGAAGTACTAGGCTATATATATATATATATATATATATATATATATATAAAAATACATTTATAGTTTGTTAAATTCCATACACTGATATGGAAGCTGCAATAATCCTTTAATTATAATTTGACGAAGTTTTTTATTCATATCAAATACATTGCGTATGAAACAAAGATTACTCTCTTCTCCCAGTTCACCAGCCACTTACGTTTATGTATTTCGGGAAAAAAATGATGAATTTACGTGATGTAAATCCGATAGATCCTCTGTTTTATCAACTAACATGATCATTGTAAAGGTGTTTAAACAACAAAACACATTCACTTCCACACATTTGACAATCGGAATATATCATATAATTCATGATATAGTTAACAAGTTTGTGAATATTTTGAATAAAAAAGGAAAAACGAAATAAACGCGATACCTGTCATAGTGTGGCTGTTGGAGGGACATTCTAAAACGCTTAACGTGAAAAACGCTTAACGTGGCTTAATGTAATGATATTAACAGACCAAACTCAGTAAACATCATAATAATAAAGTATACTATGTACAGAAAAGCAGTTAAGCCCAGAATTTGAACGCAACGCGCTTAATTTCACGTTAAGCGTTTTCCTCACACAGAAAACGCAACGTGGCTTAATGTACTGAAAGAGTGATATTAAAAGACAAAACTCAGTAAACATCATACTAATAAACCATACTATGTACAGCAAAGCAGACAAGCCCAGAATATGAATGCAATGCGTTTAATAACACGTTAAGTGTTTTCCTCCCATAGAAATCCATCATAAAGAAAACGCTTAACGTCGCTTAATGTAGCCTATAAGTGATATTAAAAGATCAAATTCTGCACAAACCAATTTTTCTGTATAGTATGCTTTATTAGTCTAGTGTTTACTGAGTTGGTCTTTTAATGGCACTGTCTTAGTACATTAATCCACGTTAAGCGTTTTCTTTATGGGAGGAAAACGCTTAACGTGTAATTAAACGTGTTGCGTTCATATTCTGGGCACATCTGCTTTTCTGTACGTAGTGTGCTTTATTAGTATGGTGTTTACTAAGTTTGGTTTGTTAATAACACTGTCTTAGTAGGCTAAATTAAGCCAGGTTAAGCTTTTTCACATTAAGGTTTTTCACATTAAGCGTTTTAGAACGTCCTGTCGCGGGGACATTTAAAATAACGTTCTAAAATAACGGTCGCCTTAAAAGAAAACTCACGCTGGCGGCTCATCTATAATATAAAGCCCCTAGAATATAGATATATGATGTCGGAATTCATCATTTCTCTCTAATAAACAGATGACTGGCATTTAAATCTTATTTCTTGTACTATCCCACTGAGATTGTCTCTCATATATTTTCTGAATCAAGAAGCTCATTTTACTGTAGAGTCATTCATTCAAACTTAAAGTGGCTGGCCAAATTCAGAGACCAATTAACACACATTAAGCAGAGAAATACATTAGAAATACATCGAACACACATTTACGTCAACACCTCTCAAACTGTAGCATGATTATAGGTAAAATGGGAAACTAATTTTTCATTGGCACTGTTGATCCAAATGAATGATTCTTATACTAGATTAACTTAATGCTGATTTGTTAGTAATGGATGAACAGCCACATAATGATAGATGATTAAACAAAAGAGTCCCTTTTTATCTGTATTTAACCTACATGTTTGTTCTTATGATCTCCCATTCAAGATGGTTAGTCTGTTCCAGCAGTGAGTACTTTATGCAGCATTGGTTGAGATTTCACTCTTTCATCATGGCTTAGTGCCCATCCCTTTTATGACACATGTGTTCTTGGAATCAGATATAAACACCAGTAATAATCATGATTATTGGAGGCTCCTCTAGCACAATTAAGGTAATGCAATACACAAACTTATTTGGATGCAATGAGAGTCCGAACATTTAACTAACTCTCTCAACAGCCTTTTAAATCTTGTATTTCAAGGAAAGATCAAAACGCATCCATATAAAACATTTGTTCTGGATGGAAACTGGAGATGGTTGCAAGATTTCCGATTTATTTCAATGGGCGAGTGAAACAGATGCTATTCATTTGCATTAGGCTTCTGTACTGCGGTAACTGAATAATTTGGAAACTAAATATCTGGCAATTCTTGCAAACACGGAAGTGTATTTTCATTGCAATACAAATGTGAACTTAAGTAAAAGGAACAAGCAACATTTTGGCTGTTTGATAAAATGAACAGTGCTCTAAAGTGCTAGTGTAAACACATATATATACTAGGGCTTACTCAAGTACTCGAGTACTTGGACATGACAGCAACGATCAATCATGAAAACGATGATCGCCGTGACTTTAAAAAAATGTATTTCCTTTTTTCAGATTTTTGGCATTGTGGGTGATACCTGAGGTCTGATTGGTTAGCGTTATGACAGCATGCCGTCCAGACCAGCAAAATAAAGTGAACTATGGATTTGAAAGTGCGCAGTGATGCCTGGAATCACTTTGATCATGAAATACAGTTAAGTGCAAGATGTGCATATACATAACATTATAATGAGAACAGTATTGTAAAAGAATGTTGTAAATTCTTTGTGCTTTAGTTGCCCATGTTTCAGCATTGTTGTTATGGGAAGAGCACATCCACAATGGGAGTTCTGAGCACGATTCACATGCCCATTCGCATCCTTTTGTGCAGATGTAAGTTGCAGTATTACTTTTATGTTGTATATATCTGATTAATCTCATATAGGATGCGTTTGGTTGAGTTTATTAACCAGCTAGGAAAGCGCTTCAATTTACCGGTGGTGTTCATTCACTCTTCAGCATCAACTGAAACTGCAATGCCCAACATTATTGACTATGATTGGGTTATTTGAAACAGTCAATTCCTTTTGGATGTTTCTTTTTCAAAAACATTGATGATAAATTATCCAGCAGTTATTTTTTCTTGTCATGACTTAGAAAACGCTCAGTGATGTCTGGAATCACTTGATAAACTAGATGTAAATACAGTAGGGCTGTCAACAGATTAATTTTTTTGTTTAATCGTGATTAATCGCACACCCTTAATCGCGATTAATCACGCACTTATCGTGAAATCAAGCATTCACCATTTATCTTGTTTAACACGTCCATTTTGCCATCATTGCCTATATCCAGCAAAGTAAACCATTAGATTGAAGTGTGATTTTCACAAAACTGTATTTTTCAGCTTTTTTCAAGGTACCCTTTCCAAAAAAGGACACCAAATAACCAAATTATATGATATAATTCAAATATAAAATAACTGCATATAAATTTCTTTGAATAATGAAATAAAGGTAAAACATTAAGTTACAAAAGCTATTCACATACGTGCAAAGTCCAAAGTTGTGAAAAAGGTGACCTTTACAAAGTAAATAGTAGTAGGGGGGTCTGGGGGCATCCTCCCCCATGAGAAAAATTTCGTGATTTTAACATATAAACTAAGCATTCTGGTGCACTCCCACAAGAAAATAAATGGAAAAAACAACATTTGCTTCAAGTAAAAAAAAAAAAAAAAAAACATTTATTGACACTAGGGCTGGGCATTGACACAAATTTCACAATTGGATTCGATTTTGATTCAGAAGCTTGCGATTTGATTTCGAATTGATTACCTTCAATTCAATAATGATTAATTTGGGGCCTATCAGGTACAGTACATGGCAAATTTCCTCAAAGAAACTAGTATAACTAATGCTGTAAACTATACAGGGAACCACAGCTGGTACATCATTATAATATTAAAAGGTTAAAATTAATTGATTTGTAAGCTACTTACATATAAATTACACAAATAAGTTTTTATAATAACATTATAATAAATTTTTAATGACATAATTATGGTTCTACTTGTTTTTAATATCGGCCTAAACATTTAAATCGTGGCCGTCATAAAACGGTTTTATACATTCAGTATTGAAGCACATGTTAAGTACATGAATATGCAATGGCCTATAGTCACAGTGGATATATATCAAAATGCTCCTCTCTAAGTTTATTTTTGTAGCTGACTAACAAGTTTTTTGACATTGAACAGCTTTTCTGAGGTAAATGTTACGGTAAATGTGACATTTTTACAAGCTATTTTATTGCCGCTTTTCCGCGGTTGAAACAATCGATTAACGTTACATATAACATGATACGGATTTCAGTATGTTGTACTGGATCTTTCAACATACCTTCTTTATTCATTCATCCTACTCTTTATTCATTCATGTTTATTTCGTGTTGTAAAGCGGAAGAGATAATCGGTCAACGTGCGCTCTGCCTCTGTTTGAACTGAAGCACTACAGAGATGTGTCAGTCACACCACAGAGCGCCAAAAAAGATCACGACAGCTCGAGAGACGTTTATGGTCTCACTCCAGTCTATGGGAAAGTAGCCCATTTTCAATTTATTGTGCCTGCAAACTCACCCTGACACCCCCCACCCCCGAAAAAAAAAACAAAAAAAAAAACTCTTCGGATTTACACGATTCACATAAATGACATATTTTGATTCAAAACGGTGAATTTCGCCAAAAAGCGACTAGTAGGTATGTATTCAGTCAAGAGTGATTTCTTCGTCTTTTGTCTTTTGATTAACATTAAAAACAGAGAGCAGGAACATTAGATTGCTGTCCCTTTAAGATATAATTCAAAGATCCAGTACACTGATACTGATTCACATGCATTGTCTGTCTCGTTTTTCTCTTAAGACATAACCTACTATGTTTGTTAGGATACTCGCTAAGATGAGCATGTTGACAGAATTTTTGTGTGAATTTGTCCATTTAGGTGCAAGACTTGAAAGAGAATTTGCGCTAGAGTATTTGCGCGCTGTGACGCGGCTCTCCATGTATGCGCTTCGGATGAGCGCACACAAATCTCCTCACAGAGCGCGCGCTTTCTCTTTCGCGTCTTACGGATGAATGTTTAAATTGGCAAGGTTTAAATGAGTTTAGTTTAAACACAGATAGCAATGTGAGCTGTTCAGGTCTCACCTGCGCTCGTGCGCTATAAACACCCGGGGGATGACGGCATTAATGACTGGGCATAGAGCATTCGGCACGTCATTGAACATTTGTTGACAGTGACTGTTTTGTCCATGTTCTTTTGATCATCGCTGTTGTAGATGCGTCGTCAGATTTGGGATGAACCGCGGTGCAAGCGCGTGCCGAACCGTGGGTGGAGAACCGAGCGGTTCCATCCCTAACAGCAACATACACAGGACAAATCCAAACATTATCCTGAATGTGTGTGAAAACAACGTGAATGTACTGAAATGTGTCTGTGTATAAATACAATGTGCGAACAGTGCGTCGAGAGCGCGCTCATACATGATTTGTTTGCCCATCAATATAACGGACTCACGCGTGCTTAATGTACGGCTCCTGTACGTCAACGCAATCGTCTTTACTTTGATTGCAATCCTCATCCATCAAAACTTTCATAGCAAGAAGCTGGTTTGCTTTACCTAGCCGAGAAACATAGTTTGCATATCATCTGGTCATACAGCGGTGGGATGTTTCTACATTCCGTTCAGACAGGAACAGCGTGATGCGGGAGGGCTCGCGCTCTTCAGATACAAGGACAGAATATGACAGAGTTCGTATTTTGAATGAATGAATGATGAATGAATAAACAGATGAATGAATAATTCTTTCTGCCATCTGATATAATCAGCATGGACTTTTAAGATCATCTAACTGCGTGACGTAAATTACGTTATGACGCAATTTCACATGGTTCCATAATTTTTTTGCATTAAAATGTGTTAAATTATTTTAACGCATTAAGGATTTTGAATTAATCGCATGCGTTAACGTTGACAGCCCTAAAATACAGTTAAGTGCAAGATGTGCAGCGCCAATCCATCATACATCATTATAATGTGAATGTTGTGAATTCTTTATGCTTTAGTTGCCCGTATTTCAGCGTGTTGTTACCGGAAGAGTGCATCCACAACCAGAGTTACACATTCTGGTTAGCACGTAACAAGTTCACTTGCATTTGCATCCTTTTGTGCAGATACAAGTTGTAATGTTACATTTATGTTGTGTATCTAGAATTATCTGATTAATGTCATAATATCTGAATATCTGGTTAATGTCACAGGATGTGTTGTATAGAACGGGCTTCAGTTTACTGGTGTTTATTCACTCTCCAGCTTCACCTATTCACAAATCAGCTATTCCTTTAGATGTTTCTTTTTCAAAAATATTGATTCATTACTGATAATCTAACAGTGTTATTTTTCTAGTCGTATTTTCATATTTTCATAGACATTTTCATGTCATATTTTTATTTGTCAAGATTAATTTTCGCAACAGTGTTTTAATTAAATTATTTTCATTATCACCATGATGGAAACCCCCTACCCCTACACATGGCCCGCACCCAAGTACTAGTTTTTAAGACCTATCAGTACTCAAAACGAAAACATTAAAAGTTCATTTTAGAGTCCAAATCACAAATCCAATACTAATAGTCCATAAACAGGCAATAACAAATGTGGCAATAGGGGTTATCAAGAAATCAGACTTAATTAATGAATTAACCACCTACTAAGAGAAAGCACAGACCTACTAGGAAAGAGTCAGTCTGTGTGATGTATAGAGACTGACTAGTATACAGCTCAACCCTACAACACTGCTCACTGATTACAATGTTCTACTTCATCAGTCAGTTTCCACTCCTTTCCACCTGCTGGGACTGTGAATGTGCAAAGAAAATGGTCCACAATTCAAAGGCAAGCACTTCCAGCACATCAAATGAATACAAATGTTGGAGAGAATTCCAAACTAGTTTTGAACGAAGGCCAAGTTTAAAAGTTAAAATCAAATTTAACATAAATTGCTCACTATAGGCATACAAACATGCAGACATACAACTTGTTCACACTTATTCATGTTCACACTTATTTCTAACAGAATAGATGTCACTTCTCTTCTTAGAGAAACACACAAGGTCAGAGCTAAAGCTTGTGAAAAATGTAATGGCCCATGGGTGACCCCGCTCTGTGATTAGCTTTGTCTCAAATCTAAGGTGGGGTCACGGGTTAGGAGCTCGTACATCTGACTGTAACCGCAGTGATGTGGTAAACCATAGGGAATTTGATTTACACGAGCGCTCAGCTCCACTTAAGACTTGGAACATCACCGTGATCATGGGATCAGGGTGGGGAACGAAAAGAGAAAGATTGAAAGGAGATTACAGCCAATGCGGTGCAGCAACACAGGGAGAGATTTACTGTAAATTCCACTGCCTGAAGGAATAAAATAAGTGGAAGAAAAAGAATCTTTCAGGATTTTTGTGGTTCTCCCCAGACTGTTATAACAAAATGGAGAGAAGGAGGTGAAAAGAAAATAAGAATGAGGCAGATAAAGAGAAAGAATGAAAAATGGGAGAGTAAAGGGAGAATTTGTGTGTCTGTGTGTGAATGGGAATGAAAAATAGAATGGCTCCAGGGAAAGAGGATGTCTCAGTCATTTGTCCAGCCCAGAGAATGACTGAGGTCAAGATTCAGTCAGAACACCAGACACTGGTGCCTAAAATATAAAAGCTTGGGAGAAAAGGAAAATGTGGCTGGAAAAAGGGGAAAAAAGAGAAGGGATGAGAACTAGCTTAAAATATAGAGAGAAACAATAAAGTAGAAAAGATAATTGGATACAGAAATACACTGAGAAAAACAGAAAGAAAACAGAAGAGAAAGAGAGACAAACAGCTAAAAAGAACCAGGTAAGAGAAAGAGAAAAATGTCTCCCTGTGCTACTGCAGAGGAATCAGTCAGGCGAAGACAACAATATAGAAAGCTGAGGCCCTTTGTCCAGCTTCTACCAGACGAGGACAGAAAGGAGCCTTGAGCAGCACACACACACACGCATGCACACACGCACGCACACACACACGCACAGCAGAGCAAGATTCTTGATTCCTGACTCTTTTCTGTATGTAGCTATTTTAAGCTTCTATGGTATGGTATGGTTGATTCTGTAACAGTGAGATTTTCTCTTGATGTCATTTAGTTTGTTGTGGAAATCAATTAATTTTATTTTGTTTAAGGTATATAGAAAATCATTTTTATTAATAATCATGCAAATACACATTGGAAAAAATTGATAATAATTAGATTTTTAGTATATAGCCTGTGTGTGTGTGTGTGTGTGTGTGTGTGTGTGTGTGAGCTCTTGTATACATGGGTTATGAGGACACAAATGTGTATAATGACATGGGTATTACAACGTAAACATGGTTTATGAGGACACTTCCTGTGTCCTCGTAAACCAAATGACTTAAAAAAAAAAAAACATACTACACTGTTTTTTTTTTTTTTAAATTCAAAAAATGCAGACAGTTTTCTGTGATGGGTAGGTTTAGGGGTAGGGGTAGTGTAGGGGGATAGAATATACAGTTTGTACAGTATGAAAACCATTACGTCTATGGAGAGTCCCCGTAAACCACATACACAAGTGTGTGTGTGTGTGTGTGTGGTTGAATTCATGTAGCAAAATTCAGAATGCTTGTCGTAAAAAGATTTTATCAGACATGATCAGTGATGTCTTTAGTTTTTCTGATTCTGCTGATAGTCACCCATTATTACTTATGACATGATCATCCCATTGAGAGTTTGAATGAGCAAGTTTTTTTCTTTCTGTCTCTTTTAAATAAGTCAACAGTTTATTGACTGTACACAGCACTCACACATCTATATCACTGTAGACTGAACAGAAATATATTACAGAGGTCCTGCTGTGGGCCACACAATAACCCTCTTCCAGGTCATTCTGCTGCATTTCATTATCAGATTAGCACAACTCTTTGTGCATCTCCCTTTCACAGGTAAAACTGGTTCTGTTGTCAACGGTTCAGAAACATGCTGAGCAACATTTCACTGTCTGAAGTATCAAAGATGGCTAATCTCAAAAATATGAGTGGAAAAACATGCAAGAAATGACACCAAACTAAAGCTAGATAACCAGTCCTGTCAGTGCTCCACTCAAATCATAAAGATCAGTTCCTAAGCTCCAAACAAAATGTAATAACTCAAAATGTTTTATTTACATAATCCTTTTATTTGAGAAAAATCTAAATGCTTGCTCGGCTTGACCGATCAGTTTTTAGTCAGAAGGTGAACATGAAGCACACTGAATACAATCAACAATTACCACAGATGTTTTTCATCATAGACGAAAGGAATCAGTGACCACAACAGAACGGAAGTCATGGGCAAATGTAGTGAGGACATTAACAGCACAACTCTTTTAAACCAGATAAATTTCTTAAAGCACAGACAGAGTCGGCAGGTGCTCACTGATGCAATGCAAAATTCAAGTTTTGAATGCAAGAATGTGTTTTACATGAAAACAGCCTAATTATACAAGGATTCCTTAAGATAGACTAATAGATTAGTTATTCAGGCAACCAACCGACTAGTTGATTTTGAAAATACATATTTTTTTTAATGTTAGTGTTTAGTTTTGACTCTGGTCAAATTTAACCAGAGCAGAAAATGAACAGATCTCAAAATGTTCACTTGGGAACTAAGTGCCGCTCTAACAGGAAAACCACCTCAAGGGAGAGAAAGTCAGCGAGAGAGAATCTTGTCCTTCTTTTCCATTGATTGAATTACCCATGTCATATTCCCTGTCAGCTCTGTGCGTTGTAGCTATATATAAATGGGTCTGCTGTAGAGAGAGAGGGGAGAGAGAGTGAATCTGTGACAAGCAGCCCTCTTTACCACAACCCAACAACTGATCAAGACAAGAGATTATACAACCAAACCCAAAAGCCTCCCTCTTCAGTCATACTTAGTCTGAGCTGAGTTTTACAAATCCTGAGGAAGCAAGCACTGAATTCAAAGAAAGAGAAGCAGAAACTAGGAAAGGGAAAGACAGAGAGCAGCTCCCAAGCAAAAATATATACATACATGCATACACAAAATATATAAAATGTATAATTTTATGAGCTATCACAAAAAATAAATAAATCACCGATAAAAGACACATGCATTGAGGACAGACAAAAATAGCAGATGAATATATGGAGGATATCTGAGTGAAGCTCCATTTGGTGACTTTGAGGGGGCAGGTCTGTGGGATTCACATGACAGAGAGAGAGAGAGAGAGAGAGAGAGAGAGAGAGAGAGAGAGAGAGAGAGAGAGAGAGAGAGAGAGAGAGAGAGAGAGAGAGAGAGAGAGAGAGAGAGAGAGAGAGAGAGAGAGAGAGATTCATGCAATCCATCAGATTCACACATACACACACCAAACAGTCAGTTCTATGGGTGATCATGTTTAATGTTTTACAGCATACAAAGGTAACAGCTAAAGGTGCAAATGTACACTCGTATGATGATGGCACATTTCAGTAGGCAATTACTAAGACTTGAGGACAAGAGCCATATGGCTGTGATACCATGGTACATAATGGTATGGTAAAACAGTGTGTGTGTGTGTGTGTGTGTGTGGGTGTGTGTGTTCCAGGGTCTTGACCTCTCTGTGCAAGCAGCTGGTCACGGGTATTTTTTGCCACTACCCTGCTCTGTGTGCAACACTCTCAGTATGATAAACACCCAACCATGGATACATTAAGCATATCAAAGTCAATCACATATTCATAAGGAAATTCAATTTTTGCTCGTCTATAATCCAAAACCCCACATAAGTCTGCAAAGCACAACAGATTAGATCTTAAATTAAAATGTGCTCAAAGAGATATAACATTGGACAAAAGATTATAGTAAAGTGGCACTGCCAACAACTGAAAGATAAATTAAATGAAATGGAGGATCTTTTTCTTTACATTAACATCAGGTTAAAGAAACTAATAACAGAGCTGTATGGCTTCTTATTGTGGAAAAAAATAAATCTGTAAATCTGCAGTTATATGTAATCTGTCGCCATAGACGACACACCCACACACTGTAGACACTATACTTGCACCACAATACAGCGTCTCTCATACACACACACACACACACCCCAGAGAAGAATTTTGACAAAATACATTTACTAATAGGTTTAGCCCTGTTGAAAAGCTACAATGCTCGGAAATACTATATATTAAAATAATTAAGTCACATTAGAAAGCTGAATGGGTTTTCCTGAGAGAGTTCTGAAAAGTATAATGTTGAAAACAGGAAGATAATTATATTTCTTCATTCTTATGCCAGAAAACAAACCTCTATCTGCATGTTAGTCAATGCTAGTGTTCAAATCAATCCAAATGTTAGTCTTAGCCTCAGACGGCACACCCACAGACCGCCCACAGTTCAGTCATAACTGTCTGATATTGCACACAAAACTGGCAAGCATTTTCTCAATCTGGCAAGCCTTAATCTGATTGGCTGGCTCCAGCAAAATTTTACAGCAAACCTCCTGAAACAAAGTTAAGATTACAAAAGCACATGGCTGATACAGCAAGCATGTTTAAGGAAAAACTACCCAATGGATTTACCCAGGTTTGCCAGGTTAGTGACAACAGATCATTGAAACATTCACATTCTTGTTTGATGATTGTGCAGCCTGATCTCATTAGGTACTTGTACTTTTGTACACATTTTTGCACATTTTGGAAATATGATGAAACATACATATGAACATACTGACAGCATATATAATATAGTATTTACACACGTACAGCTTTAGAAACACTTGTAAACATTTGTAAGAATCCTTTATATTTATATTATAAATGATATAATTGTTTAGTTACATTTTCGTATATCTCCTGGATATTTTTGAGATAAATCTAAAAGTAGTCCAAGTTATACCAGTCAAAGGAAAACAGACATAATGATGATTATGATTATAGCTCTAATTATGTAACTGTGCCCCATAGGCAGACAATAACAGCTAATTGATTTCAATTAGCATATGCTAATTGCATATACCTTAAAACTCTATACTCATCAAATCATAAATGCAGCCTAGCAAAAAGATACTATTTGACCTTCAAAAGAGGGGAGATGTAAATGGTGTGACTGATGCATCATGGGAGCTCGGCGTAGAGTCTTTGTTTGTTTCACAATGGCAGTGTATTGTTATTTCATAATATCATCATCCTATAGCCTTGCTGAGTAGAGAGTACATTATTGTGTGGACATAATGTCTCAGTTCCCATGTAGCCAGTAATAGGTCATTCAATGTTTTTAAATGAAGGTGACCGAACGAACAATATTTCAATCTTGAACACAATTAATCACAAACATGAACATCAACACTATAAGAAAAGTCCGTAAAAATATGGCCCAATTTACAGTGTTAATATGAAGGAATTTTCTGTATTAATGCATTTTGAATTATGTATTGCATTGTGTTTTGTTAAAGGGTTAAAGGAAACCTGACGGGAAAAGATACAGGACATGTAATTTTCTGCAGGACATTATCCGTTTTACTACAGATTTTTTTCTTACAGCGTACTATTTTCAGTAAGAAAGTGCATAAGGTTCAGTGTCAAACTTTGCTCTCAGAAGAAAAAAATTCTCCTTCTATTATATAACAGCTAGATTATTCCTCATGAAACCTGGACATGAGGTTAAGGGAACATCAGAATGAAAAAGAAGCCTCAAGATTGTGTTTTTGGTCTCCTCTGTCAGGTCCTCCTCGGTCAGTTTGGTCTTTATGCATAATTCTTTACAACACTCACATTTCATATGTCTATCCAGACGGTAGGCAATAAATCAAGCACGCCGTCTAATATTCAATTTATATTAGTATTTAAAATGACCAAGATTAAAAAGTGCGAGGTATATAGTGACTGACATCCCATGTGTGAATTTTTATTGCCATCCTGGCTGACCTGAACGATCCCAATAACTATCTGAGTGCCTCTGTAATTAAAATTGATGGAGCTCATAGAACCTTCATCATGGTACTTGTCAGTCCTGCTGAAAATTACATATGAAAGACATCACCCTTTACATTTGTGTGTCTATGAGCTGAAGGTTAGAGAGACAAGGAGAGAGAGTCATTAGGCACTACGAACAGACTTCATTAAAGCACAGTCACACTGATTAAGAGAGAGAGGGAGAGAGAGAGAGAGAGAGAGAGAGAGGAAGAGAGAGAGAGATTTAAGAGAATGTATACAGGATTCATCATGAAATAGATGCACTCTAACAGAGAAAACATGCTTCAGTACCATCATACCAATTATTTAATTCTCAGAGTAATTTCCCCTACAAGGTCCATTTAAGGTTTAGAGGACTAAAGCAATAAAGATGTCTTATTACCAGTAGTTCAATGCAGCGTACAGATAAAGCTGTGACATTAGAACAATGTCATGACTCATGGTAGATGTCTGCTTGACTGAGCTCTATATGAACATACTTCAGACTAAAGTTACAAACAATTTTTGAATTCTTATGTCTATTAATGCACAAACTGTCCATCCAAGAGGAAAAAAAAAAAAAAAAAAAAAATTGAAAGAATGAATGAGTATCACAGCAGCTGACAAAGAAAAGACAAAAATGTCCTTGGCTCCAAGACATTTCTGTTTACTAGAGGTGTATTCACAACTCTCAAGCTTTCTCAGGCTCTGTTAAGCTACCCTACACTGTAATACAAACAGGAAATGTGTATGTATGGCAAAAGAAACAGAACAAGGGGATGCAAACATTTAGCCCACACCGCTATAGCCCACAAACCAACTACTGCGAACGTTTGCTTGTTTTATACATCATACCTCATTTCAGAAACAATGTTCTCATCAGTCCAATCAGAATAAAGGCGCGTTTACAAGGGCGATAATAATAAAGAGTTCTAAAATCATTTTAAATATAGAAGAATAGCAGAGTCCACACCACAACTATAATGATAATGGCACAGAGAAATGATATTGTTGGAATTACTTTCAGAAGTTTTTTTTTTTTTTTTTTTTGATAAAAACATTGACAGCCAATCAGAATCCATAATGCTTTCAAGAGATTGAGCATTTAAAGTGACAGACGATATTACAGGAGCACATGCTTAGTATAAACAGAACAATATTGTGCGTTGGTGTGGACTCTAGTTATCATTACAGTCCTCTTTAAGATAAACAAACATCAATACTGATAATACCAGCTGTAGTCACCTCAGAACAACAGGCATAGTTTGTTCTGATATTATTCAATTTTGTGTGACTGCTGACAACAAAATTTATTTTATTAACCATTTTGGACAGTAGATAGATCAGGTTAATCATCTGCTGTTTCATGGCTTTGAGGAAAGTTTTGAAAGCACAAGCTTTATAATGACTGTCTCACAAGCTTATCAACTAGGCATCATCACTTCAGAGCTAATTTAATTCTCACCCACCATTCTCTCTGCATTCTTCTGTGGTCTCATACACTGCACAGTGTAAGGATGAAATGACTAGAATCTACAGACATGAATAACCTCAGGCTAGTATGACCTGGCAGAAACAGGAAGAACTCTCTGACATCAACAACTACTGTTATTCATAGCTGCTGTTTTAATGAGTCCATATAGCAAGTCCATATCTGTGGGGGGGTTTTTTTAAGGAATAGTTTACCCAAAAAGCTTTGTCATCATTTTCTCACCCCATATTGTTCTAATCTCTAATGTGGTTTTCTTTCTTTTGGGAAATATAAAAGAAGATGATTGGCAGAACGTCTTAGCTGCTTTCCATACAAGGAAGATTTGAGGGCTCTCGTATGGGGTCAATTATCAGTAAATAACAGCTTAAAATTCACTCTCCTCCACACACAAAGCTATCATATAGCTTCAGACTTGGGCTTGGACTAAACTGCATAAATCAAATGGACTACTTTCATGACATCTTTATGGTGCTATATGGGACATTCTGGAGCTTGGAAGTTGCACGGTGTACCACGACGAAAAGTTGTGTGTCTGTTATTCAGCAAAGTTTAGAACTGTGACATGAGATGTTAAAGCTGTTAGGGGTGTATAAATGCATTAATTTCACAATGAACATTAATCACCTCACTTATTCAACGGTCCACGTTGTCTGCTGAAGCCCACTGACAAGTACGAAAGCACCTGCTGTACATTCCACACGTGTCACATGTTAATTTCTAAGCCAAAATACAATACTTGTGCTCATGAATGTAAATAAATCAGTGTAGTCTGTCAAATCCACTCTGATATGGTGTTCACAGGTAACCACAGGTCAAAACATCATATTCATTAAGTTCCTCTACAAATAACTTGCAATTTTATGTTTTTAATAATCATCTAATTTATGCATCAATATACCAGAGCTTGGTATCAGTCCAATGCTACTTTCAGCATAAATCATGATCCAATAACAAAACAGCTCAGACATTATCCTCATTTTGTTTTTCATAGACAAAAGAAGAAAAAAAAAGAAAGAAAAAAAAAAAACTATACCAAAATCTATTTAAAATACATTTATTTCATACTAAGTATACTTCAAATCCATTAACATATTTATTGACATATCACTTAAGACTTACTGATATAAAATTATAATTAAACTTTATTTGGAGTATTTCTTTATTGCACAATGCACATTTCTTAATATTATGCTTTAAAAATGTTTTAATATCACTAATAAGGATTGTATGATCTTTGTATAATATAAGTCTTTAAATGCAAGATATTTAAAGTGTACCTAAAGTATACTTGCAATGGTTCCACTTTAGCACAATCAAATATACTTAAGTATATCTTTATTTGGACCTCAGGACTACTTCTGCACCATTAAGTGCATTAAGTACAAAATGTTTGTTCCAATTTAGCAGACTTTAAATAAACTAGTTTAGAAAACCAAAAGTACAACTGCAGGGTATTTTTATTTAGCACATACATATATAAATGTATTTGTAGTATACTTAGCACAAAATAAATGTATTTCAAATACATTTTAGTATATTTTTTTTTCACTAGGGATGAGTGTGGGTAAAAGGCTATTGTTTTATTATTATGTGTAACTATTCCTTAAAACACCATTGTAGGGGCAATATGACATATGCAGGTCTAAGGCCAATGCACAAAAACACATTCTGCATGCTGCACATGAACTCTGCCTGAGCTGTCCCTCCAGATTCTGATGAGGTCTCCCAGGAAACAAAGGAAGAAATCCTCATTGGGAGCGGAAGGAAAAAGGACCACAAGTAAGCCTCTAATAAGTTGGGCTAATAGAAGTAGAGAAACTAAAGTCTCAGGGCTGAGAAGAGCAAAACCACAAATGGCATGCCAGTAATTAGTACTGATATTTAAAAGAAGATTGGAATGGGAAAATGGATTTGGAGAGGCTTTAAAAATGTGGATGGAAAACACTTTTGTCCACTCTGCCACATGTTTGCAAGCCAAATCTGACTCATTGCAAAACAGAAACATTCAGAAACAATAGGAAATATTGATTCAGACAGACATGTGCTAACAATTTTGTTCATGCAATAGGAGGGGTCAAATTAACTGTCTGTTAAGTATATAACCCATGAATGAATGCCTATTTCATGAAGTAAGCTTTCCAGAGGATGTGACAAGGAGAGAGAAATAATGCGGACATGCTATGAATATTAATAGCAAATTTTTACACTCTATTCCCAAATTACATGCAAAGAAAGGCATATTTTAATTAACCATGCACTGCCAGAGACTACCTTAAATGGCTCATCCATCTTTTGCACTTGAACACATATTTTGGTGAACTGAAAAAGGGTTGGTGTTTGTTTGTATTTGCATGTGTAGATAATATACTGTATAAAACATTTGGCCATTTAATTTCCACAAAGCAAAAATCATGTACCACATCACAAAATGGGAAGTATTTGAGAAATGTTAGAGAGCCAAATTTGTACACGATCTGATCTATTAGAGCTCATCATTGTATGAGTATACATATTATATTATATATATATATATTTTTTTTTTTTTTTTTTTTTTTTTTTTTTAATTTAAAGTCCCTGTAAAGCAATATGAAAATATGTTCTGAGTTTGTCACACCACAGAAAAATGTTATTAACCACCCAGCCAAATTTGAATGATTAAAAAAAAAATGCCAAGTAAATGAAATTCAGGGCTCTAGAGTGCGACCAATTTGGTCGCACATGCGACCTAATTTTTCAATGGTGCAACTAAAAAAAATCTGAGGTCGCACTCTTGCGACCAGCGGTTCGAGGGAAAAAAGAAAAAAGAAAAAAAAAAAAAAGTCTCCGCAACTCTGAAAGTCTCCCTGTGGTTCAACAACAGACACACATTAGGCCCATAGCGTGGTCTAAACCAATCAGAGATAGTGAAGGGCGGACCCCCCCCTCTGGTTGGCCATGGTCCAGATATTCCTGTACATTTGTATGTTATGCCTGAGAATAAACAAGGAGAAATAATCACGAGATGATGAGACGTTTCCTCAGTGATGGCATTTACTCGTATCTTTTTATGTTAAACACACATAACTCATATTCACAACATGTTGGTCACAGTAATGCATCTACTTCCTTTGTGCGGCAAATAATTAACTTATAACCATATGCAAAGTTTCCTTAAATGCAGTTGAGTATGCTCGTACCAAAACTCGTAAACAGTTACAAAAATAAACGGTATGAAACATAATACAATATATAGATACGCCTTTTAGTTTTTTCACAAGGCGAAAAATCATATTAACATTACACAGCCATGCTTTAGGCTCGGCTACCATGTGCTCCGCTCGTGTGCACGCAAACTTAATGAAACTTTTACTCTTTTTCAACTAATACATACACATGTCCTCAACATTCAAACTCGTTTTCGAACTGCATTATAATCACTTTAGTGATCCGATACCTGAGAATAAACGGAGAAATAATCACGAGATGATGAGACGTTTCCTCAGTGATGGCATTAGGCTTGTTTGAGATGCGCCTAGCCTCGCCTGAAATGTAGGCGAGAGTAGGCGGCTGCAGTGAGGGGAGGAGTGAAACAAGCACAGGCAAGACGGACAGTTCTCTGTTCTTGTAGTGGATCAGACACCTACGAGATCAAAGGCGGATATCGCGGGATTCACACTCGTGCGCTGTGTTGCTGATAAACTGGATGTAATTTAAGTTCTGTTGCTTTTATATGAAAATGAACATAATGAACAATACACGCAAACTACTTGTTATTTATTTCCATTCGAAAGATGTGTGTATCAATCATTTTTACTTTAATTATAGACATGTTTTTATATATTTTTTTTTATAAATGACAACAATCACATAACCCATAGAGAGATCGCACTGTCAGAGAGTTTGGGAATATTCGCACATTATTTTTACACATAAAAACATGATATTAGAGTTTTAAAATCAAACATTTTAAAACAGATCAATACATCACAGTTGTTTAAACCAATAAGCATAAAGCTGTGTTGTCATCAAGTCGTTTCCCATCGTGCTTTTGGTCAGCGCAGTCAGTGGAGAGCAACTGCGCTCGACTGCAGAATCCGATGAGGCCGCTTCGCCCTCGCGAGACTTTTTTGACACACGTCGGCATGACATCAGAGCAAGGCGGCCCACCCTCGGACACATTTCTAACCGGCATGCATCTCGCGGTGATTACCGGTGATCGGTTCTGCGCAGAATTTGCTCATCTCAAACAAGCCTATTTACTCGTATGAGCAGCTCTCGCGATCTCACCTGAGAACGTTCGCCTGTATGGAGAAACTCTCGCGATACCGTCTGAGAAAGCGAGACATGAGCAATCGATCTCAGATTAACGGATCTCCTACAAACATTATTATAATAAACAATCGATCTCAGACGCGGCTCTATTATAAACATTACATACATTACAAAATAAAACAATGAAACGATTAATTAATTGACTATTTCCCCATTCCATTTTCATCTCTTTTTACCACAATGTTAAAACGAAAGTTACTTTGTATATTGAACAGAACTATAACCGTATTAACTGTCCCAATGTTAATCACTGCTGAATAGTTTTGAATACTATGAATATTATGAATACTTAGTGTGCTGAATACTATGAATACTATCCATTACATGTGTACGTTTGAAAATGCGTGTGCTGCAGTCAGACAGAGAGAGGTGAGTAGCCTAGGCCCGTCCGATAAACAGAGTGGATGTAGCCGCGGATGATGAGAGAAGATGAAAAGAACGATCGACAACTTTTTCGTTAAGAATGTTATGTTAAGGTCTGATCCGTCCGAAAATCATAATTGGCCATCCGAGGGGCATGTGACTGCAATGGAGGATAGTCCATAAGACATTGAGCCATGAGATGTTCAGTTTGAAGCCCTTAAAAACACTTAATTTAGATTTTCTTTTTATTTAATTTATCTTGAGATGTTTTAAGTTTAAATTTCTGCTCAGTAAAGCACTTTAAGCACCAACACTTTTTCAGTAAGTTACCTTTCTTGTAGAATTGTGCTTCAAATAAAGAACTTTAGGTTGACCAGATTGTTAGTTAATCATTTACAAGTCAATATTGCCTATATGGACAGCGATTTAAAAAAAAAAAAAAAAAAAAAAAAAAAAGTGAACTTGTAAAACTGCGGTGTTAAATGCGATGCGGTCCGAAAATTTGGGTGCACCTAACTTTTGTGCTGGTGCACCTAAGAAAAAATGTTAGGCGCACCAGTGCAAAAAGTTAGTCTAGAGCCCTGGAAATACGTTATCAAAATCTTGAAAAAATAAGCAAGCTCTCAGACGCTGGGGGCGTGTCCGCTATCGGCGCCGAAACCACGCCCACTCGCGAGAAAGATCGTCTCTCTCAACTTACTTGTCTAATGAGTCAAACATACTGATGCAAATAAACAACAGAAAAAATTGCAAAATTTAGTAGAGTTACTGTGGACTACCTACTAATTATAACATAAGCACACAACAAGGCTAGGCCTACTTACACTCATTGCTGGGCACGTACTGCCGAATATGGCACCAGATGTCGGCACCGCGAGACGGGAGGATGAAGGCCGGGACGGGAGATAGTCGGTCTGGCCCCCATATCATCGGTTGTTGGCAGGATGGGAGGATGAAGGCCGAGGCGGGAGAGGATTATCAGTGAATCCCAGTTGTCTCTGATGAAAGTTTGTAAAACTATCCGGTGTAAAATTATCACTGCAGAGGCGGGTGTTGGTGGTGTAGTCAGCTCTCCATCAAGATGGCTCCTCACAAAATTAACCCACCTCTTCTTCATATCATCGTTTTTAGGAAATTTAAATAAGGAGACCGAGCTGTTTTGTATATTATCGCAACCAGGTAATATGTATTTGCGTGACGAAGGCATAGCTAGCTAGCAAAATGTAGGCTGTAGTAATGGTAATGACAGTAACTTGAACCACTGATGCTAATACGCTGTAGTTATTATAGTGTTAGGGGCGGGGCCATGCTCAGTGGCTCCAGTGCGTCAACGAGCCACCGTTTTAGCCCCGCCTAAAAATCCTGAACACAGAATTGGTGAAAAACTGTTTAACTCCACAATTCAGTACTACATAGTTCAGTCTTTGTAATTTGTTTCAGCAATACATTGGTAACATTCATAATGTGTTTAGAAACAATTCTCAGAATTGACTTTACAGGGACTTTAAAATTGGAAAAACTTTGGAAAACAAGAAAATGATGACTCTTGAGGGAAGCGCACATATCAGTGAGCCATGTGTCTTTCATTTTATCAGATTTTCTAATAGCATGAAGGCAAGAAAACAACATGCACACACTCTGAGCTAAATGAGACTGAGACTGTTATAGCAATCTCTCTACCATTGCTCCCTTGGACTCCTTTTCATTGTACCTCTATTTTGAATATCCCTTTGGGAATCAATAAAAAAAAATGTCTGTCTATATATCTCTTTCACAAATGCAGTATCTTATAGTTTTCTGTGTCGTTTTACCCTCCTCTCTCTATGTCTTAACTAAACAGCTATCAGCAGGGAAACAGATGGATGGTTCCTGACAACACTGCAAACACAAACAACAGCAGAGAGACTGCTGCTAAATACTAGATAGATGACTATATCTCCTCATATTTACAGAAAAGAGATTTGTCATCAGAAGTGCAGGAGGGCAAAATAAATGAATCAAGATGGTCGCACTCCCCAGAGAAAGTGAGGGAGAAAAAGAGAGAACGGAAAACACAAGGCACACCCATTCAGCAGATAAAAGGGCTCTAATGCCGGCATTATGTTAGGAGTAGTATCATTCTCCAGGACTAGAGCCTTAAGGAACTCACAACTATAGGTTCTGGAGTTAATGATGGATTGTCCTTCCTTTGTTAACAGTCTATTCTACACATCACCTGAAGCACAGGAAATACTTGCCTCTCTTCATTTGTGAAATGTTTTCTAAAACTAAAATTGAACTTTAACGAAACACATGTAGAATGATCCTTAATTATAAATCTCCATACAGCACGAGGAATTGTGACGTTGATATCTTTGTTCCTCTTATTTGTTTATGCAATTAAACTGATATTGAACATAGATTCTTCGTGCTGCTATTACAACAGCAGATGATAGTGTAAATAATTTAAATCCGTACACAAGTCTGCACTGGATTGCCTTCACTCTTAAAAATAAAGGTTCTTTACTGGCATCATTGGTTTCATGAAGAACCTTAAACATCCATGAAACCTCTTCATTCCGCAAAATGTTCTTTATAGTGAAAAAAGGTTTTTTAGATTATTAAAATGTTCTTCACCCTAAGAAGAAAATGGTTCTCTTAAGTACTTTTCACTGAAAAGATCTTTGGGGAACCGAAAATGGTTCTTCTATGACATTGCTGCAAAAAAACCCCTTTCTGGAACCTTTATTTTTTAAAGTGTTGATTATTTTCATGTAGGTCAGTAAGGTGAATCTATGGAAAAACAAGTGACTTCTGCATTTATGTCACAGGTTGAAGACAATTTCAAGAAGACGTCCCATGAACAGTCTCACATTACCACACTCTCACAATAGAGAATATTTCCTGTCGTCAGTTCCTTTTTGTGTCATCTTTCCCACATGGCACTGCAGTCAATCTGTTTTGAACAATCACTAAATGGTCAAGTAACCCTGTTGTGAATGGACTGGAGATCTGTGAACTTGATATAAAAGGCAAAGATCTTTAGCAGTGCTTCTGGTAAAATGCTGTGCAGTCTCGTAACAAATCTAGCAAACGACCATATGCAGGCGTATCAGTGCTTGTTGATCTCTGTGCTTATCCAGTATGTGTCTGTTGTTGCTCAGCTCAGATGAGGTTACAGCTCTCCTTGGACATCTGACATAGCAGCCACGACCTGCATAATTTATACATCTTCTGCTTTAAGGTCCTTAAGTAATTAAAAGAAGCAACAAGATCACAGACACGTACATCTCCATCTCCAATACGCACAGGATAAAGCAGTTTCATGCCAATTCCATGCCTCTCAAAATGGCTTCTTTGTTTGTATTTTTTTCTAGATCTTTTGGAAAAGCAGCGGATCCGTGATTAAGAGGAAATGCACTAGATTACACAAAGGGAATCACTGCTCACTGCGTGGGAGTTGTTTTCAGTGATGTTGTAAAACCTTCACAAGAAACAAGAAACTATAAGAATTGTTATTATAATATATATAAAAAACAAATGAGAACTCTTTAATATCTCAATTGTTTCTACAGATCAATGATATTAAATGGCAAGTACGAAACTTGTCTCCTGCTTCTCATCTTTGTGAGACTTTCAGAAGACCCCTTGTGAAAAAAGGACTGCACATAATTGTATTGAATGTGTACTTGGAGTGTACTTCAAATCTTAAAAATATATTTTTTAAAAACTACCAGCAGATAATATAATGAAATAAAGCCTACTTAAAGGCTACTTTAGTACACTTTTTTTACACTTACATTTTTTTGTACTTTAAAAGATGCACTTTTTTAATGTGTCGACTAACATAGTAAAACACACGTAAAGTACTTGATTATATTGTTCTAATGTTGATTATAACAAACTCTAGTGTGTTATTCAACATTACATTTAAAGTTAATATAATTTAAATGTACTAGGCTAAATTGCAACTTTAAATGTGTAAATACATGCAAGTTTCAACAGATGACATTTAAGTATATTTTAGTTTACCTTGAATTCTTGTCAGTACATTCGGCAGAACACTTCAACAATATTTGAAAGAAATAGAAGTTATTATGAAATTAAATATAAATATGTACTTATGTCAAACTTAAGTCAGTCAAAAAAAAAAAAAATTCACTCTAAAGTTCAGCTAATTGCCTTTAACATAAATTTAAAGTAATGTATTTTCATTTAATTGCAATTAGCATGCAGTTAAGTGTCTGAAAACAATAACAAGTACTCTTTTCACAAGTATGCTAAAGTGTGTTCCTTTCTCACAAGAGACAACTCAATGTTTCAAACTGCCCTCAAATCCGCCAAGATACCAAGGTCTCCAATCAAAAGTCAGAGAATACAATTCTAAAAAAAAAACCAAACAAACAAAAAAAAAAACATTCTCATCAAATTCATCAAAAACCAACTTACCTGAACTATGCCATCCACATTTTTTACACTCTTACTGTATTGGCAACAATTTTAGGAAAAAAATACGAGACAAAGTTAAAACTTAAACTAAAATTATGAAAGATCTGAGCAATAATCCTTCTCAGTCCTAAACGTTTAACTTTAGTTAAAGGCAAATGAAGCCGAGCATAGAATACTTCTAACAGGTATTCAAAAGTTATCAGATCGCTTTTATTTTATGTAAACGGCTCATGAGTTGTTTTGGCAGCTTTGTGAATGAGGGACATCTCCTGCAGATACAATTCACCAAACTATTACACAGACAAGCGCGCGTTTGTTCAGAGCGCATCCGCGCTGCAAGCGCTCAAATAGTCGCTGGTTCGTTTGGTCGCTTTGTAATAACTAGCCTATATTGTATCGTTTATATGACTGAGCAAGCCAAAGTAAACATAGCCAAACTTCAAACTTTGCGTCACACAGCTTTATACTAACGAAGACTTGCAGTGAACTTCTATCTGCTAGGCGCGTGCAGGTGCATGGAACACTGTCGGTGCGTTTCGGCATCAGCTGTCATTCTGGCTCACATTACATGCACGACGGTTTGGTAAACAGTGAACCTAAACCTCTCAATGCACACCGCAGATGTTTTGTGTGATGATGAATGCTGGGCGCTATACATCCACCTTCCGTACAAACATGCACGCTTCATATTCATTACCCGTTTCTCAAACCCGAAATAAATCAATAGAGCATCTACGAACCTTATGACAGGACTTGACAGGATAAACAACTCAACGTTCAATCTTATGAGTTTTTGGGACAATTACAACGGATAACAGGAGAGGGGGTGTACTCACGCTGCTGTTTTCACCCGTCCAGTGGACCATTGCCTGGTTGTGGGTGGCATCCCCTTTAAGGACGAAAGAGCTGCTGAGTGGAGAGACTTTCTCCGGAGTCGATGCCCTCCGGACTCGGGGAACTCCCATGGCCGGTCCGCCCGGGTCCCCGCTGTAATCTCCGCGGCTGTGCGCTGAGATAAGCGTTTCATCTCTTCCAATGACATGCCCACCGCGGCTGTCAAGCTCTCGGTCCCGTTCGTTTCTCTGGTGTATAACGCCGCTGTGACATGAAATCGGTCCGAAAAGTGACATCCACGCGCAAGCGAAAAATACAGCTGGGTACAGGTGCGCAAAAACTGCCATGATGAGCGTCTTCATTTAACACTGTCAAAGCGAGTGCGATGCAAGCGAAAGATGGAAAGCTCTAATGTAAGAGAGAGGGAGGGAGAGAGAGAGAGAAAGGGAGAGAGAGGGGAAGAGGGTGGGGAAAGCAAAGCTACGTACCGAGCGCGCTCATGTGTTGTATACTAGACAGTCGGGCCGAGACCGCTGAGAAGATCAGCCGTATTCGCCTGCCACCTAGTGGAGCTACGCGTCAAGTGTTTGTTTGTTTTTTACCCAAAACTAATTTAGAAAAGTTTAAGTTTGTACTAACATCACATATCAAATAATGTAACAAAAAAGTGACTCCTTAATTTCTAAGATCCAGTAAATTTAATTTAATCCCCTTTTAATCCCACATAACATTTGTGACCAAAATTTAAACCAAAACTTTCTTTTTTTTTTTTTTTTTAGTTTGAAGGGTCGAAAAGTGTTGATGTGTTTTATTAATTCATTCATAAGTTATTTAAATTAATAGGCTATGTTTTTGTGTCAACTATAGGCTATGCTATATAAAAATACAGACTGTCTTGGAACTTACTTTTTTTACGCTAGTGTAAATAGTCACATGACCAGTGCCGGATGCATGTAAACATACTACAAATACAATAACTATATTTGATATACATATATATATTTTAATGGCCTAATGTTAAAGTATTATTAAGGTATTATTATTAAGGAATTATTTTTGGATTATCAACTCTTTTTCCCCACGATTGCCTTCAAGCAGTTTTGACTCTGTTTCATTCCTGATAACAATTGTAACCGGTACTACACACACTTTCAAACTTCTCTGAAACTGTTTTAAAGAAGGCATGCAAATCAGTTTAGCTGGGCTCCTACATGGGGAAAATTAAATCTAAATGGTTTAATTCCTTGTTGTTGAATAGACAAAATCTATGCACTTTTTAAATGTTTTATGATACCTCTATGTGCTTGTATTTTGATTGTTTTTTTTTTTGTTGTTGTTGTTGTTGTTGTTGTTGTTTTTTGTTTTTCTCCAAACTTGTAATTCTTTCTCCCTATAACTTAGAACAACGTGGACCAATTATTCAATCTCATTTGCCTATAAATAAGCTGAGTCAGTTAAATTCCACATCAAATCAATCATTTCAGAAGACATAGCATGAAATTAGATGCACAGCAAAGTATTTCAAGTCACTGGTTACAACATTCTAGTGAGCTGATGTGGCCACTTAATTAGACTGTCCAAATATTCTAATAAATAAAGGCAGTTTTTCATTTTCAGATCCTTCTTCAAACAAGCGACACTCAACAAGAACTTTTTTTTTCCAATTGATTTAACACCTTTATACAGAGTTGTATGGAGTTAAAAAATATTATATGTTAAGAATTCTAAAACTATTATAAAACTTCCACATTTTCTATACACAATTATTCAATGTAGGGGTCACAGGGGAGCACTAAAGACTAGCTAGACTAGCCTACATACCGTTCATATATTTTGGGGTCAGTACTCTTATTTAAATAGTTTTAGAAGTCTCTTATGCTAACACAGGCTGCATTTATTTGATCACAAATACAGATAAATCAGTAATATTGTGAAATATTACTACAATTTAAAAGAACTGTTCTCTATTTTAAAATATTTTAAAATGTGATTATTTTCAGCAGTATTTACTAGAGTCTTCAGTGTCACATGATCCTTAGAAATCATTTTAATGTAACATTTCTTATTATCATCAATGTTGAATACAGTTGTGCTGCTTAACATTTTTGTGGAAACTGTGATACATATTTTTTTAAAATTCTTTACAAATAGAATGTTCACAAGAAAGCATTTATTGGAAATAGAAATCTTCTGTAACATATGCGCCTTTACTGCCACTTTTGATCAACTTAATGCATCCTTGTTGAATAAAAGTATTAATTCCTTTAAAAAAAAAATAAAAATGACTGAACCCAAACTTTTGAACGGTGTATGCTGACAGGATTGCTCAAAGGCTAAATTTACACACCTCCCAGAAAAGGTCTTCGTCAGGTCAGACAACAGGCTTAAAGTTCAAGTATACATTTCTTTGTTCTGTTGAACACAAAGGAAGATATTTTGAAGAAAGTCTGTAACCAGGCTGCTTTGGGGCACCACTGATTTCCATAGTAGGAAAAAAAAAATACTATGGAAGTCAATGGTGCCCCAGAACTGTTCAGTTTCCCACATTCTTTAAAATATCTTCCTTTGTGTTCAACAGAACAAAGAAATTTATATAGGTTTGGAACAACCCGAGGGTGAGGAAATGATGACAGAATTTTAATTTTTGGGTGAACTATCCCTTTAACAAAGTCCCTTTATTATGGGTCAAAAACTTTTGTGGAAAAATCCTTATGCAAGCAGGAACTGTTTCTGAGCCTCAAGAAACAATTTAGGATTTCCTCACCTCAGTCTTTCAAATGATGTCCAAGAGACAGACTAGGCTGACTGAGAGTCAACAGAGGATTACTGGACTAAATTTAAAGAGTAGCCGAAGCATTGTCAGCTGTCTGTCTGCTTTAAAACCTGAGGGAAAAAAAAAAAAAAAAACACAAACATTTCATAGGCCTACTTTTATTCTGAATATATCATAAATTGATAACAGTAAAGTTAAAATTGCGATAATTATAGATAAATTATTTTTTAATAAGCCTATAGAGAATTTCCATCACTCATGTCAGTGATCTCTGACTACTGTAGGCTACTCAAGGCAATAATCTTGCCAATATGAGTCTTCAGATAAGGGTTAAATGCAATTTAGACAACATTTTAAATTCATTCGTGTGTGTTGTCTGAATTGGTGAACCTGGAATGATGTAAAAGTTCGGCGTACGGCGTAACGTTAGTTGAGTAATAAAAGAGTGTGTGGTAACCTTCATTTGGCCAAGGAAAGACGCCGTCCTTTATCACGTGCAAAATGTTTCGACCTTTCTCTCAACCAAACTACAGAATTGCGTCAGTTTTGACTATGGCGAGGATTGGTCATGTAAGACAACCGTGTAAGAACAGAAGCTGTGATTGGTTGAATGAGACTTGCTCTTTCTGCGTGTCTCTCAGCGTGGACGTCAGTGAATGAAGATGGCGAACTGGTGCGTGCGCGCGATCAGACAGAGCTCTTCTATTATAGCGTCTCCTTCGCTTGTAAGGTAGGTTTTCTGAGCAGTGTTAGTGTGTGTAGTTCATGTCCAAGCTTGGTTAAATATTTTGCTTTTACGAAAATTAATCTTTTCTGTTGCGTAAGCTGTTTAGAAATGACTGATTCATGCTGATGTCCTTAGGACCCTCACTCACACTTTGTCTTCAGGTGACAGTATTTAGACAGGTTTGTTGTTGTCCTGTCGGATACATTATAATAACTGTGCAGATTAGTTACGTGTGATCATCGATGCTTCTTAGTGAAATTTGCTTACAGGTCTTTACCATATTATTATATATCGTTAGATACAGAATATGTTTCATTGAGTTCAGGATGTTTGTTTCAATCTCCTTAAGCCTTTAAAAATAGTGTCCGCATGTTGGTATGGCAATGACAGACTCATTTCCGACACGTGTTAGTGTCAAAGCTAGTTCATAAGACTTACTGAAGTTTAGGCTAATCGTACCGCCTCTGTTTCACCTCATGATTGGTTTAGACCAGGGGTGTCCAAACTCGGTCCTGGATGGCCACTGTCCTGCAGAGTTTAACTCCAACTTACCTCAACACACCTGCCTGGAAGTTTCCTGTATGCCTAAAAACCTTGATTAGCTGGTTCAGGTGTGTTTAATTGGGGTTGCAGCTAAACTCTGCAGGACAGTGGCCCTCAAGGAGCCGGATTGGACACCCCTGGTTTAGACTATCTCTTAACAAGTTGCAGACTGGACTCTTAACTATTTTGTCATGTCAATGTATCTAGAATCCGATGTCACTGAAATATTATGTTATACAAAGAATTGACCAGTTTAAGATAATAAAGCTATATTATTTTTTTATTCTTTACATGCTTGGATAAGTAAAACATTGATCACCCATTCAGTGTTGACTGCTAACTATAAAGGAGCAGTTATCTTAAATCAATTAGTTTATTGAACTTATCTTTCCATACAGTGATCATTCATATGATTGACGATTGACTTTAAGTTCCAAAAAGGATAAAAGCCCCAAAAATCCCATTGATGAGTAAAGATAAAGATTTCAGGCTGTATACTTCAGTAGCTTCGCCAGCCAAGCAAGTGCCATTGAGATCAATGAGAATGCTAAAGATTGACATTCTGCTGGTATTATGTAAACCTCCTTTTGAAAAAATTATGACAGATTATTTTTGAGTGAACACTTTCTTTAGGAATAAGACAGGTTGCATAATCTCAATGTATATTTTGGCTATAATGCAAAGGCTGTATTGGTGAATTTTCCCATCTTTTAACGTTTCAGGGCAACCCCACGTCTCCTTTGCACAGCAGCCCAACAGAAAAGCCCAGGAACTGGAACCGAAGAAGAGAATGGGGCTCAGAAACCAGAACCCGGTGCAGCTGAGAAAGCCTTCACAGAAGAAAAGATGCAACTGGAAGAACAGCTGAAAGATGTTACGGTAATGCAGTATTTTCAGCCTTGACATTTGTTGCATAGAATAGTGTTGGGCGATGTGCTCCATAATCATATCGTCCTGTTGTCAGCCAATGAGATTGCGGATACACAATATTATCGCAGGGGTGCGATCTTTTCTGATAAATGGATATAGAAAATGTAGATGTTTAATTACTATCTTAATTTTTTGGCTTAATATTCCTCTTGTGGACCATAGATTAATGATAGTGGGGAAAAATTGAAGAATCAGTATTTCTTGTTGAACAGGATTTGTTTTGTTTTTAAGGTCGGTGTTTAAAGCTGTTTTTGATTTTCATCAATAACTGATTATTGTGCTATGTTCGGACCTAAAGACTGTTATTAGGCCTGTATAATTGTAGAAATAATATTATTATTAATAACAATAATAATTTGTAATTGTTTTGTTATTAGTGTTATTAGCATCATTAAAATGTTTTGTTAATGTGCTTGGAAACAAAACAAAATGCTGATCAACAACAATGTCGTTTTAGCCTTGGCTTATAGGGGACCTATAATGCCCCTTTTACAAGATGTAATACAAGTCTCTGGTGTCCCCAGAATGCGTCTGTGCAGTTTCAGCTCAAAATATCCCACAGATAATTTATTATAGCTTGTCAAATTTGCCCCTATTTGGGTGTGAGCAAAAACACGCCATTTTTGTGTGTCCCTTTAAATACAAATGATTTGCTGCTCCTGGCCCGCTTTCCAGAAGAGGGTGGAGCTTTAACAGCTCTCGCTTCGGTTGCTCAACAACAACAAAGCTGGAGAATCTTACGCAGCCAAATTGACGATTGTCAGTAACGGTGTTCAGCCTTACGTTGTTCAAACCAGAGTCGGACACTGATGGAGAGACTCAGGAAGAAGTTACAACTTTTAGAATGCATCTGGACGTTTCTGAATGGTTAGTGGATAAATTTATGTAGTTGCTGTGGAGTTGATTCAACTCATCGACTAGCATGTGCCTTCATGTTAATCTTTTGTGCAAATCCACCATTGAATTGACCCTCGTTTGTGAAGCAGTCCGGCGTAAAATGACGGCATGGCAACAACACTGCTACAACAACTCTTCCTCTTCTCTAAAGCAGCCCAACATGGCCCCACCCCCTTTGTTGCGTGTTCCCAGGGGCAGGGTTTATGTAAATTTTAGGGTTAGTGATGTCACTAATCTGGGGAGAAGCTTGTTGAAGTCCCTACCAGCCATTTGTTGTAGTCCTTAAACAGCGAATACTTTAAAAGAAAATATCTCCCTTTGCATTGAACTTTGAGCGTTGTAACTTTGCAGATGTTGTTTATGCTCAAACAGCAACATTACTCACTAACTAAAGTTAAAAAAGTGAAATCATAATCAACCACCCCTTTAAACAACGACTGTATCAGAATGTCTCTTTTATAACAAGCACTCCTGACAAATTGTGAATAGATCACCTTGCAATTCAATTTTGATGTGGGATGTAGTTTTCTAGTCATTGAAGAGTCCTCAATCCTTATACGCTTGTCGTGTCACAAGTGTGATGTCGTTATGAAATTAGGGAAGGCAAATGAATGTATGTTCTAATATCTATTTGATGATAATACTAGCCTGATAATAATAATAATAATAATAATAATAATAATAATTTAATACGTTAATGGAAAAATGAGCCAATAATCTGGCTGATATCGTCAAAGGCATCAGCCATCAGTGCTATTGCTGACTATCATTGATACACAATATCATCATCTATTGGCACAACCCTAGTATAAAAGTTCCAGTCAAAAATTTTCTTAAACAGAGATTGAAATGCACCGACAGTAAATGTTTTTCTTGCAGTTCACAAAATCACATAATTTCCTCCTGCACAGCCTGACCTTCAGTTGCCCTTGTAGTTCCCCAAGGACACTTCTATCCATTTGTCTTATGATTGTTTAAACAAATGCTGTTTCTTAGAAACTGGAGCTGGTCATGTTACAGATTAGTGATGTTCAGAGGATTTACTTGCATGTAAATCAGCAGGAAAGTGTCTCAAACTTAATCAGAATGTGTCTGAGTGTCAGCCTCAGCTTGGTCCTTTCTTTACATTGAAGCATTCAGATTAATCAATACAGTAAATCCAGCACATTGTAAATGGTGGTGTTGCAACAAATCTGCTGAGTTTTTAGAAAATGAACACAATATTGCAGATATTTAAAGAAGCATTGCAAATAATTTGTGAGGTTTTGTCATTTGTCAAACAAAAGTGTTTTTGAGAGGAGCAGTTTATATATTGTGTGTAATTTGATTAGACAACTCAGCATGCTGTTTGTAGTTTATTGTCTGATCATTTTTAATTGCCTTTTGCTGCAGGATAAATACAAGCGGGCACTAGCAGACACTGAGAACCTTAGGCAAAGAAGTCAAAAGATGATTGATGATGCTAAACTATATGGTAAGCTATTATAATTAGTTTATAAGCTGTTTTATAAACATACATTTCTGCATCTTGTCAATTTGTTTATTGTTTTCACTTATGTTGTTGGGTTTTTGTTTTTTTTCCCAGGAATCCAGGGCTTCTGTAAAGATCTCTTGGAGGTGGCTGACATCTTAGAGAAGGCAACAGAAAGTGTACCAAAAACAGAAGTATCTGCTGCAAATCCTCACCTGAAAAATCTTTACGATGGCCTTGTAATGACTGAGGTGCAGATCCAGAAGGTCTTCAAAAAACACGGCCTTGTTAAGCTTAACCCTGATGGTCAGAAATTTGATCCTTATGAGCATGAGGCTGTCTTTCATGCACCTGTGGAGGGTAAGGAGCCGGGTACCATAGCCGTAGTTACCAAAGTAGGTTACAAGCTGCATGGCCGCACCCTCCGGCCAGCTCTGGTGGGTGTAGTCAAGGCCCCCTAACTACTCGTACACACTATCATGGGTCATTACCTGGTCTTAGGTTCCACTGTTTTTTTTTTTGTTAAAGGTGCCTCTGGGAGGTGAAATCCAATATGTTGACAACTGAAGGACAATGCCAGACTAGTCTTTGAGTTATGTATTAATAATAGTCAATATTAAAACAATAGTTCTTGGGTATATTATAAGAGCTGAGTGCATATGCAGTAGAAGATTCACAGAGTCTTTGATTGGATGCAGCATTATTCCTTTGAGAATCAACACCATTCCAGGGGCTTCTGCAATATAAAAAGTGAATATTCTTGCTCTGAAAGCCCTTTCAAGAAACATTGCAGCACATTATACCGTTGAACATCTTTTCTTATTATACGTATTTGCTCTTATATTAATTACTGTACTGAAGAATGTTACCAATTTGGCACCACCATGTATGATGATGTGTTGACAGCAGTTGTTAGATTCCACTTGTGCTATGCAGGTTTTTCAATTTGTAAGAGAGAATAATTAGTCTTCTTTACAGGACTTGGAGTAACATTTTATTCAAAAATTAAAAAAGAAATGTATAATTTTATAATTATTTAATTACCAGCAGTTGTACTTCCTAACTTTCACTACTGTTTTCATAGTGTGCAGACCTGATGAAAGATCACACCTCAGTCAACAGAAATTGTAATAACTGATTTTTTTGGAGAGATGTTTTCGGGAGAAGACACTGAGAGATCTGTGTCCTATGAAGTCATTAGAAGTGGTGGTTGTTATATGGATAGAATGATGGAGAGATGTGAACATCAGATTTAAAGGTTTACATCTGGATTCAGCTTTTCCATCCAAGTGAACAAACAGACAATTGTCAAATAAAGCATGTACCATTTTCAAAAGTAGATCTGTGATTATTACAACTTCCATAGGTTTGTTGTTCATTTGTGAAATTTTCATCATAAAACAAAAGTTCAAAAAAGGATACAATGGTACATTTAATACTTCATTTGATTAAGTCCTGTATTACTGTTATTTGGATAAAAGAATATAGTGTATATATGTGGGCATATTTCTTCTTTTAAATGGCATTTCATACTAATAAAAACCATTGATATTTTAAAATGACTATAAATTGTCATTTTCTTACAGATGTTATTTAGATTATGCCTTCTGAAATTTATTTCAGTCTTGAAATCTTGAAATGTAAGCAAGGGCATTATTTTCACTTAATAATAGACAATCAGTTATATTTCAACACTTTAATACAAAGTAGGAAAGAACATGACATATGCAATAAAATACTTTTCACATACTCAATATTTTGACAAATATGATCCTTCAAAATTGACTTTTACCAGAGAACATTTGTCACAACCAAGCAGAAAAAAGTGGTAAATGTCACATTTTCTTTAAAAAATTATAAAAACGTACTTAAGATAGTGTCTTTTTGTGATGTCATTTTCAATATCATATCCCCTCTCATTTTTAGGCGCGTTAGAAAAATAATTATACTCTCTGAAATAGCATATTGAATGAGTATTAAAGTGAAAATAGTAAGCTTTAAATGAACCAGTCAATTTTTTCTTCCTCAACAAGTGAATGTTGGTGAGCATGACTGTACTAGATTTGAAGAATGGCTTGGGAACCAAAAGATGACCAAAGATCCTATTTCCTATAACCATGAAGCACAACCTGAAGTCTAACCTTGTGTAAAAATGTAAGCACCCCAATACAAATAAAAAGGCTGTGACAGAAAACACCACAGAAAAAAAAAACCTACACATTTGCCCCATAATTTCCTTATTCCTACTCACAGTGTCCTCCTCCTAACTACATTCATCATTTATATTTACCAAATGGTTACACAGCCAACTTACATATCTCACATGTGCCTTGGGCAAGTTTCTCTCCCAATACAACTGTGCACATCTACTTTTAATGGCTTTAGTCATAAAAAGACATGCATCTTGTGTGGGGCAGTTATGTCTAGCATAGAAATGTAAAGAAAACTGGATTAAACAGACACCTAAAATAAACCTCAACCTTTTGTACATTTTTGATGTGGTACAATTTAAGATTAAAATATAATATTTCAAGGGAAAGGAATAAAAACCATCAAAAAAGGCAAATATGCTTCAAGACACAACATGAGCATAATCAAACATGAATGACTTTTTATGGAACTTTATATGTACCAATGTCTGGGGCTAAAAATGACTAGGTATAAAAACTAATGTGGATGACCACCTTGGCCTTTACAACGGATTTACACTAAACGGTTATTTCCAATATCGTATACATTAAAAAAAAACAATGGCTAAAAGCTACACTGTACCTATCCTATTTGACTCGTAATATATTAATAATTTCAAAACTATGTAAAAAAATTAAACCTTTGCATTTGCCTCCGTGAACAGTGCTTTTCTTAGCTTTCTACAGCTTTGGGGTAGACACGAGCAGGCAATAATATTACAAATCATGGAAAAATATGTTTGTCTCAGTTGTAATCTATGATTTGGTATTGCATGAAGATTTTGTCAAGGCATTTGAAAATTAAAGACAAAAACCTTTAGTATGTAGTTGTAACACAGTCTCAGCTTAGAAATGTAGTTGAACACTGAGATGAGAACCCTTGATGTCGTATTAAGCTTTATCCATCACATTACCTAACAAATGAGAATAATACCCTCCTGAAACAGGACGATTATGGTAAATATTGTCACTCAGAGCTTGATGCTTTAATCATCAAGCTAACACTTTATATAGCCTGGTTGTGTGCCATTTAACTTGAGATTCTGAAACATGCTCAATAAAAAGCTATAGTAACAACCTCACAAAGGTCAACTTAAAAAAAAAAAAAAAAAAAATCATAATCAAACATAAACATCGGATGTTTAGATAATATCGAGCATGCTTCACGTGCCTCACATTCCCACAATTGACATAACAGAATATATCCAAATGAAACAGGCAAATTCAGGTTAGCATGAGACTTTTGGCAAGCAGAACAAGGATCTGTCCTAAATTCCTTCTTATGACAAAACAAGAAACTCAGAACCAAATATCTGCTTTGTACAACATTAAGCATTGTGTTGATACTCTATTGGCAGGGAACATTCGAGTGCCACTCAAAATCACATTCAAAACAGAGGCATTTTAACATGGGGCAATGGGTTTTTTTGTGTTATATCCTGATGTATTACACAGGACAACATACTGGAAAGTTCCCTATGATGAATACTGATTATGTACCAGTGTGGCACCTACAGTCATTTTGTTCTCACAGGATTTTCTGAGGTCCATTATAAAACAGTAGAAAAATATATTTACAGTCATTATTCATACAGCCAAATCTTTGGACAGTGTCGTTAAGAAGCTTCTCGGGATATCCAGCCACTCTCCGACAGAAAATTCAGAATCCGTTTTTTTAGCACCTTGTCCAGGTAGCTGGGTAGGCGGCTTTTCGAAGGAATGCCCTGCCGTTTCTGTAAGTGATCTTTGATGATGATAGTCTTGACAGTCAGATAGCGCGTAGGACTAAGGTTCATAGAGTTGCACAGTACCTTCTCCCGATCCGACAGCAGCTCAAAGCCAGAGAGGTTCTCGATGGCTGAGAACTCACTGTCCTTCCCCTCCTCTTTAATGGTACTGACTCCTCCACCACCACCAAGCCCACCTCCTGCTCCAACCCCTCCTCCAAGCCCGGCCGCTCCTCCTCCTCCACTGCTACCTCTCTTTGAGCCAGCAACACTTTTGTTCTCTTTCCGTTTTTCCCGTTTGTGGCGTGCCGCCTCATACTCAGCCGACTCGTCGAGTCTCGTGATGCCATTTCGCCGGTAACGTTGAAGCTCCCGAACCTTCGCCCGTAGCATGCGCTCTTTGTGCATGTTATCGAAGAACTCTTCAAACTCACGTTGTGGCATGAACTGGCAAAGGGCACGTAGTTTTGTCCGTTGCTCCTTCTCTTCCTTGGTGATTTTGCGTTTCGGCGTTGCTGCTGCAGAGGAGCCCAGCGACCCTGTCGGAATGATGGTGGTAACGCCCCCCAATCCAAGAGCTCCACCTGCACCCCCAACCCCTCCTGTTCCACCTGGTCGTTCTCGCTCTTTATCTTTTTTGTCCCGTCCCAGAAAGGCTGGCACTAAATTGTAGTCACGAGCAATGTTTTTGCGGCGCTGGCGCTCCCGCAGCTTCCGCACATACATGTCCACATGGGCTCTCTTCATCTCAATTTCAATATCTTCATCGTCGTAGTTTACAGACAGGCCACTGATGAGTTTCTCTGCCTCTTGGTCATATTCAATCTCATAGTCGTCACGAAGCGGCATGTATCCAAGCTGCTGCTGCTCCGCCACAGATATGTCTAGTGGGGGCAACGGGGTAGTCAAACTAGGAGACAGCGGACCTCCACTTGGGCAAGTGTGGTCTGTCACGCGGTTGGGGATGCTGTCAGGGATGCAGGCTTTGCCCAGATTCCCATGGATATACATGCTCACATAATGGTCCATGACCTCCTGAGGGGTGCGTGATGCACCAACATGGGCTGCCATATCCTCCTAACACACAGAAATAATCAAAGTAAAAGGGTTAGTTCATCTACAAATGAAAATTCTGTCATTATTTACTCACCCTCATGTTGGTCCAAATTCATAAGACTTTTGTTCATCTTCAAAACATAAATGAAGATGAGGTGACTGTGTCTTTTCAGAAGACTTTGATTAAACAGCACGAATCATGTGGAATTAAATAGTTTTTAATAAATGTTTTGATGACATGGACTTTCAATGGAGGAACAAAAATCTCTAAGGTTTCATTAAAAATAACTGGTTTGGAATAATAATAATTTACAAAATTTTAATTTTTGGGAGAACTATTGGTCATAATACAGGTCATAATAATGTGAAACCCAAACATAAATAATATTACTTAATAAATTAAGTTAATACAAAGTTAATGCATCTGCTTTCAGTACAAGTGCACAGTACTGTTTGTTCTCTATATGTAAACTATATATTGTGCTATAAGTTCTTATGAATGAGCAACACTGTAATGCACCCAGGAATCTGCTGGTTCCTTTAAAAAACTACTTTCTTTAAGTTTCTTCATTAAGCAATGCATCATTTGCTGCAGACTAAACATGACCAGTTTGTGTTGAGGTGCACATTTGGCAATGCAGAAGATGTTTATTCACGTCAATATGGACTCAATTGAGAATCGTACCCAGTTACCAAATCCATATTGCTCGATGGCATCGAGCAGCGACTGTTCTTCCCTGCTAGTCCATCCTCCCTCTGCTTCGGGACCCCAGAGCGAAAAGCGCCCGCCGTCAACTTGCTGATAGCCATGCCACCGTCTATGGTTGCCGATTTCGGCACCCGCGGAGAAGCACTCCGGACAAAGTTCAATATCTTGACATTCGGCACAGCGAATCCGCAAATTCGTAACATCTGCCAGGCAGTTCACGCAGTACTTCTTCCCTAGGTCGGCCATATTGCTTACTACCGCTTGTTGTTGGAAGCAGCAGTGGCGCGGGACAGGGCATGCGCAGTGGAGTATCACTGGTCACGCCGCTGCGTCTCATTAATATTAATAGTAACACAGCGAATGCTTGTGATTGGCTCTCGCTCTGGGTGACCATGGCAACACACACGCACTCCCATACAGACACAAAATAGTTGAGGCAAGCGCTGTTTCATGAGCTAAACGTTGGTTATTTTAGAGAAATTATATGTAATCTTTTCTTAGGTTTTTTCAAAAAATAATTTTCAAAGAATCTTTTGTAAATTCAACCCTATAAAATGGAAGAGATAGAGTTAGATCATGAAGAAAGCACTGTTTTAGAAAATAACACACTGGTGGAAAACACTGAAACGTTTGAGGATCTAACAGAGGCAACAAGTGGACAAGTTGGGGAGAAAGAACCCGAAGAAATTGAACCTCCTAATATCTCAGAAGCAGTTGAGGATGATGTGGTCAAGCAGGGTTCACAGCTCTCACTGGGCGTCCTGACAGAAGACATGTCCATTGCTGAAACAAGTGGACCACAGAGGGACGAAACCGAGTCTATGCAGGGTATGATAACAGAAGAGGAGGATGGAATAGAACTCCTTATAAATGAGAACTTGGAGGACACTGATGGTCCTGAAATAGGACATTTCATTGATGATCTTCTATCACGTGAGGACACTGAGGAGGAAGAGGAAGAAGGGAATAGACTTCCAACTCCTGACCCAGAAAATGAGAGGACCAGCCCTTCTAATGAATCACTGGTTCCTGGAGAAGAGGAAGAGTTTGGCCTAAGCATCAATAATAAGGAACATATGGACCTGCTACATGAACTACAGGCTGAGAATGAAAAGCTCACCAAGCTAAATGGTCAGCTGCAGACCAAAATAGCGGAATATCTCAGTAAGAAGACAGGTGCCAAACTGGAAGGAGATATCTCAGGACAGGAGCAGTACCAAAAGTACATGGAGCTCATGGAGGACCTGAAAGTGCAGCACCACAGTTTCTCAGAGCTCCACCAACAGCAGACTAAGGAGCTCCGCCAGCAGAGCTTAGAGAAACTGAACCAGGTGAAGCATGAGTTGAGATCCTTTGCTGCAATGAAATATGAGGCTGCCAGCACAGCACTGACTGGGAAGATGGGCAAACAGGCAGCAGCGGCAAAGGTGGAGCAGCTGCAGGCAGAAGGACTGAAGCAGGAAGACAAGCTGGCATGCGTGCGTCTCAACAGTATCAAGCTTAAGAACAACATATGTCAAATTGAGATGGCACTTAGATCCAAACGGGAGCTGGCTGATGGCTTGCTGTTGATGGACTTTGAGCAGCTCAAAACAGAGAACAAGACATTGAGCCAAAACATGAATGAGCGCGACGAGGAGCTAATTGATCTAAAACAGAAGGTTGCCTGCTCTGTGCAGGTAAATCACTTTGTTTAATTCCTGAAAACATCACCAAAACATCTCAGAAATGAACTTTCTTTCTTGCTTGCTTGCTTTTTTTAAGGAGTGAAATTAGTTTTGTGGTCATCAGGATGTTAAATGTCAAAAATAATTATTTATTAATATATTTAATTAATTATATATAATAAAAATAAATAATATATAATTTAAAATAGCCAACATAAGCAGCTGCACAACCGTACACATAAGATGTCTTTTGAAATGTTGCTATTCATAGTAATTATTGTAGCACGCAAACTATATTGTTTTTGAAATGATTAATTTTTACAAATGTTTTTGTCCCTCAACTTTAGGGCATTTCTCATATGAAAGAGAAGCTGCATTTCATGCAGATAGAGAATAAGGCCAAACACACTCAACTTGCCAAGGCAGACACATTGGTGGCTCTTAAACGTGAAGTGCTGACACGTACCCGACAGGTTCGTGACTCCCTACGCGTAGACAATCTTAAGCTGCAGCAGCGCTGTGGCCTTCTGGGAAACACCACACTACTGCGGGACTTTGAGGAGAAGGTAGACACCTCTGAATTTCTGCAGCAGAGACTGGAGATGTTAAAGAGACGTCATGCTGAGCTCATACTGAAGTGTGCTGGAGTGAAGCAGAAGATTGAGCAAAGCAAACCCGAGTGCCAGTGACATCACATGTGCACTTGCATCCCCTTCAGTAAATTGTTTCTGTCAAATGTAATGTGTAACTTGACAAAGATTATCTTTTGCAAACTATTAAAGTTTATACAAAAATAAAAAATATCTGGTGAGAAATACTGAGAAATAATACTTGTCATCAAATTTGTCATCTTAGCATTCAAAGTTTATATCTTGCTTGTTTTCTTATTGTGATTGTCACAGTGCCAGCAGATGGCGATATTTCTTAAGTCTCAACTTGGCAGCTAATTATTCTACTGTCTTATGTGTTCTATACAGAAATCTGATATCACCACCTGATATTTCGGCATCTGTTGATATTTAAGCCTATTTAAATTAAGCAAAGTGCTTAATAACGGTTAGCCCTCAACAAACAAAGAACACCAGTTTTGGTTTATGAACATGACTTATGCAGTTTTAGAGGCTTCAGCTTTATTTTGCTAGACTAACTACTGACTACTTTAAAGGATGCTGTTGAATTTTTTATTTAGTGCAAAGCAAAAGTAATTTAAATGGCCTTTCTGATCTAACTTACTGTATCAATAATTGACAAAGGCAGCATTATTTGACAAAAGAAGAAAACATACTGTAAGAACACGGACATGGTCAGAAAAGATTTTATTTCAATGTGTATAACTTGCTGAACAACCTGCACCAGTGCATGCTCTAATAACTCTGAAAGCATCAATTTAAGGATTTTATGTCTGTATTTAAATGCTCATACAGTGCTGATATTGATTAATTTAAAAAAAAAAAAAAAAAAAGGCTCGACATTAAGCCTTGTCATGTGCTTGTTCTTTGGACAGGTAAATCAGCCATTCACTTGTCTGAGTAAAAAAGTTGCTTGACCGGAAAAAATAGGATTTTTTTGTTGTGTAAATATAATTTATTCTTCAGCTTTGACATATTTAAATCTGCAAATTTGTGATATTAACCTCGAGGGCATTTTTTAAACCTTTATAAAGGGCATTATTTCGACTCAACATATTTGTTCAATTTTCGATGCTGAAATAAAAACAGTGGGAGTGGGTTGGATGATCATCTCTTCAAACAGCTACCAGCGAGAACTACCACCTGTACCCTGGAACGATATGATGAATATGTACTGTGGAATATATGTACTCTGCCCTCACAGTAGGTGAAGTGGATGAAGACATCATTGGCCCTCAGTCACAGGCTCCCCAGCCCACTCCATTCTTCCTGGTGCCATCGATTTTCATCTCAGAGACACCATCCACCCTGGAATTCCTCCCTAGTCCCTCTCCACACCTCCTTACACCCACCACCGAGCCAGAGCACACCACGAGTCAAGAGCTAAAGCCAATGATTGCCACAGAGCCCGAGCTCAGACAGCCCCTTACCCCAACCGCCATGGTCACAGAGCCAGAGCCCACCATGAGTCAAGAGCCAGAGCCAGAGCCAGAGCCAGCGCCCAACAAGGGCCTGCCACAGATGGAGAAGGTCACCCCGGAGCCAGAACCTGAAGCTCTACTAGTCCAAAAGGCTGAGCCAGTCGTCATGTCTGACCAGGTGCGAGAGCAGGCACACGTAGCAGTCCCAGTAGGGATTCTAGTGGAATTTGACGGTGTGGAGTTAGAGTCCATCCATGCCCCTTTCCCTCCCTCCCGGGCCCTCAAGAACTACACCAAAATACTTCGTCAAGGACCATTACATTTCTGTGGGCGTCAGAAGCCGCCCATGGGGGGTAATGTCACGTATGCTCTCCATCAGCCCATCTTCAACAGACCAGTCATCTAATCAGAAACTACATTTCCTTCCTGCCCCTCACCTGGACTCACTCGGCCATCACCCTCGCCTGTGTCCAATCAGAGCTCTAATCTGCACCAGGATAAGTGCACACACCTCACAGTTGCTCTTTGTCTGGTCTCAACTATGGACAACAAACTACTTACCTGCGCTACTTGCCTTTTGGATCTCCCTGTGATACTCCAGCGATCTTCTAATGATTCTCCAGTGATCTCCTTGTAAATCTCCAGTGATCCCCCTGCGATACTCCAGCAATACCTGTCTACTCACCATACTCCTGTGAAGAGGTGTGTGCTCTCTCTACACTCCCAATCCAGTCATCATTGCTCCACTATCACCTTGGTAGAGGAAAAGATACTCCATTACTCACCTGTTTGCTGTTAAATTCATCACTGTCAATAAATACCCTGCTTGGGTTTAAACATATCTCTGTCTCTGAGTCTGGTGTTCCCTGACAATGCTCTTCTGAACAATATGATTTTTTTATGATGATGTGCTGTGCACATGTCAGAGTGTAACTTCACAAAGCATCCTTATGTAAAGAATTCAAATTTATACAAAAGCTATTTGCTAAAACAGACTTTGTTCTCTCAAACAGTTCAAAGGTTTATATCAGATTTCTTTTCTAATTGTGTTTGTCACAGTGCCGGCAGATGGCCGGCATTCAGCTGACCAGTTCTGTCTCTTTAAAACATGTCTTATAAAGAAATCGATTTTACTCCGCTGGCATTGTGAGTCTATTTGAATCAAACAAGTTCTTGTAGTGGTCAGTGCTCAGCAAACAAATAATGTTTTAGTTTAACCACATGCCTTTTGCGGTGTCAGAGGGGAAACATGCTGTATTTTCCCTGCTATTGCTTGTTGCAGCAAGTTCATGCTAGAACATTCAAAGAATTTTTAAGAAGACTAACTACTGACTGTTTCCATTTCTTAAGAAAGGTGTTTCCATTTAACATTATAGGTGGGTTTTTTTTTTTTTCAAAACTATGTGCAGTATATGGCCTCCGACAGCATATGCAGTTGAAGGTGTTAGGGGTCATGGGCATAAGCCTCTAACCACAAACTCTAGTGTTCCACTAACAACTCTGAGGTGTTATCATCTAGAGACACTTTGTATGTAGGTGAGAAACTAGTGCTATTATAAGACAACTCCACCAATACATTCCACCAAAAATTCTGTTATGCAATACAGTGCTGTTCTTTTAATAATTTCAAAGTCCAAAATGAAGTTAACAATGCTCGCGGGTCACCCTTTCAGTATTTCATTTGATTAGTCTGCCTTGCTTGAGGCCCTTTAATAATCATGTATGATTTTCACTTTGGAACTTACATTAACAGAAGGTTCTCCTACCGTAGTAGCATGAATATCAATATCATTATTATTATAATTATTATTTTGAATGATCTTGCTTTTAGTATAATTTATTATTACTTTATGTGAAAAATGTTCAATGCTAACGGTCACAGTAACTTCAAATAGGAAGCAATTTAAAGTCTACTAACTCTTTGCACCGCGTCGCTTGCGTCTGCTGTAGACACGGTGTAAGACATCTGTGAGAGATTCATGCTAATGATTGTATTCAGATATTTAGCTATTACACCTCTTACTAGTATTACCAGTTTAGACCAAGTTGGCTTAGAAGTCTGTTTAATTAGGTTTTTTGACTGAAAGACCTCAGGTGGCAAAATGAGCAACAATACATTCATTTTGCAATCCTAAACACTGGAACTCCAGCCCAAAGCTTTTCTCATTGTTCATCTAAACTGCAATATTTTTATATGCTTTAGTCACACTACACTTATTGTCTCTGCTGTCTGTAATGTGTGGTGCCTACTGTCCTCCCTACTGTAAATTATCTTGTTGAATTAATTGTTCTTGAGTGCAAAACAGTAAAATTAATACATGTTTTTTTCATGAACACAGAGAAAAGGTCAATAATTACTGACACTTAAATTGATAACATGAATATATGCATTAATACACCTAACAATAAATCACACTGAGAACGTTTTTTTCATTCATTACTAAATATACAGTAAATATAAATGCTTTAAAGAGTTGCCTTAACAGAACCTGAAGTTTATTTATTCATGTATATTGTTTGTTTGTTTTTGGGTTCTGTGTCACCATTTTATTGCTTTTATTGACTTTTTTTCCAACACTGGTTTTGATTTCTTTTCTTGTTTTGATTAAGCTCTACTATGCTGTTGATGTACAACTGGGGAATTTTACAAGAAGATTCATCTTAAGGGGTTTTGTCTTCGGTTATATTTTATTAGAATTCAGAGCATCATATAAGACAACTATTGTTAAAGCAAATTTCTTTCTTCAGCCTACATGTTAAAAATTGGAACAATCATAAATCATGTTGTCTTTTTACATATATTGCTTTCCAGTAAAAGTAACATTACAGTAGAAAGGTAGAACATTTTTTATATTTAAAAGACAAATGTTAAAAAAGTGCTTAACTCAAACAGAAAACATCATTCAGTTACTTGTTATGATGCCTCACATGATAATGATGAAAAAAACCTGACAGATTATAGGAGGAAGGTTACTGAGCTAATTCTTCAGTTAGGAAACAAGTTAAATCACTCCTTTGAGTATGCAGATCATCGCCACAACTGCATCACTAAAAATCACGATCATCAATCATTTTAACGGCACTCTTCACCCAGCTCAGGTCAGGGTTCACACAGATACGAAGACTCTTCTGTGTGACAAGACTGTTAGAAGGAAAAGATCAGTTACTCAACACAGAAATTGTACAAACATACACAATATAATGAATTTCCATTCTGCAATCTTTATGATGACAAATTACACATTTTAGAAGTTTAATACAATCAATCATTCTATTTACAGAAATAGGAATGGAAATTAAAACTTGCAATGGCAAAACTCACATGATTCCAGGCTTACTGCAATCCATTCTTGTTTCCATGTAGGAAGTAATTTTAGCGATGGGGATTTTTCTCGCATAATACTTAAAACAGCATTCGCCTGGCGTATTGGCATCTGTGTTGAAAAATGTCATTTATTTATAAAAATGAATCGATTTATCATAAAACATTGTAACATTAAACATTTAAAAATTAACAGATAAACAGTGTAAACATAATATCACTCTTAAGTTTCACATCATTGATAAATAAATGTTTGTTGATATAAATTAATTCATACCACTTAACAAATAAATAATGAAGGTTTAGTTTGACTTACTGTTGGCCAGTACACCAGACTGGAGGAATGCAACGGCCAAAAGTCCAATAAAAAGACAAAGACAATATTGACGCATGGCTGCAGATTTTGCTTCAAGATAATACTGATAACAACAGGATAATGCCCTATAAACTTTACCGTGGACTTTAAAGGTAGAAGGGGAGGGGGCGAGTGTGGTTTTGGTAAAGGGGCAGGTCATAGGTGAGAAAATGTTCCACTGCAAATCATAACTGAACAAAAGTGCGCTCAAGTCTTACAGGAAACAGTTATGTGGTTATTTCATGTAGCAAAACTGCAACTCACCATCTTAATCTTTGTCTATAGTGCCATTAATGAGGTGATGAGACAATGGACCATGAATATATGCAAGTTTATTTATTTCTATATCGACACAAAAACAAAGGCAGCATTATATGACAAAAGGACAAACATAAGAACAAGGACATGGTCAAAGCGTGTTGTGTGAGCTGCATAAATGCGTGCTCAAATAACTTCTGAAAGCTTCAAGTGTGGGGTTGCATGCACACAGTCTGCATTTGAACGCTCATACAGTGCTGATATGTAAGAATAAAAAAGCTAACATTAAATAGTTTTGACTGGACAGTTATTCATACATAGGCACAGATACACTGAACACCCTACTGCCTTCATCTTAGGTTTGGTCATATTGACCGAATCACCTGATTCGGTCAATTCCCACACAAACAAAACACTAGCATAACAAATACAATGCACAATACATTATTGCACTTCATTATCAACATTTCCCATGTTCCTGGATGCTCTATGCTCTTCTGAACAACATGAATCGCTTATGATGATGTGCACACGCAAGTACTCACAACATAACATGAAGTTGTTTATACACGCAAGTCAGCTCTGTACAATCAATAAAGATTATAATGACTTTTTTTTTTTTATTGTACATGAAGTCATAAGGAGCTGAATGCACAACCAGATACACATGAAGTCTTTTGAATTCTTTTTTGAATTATGTGCATATTTTCATAAGTTACTTCAAAGTTTTGGACTTGAGACAAAAACAATGGAAAGCCACTAACATAAAGCCATCAATTTCTGGTGCTTGACCCCAGATATATAAGTTGTTTTAAATAGTTTTTTTTTTTTTTAAATTGTTATACATAAATTCTATTTTAAATTGAGGGCAATGAATAATCAGATGGATGATAATGCAAACAGCCAACATTAACACAAAATGAATTCCTGTTTTTTTTTTTACATGGTAATGAACAAGAAACAAAACATGAATCAACAGAGAGCACAGTAAAGAAGACAGTGAAAATCTATGGGAAAAAAAAAAGAAAAAAAAAGTGCAAAGCAGCTTATTGCAGAAGTGTGGTTTAAACCACAAAAAAGGTGGGAGGTTTTCCTTCGATCACAGTCATCAAAAAGCAGCAAAATCTCACCACATTATCTTGATAATACCTAAACATAAACTTACTACAGTGTGCAAGATAACACGTGCCGTCCAATATTCTTTACAGTGCCTTCATAGCTTTTTACATATTGTTATGTGTACATATGTAAACACATGCACACAATTTTTAATGATATGAAATTAAGATCTTTTTCTCAAAAAAAAAAAAAAAAAAATTCAAAATCAATATAATAAATAAGCATCTGGATGTTTAACATTATAGTGTCAAACCCAAAAAATTCTCCATAAAATTCTCAGTGAAAAATATTCTCCAAAATGACAAACTTAAAAAAAGTGAAAAATGTTATTGCTGTTACATTGTGGTCCTATAAATTAGGCCGCTTTGGTGCATGTTATTTACATGAAACAAGCAAAGACTATGAAGTACTATAACATGGCATTTGTTAAAAATCAAATTCTTACATTTTGTATAATAAGTTGTGTCTGATTTTAATCTCGGCTTGCATTAATAATTTACTTGTTATTAACAAAGACAATATGTCAAACAAAAATGTTAAGATGAGCTGTGCGACACAAAACCACCATTATCTCTGAACAGGTAGTCAAACGTAATCTTTCACCTACTCTCTTCTTAACACTTCAACCACTATGAGATCCAACTTGCACCACAATGTTAAAGCCACATTCATTATACTAAAATCCTGTTGTGTAGACATGAACTGAAGCCAAATTTCAGAACTTCAGAAACGCTAGTATTCCAGCATGTTTGGTTTTAGACTGGCATAATATTTTCAATAAAAAGAAAAAAAGCAAGAAAAGGGAGAAAGAATCCAGTAAAAGTACTACAAACACACCAAAATCTTTCAGTGTCCACTCAAATCTCTGAATAAAGACATTTGTGACAGCGGACAGAAACACAGAATTCAGACACAAGGAGTAAGAGGTAGAATAAATAACAGTTCTTGATAAGAAACTTGGATTAAAAAGTGTGCAAAAAGTATTAGAAACAGTTGTGGAATTCAATGACATTGCATTGTAGCAAACAAAATATCCTCATGATTTGCACACTTCCAGTTTTTTAAAACATAAAACTTCCTTTGAGATTCCAAGATTTTGAAGGACACTCATTTGAAGCCAATATACTTCCAAACATATTAAAAACAACTTAAGCAAACAAATAAAAACAATCTCAGAAACCACAGCAAAATATATATTACTTTATTTCGCTTAAACGAAAATGCCATTTTTAAGGTGAGGGAGACAAAAGGATAAAGCCAAAGAGATAAAGTGAAGGTGAAAATAGTGGACAGAGACATGAAATAGTTTAGAGCTTCACAAACTCACATTGCCACACCTAATTGATGGAGTGTACATTCATGTGATGTGTTGCCTCCGTTCCAGCCCTGTGAGCTCAGTTTGTATTTCCATGCATCAGTTTGTATGGAAGAGGACACATACAGTGGCCACTTGAGCTGATAATCTCTGATGAGGTACCAGAGGTATGCAAGAGTACCCATGCACAGTCAACATGAGTTTCTCTCTTAGTCTCTGTAAGGTGGAAGAGAAGACACGAGAATGCATCCTTAGCGTTTCAGTAGTGGACTGCCCCGGTCTTGTCCTTTCTGCAAAGTCTGAAGAACCTAGAGGTACAAAAGAGGAGAAAAAAAGACTAGTAAAGTCCCATCAGATGAAAACAAAAATATATTTCAGAAAGTATTCAGACCCTTTCATTTTTCCACAGTTTGGCCTGGTTTCACAGACAGGGCTTAGAATAAGCCAGGATTAGGCCTTAGTTCAATTAGGACATTTAAGTAGCTTTTTTAAACCTGAAAAAACATTAATGGTGTGTATCTTGAGACAAAACAATGGTACTGACATTTGACACATCAGTGCAAGTTACTTTCAGTAAAGACAGCTCAAACACGCATTTTAGTCTGGAACTATGCTTAAGCCTTGTCTGTGAAACCAGGGGTATATGTTCTAGCCCAGTGGTTTTCAATCCTGGTCTTGGATTGTATATGTATCCATTTCAATGCATGTGATGTGTTTATGTGTGACAGTTTAGAAAAAGATGCGCACTTGTGGCCATTTCTTGTTCTTGCTGTTCATGTTGATGTTGGTTATGCTGGAGAAGATCTCCTCAGCAGAGATGTAGTCCGGCAGGCGTGTCAGGAACTGAGCGATGTGGATGAAGTCCATGTGTGTGAGGATGTCCTCGTAAAGACGCAGGATACCCAGTGCAGTGCGGAAGAGAAATTCCTCACCATCACGACAGAACACGTCCCACACACGACACGCAATGTCCAGTGGGAGCGATTTACTGTACAAGGCGAAGATCCTACACAGACAAAAAGCAGACCTCTGATAAATAAATCTATACCTCTCAAGACTCAGGGGTACGTTTATGAACTGAACTTCTTAAGAAAGCAACTCACCAGTCAATTAAATAAATATCAGAGGACAGGTTGTTATTTTTGAAATGTGCAAAAAGCTTTGGTAGATTTTCTTCAAAGAACACTTCAAATGCTCCAAAGTATGTCAACATCTAGTGAAGAAAAAAAAAAACAGGAGCATGTGAAGAGTCTTGTCTAGTTACGATCTTACTAATTGCACAACTTAAAAGACTTCAAGACTGCTCATAAAACTCACAAGGCTGTGGTCCACTCTGTAGAAAGCCATTTGACAAGGCTTGTTCAACAAATTGGCAAATGCAATGAAGGCATCAACAGTGTCCATGTTGAGGATCAACACTGCTGCTATAAAGGACATTCCCTGCACCTACACAAGAAAACAGAAGGAGAAAAAAAGACAAACACATAACAGAGACATGTTTGAGGATTTATATTTAAAGTCGACATGAAACAGTCAATAGTCTTTTCTTCGCTATTGTGACGTATATCCAAGTGGCTTCTCAAACAAGAAAAAAAATTTAGGGTGAGACTTTGTCTCTTTTGTCCATTGGGAATTGATTGGATTGCTGTAGCTTGCTGAAAGGTTATAATAAACAAGCGATGTCTTAACCCTCCTAAAACAACACGCTTTGTCAGATCAGTGCCACCTTTCTATATTCAAACTAAGTTTTTTTTTTTTAAAGCAATTTATTTAAAGCAAATTTAATAAACTAGGCAGCTAAATTATATTAGAAATATTATTTAAATTGTTGCATCATAACAGTGGAGGTGTTTTTGGGAGTGTGACAGAACAACAGTTAAACTGTTCTTAATTTATCTTGTAATTTTTGAATTTCCTTACAATATGACCTTCATACCCAGTGTCTATGTGGAGGTTTTAGTGCAAGGGCTCTTTGGTGATATTGTGGTCTGTGAGCAGGATGTAAGAGGGCTGTGCAGCACACATTGCTGTGGTGTTCTCAAATGTGCAGCAGAATAAGGTTAGGGCCCTGCATATAATGTGCGTAAATGCCGGAACAATACTTCTTATCATACCCCAGCAAACCAGCTGTACAACACAACATCTATGTCAGTTCCTGTTTTACTCTGTAAACAACTCTTTATATGAGTCAATACTCAAGCTAACTGAGGTTAAGATAGTCACAAAGGGGTAAACAGTGCTTGTAAACCATGCAGTGGTGCAGAGAACATTTTAAAAAAATAGACATCACTTGAGTAAACAAGACGGGGTACTTACATATCCCACATCGGGACGATAGCAAGTGTAAGCTCCCAGAATGCTGTGCAATACATCATGGTATGGGCCTCCCTGAAAGGAAACGCCAAAAAAAATAAAAAATAAAAAATAAATAAATAAATAAAAAAAACAATATCAGTTGTCAGCAGATAATATAAAACACCAAAAACAGCAATGCATCCTACCTGTTGGAATATACAGAGACTGGGAAAGGTTCTGGAAATATCTAACTTGATCAGTTCTAGACTGGCCTCTCGATCAGCATTAGACAAGCCTGTATCTGAAAATTAAGCAATTATTAGTTACAAAAGGACATGAAAGCAAAGAAGTTTAACAGAAAGGAGAGATTGTGATAAAGGAGGAGAAATAAAGAAACATAATGGAGAAAATAACATAAAAGAGGATAATAAGGTAACACTTTAGTATGGGCAACACATATTCACTGTTAACTATGACGTTTGCCTCAAATTCCTAATTTACTGCTTATTAATAGTTAGTAAGGTAGATGCTGTAGCATTTAAGTTCAGGTATTGGGTAGGATTAAGGGATGTAGAATATGGTCACGCAGAATAAGGCATTAATATGTGCTTTATAAGTACTAATAAACAGCCAATATGCAAGCTAATAAGCAACTAGTTAAAAGTGAAAATTGTTCCCATACTAAAGTCAAGTGTTACCCTCAAGTGTTGCCAATAATAAAGAATGCTTTATATGAGATTAAAGAAGCAATTCTGGCAAAAAGTGCGAGGAGAGAAACAAAGCTAAAATAATAGAAAACTGAAAAAGAAAAATGCATAAATCACCTTCACTCTCTGTTTCTGCAGCAGCCGTTGGGGCTACAAAAGCATTCCACTTCTCCTTGGCTCTAGCCAAACAGATGTTGTACAGCTCTATTTAAAACACATACACATGCAGAAAAAATAATGTGTAATTTAAATGTTAATGTAAATATGAAATCATTATTTGCTTTGTAATTAGACCCCCTAGTGATACAGTAAGGTTATTACATGTAACTTTTTGTGAATGAAATTTGCTCTTAGAAATCTAAAAGGCTTGAAGAGTTAAGTTATAAATTAAGTGCATAATCTTTAAATACAGGGAATGTATAAACAATGATGTAAAACTAAGTTCTCATAATATAATTACCCAGCTTGTAAACCTGTCGGTCTCATCAAGAATAGTTTTCTATTCAACATTCTTGCACCTAAAGTTTCTTTATTTCTACACTCATGATTACAACAGATGAATGTTGCAAAAAACATTAAAACCACAACACAAATTTCAGTGTAGAGTTCTCACAGTGAACGCCCACAAAAGCATTGTTACTACTGCTTTGATTACCACATGACGTCAATGCAGCATTCAAATAAATTGTTTTGCCAATTTATGGTATAAATTATGCATGCAATGGGTTTTTGTTAACTGGGCACTTGTAAAGTTGGAGAAAAGTTTAAAATGAAACCACAGGACATTGCTTGTGAAATACCATGAAGAAAACAAAACAACAATACAAAGTAGGGCTGCATGATATGTGATGCGCAATAACTCAAAGAATGCGATATTCGATATGCAATACGATAATACTTTAAGTGTATAAAATATTAAAAAAAAAAAAAAAAAAAAAAAAAAGATATAACCAACATGCATTTTCCACATTCTTTTTGTGAGAAGCACGCATCTTTACAACTTCTGAAAGTGAACAGCAGTGTTTTACTGTAGCACTACATAAAATAAGTGTCATTTTAACGTCAGTGTAAACCAGGGGGGTTTAGGTAGGCCTATAATAGGTTATTTAACAACTAGTCTCAGCCTCAGACGTCACGCCCACGGACCGTTGGCTGAATGTCTGATGCATAAGGCACACTTATCTGGAAACACTTCAGGAGTTTCGAAGTCGTCATCTGGTTTTTTGAATTCTACGGGATGTCTGAAAGATGTGTGTGTGTTGCGTTTTTTTAAAGGTCCGCCTGGAAACAAATGCTGTGACGCCAAACCCCCTCATAGAAGAAGAATGCCGTCGTGTTTACAACTGCGACAATGAGTGCTTACCAGGATCAACGAAACGCTGGATTTTCAAAATTATGTGAAGTTCGCGGGTCCATTGTTGCTGTAAACTTGCACAACGTTCTTAAATGAGAGAGTGATTTTCTCTTTGTCTTTTGTTGTTTGATTAACATTAAGCACACAGACAGGAAGCAGGTTTATTAGGCTTCTGTCACTTTAAAAGCTGCACGGATCCAATATATTGTTACAAGCGTGCTTTCTTTCTCAACTGTTTACTCCACTTAAGACATAACTGACTGTGTTTACATGAATACTCACCAAGATGGCCATTTTAACATAACTTCTGTATTTGGCCATATAAGCTTTGGAAGAAAACTGAATTCAGGATCACGCACAGTCCGAGAGGCGGCTTCCTGTGCGTGTGAGTACTTCGCTTACTGTGCCTAATAACATTAAGCATGTCACACGTATGTAACAGTCATGTGTCCAGTCTATTCTCTGCTGTCTGCATCAACCTAAAGTGTAGACTTTTCATAATCTTTTGAACTATTAAAATCATTCAGTTATCGTAAGCAATTGCGATATGCATATTGTGATACATACATTTGTGATATTTCGATATTTTCAATATATTGTGCAGCCCTAATACAAAGCGATGTATATAATTACCCACAAAATACAAAATTAAAAAAAAAAAACCTTTTATATTTAGCATTCTTTTTCATTCATGAATTTGGATTTAAAAATAAATATTGTCCAAAGTACTGTATTGTATTTATATGTGCTTATATGCGGTATGGATGTGGTTTGTGTGATAAAGCATACAAAACACACATTCTTACCATCTGTGATGTTCAGGTCATTTCCTATCGCTAGACTCCAGACTTTGCCCCTCACACTGGGTGGCAGACCCTGCCACCATAAATCTCTCACCCGCTTAGATGAACACCTGAAATGGTGAAGAGAAAGACAGAATGAAACAAGTTATTTCTGTTCAGATATTTGTGTGTATATATTGTGACTGTGTTTCTCTGAGCACATTTTTAATTCTTACATTATTTCATTTTTGGACTTTTAGCCGTTTTTATGTTTTATTTATAGGGACAGAAGAGAGATGATAGGATTTAATAAGGATAAGAACAGGAGCTGAAAATGTTGCGAGCCAAATTCAAACTTGCATAGCTTGCATGAGCACCTAGGCTCAAAATATCAGAACACATGCACTAACTTCTAGTCCATGTCTCTCACTAATCTTACATTGTTCAATACATCTCTTGCCAAATATTACTATTTTTAGAAGGTTTTTTTTGGCTGCTCTTTTATCTATTGACTGTTATTTAATTATATGGAATATCAAGAAGTGACATTTGTTTGTGTGGCTATATACTATGTCAATGATTTTTGTGTGCTGACTCACATGCTTTGCCAGTTGGGTAATATCTCCTGAGTCCAAGTGAGAGCAGCATTGCCGATGCTTTCCTCTAGTTTACACCTGTCCTCTAGCTGTTTTTTCCGTTTCTGGGCCTCTTTCAGCTCTGCACAGAAACACGCACAGTGTGAAAGAGAGAGAGAATGGCAGTGAAATGGAAATCTATGTCAAAAGGATTAGATTGAATCTTTTATAACAGCACCCTCTAGAGCACGCAAAACTAAACACATCAACAATCAAGCCGCCAAGTTCAAATAGGATCCAATTTTTTGCAACATCTGCCAATGATGAACTGAGAATACTTACTGGACATAAATATTTCTTACTGGCCATGAAACGGTACTTTTTAAATTATTCCTATACACTCGTCAAAGATAATTTTTACTTCCAGATATGTTGTTGCACGCACATTAACTGCGCTCACATATACAACAACAAACAAATGCATGAAAAGTAAGTCACCTCTCTTCTTGGCCTGAGCCACCATCTCCTCATATTCTTGTCTGTGTTTCTGGGCTTCTTCCTCAGGCTTTGCAGGAAGATTCCTAAACAATAGATACAATAACTGTCAATACACATTTATATTACTGCCTGTGAGAGAACACATTCTGTAAAACTTTACATCTATAACTCATTTATTGATCTTAATTATCCCTATGCTTTAATACATACTAGTATGCGATATTTGCTGTGCTCCTGTCTGTGAACGGTATAACGTTGCATGCAAGATAGAGGTTTTTTCCTGTTTTTTTATTTTTAAGAGAGTGCTATGGTACCACAATTTTTTTTTCTTTTACCCATAATACAGGAATGAGAAGTTTGAGGATAGGAGAAGATAAATATAACACATTTACAGAGACAAATGCACACACAAAAACACTCACGCTGGACGGTTCTCCAGTATAAGAGCTGTGGTTGAAAGTGGCTCGAAGTCCAGGTTCTTTCTTACATTCTTCTTGGGAGATGTGGAATTGCTTGTGTGTTCACTCCTTCTTTCATATTCCTGTAAAAAGTTTTAAAATTATTAAAAAAAAAATTCTGATGAATAAGACCTGTTAACACATTTCAGTCATTAGCAGCAAAAACCCACACTGTACATATGTATATACATCTGGCATACACCAGCAATTAGTCAAAAGAATAACAACACACAAATTCTTAAATGGTATTCCTCAAAATTGGTAAAGGCCAGTTGGATGAATCACACAAAAAAATTCTGGGTCACTTTTCACCCCAGTAATTATATTTTGACAATGCATGTCAATCAAGGCTATTTTGAGGTCTCTTGCATTTTTTTTTTTTTTGCAATGTTATTATTTTGCAATGACATTATTTGTATGTCAATAATGCACATTTCCACCAAATTATCATTACTGGATTATTGAGTTGTAATTCTAGATTCTCATTATTCTCAATAAAAAGTCTCAGTCTGCTTAATGTAACTCTGATTAATTTAAATTTTTTTATATTTGATTGAAATTTGCATAAAAGAAAAGCAATACAACAAATACTACCATGATGAATAACACGTTACAATTAAGATATTATTAAATAATATAATTATATATACAAATATATATATATATATATTATTTTTTTTTACATTGGGGTATTGAGTGTTTTTGAATTATGGTAATAAGGCTTAATTGTCATAAAATTATAATTAAATAATACATTTCCAGGCTTTAGGCTTGACAACTTGATGGAACTCATGCTTAAACATGTTAGAATGTTTGCCACAATACTTTTTTCACAACCTGCACAAATGGAAGCAGAAGTTCTCAAACCAGCAGGAACTGAGAACTGAGAATAGTAATGGACACAATATGTCACGATGGGCCCAAATAAAATCAGAACAACTTGCTACTGTTACAGTATGAGATTCCTTTACAAAGTCTCATGTCACACACTGTACACCCTGAATAGAAATCTGTGCTATCTTGCACTGCATCCATCTTTAAATTCTCTGATTTGGTCTATAATCAGTCTGATCTGTATATCCAAGCAAGATTATAATATGAATGTTTTGTTGTATTTATGCAGTCAGAAAGTACACACTATTGCACACTGAATTGAGTGAATATAAATATTTAATTTGCCCCCACACTGCACTCTCTCAGAGATAAAACTATACAAAATGACCTACATTCCAACTATGAGACAAATACGTATAAGAAAATTGTTAAATAAGATTAGATGAGGAATTCGTAAATGTGGGACAGCCACCTAAAAAAAAAAAAAAAAAAAAAACATTAAAAAAAAATATAATTCAACACAAATGTGCTCACACATGAACACCAGGTACACCTGCTATGACAGAATCCCTCTCGCTTCACGTCATTTCCTCCCCACAAATTCTTGTTTTTCTCTTTCTTCTCGTTCACCTCACCTTTTCTTATTTATCTGACAGAAAACAATGAGGGGAAAAGAAAAAAAAATGAATAAGACATGAACTCACCATGAACGCTGCAGTGCTGTTGAGACATTCAGAATCCAGCGTTTCAGACACCACACTCTACCATTGCTGTATTTTCACAACTATAAGCTTAAGTGCCTTGTAGACAGATAGGCAAGGCACAGCAGCAGAGGAAGACCGCAAGGAATATGGGACACACCCTGAGTAACAGTAGCATGATACTACTGTGCTCCTGCTCCTGTTATTGCTGTCTCACTCCTGCTAAGTTACTTGACACTGTTTTTCCTTGCCCTCTTTCTCTCTATAACTCCGTCCTAACAAACATGCACCAAACTGGGAGGTCCTACATCAGAGGGATGCAGAGGATCCGATCTTGTCCCTTGCTCCTGCTGTGTCCATATGTGTGTGTGTGCATGCTAATGTTACTCGTCATCATCACAGTGCTGAGAGAGGATCCATGATTTACAGACAGCCATACTAATTGATTCCAGCTATTAGGAGCACAAGGCTCTCTGCACTGCAGTTTCATGTGATCAGTGCGCTCTGTGTTCCGCTGTGCATGCCTGAGTCATGTACAAAGATGATGAATAATCTGTTTTACGTGGCCTGTGTGTCATCAGTTCTCATGAGCTTCCACTGATTAAAATAAAATATAAAGAAACACATCCTAAACACACTGTCAGACAATCCCACAAATGTTTAGTCCGTTAAGACTTTACAACTGGAACAAGTAATTGCAGTAGGTACTGCAATGTTTAAAGTCAAAAGCACTGATGCAGGACAGAAGAACATAATATTAAGTTCATTTTAACTCATCTCTTCCTACAAGCCACTGCTACAAAGCCTAAATAAAACAGCAACTCTAAACCGGTCACCCAATACCTCAATCTTCCATTACAACTGCAGAGAACAAAAAAGAGAGATAAAGGCAGGAGTTGGAGGTGGGTGAAATCTAGATGGACACAGGGAGGCTGAATCAGGGGGTTCAAATTACCTAAAGCACATTGCAGGCCTGTTGTCTTCTGTACATAGGAAACAAAGCCCCATTCACAACAATGTCATAACAAGACTGCAATATAAAGCCATTTGATTGATTCATGTGTAATGATTAAAAAAAGAAAAATATAAAAATCTAATATAAAAAAAAAAAATCCTTAAACATGCTTTCTTCCAGCAGAGAAAATTAAGTCGACATTAAACGAAAATTGCGACCGCCTGTTCTTCATTACTGTGACATATATCAGAGTGAAATGTCTTTTCAAACAAGCAAAAATGTAAAGCGGGACCTGATTTTGTCCAACAGGAATTTATTAGATCACTGAGGTTTGCTAACTGCGATCTCATGTGAGTGACGGGTTGCTGGAGGGGAGGGATTATTGTTCCGCCCTCATGCCGACGCACACGTCATTAGAGAAGAGACTTTGCTGTGAGGGGGAGAGGAAGGTAAAGTTTTTGAGTAAAGACTATGATGCCACATTAGTAAAAAAAAAAGTGCACTGATAAAATAATTTATAATAAAATAATAAATACATTATATTAAATATTCCATTAAAAACTAAGAATGGTCAATTTTGATGGAGAGTGAATTTTTATGGTGACTTTAAGGAAACGATTCACATATTGATATCCCCAAAACAGCTCAACCAATGGTGTTGGTTTGGGGCGGGACTACAGCTGGTCCCACCCCAAACCTATGGGGAAGCATTTGGGAAACCAGTTTCATTCATTTTGCAAGTCTGTTTAAACTTTAAAGCCAAAACATTAATTAAACAATTAACACTGAGACATGAACACTACTTCTTGACATGATTTCACATAGTTCATAAATGTGCATAAATACAAAATTTAGAAACCTCCCTTTGATTTAACTTAAACATTGTTTTTGTAGCACTATATGATTTAATTGTTAAATTATTGTAAGCTATTGTAAAGAATTTATCAAGAACTTGTTAAATCCTTTCATACATTAAAAACAGAAATCCTCAATTAAAAATTCTAATATTTTCCTGGGTAAAGTGGCAACTTCACATATTCTAAAGCATAGCTTGACAGTTAATAATTGCTTTATGGGATGCCTATTAATATTTTAGTACTTATATGTGCTATTTCTTGGTTAATATCTAATTTTATATTTGCAGCAGCCATGGGACAAAAATGTTACCCTGAACATTTTTAACATCAGCTTAACATCAATGTTGCTAGGATACGTTTGACAAATGAAAAAAACGTGTTCTAAAATGGACTCAAAATAAATGTGAAACAAGTCTGATGTCCTTCAATTGGATGGAATCATAGTCTGAAGCTAAAAAATCTGCAGATTGGATCTGAATTTCAGCATCTAATGTTGACTTCTTGAGCCTGCAAATGCAAAAAAATTGTGTAGTGTATTCCAGCCTTTTGATTTAAAGCAGCACCTCATATGACTTGCTTAACACTAAGAGATACTAACATTTATTCAAAGCCATGCTCAATGAAGGGCACTTTTTTTTTTTTATAATTTCAGCTCAATCTTACTACATATAAAACCACTCAAAAAGCAGGTACACTGCATTTTTGTCTTTTTTTTTTTTTTTTAAGGTCTGGCACTGATTATAGACCAAATCAGAGAATTTAAAGATGGATGCAATGCAAGATAGCACAGATTTCTATTCAGGGTGTACAGTGTGTGACATGAGACTTTGTAAAGGAATCTCATACTGTAACAGTAGCAATGTATGAGTGAGTGCAGGTGTGTAACGTACCTTTTGTATTTTCCTGGAATCTTTGGTTGAAAGTTCTTTATGTGGAACTATACCAAACAGCTTCCACCCAGGCTCTCGCTGTCCTTCCAGTGCACCCGTGTCCTTCATCCTCCTAGCAAAAAGACTCCTTACAAATATAGAAACGAAATAACAGAACTGAGTCAGAGTGCTAGTTCTACTAAAAACTAAAGTGAAGTGACTGAAAGTGACGTGACGTGTAGCCAAGTATGGTGTCCCATACTTGTAATTTGTCTCTGCATTTCACCCATCCAAGTTCACACACACAGCAGTGAGTATTGAACACACACACACACACACACACACACACCGTGAACACACAGCTGGAGCAGTGGGCAGCCATTTTTGCAGCGACTCTCTAACCATTAGGCCACAACTGCCCCAAATTTCACTTCTCCATTTTATGTTTGTGCTCTATTTTAAGCGATATGAATTCCACAAAACAAGAGTTATTTATTATTATAGCACTTTTCGTTGAATACTCAGAACAGAGGGAGAAATTTAAGAGAATACTGCACTATAGTGGAGAGTGAGGCCGAAGGAAAAATATTTGAGCTGTTTTAAGATCTCTCTTGAGAGCTTCAAGATGGTGCACATCACAGTGATGAAAGGGCAGGTAATTCTGAGACATGGGCCACTTAAGACTTTGAGAGCCCTTTACTCCATACTATTCAGTGACTTCTCAACACTTTTGGTCTGTGATTGACTGTGATACAAATACATGAGCTTTTCAGCAGCACTGAAACTGAGTGATATAATGGATGATGGTGATATGGAATAAGGTGGGGCCAGGATATCATAAGCCGCTTTTCCACCGTTGGGCCGAACGGTTCTCATTGCAACAGTTCCATTCCGTGCCGATCTGGGCCAGCTGGTACGGTTACAGTTTCATTTTCCACTGTGGGGCTGATAACGGCCACTCTTTGGAATGTAATACAAGAGCATCAGTCATTGTCTTGGTAATGCAATGGTTTACTGATGATATGAGATGTAAATAATGACCGCGTTATGGAGGATGATCAGATATTTCTTTTAATTTTATTATCAATTTGTGTTTACGTCACTCAAATAGAGCACTTAGCGAGCTAAAGAGAAACTGGTGGCCAGGCAACAGACAAGTGACCAATCCTGAGTGGCAACATCACTACACACATTCTACCAGCACGATTCAGCACGGTTAGACACCCGTGCCAAGAATGGTTTGTAATCGTGCCGTGCCGAACCAGGCTCAAGTGGAAACACAACTGGAACCGTTCCTTGCTATTCTAAGAACCGTTCGGCCTGACGGTGGAAAAGCAGCTATAGATAAACAAGCACTGGGTTGAGGCAGCAAGAGATTGTTGTTTTTGAGAGGGACAACACATTTAAAAAAAATAAATAAATAAAAAAAATATACAAATCACTGGTGATGAGAAGCACCAGCATACTCTATAATCGGAAGTTCAGATAAAATATTACTGATGAAACAAGAACTTGGCATGTACACATAAGTACACTGAGAAAGTGTTTTTGTTGCAGTTCCACTAAAAGCTAGAATATACTACAGGACTTTTGCCCCAATTTACAGTCTGAATGAGCTGACTCCAGTTGCTGAAAGTCAGAGCCGGTCTGTAGATTTGCGTTGCCAGATTTCATAGAAAATCGTGTGGTGTATGATGGACATACATACATTGTTTAACTTCAGACTACTGTATGATTCCATCCAGACGGAGGATATCAAACATGTTTCAAACATATTTTGAGCCAGATTTTTTTGTTTTTGTGCAATGAGGCACATGCTTCTGCACAAGTTTGTTGTATTTGGAACAACTTTAGTGTATGATGCCCAGTTTTCCCTCTATAACCATTTACAAAGTCAGCAAATGAATGATGCCTAGTTTTAAAATCTGTTCAGATTTGAAAAGTTGTGTGTATTCCAGTCTTAAGGAAACACCACTTGCAGCAAATGCAGTAAAAAAAACAAAAAACAAAAAAACTACTACTTTTAGGATGTTACCCCGTGACAAACCACAGACATCAAGGATAAAAAGAGTTAAGATCAAAGGTTTTCAAAGTCAAAGACAGTGGGCCTCCCTTCTAAGACAACATAAACTGCATAGTGTGAACAGCACTGTATGAATTACATATACACAGATTCTTAATAAAGCTATGAAAGATCAAGAGCAGTGAAATTTCTTTTGTTGTTTGATTAACATTAATAACAGGCCTATATGATGCTGCTATCACTTTAAGACCTTATGCATAGATCCAATATAATGATAATTTCGCCCAACTGTTTGCTTTTACTTAAGACATAACTGACTGTGTCTATGTCAATACTGAACAAGACGGGCATTTTGATGCATAAATGTGTGTATTTGATCGTTCTAGCGCAATGAGCCGTGAAAGTGAACTGAATTCAATACTCGTGCGCTTCGGATGTGCGCCACAGAAAGCCGCCTGTCAGTACCGAATTTAGTTCTCTGTCGTGGTTTATTGTGCTTTTAATAACTCATCATCAAGCACGTCCCGCTCTTTCTTCTCTTTCATCCATGTTTCTGTGCTTCTCTGTTGTGTTTAAGCAGTCCTGTGGTGTACAGATATATTTACATACAGATAAACTATATCGAAAAATCTTGTTGATTGCCAAGAGTATTGTAAGATCTTCAAAAATATCCAAAATACCCAAGAAAGATGCACATGTGGAAAAACAATATGCAATCAAAAACTATAAATTGGAAAAAAGCTTGAAGCTTGTTGAATAATATTAATGCAACATTATTTTAAAAGGCAAAATTCAAAACTTCCACAAACACAAGCATACCACGATACTACTGAACAAAGCAGGCAGTGATTTCTTGGTGTGAGTTTAACAACATTACAAATGCAAATGCTAAAATACCTGTGGAAGAAGTTGGCAAGTGGTCCCAGTCTTTTGGTCCTAGCCTCATGAGGTGTAGAGACCCCCACTGGTTGCCGTTGTGGGCTGCTTAGCTTGCCGTGTAGGTCAGTAGGGGGTGAGAGTGAATTGTCAGAACGGTGCAAGACATCATCATTCTCAAATGTAACAACGGCACTGGACTCGGATGTAACCATGAAGTCTAGGAAGTCCTCATTACTGACTGACAATGTGGCAGAAAACTCAGTACTTAAACTGGACACACTGCACACTGAAATATCATCACTGCGGTTCAATGTACCCTTGCCTGCCGCACTGGAAAGCCCACTTGCACCGTAGAGACGTACCAAATCAAAATCACAACGGGGGAAGGTGGAAGACTTGAGTAAGGAGCTATCTGAAATATCCAAGTTTAGTGTTGCTGGATTATCATCATGTGGAGGTGGAACCACCAGCTCAGCAGTGGTGACTCGAGCATGAATGTGCTCAGGTGGGTTGATCTCAAGGGTGGGGATACCAGAGTCCTGAGAGGCCAGGCTACTGCGATCCTCATCACATGCGCCGTTAAATGGAGTAAATAATTTGCAGCTGAGGGAGCCATGTGGGGGCTGAGAGTCTGAGGGCATGAAATGGTTGACATGGTTTTGGGTGAGAGGCTTGGAAACACTCTGCAAACACTGTGAAGACTTGCTGATTGATGAGACTTGGGAATCTAGAAAGGCAAAATTACAAATTTTGATTAGTCCTTACAAGTAAAAAAATCTAATAGCTGTAAGTCATATGGGAGTTTCTTCCCTTTTAGAAAACAAACTGACATTTTTTCTGAACCAACAGTCATTTCTACCACATCCAATTACATACAGTATAGTGTTTGATAGCATTCTGTGGTGGACATGACAATGATGAAGAAAATGGCTGACTCCTTTGTCTTGATCAGGCTAATTTTAATAAAAAGCATTTTATGCATAGGGTTAGGGAGACAGTTTTTGCAATAAATACCATCTCTACTTTTGACTTTAGCTGTCATCATATATTTCAGGGTCAGTTGGACAGAAATAATCCATCATCAAACTCACAAGAAAAAAAAATCCATAGAAAAACAGAAAAAGTACTGGTAATTTTCAGCCAGGAAATTTTACAGACATTTCCTTCAACCCTGAAACACAAAGTAATGCAATGCATAATTCAAAATACAGGTAAAACACCTCTGAAAAATTCCTTCATATTACCACAGTACATTGGACCCTATTTTTATGTACTTTTGTACTGTAGATTTTACATTGGGTGTCAGGTCTGTGCTCTCAGCCCTCACTATATTCCCCACATGTCAATGTTCCAGGTAAACACACCCTGAAGAGTGATCAGACTGAATGTGCATGGCTGGGTAAACACTTTTCTGAGTCTTCCATGAGTAAAACAACAGCAACCTTTATCTTTCTTTAGTTACAACACACCATTGACCAGCTTATAATAGAGTGACATGAAAACTGTCCAGAAGTAGAGAAAGCAACAAGAAAACTAACTAAAAATGTGACCCAAAGACCTGAGGTAACATCACATCAACACTTCCAACACTCAAACTACAAGACAGCTGTCCTCAAACGTCCTTGATAATCTACCAGACAATATCTTCCATCAAAATTGGACCAAAATAGCTCTTTGATTTAATGAGGATAGAGGATGAATGATTGGAGAGCGGAGGGCCTGAGGACAGCACAGTAGCACATAAAAAAAAGTGGAAAATAGAGCAATATCAGCTCAGAATGACAAACAAAATGTTTAAATTGTGCCTAACAAGGATGCAAAATATACAATGGGAGAGGCAACGAATAATACAAGCTCTACTGGTTCTTCTTCCCTAATTGAATATGGTTCAGTGTGCGTCAGATGTACAAGTGCATATAACCTACAAGCCAATTCTCTATTGTGGACAGAACATGCCTTAACAAAGCTGTGAAATCTTCAGTTGAACATGCAATCAGTAACTGCTGCATTTGACAGGACAATAATAGTTTAACTGCCCAACAATACACGCCTTAAACAATAACATCGCTTTCAACATTTCAAAGGTGACCCAGCCCACAGCATTTCTCAAATTTAAATAATTATTTTTGGTCTTTGAGTTAAGGTTTCTCTGTTCCTGCAGTCACAGAGAAATAGCTAACTGATTTTAATTACATTTTTACAAGTGAATAATTAGCTCTTTCAACCAAAATCATACAGTCCTACAGCTCATAGAGCAATGAAGTAGCTCAAGTGCTGTTAATAGGGGTGTAACGGTACATGTATTCATCCCAAAACATACAGTATGGACATCATAGTTTGGTTTATGCAGGTAGACGACAAATACATCCAGTCACAGGTGATCCACACTCCAATCCAGAAGGGGGCACGCGCGGTAATGCAAGGCTGTTTGCTAACCGCCACAACAGAAAAAAAAGCACAGAAGAAGAATAGATGATCTATATCTGCATATAATCTCTCAACCAGTATTTCAACCATGGAAAGACATCAATAAAACAGCTTGATAATAATATCTCACGTAGCATTACATTTACCTCAGGCAAGTCATTTACTGTCCCAGCATGTTAGTTCACTAGAGAAATGAACTCAAGAGGTGAGTATTTCACTAAATATATGCACTATATTAGCTTATATATTCATTACTTTTACTTTGTTAGTAATGTCTTAATTGCTTAATACGTTTAAGTAAATTTGTCATGAAAACAAGTTATAACAGTAACTGTGTAAATGATTATATTTCAAAAATGAATTGGAGTAGAAAAATAATTGAAAATAATTTTATAATTAGATTTAGAAGTTAATGCAAAACCTGCCTTATGTGCAGTTTACATGGTTTTTTGTTTTATGTGAGTGTTGATTATTATCTAAAAATAAATAGCAACTGAATTTAATAGTTTGACCTCTGTTGTTAAAGGAACACTCCACTTTTTTCACTCTCATTCCGGCGTAATAATCAAGGAACTTTGCTGCCGTACCATGGGTGCAGCAGGTGCAATGATATCACGCAGCGTCTCTCACGAATGTTTCCATGGTTGCAAGGCACGGTAATATCATTGCGCCTGCTGCACCCATGGTACGGCAGCAAAGTTCCTTGATTATTACGCCGGAATGAGAGTATAGTTCCTAGCCATATCAGCCTAGAAAATCACAACTTTTCATTTTCCGTCGGTCTTAGTACACGATGTAACTACAGAAGAGTCAAGTTTTAAATCGGAAAAATATTGAAACTCTTTGGTCATTTTTGAGCGAGGTGCTAACGGTCTAATCAGATTCAATGAAGTATGCTAAGCTATGCTAAAAGTGGTACCGCCAGACCAGGAGATCAGCTGAATGGATTCTAAAATGGTAAAACTCAACTGTTTAACTCTAGGGGAGTTGGAAAATGAGCCTATTTTCAAAAAAAGTGGAGTGTTCCTTTAATTGTAACCTTTAATATTATAGTAATGTGCAAGAAAGGGCTCCCTGTATATAGTTTACAACATATATATATATAGCTGAGATAGACCTTTTTATCCTTACGAAAATGTTAATTATAATTGAATTTATTTAAGGAAAGAGACACAATTTGTTAAATAAACCACTGTTTAATAAAAAAAATGAAGAAAAAAGAAGCAATTTTATGTTTAGTTTTCTCCCCCCGCTGTACCGAACCGAACCGTGACTTCAATACCGAGGTACATACCGAACTGTCATGTTTGTGTGCCGTTACACCCCTAGCTGTTAATGCTTGCAAAGTACTTTGAGACATTTGCTCTCTGATGCAATCCTTCATAAGGCAATCAGCATCCTTTAAATTTCTCAAAAGCAGCAAAAACAAACTTCCTTTTTAAGGAATTGCAATTGCATGACAGATTACATGCTTACAAAAGTTAACATCAGGCTAAAACATTTCTAGAACAATGAAAAAACTAGTGTCCTGCTAGCTGGTTGTTGTGATTCATGACTCATAAACTAAGACTTTTTTGAAAGTCCCTATGGGAAAAACACTTCTGAAACCAAAGCTGCTGAAAGTGGAAAGCAAGCAGAACAGCAGAAATACAAAATAGTCACTGCATTTAATATATTTGTAATCGCTGATATGCAATATTTGTAAATATTACAAGGTTTTCTATTTGTGTGGTTACATTTCAATAGATGGCTCTGAAAATCAATTTGATTTTCAGAGCCTATCTTGTAGTCTCATTTCATTCATTCATTGAAGTGCATGCTACATTTATTAATTTGACAAAACATTTTTTGATGCTTTATATCTGATTATCCTCAAACAGTTAAATACACATCTGAACATCAAAAATAATTCTGATATACTTTTTTTTTCTCCAGTTTTGTTGCCTGTTTTGTCTTGTGTCTCAAGAGCCAGTGATGCACAACATGAGTGTAATAATACTAATTCTGCTACATTTTGACATCCAAGACCCTAAATCAACATGGGCTACAAAGTTACTTTGAACTCACCATCGTTGTTCTGACAGTTTGTGTTGCTTTCATTGGACGTATGCTCTGCTTCTGCCATGTTCCTGCTGCAGGTGGAAGGATGTGTGTGCGTCCATCACCTTACCTTCACTACAGAGTCCAGACCCTCCAACAAACAATACATTAAATACTATTATTATTACGATTATAACATCACACGGCCCGCTTTTACGAACACTTTTACATTTCATTTAGCATCTAAGCTCTAAACTTAACTCAAATCCCACAACTTTTCTCATTGCTGGTGCACTTAACACTTCCTCGGTTCAGGAGACGTTCTATTTTTACATTACGTCAAGCGACTGACTGCAAAGAGCTCAAAATATATTCAAACTTCTGCGCGCAAGCAAGTTAACGCTAACAGCGCGATAAAAGCGAATGAAAAGTATCTTACCTGTTGTGACGCTGCCACCGCCATTTTAAAACATCCTCGCCAATATAAACGTGCTAGGAAAGCATACGAATCGATAAATTCACCTGTCCTACGACTGAATGAGGTGTTGGTCTGCCTCAAATAAAGTAAGAAAACTTGCTATTTCCACCTGTAGCGGTAAAGTCGCGTTTCAGGCACACAAAACGTCATTTAAAGAGAGGCAGAGCGTTTTGAAAGTGTTAGGACATAGTACCGACTCTCAGTAAATCAGGAAGTGACCTTCAGTGCCCTGTCAACACTGTACACACTGCGCGACGCGACACAACTACAACGCTCCCATCTAATACGCAGCTGCTTAGTGTCATATAGTAATCTTCCATGATTGATTATGGTTTTGTCGCCTCGCGTGAAGTTTAAAGTTTGTTTATGTGTAGATTATTGCTAGTTTTAATAAATCCAAGTAATAAAACCGTAGGTGGTGTTTTATCAGTATCCATTAGACAGACTGTTGCTATAGTAACTAAAACAACCCCCCAAACCTGCATCAGGCTGATTAAAGTGAACGTCTCTCATTCTTCACACCATCTTTACAATGAAAACGCCTGACCACTGGGTGAAAATAGTATTTCATCAGTTGCACTGTCTACATACTGTATCTAAAATACATTTACCTCAGAAAGAATTAACAGTACATTAGGAGCCCCTGTTTGTGTGTAAATGCCATATAAATGTCATGTTACTGACAGACCTTAATATTTTTCATTTCACCACTACCAGGTGACAAAGTATTAATGCATTTGGACATGCAAATATTTGTAGCTGGATTTTATTGTGGCTGGTACAGTGTGAGCGTACACTAAAACCAGGGCTGTATAGTGTGACAGTGGCGAGGCCAGACATTTTAAAGTGAGTGGACCATTACAGACCAAAGACCATTTACAGCCAAAACAGGCAATTTACTAAGGAAATATATGTTTTAAATCTTTTTAACAGTTATCGAGGTTGAGCAAAAAAACCTAGGACTAGTTTGCAAAAGTTTTTTTTTTCTTTTTTCTAAAAATCCAAAAATACCTGAAAATTCCAAAGATACAAGACACATGAGCCTGTGACTAACAGTTTAGGCATTATGAGTCATTGAACCATGTAGATGGGGTGGGTACTACCATCCCTCAAAGTTTCAAGTCTCTATTACGGATGAAGCCTGCACTTGATGCTTGAGCTACTGATTACAATTAACAGAATAAGAAAAATAAACGAAGATCAATCATAGGCGAACTTGACACTAGCATCGTGGAATTGTCCCAGTCAAACCACTGCCTGCTGCTGCTTCTGATTGTTTTTAGAATGAATAGCTGCAATAACTGCTGGTCTAGGATCATTTTTTTGGCAATTTGGCAAATGATCCCACAGTAGGTGTTCAATCTTCAGCTGGCTGGCAGGAGCTGCCACTGACAAGTCATGTAACCTGTCAGTGGCTGGTGGCAGCTGGCAGTCTGATTCTGGCAGGTCACATGTCCACCTTTGCAAGTTTCAGCAAATATTGATTTTTGGCAGATTTTGGGTTTGTTTTTCTTGCCTCTCTGGCTTTGGCGAATTACATTAATTTATTATTGTGCATCTGTTGATATGATTATGTTCTTTTACATTATTTGTGTTTTAGAGAATTTTAGCGTAATTAAAACGGTCAGATAGGCATGATCCCGATGCTTACTGACGCTTCGCTGGCTGCTCAATCCAGCCAGCAGCTGTTGAGCTGCGAGTGTTCCTGTGGCTCAATTTACCCCAGGTTAGGAGTAAGTTGATCCGAGTCAGTGGGTAAGTTGCACCATCTGGGTGTAAACTGACCATCTAACTGAATCTGAATCAAACCCATGTGAAATTGTAAACATAATTTACCTCTTTTAAAAGCTAATTTAATAATCAAATTTCCTTTTACAAATAATCATATTTCTTCTCTTAAAGCTAACTTAAACAACATAAAACAAACCAAATGAAGTTTAAATTTCAATATTTTTTTTTTTTGCATTTCTGAAACAATATGTTGAACACCAAAGTTGTAACCTTCCCAAAAACAGACTAAACAGAGAGTTTGTTGAGTAAAATTAAATAAAAACTAAATTAGAATCAATGATTAAATGTCAGTGAAACTAATAAACATTTTATTCAAAAGGTTCTTAGCATGGTAGTTTTTTCTCCACTGTCGACCATGTTAGGCTGTTAGGGACTACAGGTGGAAAGATATGATTAAGAGTCTTCTGGTTCGTATCAGAGAAGGATTTGGTGTACTTGTACACTGTTTCCATCAAATAAACTCGAACAACAACAAAGGTACATTCAACCATTTGCGTTGAAAATTTCATTGAAATTATACTAGTTTATACTTAAGAGATTTAACTTAACTTCAGTGGCTTATGGTGGGGTAAGTTAAAATGCTGTCTCACCTTGCCCCATAGCTGCCATTTTGGGAAAAAAAAAATAGCTAGCTTACTAATTCAGGCTAATATTTAGCTTAAAGATTTGCATGGTTTTATATGTTGCTAAATCACCAATATGCATCATAAATAAATTTATAAATTTCATAAATAAATTTGCTTTGATCTAACAGCCATTATATCTGTTTTGCTAAAATTTTACTTTAAAAACTGTTTTGGGCTTGTCAAAGTAAATGAGTACCTTCCATTCATCCCATGTGCTTCTTTTCAGTCTGGCAGAAATGATGGGTGGTTACAAAATAAATGGTCACATGACAATAAAAGTGTACGATTGCCAAGATACAGGGGGTGGCTCATCTTACCCCACTCTCCACTACTTCTCTCTAAAGAAATTTGACATAACGTGCAAATCTATAAGTTTTTCTCCAGTGTAGAGAAGTGTGCAGGAGTTTTTTTCTCTCAGTGGAGGCATAAGATTTCCTGACAAAAAATATGAAATTAACATCACATTTGTTTAAATCATTTTTTTTTTTTTTTTATAATAAAACTTTAGAACTTTCTAATGATTTATAGGAAAAAGCAATACCTCAACCAAAAAGGATGGATTGTTTGGATTGTGATTAGTGATATTGGGCTATAGGGTGAATTCAGGGTGATTGGGACACATTTTGCCACTGAGATGAATTGGAAAAAGTTTCCCAATCAACCTGAATTCACCCTATATAAACAAAATTGACTTGATGTTAAGCAAGAGTATTATGTTCCTGCGGTCTGCCAGTCAGTCAATGTTTGCCTAAAAACATTTCTTGTTAAGGTTTGGATTTTGTGTGCCCTGTATAGAACATTAATGTCTTTTGTCAGTAACATGCCTGTTTAAGTGATGAACTGCACTACTTGTGGTTGTTTTCAGAGATGGGAACAGACGTTTAATACTTGTGCTACAATAGTGTGGCCTGTGTTATAAAACTTTCAGCCTCTGTAACACCAATGCCATGTGAGAAAAAAAAAAAAAAAAAAAAAAAAAAAAAAAAATGTACAGCCCTGGCTATAACATTTTGTTAGGCCTACTCAAGCACAGAGAAAATAGTAAGAATAGGTATTTGTAAGGTCATTTTCTGTGAAAAGTTGTTGGAAAGTCTTTAAGGTCAGGGATCCACTAACAGATTAAGTACTTCCCTTGGCCTGATTTTGTCATAACCAGGTTGGCTCAGGGTCAAAGCTTAATGTGTACCTAGAAAACCAGGCCAATTCAACATTTAGCTACCTAGTTACTGAGTTTCAGAATATTTAAGAAAGGCTCTCTTCCTGCTGTCACTAAGAAACAAAACAACTATGAACTTTTTTGATGTTTATTAAAGGTTTAGAAACTTCACAATGGAAACAAAATGATGTACTCAGATGTACATGGCATTAGAACAATGCAACCAACTTTGTCTGTGTTGAGGTTTGGTGACTTTGATCAGGTATTCAGAGGAAAAATACAGGGTTGAGCTCCAATTAAGAAGCATCACAAAGATGAAATGGAGAGAGTTCTGCTTTAAAAGTTATACAACATTGCAAATAAAACTTAAAACTCTAAGTACAGACTTGAAAGTCATCCTCTCTAAATGTATTGACCAAACCAAAACATAAGAATGCAAATAATGCAATTTCTCCCACAGACATGAGTACTCCAGTCTTTTTCCAGCAACCATACCACCTCACACAGAGCTAGACTTGAAAGATAACAAAAAAGTTGTCACTTTTCATTTTAAAATGAGTCTGATCAAACTAAAAGAGGAACTGATTCAAATTTCTGTAACTGTAAATAATCCGTCTATGCTGTTCTGTTATATTTGACTGTCACACACATTCACTATAATATTTATGCATTTTCTCAAGATGCTTAAATTTGAAAAATGCTTTTGTCCTCTGTCACCCACTAATGAACATTAGTCCAAATAAAACCATTAACAACTTTGGAGGACGGCAACATTTCACTCAAAAGTGCTCAACAGAACAAGAATTAATTTAGATTTTGATTAGAGAAAGTGATGCCAAAAATGTATAATTGCATTTTGGAATCTCTGACAGTATTTTAAATTGGAAAAAATAAAGTGAATTGTAACATGTTAATTGTCAACTAAATAATCCAATAAAGGCATCCAGGTGCTGCTCTACCCAGTTATACCATACAGTTTGTGCAATCACACTCATTTTTCTACCACTATAAATTTCTATGAACTGGATATTTATGATCTTTGTAAAACAATAATCACACTCCCATAACCACAATGAGGAAATAATGTGGGGAAACAAACACACAAGCTGTTACAAACTCTGGGTCATACAAAATCATCTTTCCAAGGTTATGGTCTACAGCCATTTCCATACAGTCTAGGATCATACACTTCAAACCTTAGACCCATTTCTGTTAAAACAAGCACAAATCTTTTAGAAGAACTAAGTGTGTAGACATTTTTCTTATACACATCTGAAAATTACAACTTAGACATGGTGTATGAATGTTAGCACCGATATATAAAATACTCTATAGATTTTACTATCAAGACTATTTTTTGCAATTTAACCCAAAGTGCATCTCAGAACAGGTCAACAAAATAAACTCACTTGCAAAGGGGCTTTTTTTTTTTTTTTTTGACATTTGATGCCAAAGCAAGTTTAGAAACTTAAATGCTTGTGCCAAATTAAGGAATCGTTTTTCAAAGGATTTTTTGGTCAATGCTGAATGGGGCATTATTATTTTCCATTTCATTGTCACCTTCAAATTCCCCCTGAAAATATTTAACAAGTAATGCTTTAAGAAGTTTCCCACATTGGTACAGAAAAAAGAAAAAAAGCACAATAACATTTTTGACAAAAAAAAAAAAAAAAAAAAAAAAAAAAGGTGCTTTTAAAATGTCAAAATGTCACTAAATTCACACTTCTTAACACTCTGCTGATGTAGCATACATGTAGTAATTTCTCACTCATAACATTTGTAACAAAACTGAATCAAATGGGGGAAAAAAAAAAACATCCAGGCTATATTAAAGCTATGTTCGATCTGTTAAGGTCAAGAAGCAGAAGAAAGGGAATGGATGACACACAGGTGTAAAATATGGTATTAGATAATAAATTAAATTTAGGATGGACTGGTTTTTGCATTATGAACATAAAAGGGTTACACCGTACCCCCTACCACCTTTCATTCCACAGCCATGAAAAATTATATAGGCAAGCGACCTTTCAAACTTTGAAGGAAAAGTAATTTGGGCCTTATTCATAGGAAACGAGGGGGAATGAGACTAAATTAAAGCAACATATGTCACAAATAAACCCTATGAATGTTCCTCTTAGACTTTACACAAAAATAGATCAATATCATAAGGTTGTAGAGTTACTGTGTGCCAAAATACTATATTGCTTTTATAAACCCCTCTTCATTTTAGATCTTGCTATAGGCACTGCCCATGCCGCGAGTATGATGCATCAGTACACACTGAAACAGCCACAGATTTCTGAAACAAGTAGGAGGAAAAGTAAATGAAATTAAACAACTTTCAAGCAATCAAATGCTGTTACTGGAAAAACTCAATATTCTTCTTGTTAAAAACAAAAAACAAAATAAATCAAGCCGTATTATGAATAATCAGTAGTCACAATTTTGTTGATTAAAGAAACGGGAAGAAATTTCACTGAAAAGCCTCAAACTTTACACTAAGCTTAAAGAAACAACACAAAGTTATGGCTATAACACCAAACTGCAACTGATATACACTATCAACTGTAAGGCGTAATAGTTTTTTAAAGACTTGTATGAAATTGTATATTTGGGTCAAAATATTATGTTAACCATTTCCCCCCAAATGTTGTTTTTCCTTTATCTGCAGCACTTATATTTTACACGTTTTCCAGATAGCTTACCATACTTGTATTCAGGAAAATGTAAACTATTCTTTGACACCACAACTCTCTCCAAAATTAACTTTTATGAAAGGTAACTTCACAAATCAAACCACCTGACAAATAAAAAAAAAGAAAAAAAAAAAAGGATTTTTTTTTAAACCTGAAGTGAATAAAATAACCAAATCAAATTGTTAAACCTTTATCAAAATGGCTAAATTAAAAGGCAAACTCAAGCAAAGAAAGCAACTTTTAATTTCAAGGGCAAAGCTCTGTTTCTTCAATAACCTTCTGTTTTAATTATCTCAGTTTTTTAGTTTGCTTATTGTATTATTACACTTTCAATATATTACCCTGCTTTATTTCTTTAAGATGCTTTCAAAGCAGCATGGTAGGGGACAAAAGCACTTTTTCTTTCAACACACCAAACCTCACACAACTCTATCTTCTATAAGTCATTTAGAAGATAAAAAATAAGACAAAAAGCAAAATTATCTGGCAGGGGAAGGGGGTGTTGCAATCGTAGTGCTTTCAACCTGACTTCTGAGTATTCATAGTTCGGTCACAGAAACTTAGACTATTAGAAGGACTGAGACTAGGTTCACAAGCACATGCACAATCAGTAGGACCACAGTTATAGTGTATCCTTGATCAAACGTAAAAGTGAAGCTAAAATCTATAAGGGGTAAATAAAGAACAATCTTAATGCTTAACTATGCCTTTTTATTCTTTTCAAAATTGATCAACCTTGGAATTAACAGACTGAAAACAGATCTATAATAAATGCTGTTGACCAGAATCATCTAATTGTACGTTCAACCTATTGCCATGTTTTCCTCTCTCTCTCTGTTTTCAGCTTGCTGATACGCCATTTTAGATGAACTGAGGAATAACAGGGCTTAGGACAGGGTGGTTAATTAAGAGCCCACTGCGGGCCCAGGGCTCACTGTTCTTGTAAGGGTCCTCCTATCTCTCCTCTGGGTTATGGTTGAAAGTGATAGGAGGAAAATAGCATTGGTATGTCTCCACATTAAGCAGAAGATTCATACATTACTGCTTCCTAGAAGCAAAGAAGATTAAAACGTTTAGTAATATGCAAACTCCATCCAATGTAGTAACTACAATTTGACATTCAAATTCATCACGATTATTCTCTATTTATAGGTCAATGGGTTTGTCAAAGCAGTGTATAACTCACTTCCTAGTATCTAAAACTGTTAAATTGTGTACTCTTCTTACCTCCGCACTGAGAACCTGGAAATAAAGGAGAGCATAGAGTACTCTGCCACCAGCACTCTTCTTGCTGCATATTAGTTAAGCACTGTTCTCCAAAATTCAACAGAGGAAACTGTTGAAGTAAGGAGACAAAGAGAGGCATTCAATTGAGGAAAATGAATTTATCAGGGAATGCACAGACTGCTATACTATTTTTTTTTTTTTAAATCTTTATAATCACTAAAGAATATCAAGTACAGTCATGGCATATGTGAATTCAGTACATTGTGAAGTGCAGGTGATACCAATGTCAACTGCAAAAGACATGTTAATCTATTGTACAATTGTCCATATGCATGTTTCTGAAAGTGACAGTTTGGTCATAGACTGGCTCTGTAGTCACTTACCTCATGCATATCTTGAGCAACATCAAGTGACTTCCCAGTTTTAGGAATCTGATCAGTTGCATCACATTTGCAAGACTCTGTCTCTCTGCTGCATTCAGAGGTCTGCACATGAGAACATGGCGTCGAAACCACTGCCGTCTCACAATGTACGCAAATCTCTTGTTCAGTTATCGGCAGAAGGGTGCTCCCACCCTCCTGTGAATCGAGTGACGTCTGGGCACTCTTCTCCATGCCAGACTTCTTTAATCTGGGTAGGAACTTCCCAGACTCCAACTCAGATTTCCCATAGTAAGGGCCCTCACACTCTGCGTCCTCCTCGAGAGGTTTGAGGTCAGCCTGTGGGTCATCAAAGAGGTCTGCTTGACCAACTGGAAGACTCGCTTCCTCTTTCTCAGACTCTACATCTGACTCACTGCACCCACCTGGAGACAGTTCAGAGGCAGATATTGGCCGGAAATGAGTCCTTGGGGAAATTCGAATGGCCCGATACTGAGTCCGGTTGATGCCATATAACCATGGGCAAAAGGGCTCATTGTCTGAGCATAATATGGATTTTGGCTTGAATCCCGGGCTGAACGAGGCCATATCCTCTGGCTCAAAGGAGCACTCCACATGCAGGACCTGGGAAAAAGGGTTGTTTAAATCAAAGGATGAAAATGGGTAATCCAGTCCCGACTCTTCTCCACGGAAGCCTCCGCATGATCCCAGTAAATCTTCATGGAAGACAACAGAAAATCCCTTATTCAAACCATCCCCTGGTCCCTTGGAAGCCTGCTCATTTTGACCAAGGGACACAAGAGGTCTCCACAATGGCTTATGGCCAGGAGCAAAGCGACTGCTCGTGTTCATGAACACATCCGCTCCTGCAATGGTTACCATGTCAGAAGATGTGGCTGCTGCACACTGCAACAAACTGCCACAAGCATCACCAGGTGGAACCATAGCCCATTCTCTGTCACCACTTAGAGTCTTCAGTTCTCCATAAACCCCACCGAGGATAAATGAGGTGCTATCCTGTGAATTACAATTCCAGGGCTTGGCCGGTGTTGTGTAATCCCCATCGTTCATTTTAGAGAGCTTGTTTTTAGGAAGTCCCTCATCCTCTTTCTGTCCATCCCAAAGATGATATTCTGAACACTGCACAGCTTTCTTTTGAATTTCACCTTTTACATCCTTGTCAAGACAGCTGCATTGGTAGCCAGTAGCCTCCTCTGAAAACAAGTGCTCCCCTGTATTCTTTACCCCAAGTGTTAAGACACAGTCTCTGTCTCCAATAGCCATCCAAATGTCTTTTATTATCCCTGAGGTGTATTCATCACTTTGTTGATTTGAGACATCTGAAAACACAACAGCATTATAGAGTTTACTCTCATCCTGCTCTAATGCTATGCCACAAACAGACTCCAATTTCGACTTCTTATTGAAGGGCTGGTTGGACTCTGCACCTACACTTGTTTCTTCCTGCTGGTGACTTGAGTTCTCTTGAAAGAAATCTAAAAGCTCCTCCTCTAGGCATAAAGGTGGGATAAGGGAGATTACCTCTTCATTGCCAAACTGAACAGATTCATCTGCCGGAGCATTGATCTGTTCACTATCCGACCGTGTCTCCTCTGAGTGGGACCATGGACTGCAGGTCCTCGTTGATAAATTAGAGCAGTGTTCTGTTTCATCAAAGGCACTGTTTTTGGTCCAAATTAGCAAACGGGATTGTTTGTTTCTTTGTGGATCTAAACAGCTACTTGAATCTACATTGTCCTGACCCCCCGTGAGTGAGTCACAGGGAAAAGAAAAGGAAGGGCTATCGTACTGCAACTCAAAAAGTGAAAAGCAGGAGTTTAGGTCAGAGATGCTACCACTGGCTTCTTGGAGATGATGCCCTACAAAAGCTCCAGATATTTTGCTAAATGGAACACTGTCCAATGCTGGGGAGAGTCTGACTGGAGAGTCACCTGGACAACTTTCTCCCTCCAAATCCTCCAAGCTAGATGATGAACAGCACTCCCAGACTTGGGCAATATTTTGAGTGATGGAAACATCTGCTTCTGAGGCTCCCAGAGAATCAACCCTTATTGCACTTTCCCCTTGCAGCTCAAGGCCATCTAAAACTACACATCCTGCTTCAAAGTGTTTTCGCTCAATGCTCTTTTGTCGAATCATGTTCAGGATTCGACTTTCTTGTACCGCATCTGAGGCACTAGGATCCAATATGGATTGATAAAGATCAACTTCATAGAAGTGAGTGAATTCAGACAGATGCTCATCATCTAAATCTTGACCATCTTCAGGAGGATGGCAGCTTGGAATCCCATTCAGTTCAGGAGCCTCTTCATCACCTTCACCAGGCACTTCAATGAAGTGGCCATCCACAAAAGTGCCTGCTGCAAGGTATGCCCTTTGAAAACAAGAATTTGCAATGCAGATTCCTTGAATTCTCTCCGATAGACAGTCCACATCAATGGACATAGCTAAGTCATTGGAAGAGTCTTCTTTACTCCGATACTTTGTCTCCAATTTACTTCTACTGAGAGGGACAAAGTACTCAGAGATGGGCTCTGTGTACCAAAGAGGCTCCTCCATATATTCCTTTTTATTGGCCTCTCCTCCTGACTCCTGTGCCTCAACTAGATTAGCATCTTTGCGGATCTCCCTCAAAGGTCTCTTGCCTTTTTTCATGTAGTGGTGCTGCTTAGGTGGGCCTCCAGTGGTACTGATGTTGCCACGTGCATTTTTCCGCTCCTCTTTGTCGATGACTTTTAGGGCCAGTTTGACCTGTCCGCTGCCACTTCGGCCTCTTTTGTTTCTGCTGCTGACCTCTCGAGACTTGTGTCTTATGCGGACTGCTTTGCAACTAAGGGTCTGGTCACCCTGATTACCACTAGAGCTTGAGCCAGCCTCACTCGAGCCAGAGGACCATGATCTGGGACGGAACCTTCCCTCAGATCGGTGTCTGGCCTGCCTCTTACTATGAGGAGCAACGTGATCATCAGGCACTCCTGTTGCGCTTCCATGGAATCGGTTTTCCTTCTCCCTCTTAGTGCGTCGCTGCTGGGCCCTCTCGCTGGTTGTGGTGGTGGAACTGGGTGCATCAACTGTTCGGTCTTTAAAGGCTTCACCTTCGCTGGTGCAGTCTTTTGGAGAGGATGTGTCTGTGCTTGTTTGAGGGACAGCAGATGATGATGAGCTGGAATATGTGCAGGCTTTAGCTTTGTTCCACACGGTCATAATTTCTTGGAGACAAACAGGTTTTTCTGACAGAGGTGGAAAAGCTTCATAGTACCTAAGGAGAAAAATAATAATAATAATAATAATAATAATAATAATAATAATAATAATAATTTTACTGTAAATAAGAAAATTAAACAAGAGCAATAAGATCAAATGCTGCATAAGGTCATCTTAATGTTACTATTTGAGACTACTGTTGTAATCATACAACAAAATTTTTCTCATATCCATTTATTATATTATGCTAGTACACTCACTAGGCTCTCAAAACCCTGCCCATTCACTCTGAAGCATGCAGCACACAGATTATATATTTAATCACAGCCTTTTCTGGTTTAATAAAGGCTACATCGCTATAAAAGTCCTACTGCTAATTATTTACATATAGATCATAACACCAGTTGTACAACAATCCACATTATTACATTACAGACTGTAAAGTTCAGTTACTTACATCTCAACCTGGTCCTTAGAAGAAAGTGATTCATCTGGTTCAGGAGACTGAGATATATCAGATTTTTTATTTCCTTGCTTTTCTTTTTCTGCAAGACAATCATAGCAATCAGTACAACTGAATCATTGTCATAAACTATTACAACTGTAGGACAATGCAATTTTTGCTTAACCTGCATGAGACAGAAAACATCCAAACCAACCTTTCTGTTTGTTTTGAATATCCTTGAGTTTAGAGCAAAGCTCCTCGACCAAGCTTTCAATTCCAGAATTCTGAAGGAGAACAAAACAATTTAAACTTGCAGTTTTGGGGGAAATTATACAATCACAGTTCTGTGTGAAAAACAGAAAAAGGAATAGTTTATCAAAAAATAGGAATTAGATACAAAATGTTTTAAAAAATTACTCCCTTTGATTTGAAAGCTCCAAATATACACAAAATGAAAACATTAACCACAAAAAATGCCCACTGTGTAATGTAATTTCTGAACTATCTGGTAAATTTTACAGAAATAAGCACTGTAAAAAGTTGAGGCAAAGGCAAATCCACATTACTAGAGCCCCAAGTTACTTTGGAGTGCTATTCTTGTTTAACCAATCTTTGCTCCACTAATCCCACAACACAAACTCGCAACAGTATTGTGACCAACCCTGGGCTATCATGTCTGCAGATGATTAAATAAAGTACACTAATCACAGTTTAGCTGTGAAAATGGTTTTGGGAATACAAAACAACACATTTGATAAAATTCCTTAAAGTAAAGGTCCTACTTCATCAGATGCTGAACGCAAACATTGCACGGCAGCTTGTTTCTTCATCTCTTCAAGACTAAGGTCAGTCCCTCCTTTCTTCTTGCTCTTCCCCCATTTCTTCCCTGTTCCCTTCTCCCAGCCCAGGAAGATGTCATTTTCCTGTGCACAAGGAAAGTTGTATTGATTGCTTAGTATACAAGTTGTTTGGTGTTTTTTAAAATCTGATTAATTGCAGAAATAATCTACAGATTAATCAAGTATCAAAATAATTTTCACTAAAGAATGATTTCACTAAAGGTGGTTTACATAAAAATAAAGAAAAAAATCTATTGTATGACTTTATAAAACTTACAGCACACCTGTCGTACACTTATACAATTTTTGGGGAACTATTGCTTTAAGATGTTTTATTAGTTTTGTACAGTCACTTAAAGGTAGATTAGGCCAGGGATTCCCAAACACATTACTGGAGCCTCCCCAACACTGCATGTTTTCCATGTCTCCTTAATCAAACACACCTGATTCAGATCATCAGCTCATTAGTCGAGACTCAAAGACCTGAAATGGGTGTGTCAGACAAAGGAGACATGCAAAATGTGCAGTGCTGGGGAGGCTCCAGGAATGTGTTTGGGAACCCCTGGATTAGGCAATTGCGGAGAGTCTAGTAATAGCAAGTTAGCTTTGAAAGCATGAGATCCCACCCTCCCTTTAGAGCACTCTCCAAAGCCACGCCTCCTTCAAAACACATGAACGCACAGCAGATTCTGCAAAGCGTCACGAGAGACAGTGTTAAATTACCTCATGTCTCAAACCACAAAACATTACAATAATAATGAACGTAAACAACTTACAGAGCTCTTACTTGTACCACCTGACTGTTGCAGATTCATTTTGCCGCTGAAACGCAAAAAAAAATCTGAGTCGGAGGACGTGAACAGCTCTGGAGATAACATCACGGGTTGCCATCTCGTAATTACGGTTATGACATGGCGTGAACGCAGCATAAACTCGTTGTTTTGGCTCAGGAGGAGCTGTAAAAGGCGGACACTGTTTGTTTTTGGCGCTCGGTGTATGGAAGTAAATTAATGACATGTTTTTGAAATAAAAAAAGCTTGTTGAACTGCACTAATTTAAAAAAAAAAAAAAAAAAAAAAAAAATGCATTGCATTAACCGTGCTTGCATTTTAATGGGCTGAAATTCAACAAGGTCGTATATTTAAGCTGTGAATATTTCAATTAATAACATTTCACACACATTTTCATTAGTAAAAAATTCAATGATCCTTTCACCTTTCAGATTTCACTTCCAAAATATTCAGTCTGTTTAAAAATACAACCTATAATATTCGACAGGCAATTTTCAGTCCATTTTGTTTCACTTTACAAATTCACTTCTACAAATTAAGTGGTTCAAATTCAATGTTGCACATTCCAAGTAGGGCTCGCTGCTGCCTGAGGTGGACATCCAACTCCGCCCACATCCAAGTGTGACATCAGAAGCCACGCTTGTGCCCAAGTGACTCCCTGTGATGGGAAGTTCCGATAATTTTACCGACTCTCGTTCTGAATCTCGTTCATCAAAATAAACCTTTTTTCAAGTCATTTCATTCATTTCAGCAGAATATAATTAAAATGTTACATGATAATAGCCAAACTCCCCAACACATCAACTTACACGACATTTATCACATTTAGAACATTTAGAATAAGAAAAAAAAACCTGCAATGCAAGGCCTATAGCCTCTTCAGGCTATGCAGTCTGTTAGTTTACCTCACCTCCCGATCTCGACCCGAGTCGTTCGTTCATCCCGTGACATGATATATGGTGACTCCCCATCCCCGTGTCACCCCAGAAACCCCTATTTGTTGTATGTAGGTTTCGGATTGAAAAGGTTTAAGCGTAATGATACGTTTTGAGTGTTTCAGGTAGGTTTTAGGTGTGTTTCAGGCATAAGGGTAGGTTTTAGGTGTGTTTCAGGCATAAGGGTAGGTTTTAGGTGGCTTTCAGTGCGGTCTGTCAAAAAAGACAAATATAATAAGTAAATGATAAAGAATTAGGTGTGAGATTTAAGTCTTCTCAATGTTTAAAGTTATTGAGGATAAGCGCAATATTTTTTCCCCCAAACCACTTCACCAGAAACCCAGCTAATTTCCAGCTAATGCAGCTAATTTCATTGGTTAAGGTTACAGTAGCCTCAGCCTCAGACGTCACGCCCACGGACTGGTGGCTGAACGTCTGATGCATATGGCACACTTAACTGGAAATACTTCAGGATTTTCAAAGTCATCATTTGGTTGGTTGAATTCTACAGGATGTCTGGGAGACGTGGTACACTTGGAAAGAAATGCCATGACACCAAACCCCCTCGTGGAAGAAGAATGCCATTGTGTTTACAACTGTGACAAGGAGTGCTTACCAGGATCAACTAAACGCTGGATTTTCAAAAGTATGTGAAGTTCGTGGCTCCATTGTTGCAGAAAACTTGCACAACATTCTTGAATGAATAATTTATTAGATGAATGCCAGTCTGTTATTGTAGGGACTTTACATTTTCACACCCCTAAACATGGTTTTATGACTGGAGTCATTCTCTTCAAATGCTATAAGTTAGAAATGTGTATACCAATGTCTTATGTAACTTTAGAGATGGTCCCTAAATAAGCGAATATGCTTTTTCACATAAAGAAAAAGCTTTACGTGGTTTGTTGTGATGATAAAAGACCAAATTCGGTATAAAATACTATGTACAGTTAAGCAGATGAACCCAGAATATTAACGCAATGTGTGTTTTTCTCCCATTGAAAACACATTATAAAGAAAATGCTTAGCGTGCAGTGCAGCGAGTTGCATTCCTCTAGTCTAGGCTCATCTGCTTGCATCACCAATAACGCTTATACTGAGTTTGGTCTTGTATTAGTCCATTACCGTTAGGCATTGTTGGGGAATCCTGGAGTATGACGTTTGAGAGGGCAACCCCAGTATTACAGCACAGCGTCGCACAAGCTATAACATAGGTTAAGAAAAACGAGAGCAACTGAGATGTAATTCTTCAGATGTAATGTTTGTTATAGGCTACATAAGTATCGGGGGGGGAAAGCATTATAATCTCAATTTTGGTAGAGAAGGCTGCTTACATGTAGGCTATACACAGGGAAAGTAACCGTGAAGACATTGAATTAAATGTAAACACAGCTTCTGTGTCTTCATCAGCTTTTCCACATATATTCTAGCCCTGATAATCATCACATACACTACATTTCTGTAAATCTGTTTTTTTTTTTTTTTTTTTTTTTTAAATAAATTACTCTCTCTAGCCGTTGCTCTGGTCTTCGTTAACAGCTGCTTGCGGCACCTGCTGGTGAGGACGACTAACAGCAGATGGAGATCATGCATGAGCAATCTACTGCTATTCCTGCAGTTCCCGGATGTGCAACACTGAATTTGTCAAATTGAACCAGTGAATTTGTATAAGCGGATTTGTAAATCGAAATAAAATGGACCGAAAATTGCCTGTCGAATATTACAGGTTGTATATTGTCAGACCGAATATTTTGGAAGTGAAATCTGAAAGGTGAATATGGCTTATTGAATTTTTAATAATGAAAATGTGTGAGAAATGTTTTGAAGTGAAATATTCATTGCTTAAATATACAACCATGTTGAATTTCAGCCCATAAAAATGCAAGCCCTGAAAATACAATGCATTACAATGCAAGCATAGTTAATGCAACATTTTTTTCAATTAGTGCAATTCAAGCTTTTTTATTTCAAAAACATTATTTTGTCATTAAATTTCTTCCAAATTTCTTCAGGTGGCTGTCTGTCTACAACTCTGCGTAGTCTTACGGAACGTGCTGATGATGTGTGATGCCTGCGCGAGCAGGGTGTGAATGCAATGATTAAACGGATGTTTTTTGGTCCCAAGACTTTCACAGAAGATATTATGTACATGTTTTAATATTTAGACCACTTCTGTTATTGACTGCAATCAGGATGTGAAGAGAGTTTCAACCAATATAAAAATTGTTTATAAAACAAAACCTTTAAAATACAAAACAGAAACAAGCCACTTAAAACATTAAAAACAAAAAGAACAGAACTTTTCTGAAACATTTCCACTATACCTGGTCCTGCAGGTCATAGTCATAGCTGTCGTGCAGTAGCAGACTAAGGACATAGCGGGTGTAGATCATTGCATCTATGCCACATTTCTCCAACTCCTGACCCAGCCAGCTCTGCACTGGCCCTAGTGACTGCAGTGAGGACATCTCTGAGGAGGACACAGGGCCTGACAAAGGGAAGGCCTGTGAGACTCTTTCAGGAGCGGGGCCGTCTGACTCTCCACTCATTGGACGCATGAGACTAGGTTGGAGCTATTCTCAAATGCAGCTGCATGTTCCCAGGTGGACATGAAAGTGCAAGACGGAGTGGTATGAAAAGGACAGCACTGATATTATAGTAGGGGAGGAAGTACTCAATCCAGCAGGACAAACACAGGAAGGTCTACATGAAGAGTCATGTAGATTCTTCTGTATATTTGTTTTGCTGTAAGCAAGAGGAGAATCTAATCTTCAGGCATGGCTTTGACCACTGGACGCTAACAGCTTACTGAATAGGCTCATGTTCACTCATACGGGTTCATCTTGGAGGACAGCTGGTTCCAGGCTCAACCTGAGAGAAAAAAAAACAACAGCATTTAGTTTCATATTAAAGTTTTTTTTTTATTTTTTTTTTGCACTCTAGAGCAATTAATATAGCAAGTGGTTTATAATGCAAAGCATTTCAAGGTGCTTTCACAGTATAAATTGTGGGGCAGACCAAAACTGTTTAGTTGTTATGAAAGTACACAGAGCCCTTTATGAAACTAAGTGTGCCAGAGCATTCGAAAATACAAATAATTAAAACAAAATAATAATAATGAATGTGGATATTTTGAGACTTTTAATGCATTTGATTAGGTCGATATTTAAAGTAAAACCATTTCTCACCAAAAGGCACCAGTATGCCTTTGAAGGCTACATTCAAAACATGAAATCAGGAAAAAATGGAGAGGTTTGCTTTCAGAATTGTAGTAATTGCTTATCAGAGTCAGAACAACACTGCTATAATTTAATAAGTATAAAAACAGTGTGATTAAATTTACCTAGCAACAAATGTGTCCTTGATGTTCCCAGATGTTCAAATTCATTTGGGATCCAGGTCTGACACATAATTTAATCTGTAGTATACAGTTCCCAAGATTTGGTTTTGGAAAAGGAAAACAAAAGTACAGTTTGTATCTGCACCTTTAATCACTATTACAAGTGCTACAGCAACAACGTTTTGAGATTAGTCAGCATTGTTTTTTAAGGTGAGACTTAATATAGTTTGGTATGAATAATATGTGGAATACTGGAATTTAATGCAGTTGGAATCAAAACCAGTTACAATTAAGCAAAAAGGTATGAGAGGCTGTGTTATATTATGAATACATTCACTCCTAAAGGGTACAAATCACAAGAGGTTAGGGGCTGCACAATACTGGGGGATATAAGATAAAAAAAAAAAAAAAAAAAAAAAAAGGACACTTGATTGCAATATTTTGTTTTTCTGCGCTAAAATATTATATTATATTATATTATATATATATATATATATATATATATATATATATATATATATATATATATATATATATAATAAAAAAAATATACACACACACACAGTATCTCACAGAAGTGAGTACACCCCTCACATTTTTGAAAATATTTTATTATATCTTTTCATATGAAAACACTGAAGAAATGACACTTTGCTACAATGTAAAGTAGTGAGTGTACAGCTTGTATAACAGTGTAAATTTGCTGTCCCCTCAAAATAACTCAATACACAGCCATTAATGTCTAAACTGCTGGCCACTAAAGTGGATACACCCCTAAGTGAAAATGTCCAAATTGGGCCCAAAGTGTCAATATTTTGTGTGGCCACCATTATTTTCCAGCACTGCCTTAACCCTCTTGGGCATGGAGTTCACCAGAGCTTCACAGGTTGCCACTGGAGTCCTCTTCCACTCCTCCATGATGACATCACGGAGCTGGTGGATGTTAGAGACCTTGCACTCCTCCACCTTCCGTTTGAGGATGCCTCACAGATGCTCAATAGGGTTTAGGTCTGGAGACATTCTTTAGCAAGGCAGTGGTCGTCTTGGAGGTGTGTTTGGGGTCGTTATCATGTTGAAATACTGCCCTGCGGCCCAGTCTCCGAAGGGAGGGGATCATGCTCTGCTTCAGTATGCCACAGTACATGTTGGCATTCATGGTTCCCTCAATGAACTGTAGCTCCCCAGTGCCGGCAGCACTCGTGTAGCCCCAGACCATGACACTCCCACCACCATGCTTGACTGTAGGCAAGACACACTTGTCTCTGTACTCCTCACCTGGTTGCCGCCACACACGCTTGACACCATCTGAACCAAATAAGTTTATCTTGGTCTCATCAGACCACAGGACAGTAATCCATGTCCTTAGTCTGCTTGTCTTCAGCAAACTGTTTGCGGGCTTTCTTGTGCATCATCTTTAGAAGAGGCTTCCTTCTGGGACGACAGCCATGCAGACCAATTTGATGCAGTGTGCGGCGTATGGTCTGAGCACTGACAGGCTGACCTCCCACCCCTTCAACCTCTGCAGCAATGCTGGCAGCACTCATATGTCTATTTCCCAAACACAACCTCTAGATATGACGCTGAGCACATGCACTCAACTTCTTTGGTCGACCATGGCGAGGCCTGTTCTGAGTAGAGCCTGTCCTGTTAAACCGCTGTATGGTCTTGGCCACCATGCTGCAGCTCAGTTTCAGGGTCTTGGCAATCTTCTTATAGCCTACGCCATCTTTATGTAGAGCAACAATTCTTTTTTTCAGATCCTCAGAGAGTTCTTTGCCATGAGGTGTCATGTTGAACTTCCAGTGACCAGTATGAGAGAGTGAGAGCGATAACACCAAATTTAACACACCTGCTCCCCATTCACACCTGAGACCTTGTAACACTAACGAGTCACATGACACCGGGGAGAGAAAATGGCTAATTGGGCCCAATTTGGACATTTTCACTTAGGGGTGTACTCACTTTTGTGGCCAGCGGTTTAGACATTAATGGCTGTGTGTTGAGTTATTTTGAGGGGACAGCAAATTTACACTGTTATACAAGCTGTACACTCACTACTTTACATTGTAGCAAAGTGTCATTCCTTCAGTGTTGTCACATGAAAAGATATAATAAAATATTTACAAAAATATGAGGGGTGTACTCACTTCTGTGAGATACTGTATATATTGTGATATGAAAACCGTTTCACTAGATGAATAGTTTGGAAAGAATTAATCATTCTAGAATGATTGGAGTGATTTTGTAGGGGAGTGAATCTGCATATAAAATAAACAAATTAATTATAGATAAATACAATAGAACAAAGATACAAATGAAATAAACAGTGCTTTATGTTTTTCAGGTAAGTCTAACAGTATTCAGGTACAGAAATTGAATAATCAAATGTAAAAACACTGCATAGTCTTCACTGTATAAATTAAATTAATTAATCTTTGTTAAAAGCTATAAAAGTGATTTTCTCTTTGTATATTGTTGCTTGATTAACATAACTTGGACAGAAGCGGGTATGTTAGGCTGCTTTCACTTTAAGAGCTAATGCACAGATCCAATATAATGATACGCATCTGTTTTCTTTCTCAATTGTTTACATTCACGCAAGTCAAAAGTGACTGTTTACGAGGATACTCACCGGGATGGGCATTTTGACATAATTTTGCGTGTATGTATCTGTTCAAGCACAAATAGACGAGAAAGCATGGAATTCGGTGTTCAAGTACTGTCTGTGCAGCTCTGTGTGTACACAAAGAAAACAGAGTGCGAGTTACGAATTCAGTTCTCTTTCGCCCCTTTGTGCGCTCAAATTGTGATTCTACAAATGAACACTGAAGAGAGTTCTGTTTGTGAATCAGTTTGTGTGAATCTCATTGTATCTACCTTTTTCTGAACATGGTTGTCTTCCAATTCAAAAGCACATTGAACCTGAGCTCACATGTAACTCCAACATTATAAACAATGTCTTTATGTATTGTGTGTGAAGATTCACCAATGATTTTAAATGAGACTAGAAAGGGGAAACTGTCAAACGGAAGTAACAAGCTCTCATGGCAGTTCCTATTTATCTGCTTATTTATCATCACTTTAACTTTGAATTTTCATTTAATAAAAAAATAAATTAAAAAAAGGAAATATGCGTTTTGTAATTACTAAGATGTGTTTTCTGTTTTGTAAAACGAATGAATAGTTTCCTCATTTTAAAACTCACAAATGACTTCCAATCGATTACAATTTAAATTCTAAAAATAAATTAAAAAAACAAAAAAACATTATGATTAGGGCTGGAACGACGCAACGACATAATTCAGTCAATTATTTAAATTAGTCGATTTGCGACTAATAAAAATGGTGCTCTGCATGCACTGTAAGGGTGTACTCACACTAGGCACGGTTGCCTTGTACCGTCCCCTGACGCGATTGTCGGGCATGGTTCAGATCACCTAGTGTGAGTACACCCTTAAACTGAAATGGCACCTAACCACAGCAGCACAACTTCTATGCAGGAGCATCTGAAACGAAAACATCCCAAGACTCTCCTACCTCAAAACAACAATACAGCAAAGTATTTGGACTATTATAGTGCATTTTGTACACAGCATTAGAATATGGTTGTCAGTCCCGTGTTTTGCGCTTAATGCGGCTGCGTTCATACAGATTTCAGTTTTATACAAACTGCAGTTGGTGCGAGGCTGCAAGCGTGTGGCTCAAACGTACTCTCTGCAACTGCTTACAAAGCATTTAACACTTTTGATGGTTATTTAAAATATCTATGATGAACACGCACCTCGATTGGACTAATTTATATAATAATGCACTGTCAATCGTTTTATGGACATCGCCATGTTTGATACTGTCTCTATGGTTACCGCTATAGTTAATGGTTAGAATGCGATTGTGACTTCAGCTGTTTGATCAAACAGCTGAATGAACATATTCAAGCAGCTACTTTAATCTCCTGAATGAACAAGGATTCACACTTGTAAGCAACTGCTGCTGTAAATCCCAAAAAGTGACTATGAACGCAGCCATAGAACACACTTAATTAGGCCTACACTGCATAAGCATTTTGTCATAAATGGCATCATTAGGTAAAAGTTTATACATAGATTAGTTACGTTATTATTTATTGGTAAATTAACCAAAGGATTAATCAACTATTCAGAAAATAAACAACATATTGACTAGGAAAAATAATAATTAGATTATTTGATTAATCGATTGGAAAAAAAAAAAAAAAAAAAAAAAAACCAACTAGTTCTAGCCGTAATTATGATATTTCGTCAAGATGCAAGGATAAGCAAAAATCACAATCTTCTGTCATTGTATGAAAAATGGCAGCTCTTCAAAATCTCCCTTTTTTGTGTTCAACTAAAGAACTACAAACATGAGCATACGAAGATTACAATTTTCATTTCTGAGTGAACCATTTTGACAGTGCCCAAGGTATGAGCAGAAAGATCAGCATGTCTGGAATGCCACTTTAATTATGAGTTTTTCTGCTCTTCTTGTTATTCAAGACAATACATGAGTTTCATAAGACAATTTCAAAGAAACAGGTCCTACATGTCATGACTCTGTGTGATAAGCATTGAAACAATTATCAAATGCCCCACAACCTAACTTAAAGGCTTAATTCACCCAAAACTGAAATTTCTTCCATTAATTACTCACCCTCATGTCATCCCAAACCCGCAAGACCTTCGTTCATCTTCAAATTAAGATATTTTTGATGAAATCCAAGGGTTTCTGAACCACACATAGGCAGCAACGTCATTGCACCTTTTGACGTCTAGAAAGGTATTAAAGACATCGTTAAAATAGTCAACGTGACTACAGTGGTTCTACCTTAATGTTATGAAGCATCGAGAATACTTTTTGTGCGAAAAAATAAAACAAAAAGACGTGAGAACGTTCTTCTACGTCAGAACACCGACTCATTATTGGCCAGCTCCTGTGTCAGCATCACAAGCATATGTTAACAGCGTAGGAGAATGACAGGGGAGAGAAGAAATTGTTGAATAAAGTCGTTATTTTTGTTTTGTTTTTGCGCACAAAAAGTATTCTTGTCGCTTCATAACATTAAGGTTAAACCACTGTAGTCACGTTGACTATTTTAATGATGTCTTTAATACCTTTCTGGACCTCAAAAGGTGCAGTGACGTTGCTGCCTAAGTGTAGTTCAAAAACCCTCAGATTTCACCAAAAATATCTTAATTTGTGTTCCAAAGATGAACGAAGGTCTTACGGGTTTGGGATGACATGAGGACGAGTTCATTTTTTGGTGAACTAACCCTTTAAAACAAGGTTTATACCTTCTACACAGTTAGTATAGATGCACAGACAAGAATACTCTAGCTTTCTATTTAAGGCAAACTCTACATGCCTTGCCTTACACAATGTTTTTCTTGCATGCCAAGAAAAAAAACGCAAGCACTGTAATTATCAATGCACTTTCACCCAAGACGTAATCTGTTCCCAAAACATGATCCCAGCATTTCATTCTCACCATAATCAGAAAATCCATGCTTGGATATGCTACAACTGAATGTGGGCATTATAATAAGAAACAACGAAAAGTTTAAAAAAAAAAAAAAAAAAAAAAAAAAAAAAAAAAGTTATTATGTCAGACAGGGAGAGGTTGTGTTGGAGTAGACAAGACATTTGTTTCCTCTCAAAGTTGAAACTAAAAAATTCTTTAAAGGTCCGCCACGCCCATTTTCTGTCGTCACTCCTCGTCATTTACAGCGAGTGCTGTGTGTCAGTGTATTGAACAGGGCTTTCATTGACTGTCACTGACCAAAAATATACTTTAGCTTAGCTTTCAGCTCTCACTAGTAACAGGGGTTTTGATATTAACATTCATATTACGACTATTTTAATCATCTGAAATGGTCACAGATGTCATAAAAATGTCTCTTTAAAAACCTTTAAAAGTCTGCCAAGATTGCACAACAACATATTCTGTAGAACAATTCAGATCATGCACTTTTTCTTTCTTTTGCATTACCGTAACGTATCAGTGTAAACTTGCGTGGGAAATCAGTGTGAAATACTATGCCCTTGACGTTTGCCCCTTCATATGGCTTAAGTTAATCACGTTAGAATGCAAGCTTTACGATTAGTTATAGTCACGTATTAAACGACCACCTGAAGGCGACACCGCCCCTGATGTCTCTATAATGTCTGTTTAAAGAATGTTAACGACATCAAAATAATACTAATTGTTTGACAATGACAGGAGAACAGCGGAATGACAGGACGCCAGCTGACTAGCTACGAGCTAACTATCACCTGACTCTAGCAAGTGACTCTAGAAAGCTGAATACTTGAGTGTTGAATAACTAAGTCACGTTTATATCTTACTATCATTTCAGTGAGCCGAAAGACAAAATAAATGAATAAGGAAAGTTTATTATTTCAATAAAGATCTCTCTCCACAGGCCACCGTCTATGAGCGCAACAGACGAACCACAAACCACTTTCCCTTACTCAGCATGATTCAGCTAACATTAATGTTGTTCGGCTTGATACTGAGAAAAGTGCAAAGCATAATCTTGCGCAAAGTAGGGCTGCCGCTCTGTTCCTTAACCAGCCCAAGTTATAAAATGATTCTTTACAACGATTTCCTCACAATGCACAATACGCCTACTTTTCATGTTGTGAAACGTATGATTTGGTTTTATGTGGACAAAAACAATGTTATTGCTGTCTAAAGTGTCATTCTGAAGCATTCGAGATGTAAACAGATGACCGCTCATACAGTGTCGTCGGCTGGCTAACTCGGACACCATTTTACGCAAGAGTGAAACGCTAGTCCCGGTTTATCACTTCCTCGAAAACTACAGGCAACGTAAATAATTTTACTTCACAACAACCGCCATAAAACGGTCCAAATGCGTGCTTCGTGAATTCAATTCAAAAGTAAATATGTCTAAATGGGAAAAGGGACGGCAGTAACCCAAATAATACGAGGTAGCGTTAAGCTAGGCTAGTGCACCGTTGTAGCTAAACCGGGGAGGAGGAGGCGCGGCTGATTTCCCTGGCTACAAACGCTTGTAATACTTGACAAGACGGTCTAAAACATCAGCTTTCAATTGAAGTCGTAAATGTGGAGCATTACCAACATGTGTAACACGTAACTTATCGAAACGCAGTTTAACATGGTGAAATAATCTTACCTGCTGTAACCCTACGCAGTGTGCTAAATAGCAGCAGGAGAAGCGATGACTTCTCTCCCGCTGCCGTTCCGAGCTCGAGCTCTATGGTCCGCCGCAATAGCGTCACAGATATCAGGCGCGGGGTAAAGTATGTTACGTCCTTAACTCGGGTTAGGACGCAGCTGACGACATTTTGGATCAAGGTGGACCTGCATCATACGTCTCCTAACATCATATGACAGTTCAGGTTGAGCCAACATGGCGACAGAGAAGGACTTTAAAGGCGATTTCCGACTCCATTTTACTTATCTCCAGGCAACAAGACAGATTACAAATGTGTCGCCATGGCTGATATCCCTCCGCGAGAGCTTGCATCAGAACGACAGAGTTCTTGTCGGTCTTCACAGTTAAATTATTTTTACTGAGGTTAGCAGCCTTTTAATAAAGTGTACAGCAGTTACATTCCACCGTTAAGTCCGTTTCCTATAAAAATCAGATGTTCAAAATTGCTGTACAATTAAATTAATTAAATTGTTAAAAATTACATATAATTCTATTGTCATCCCTTAGATTATAGTTAGATTGCAACATCTTAGCTACAATCCTCATTTAGTGCGCTTACACTGAGTATAATTAGATGTTGTGTGTGTATACAGTCACTTCTGCTGCACGTCATTGGTAACTGAAAATAGCAACGCATGTGCTATTTGCTGGAAATATGGCATTCCTAGAGCATTCAGAAAAAATATAACAAATCCAATTAAAAATAATTTTTCCATCACCGTACTCCGTAATATTAAGATCCAACAAAAAGTTTTTTTTCTCCCCCATTAAGTCTCGTCAAGCATCTCTGTTGCTGTACAGTGAGCCTCCGTTCATTGGGCTGCAGCCCACCATACGAGCTCCCTGTCATGACACGGATTCGGACGCTAAGGACGACTGGAGCCCCCTAGTGGCATCGTCTAGTTTATCTGAGAACTAAATGGAGGTGCCTTTAATATTGTGCACCAATATATCAAATATTAATAATAATATCAATAATAGCAACTAATACTGTTGTAACGCTTTCATGATTCTGTATATATATGAGAGGCACACTACTGTGTTAGACCTATTGCGACGTAAATGTAAAAAAAAAGAAAAAAAACTATTACATTTGTGTAGGCTAAAACATGGCATATTTAGGCCTATGTTAAAAACTAAATAGGGTAAAGTAGATTAGGTAAACCATATTCTCTCAGGAAAACAAATTTTAGCATGTTCTTTATCACTGGTTTAGCTCATTGACTGGTTCAACTGGGGTGTTAATACACATTAGGTAAATATTTTGGTCTAGATTTACAGTGCGCAGCATAGATGAGTACACCCCTTCTGAACAAATACAAAAGATGTATTTTCTTTATGATCACTAATTCAATTAATGGAAAGATGGCAAAACTAAAATGTATTAAACATATACATAATAAAAACTGAGAAATATATGTCATTAATAGCCATAAAATAAGTAAATTAGCCAATTTTGTTTAAATTAAGGATTGCAGAAATGAGTACACCCTAGATTTAATTCAACAAATGTATAATATTCTAGCACTTAGTATGCCCTCAATAATTTTGAATATACTGCTCTGACCCTTCTTGGCACGGAGTGTACAAGTTCATGACAAATTGTCACATCTGTCCTGTTTAACTCCTGGATGATGAGCTCCTTAAATGCCCTGATCTTTAATGGGGAGTGTTGCTTAACTCGTCTCTACAGAATCCCCCACAGGTGCTCAAGAGAGTTAAGATTGAGTGCAATACATGTCCACAGAAGGTTTTTTTCCTTCCTCATTGTCATGTTGAAAAAATGCACAACAATGCAGGGAATGAGGAAAGGGTATCTTCTGTTTCAAGTTTGTGCATTAAATTACACAGTAGTGTGGGAATTCATGACAGCATTGATAAAGCACAACTCCCTCACACCTTCAGCACTCATACATCCCTATATAAGAGCTTTACTACCACTGAACTTCACTGTGGGAACCAGGCACTTCTTACTGTACTCCTCCTCTAGCAACACCATAACATTTTGGATGCTGTTAGATCCAAAATGATTGATTTGGTCTCATGAGACCAGAGTATTGATTCCCAGAATCTATATTGTGTAAATATGGGCTTTGGAAATGGCTAACTGACTTTATTGTGCTTTGGCTACAGTAGGTAGTTCCAGTGAGAACAACAACCATGCATGTCATTTCTGCAGGCTGCATCTTACTCTGTGAGATAAACAGTCACTCTTTTCATAGCTTTTGCTGGCTCTGAGACACTCACTTGGTATTTCTCCTGCTCTTTGTCTAGCAAAAAAATCCCTCATCACTAAATGAAAGCTTAAAATGAAGGCCTGATTATTTCAGGGGCCTTGTCACAAGTCCATTGTTTTTGAATTACTTTTGCTATATTTTCACACTTAAAACAATGATTTGCTAATCCTCTTGTACCACTGTCCTCTTTTGTGCTAAGAAATAAGTCTCCTGACAGTTCTCTCCCAAGTGGTTCTATTGTTGTCAGCATTAAGTCTGTGAATGATTCAGTGGGCTATATAACACTTTTAATTGTCAAGAAATTACTTCTCTTTAAATGTTTTAGTTCAACACACTTACCTGTAGATCAAACGTTGCCTTAAACTTACACCAGAAAATTTTTATTTCATTTTATTTAGTAATATTTATTTAGTTTTAGGAGGGTGTACTCATTTTTGCTACACAACATTTTATCACTTTGATAAGAAAATCTTATTTTCCTGAATAATTTTGACATGCTTCTTTGGTAATTGATTAAGCAGACTTGCTGGAACATTATATCTCTAAAGAACCCTGTCTTCTAAGTAATTGAGTAATTGCTGACTTTCAGAAGTTTTAGAGGGGGTTTACTCATTTATGCTGTGCACTGTAGATTTTGATATATTTTCAGACCTAGATGTACAATCACTGAACATTTAGTTTTAGATTTAACATTCAATATTTAGATATTTACTTGCATAAAATATAAAATATGAAAAGAACCTTGGAATATTGTGTCAACATGTTTTCAGACACTTTTTTTATTTTTCACTGTCACCCGGGTGAACACACAGTCACAGGTGTGAACATAATCATATTATGTGTGGACATGCATTCAGTGAGAGCTCTTATTGGCTGTGTGTTTTTGTGTCATGTTTTGTGCAGACACATGGCTTTGTTTTGTTCGTACCATGTGCTCCACCGTCTTGTCTTATGCTGCCTTCACATGTTCTCGGAATTATAGTAAATACGAGTTTCCTAGGAAAAATTGGACATGAACGCCCTCCCATTTCGAATGCTCGTAATCATGACTTCAGAAGTGGGAATTATCAAATTTCCGATAGCACGTGAAGGCAGCGTTAAACAAAGTTTAGCGTTAAAAAAGCTTATTTTTCAGGCTAGACGAGCCAATTCGACGGCAAATATACAGCTTTCAAAATCCCCCCTTTAACCAGCATCAATTTAAATGTTCATTTTCACCTAGAATTCTTTATACACAACTGCACCAAAGGTTAGCACACTGTCCACAAAGCCACCAGGAAGTGTGAGATTGAGCCAGTTTGATAAATATTAGACCTCATGGGGGCAGGGGACAGAATTCGACAGCAAATACCCCCCCCCCCCCCCCCCCTCCCTATATACAGCTGTCGAAAGCCAACATTTTTTTTTTATTTTTCCATGAATATTTTTGATGATTTTTTTATCAAATGCTAAACTTTTTTTTCCTATGGAAGCACACGTGTAGCAATATTCAATTTAAAATGTAATATGCAAAATGGCAATGCAATATGTAAAATGGCAATGCATTTCTGTATTTAAATTTACATTTTCCATACTATATGTGCAATGTTTGGAGCAAAATGATCATTCAAATTCAATAATATAATTTACATTTGCTATTTCCTACACTAGTTTTAACATATAATTTAAACATATATTTTAATGCTTTACAAGTTGCAAAATGAAAATGAAAATGTATTACATAAATGATTATATATGTTTAAAATGTTCAAGCAAAAATTGTAGCAAAATGACCATTTAAATGTTATTTTTTTAATTGCAATTTGCACTCACAGTTAAGACACTTGCGATTGCATTTTCATTAAATGTCCCGCAATGAATGTAGCAAAATTCAATGTGGATTTGAAAATGCATTCTGAGCCGATCACGTCTCCGCCTCGCCCTGTCAATCATTGTGTCAAGACGGGGCCAGGTGTTGAAAACATGGCGGCAGCAGAGCTAAGAAGAGCGAGGCATGAACTGGCAGATGAAGCTGAGCAAGAACAGAGAAATGTCAGTGTTCCTGAAGATTATGCGCGTCCGTCAGTCATAGAGCCAGTACGTTATTAGAAGCATAGATATTTATGGTTAGGATGACTCGTAGAGAACGCGCCTGGCACTCGTGCACCTTATCGTGAGGTGAGTGCGCTCGCGTGTCTGTAAAAGTGCTGAAACATAAGTGTCGAGTGAGCGGTGCTTTACAACAGGTTACTTACTCAGAAATAATCTTAGACAAGCTGTCCGAGATTATTGCTTGCTCTATCAGTATGGTTGTATGTTTTTCTCTTTTTATCGTTCTGATTATTGTTTATGCATAATTTATATAAAACGACGTGTAGTCCATCTGTATGCTAATGAGTGTTATTTATATAATAATGATCATTATAATAATTTTCTATTCCCAAAAATAATGATGTTTAAACCTCTCTTTCAAACACTAGAAAGCACCCCATCCAGCCCATCTCTAATGCTTCTAAAATTGACTCTGGTGATGTTGAAATTTCTCTCTTCTCTATTTTAGAAATATTTTGGACAGCTACACAGAGTAGCTATAGGGTCATTCTTCTGGGTCACAGCAACGGATTACGTAGGCCTATTTCTTTTTCTTATTTTAAAATGTTTTTTTTTTTTTTCTTCAATGAAACAACTTCATTTTACATAATTTTATTTATGAACATTTTATTTAAAACTTCTCAACTGTTAATGTTTTTCATCATTGTACAAAAGCTATCATATCACAAAACTCCAGTTCCACCACATCCCAAAGGTACTACTGGACTGAGATCTGGTGACTGTGGAGCTCATTTGAGTTTAGTGAACTCATTGTCATGTTCAAGAAACCAGTTTGAGATGATTTGAGCTTTGTGACATGATGCGTTATCCAGCTGGAAGTAGCCATCAGAAGATGGTAATGTGGTCATAAAGGTATAGACATGGTCAGCAACAATACTCAGGTAGGCTGTGGTGTTTAAATGATGCTCAATTGACCATATGCACGGTTACTTCCTGGTTGCAGTTTGGGCATTTCTGGTGAACTGTTAGCGGTCATTCTGTTCTCGCTGTACATCGACACAAAACCATCATCAATGGTTGCCTTTTTTAATGTTGCATTTATATTTTAGTGCAGTTATCACACTTCCCTAATTTGCCAATAAACCAGTTTTATTGATTGCAATAAAGATGAAGCTAATGGGAACGTTTGAATAAGAAACATGGTGTCTGTATTTGGACACGCACACGCAACATTTTTCCAGCACTTCAAATGTTATTTTTAAATGTGATGATCAAAAAATTTGTTCACCCATCTGAGACTGTCCCCATTTGTAAAACCGAATGTTTCAAGATTTAGAAAATCCAACATTTAATAAAAAACACTATCATTTAAAAATAAAGAGCACATTAATTACCACTATAACGAGCAGATGGCAGCAGAGGAGCTTTTATTGGCTCATATTAGACATTTCCTGTAATATTTTTTTCCACATGTTTCACTTTTGAATAAATATTAAACATTATAAAATTAATAGGTTTAAAAATAAATGTTGTCAAGGTTAAGTATAAAGTGCTCACAAAGTCTCATGAAAAACAATAACTTGTGCTCGAATTACACAGAAAACTGCGCTCTCCCTCCCTTACTGAAGCTATCAGTCAGTGCAGCACAAGCTCTCATTTTGTTTAATGAATCCAAGTGCACAATAAATCCTTAATTTACAGTGTGTTGACACTTCAATTTTTTTTTTTTTTTTTTTACAAGTGTGAATACAGATGGTCAACTTGAATTTTGCTGAGGAGGAACACTGAGGGACGTGTCTTTTTAATGTTGTCTTACGTTTGAATAACTAGCCTAAATTAACGCTAGGCCTGACTATTTAAGTGACTATATTCTGATTATAAACTAAGTATTACACTATTGATATTGTTAAAGCTACCTCAGGACAGTGAAGATACCGACACACCAACAAGTGACATTTCACCGTAAGTTTTCCAGCGGAAGTTCTAAAGAACGCTCCGTGAATATGGTCCATTGGTACTAAAGGGCCCAAAGTGTGCCAAGGTTCACATCAGACCAAAGTGCTTTCTAAGATGTGAAAGATGGGGTTAGACATCACCAGAGTTATTTTTTGGGAACAAAATTATTATTATTATTATTATTATTAGGCTATAAATAACACTCATTAGCATCCATATTGACAACACATCGTTTTATTAATAGGCCTATAAATGATGCATAAACAATAATCAGAACGATAAAAAGAGATAAAACATACAAGATAAAAACATACAACCATACTGATAGAGCAAGCAATAATCTCGGACAGTTTGTCTAAGATTATTTCTATGAGTAAGTAACCTGTTGTAAAGTACCGCTCACTCGACGCGTATGTTTCAGCACTTTTACAGACACGCGAGCGCTAGGCGCATTCTCTACGAGTCGTCCTAACCATAAATATCTATGCTTCTAATAACGTACTGGTTCTATGACTGACGGACGCGCATAATCTTAAGGAACACTGACATTTCTCTGTTCTTGCTCAGCTTCATCTGCCAGTTCATGCCTCGCTCTTCTTAGCTCTGCTGCCGCCATGTTTACAACACCTGGCCCCGCCTTGACACAATGATTGACAGGGCGAGGCGGAGACGCGATCGGCTCAGAATGCATTTTCAAATCCACATTGAATTTTGCTACATTCATTGCGGGACATTTAATGAAAATGCAATCGCAAGTGTCTTAACTGTGAGGTCAAATTGCAATTAAAAAAAAAAACATTTAAATGGTCATTTTGCTACAATTTTTTGCTTGAACATTTTAAATATATATAATCATTTCTGTAATAATATGTTAAAACTAGTGTAGGAAACAGCAAATGTAAATTATATTTTTGAATTTGAATGATCATTTTGCTCCAAACATTGCAAATATAGTATGGAATTTTGGCACCAAACTTGGTGCTGCACACTCAGGGGGCCTGCTGAGTGCTGATAAATAGGTGTTGTCAAAATATTTCATCATGAAAGGCTTAAAACCCTTAAATCCCACTCAATAAGTTGCAAATGGACACATATCCCAAATGCAATTTATTGAATGGGATCGGTTTAGCACTTTGGTGGACAAACATCCCACTAACCTATTATAGCGATCCCATTCAATAGGTTGCAAATGGAAACATGTCATTCTGAGGTCATTATTTCACCTTAGTGGTTAAGCTGACAAATAGTAGGTTCGTGGGACAGGGGGGTGGGTCCCGTGGGCGGGGCAGTGGTCAGCAGTTGTCATATGGTCATTTTGTTAATTTAGTTGGTAAGTGGACAAATAGTAGGTTTGTGGGGCAGGGGGGAGGGTCCCATGGGCGGGTCAGGGCAGTGGTCAAGTGGTCATTCTGTCACTTCAGTAGGTAAGTGGACATATAGTAGGTTCGTGGGACAGGGGGTGGGTCCCGTGGGCGGGGAAGTGGTCAGTTGTGGTCAAGGGGTCAATCTGTAAATTTAGTAGGGAAGTGGACAAATAGTAGGTTCATGAGAAAGGGGCGGGGCCATGGAGTGGTCAGCATGCTGACTTGGATGGGAAATGGACAAATGGGAGGTAAGCGGGACGGGGGTCTGCATGCCAGTTTGTATGGGAAATGGACAAATAGCAGGTAAGCGGGATGGGGGTCCCACTCGAATAGTGTGCACTTCCAACTTATTTGAATGGGGAGACCCCCCATAGGCCTGAAGTGGGACTTGGTGGTGCCCCGCTGTGGAGCATGGCTGAACTGCATTTGGGGGGCTTTGGGGGGCTTCCATTCGGACCCCCAAGGGGTTGGACCCCCAGATCCTCCTCAGTCCTCATTGGGGGTCCAGGTCGGCGGGGCGGACCGTCCACGAACTGACGTCAGGGGGCCACCTAAAGGATAGCCGAATGGACACCTTTCGTCGGTGGCGTGCTTCTGACAGTAATGCATTACAATATTGCGTTACTCCCTAAAAAAGTAACTAATTGCGTTAGTTACTTTTTATGAAAAGTAATGCGTTACATTACTTTTGCGTTACTTTTTCTCACCTGGGCTGGGCTTGCTCGTTTGTTTTTAAAAACAACAAAAAAGCCGTGCCACAACCAGTGTAGATGATATCACTGATTATAATGGGTTCTATTGTCTTTTGACGCGATGTGCCTCTCACGTCCGGTGTAGACACGGTGTCAGGCTGAAGGAAATGTGTATTTACGCCTGTACAGTAGAGGGCGCAGCTCAAACAAACCTTTCAGCTGTGCTGCCATTCTGGAATCTGGATTAAAGTAGAATAGGATACAGGAGGAGGAAGTTCAACACTCTTATTTCTAAATCTAATCTAAAGTAATTTTTTGCTTATTAGTATGGTTGAATTAGATCATTGAAGGTCATTGGTTAATAAAGTGAGATTAAATACATAAATACATATTTGTGTAATTTAATATAGTTTGCATAAAATTCTGAGATTGCATTTCACTGTTTTTATTCATTTTGAGGAATACTGAATGTTTTCTTGCAAGTGAGATGAGTAAATGTATGCTCACATTTAGTCTAGAACTACGATAACCATCATGTTCACACATCACACACACAACACCTCTGCACTTTATTTCTCTCAACATGGGGACAGGAGAGGACTTATTTGAAAAAGTAACTTAGATATTTTGTTGTAAATTGAAAAAGTAATGTGTTACTTTACTAGTTACTTGAAAAAGTAATCTGATTACATAACTAAAGTTAATTGTAATGCATTACCCCCGACACTGCAGATCATACTATCAGAAGCTCAGAGCTGCGATTGCACTAATGTGCTGTGATTATGCACATATGCTTGTATTCATAACCTAATGTCTATGAACTAAATATCTTGATTCAATGTGAGTGCAGAGTGCAAGTGAGTGTGATCCGAGTACTGGGTGCCTGACAGGAAGACCATGACATTGTAAATATATGATCTATATGAAAAAACTATATGATAAAAATATATATATTCATTTTTTTTAAAAATGTAGCTTGAACTTGTATGCTGTACTTCTATAATTCTGATGAAGTCAACTTTTACAGCAGGCTTGTTTTTACACAAGCTATTCCAAGCATACTGTAGTCACCCAAATCACAACCATAGACTGTAAAAAAATATGGACGTAGTGTCCGTGACGTCACCCGTAAATTTCTGAAGAGCATTTTTGAAGCGAAAATGAGGCCGCTGCCATCTTAGCAGCGCGTCACCGTACGTCACTCCCGGATAACTGAAAATGGGCAAAGAGGCGGGAGGTGATTGGAACAGGCGCCTGGTTACTGAAACCACGCCCACCTAGTTCGACGTTATCATGTTAGCAGGCAAAGGAGCTATCTATCTTAGATACTATCTAAAATATTAATAAAGATAAGTTATATCATTAGAAAGTTCTAAAGGTTTACTGTCAATCTACGGTGTCTTTATTAAGATGATGCTCCAACACCAGTAATTAATTTGTGTCGGGTGTGCAAAAAACAACAAGCAAAATCAAACAGGACTCCATACCTTTATAATAAAATAGTGATCGCGAGATGAATCCAATCCATGGCACTTAATTGGGTAAAATTTCCATTAGTGTCCATTGCAAAACAAAAAACTACTTTTTGTCCACAAAAGCATTAAATCCATGAAATATTGATATATTATCCATTGTTTGCATCACATTTCTTCTGAATGATCAGCTCTCTATCATCGTTCTTCAAGAAATTATGCAACCTGAGCAGCGTTTATGATGTAAAACTGTATATGATTGTACATTAGACTCTCACAAACAAATGAGCCCGTGTCCAAAGTATAATTTTTCAAAATAGTGCAGCAGTTTTAGTTATAATATCCAAGCAGTGCTGTTGGAGTTTAATATCCTCCCGCCATTGTCATTGTAGTAAATCTCAGGAACAAAACTTTTAGTCAATGCCACAATCCATCAACGTGTGTTCTGTTTATCTTCCGCATGTGTGCACATCTGTCTTGAGTCTCGATCATTAATGCAGCAAGCCATATAATTGTATAAAATAATCCAGAAAAAAGCACAAATACGACTGAGATGCCAAATTCAGTGGCTGGAATTAGCTGAGGTAACATGACGGCTCACAGACAGCAGCGGCAATTGACCTGTCACTCAAGTGACCACGGCCTTAATTATGCAGAACTTTAAGGCTTAATATTATTTAAACGGATGAGTTATAAAAAAAAATTCACCCCCCTCACAGTTGTCATGAAGGGCAAGATTAGCAGTATAGACCAAAACCACAATTTGATCCAGGCTGTAAACATGTTTTTTTCTGCTGTAAAGTTGGCCGTTTTAACATGGGACTCAATGAGATTCTGCTCTCTTTTGCAGCCTGTTCCTAGTGGCCAGTCGATGAATTGCAGTTTAAGTCACTACCGTATTGGCTTCACGAGAAACTGGGGGAGGTTGGCGCTTGATCACAACTCACTCTTCCTTTCTTTTATGTACAGGTCAATATTAAATATTTGTTTGAGATGATGATCACTGGGCAAAACCTTGTTAAAGTAGACTTTCAAAGATGGCACCTTGTCTCCATGTCAATCAAAGTCCAATCACCCCATAGTCCTGATTAACAGAAGAATATTTTTATTTAAAAATTAAAGCTTATACCAATAATACAAGCCATGATATTGTAAACTTAGTCATGTTACATTCTATTTGGATTTCAACAGCAGAGGAACAATACGAAAGCAATGAGGCAAATTGTATTTTTTTTAAACAACATCTATTTCACTATAGAACAGGATAAAAATGAAACTAAAACAGTTCTTCTTTTTTGAGATTGAAGGGTCTGTGCCAAACATTTCAACCAAAATCACAGGACAATAAATAAGCATAAAATATCAAAACACTGATCAACGCATGGTTTCTTGAGAAAAAAAATTCTTGAAAATATTTGAGTGAAATGAAGAAGCAAAAGGTCAAATACTCAGATGGCATTGAAATATTTGAGCAATTAAGACAGCCGAGGCTCAGGCCTCTGCATTCACATTCAAAAATCAGTATTTCATCTTTGTGCTTGTTTTAGCTTTGTACAGTAGTGCATAAAGACATACTATGCTGGTAGTGAGTTGTTCATGATGATTAAATTAATATCCATTAAAACATAAAACAGCACACTCTCTTTTAAATATATTAAAATCACGGTTACATGGATATAATCCAAGCTAGTTTGGCCCAGGATCTAATTTGTGTGTATGATATAATGATATACTCATTTGCTGGTGCCTGTGTGTCTGTTACTCTTCTCTGGCAACACAGACAGGTCCGACAGATGGAGTGTTCTGTAGGAAGTGGGGTCCGACTGATAGTGAGTGGGCAGTGAGTTGGGGGAGGGGTAGGACTTCACTAAACTGCAATATTGGCCCTTCTCTCAGTCTGAACTATAACACTGATTTAAAAGATTATTCAGCTAACATGAAATCATGTTATTTGACCCTGATCGCTTTTGTTGCATGCATCAGAATAATAAATTGGTAAACCCAATGAAAACAAGATTTATTTGTGTGATCACTGATTGTGTACTAATGGCCTTCTTTACACTCATCCAACAATTTTTTTTTTTTTTTTTTTTTTTAAATAGAATTTCCTCAAAGTGGATAAACTCACTGAATAACAATTGTCCTAAAACAGTACAGTCCTGAAAATGACAAGTTTGATGACTTTGGAAACGTTCAGCAAAGTTGTCCTGCATGGCAAACAATGTACAAAACCAGTAAATGGCCATCAGGGTGACAAACATCTTGTAACAGACACACGGAGATTTGGTTCAACATTTTAAAAATGATTCCTTAAAGGAATGTTTTGATTTGAATACATTTATGCGCTGTCCACAGCATTTGCACCATTATAGTGATCAACAGAAAATTCTTTTCTAGTTTTGTTTATGCCAAGAGTTGAGTTTGCTCCATGCTTACATGTAACATTTGAAAGTCAATGAGTTTACAGGTTGTACCAGTCACTGAAAGATTGTCAGTAAACGATTTTGTTACACTAGTCTATGATTTACAAAAAACTGATTTTTCTGTTTTTTCTTCTTCTGTTTTTAGTGATTTTTGATAAATGACAAATGCTGTAGATAGAACCTGTATTTACATTCCATTAAATTAATTTATTTATCATTGTGGATAAAAAACCTGTTTTCTCACTCACTTGTACCTTGCAAGATCAGATTTCTATTTAAAAAAAATCATAATCTTGCTGTTCTAATCATCAAAGAATTATGTATCATGGTTTCCACAAAAATATTAAACAGCACAACTGTTTTCAACATTGATAATAATAAGAAATGTTTTTGAGCACCAAATCATCATACTAGAATGATTTCTGAAGGATCATGTGACACTGAAGACTGGATGCCGAAAATTCAGCTTTGTCATCACATGAATAAATTACATTTTAAAATATATTAAAATAGAAAACTGTTAAATTGTAACATTATTTCACAATATTACTGTTTTTACTGTATTTCTGATAAAATAAATACATCCTCAGTGAGCATAAGAGACTTCTATCAAAAACATTAAATGTATGGTAATGTATAATATATATATATATATATATATATATAAAAAAAAAAAAAAAAAATAAAAAAAAAACAGTGATAAAATCTATAAAACTACACCTAAATCTAGATTTAAATCTAAAAATAATAAAGATTAAATCTTTTGCAAATCACAGTATTTCCAATTTACTTTAATTATTTTACAATCTTATGAAGATTTAGTGTCAACAGCACTCTGCAAAGGAAACAATGTCACAAAATACTACACCAGCATGAATGAATAATGTAAAAGAAGCTAAAATGTTTAAAGAAAGGTTGGGTAAGTGAGAGAACAGGTTTTACTGTGGAAATTTAGATTCTTCACTTTAAAACCAGTTAAAAATATATAAATATGCTGGTTTCATACATGTACACAATTCCACATGTTGGTGCTAAAACTGGTTAAGGTTTTCAAAGATTGTAAATATAGAATTAGCATTGTTCAGGTTTTGTGGTATGGACCAATCACTACAGTCTTTGGCAGTGTAATAACAGCACAAAAACATAGAGACAAAACTCTTTCAATAAATATGACGAATATGTCAGTTCATTAAAAATAAATAATAAAATTCACTTAGTACCAACTAAAACACAAAAGCAGTTCTGCAATAATAAAAAGACTATAACAGCAGCAATTAAAGCGTGTGAATGAAAGTCATTCTAATTTCTTGCAAACTATCATGAGGCTTTGAACTAACAACACTTAAAAAAAACCCCAAAAAAACAAGTACAATCTCTTGTGTAAG